>CM062812.1:285094581-285694581 GCA_031772625.1 Pinus tabuliformis
ATCATGAGGGATCGCTCCCGCCTCCTGTTTGAAGAATTAAAGCTGTTAATACTGAAAGTGACAGGGAACCAACCGATAGAGTATGAGGCATAATGTGGTATAAATGTCGTTGGACTAGAGGCTAGCAAAGGAAGTGGTGTGGAGATATTTTATAGACCATCATTTCAGTTTCACATGTTAATTATATTTTGTTGATTTTGTTGTTTTATTATTCTATTTTAAAGAAAGGAAAATTTTATTTGGTAATAATTTGGGGTGACAGAGCCCTGCACATGGAGACAACTGGTTTAGAAGATAGTTGGATGATGAGGCTAAGATATTTTTGTAACTGATATTCAAAGCTCCCCCTCTCCTTATAAATAGGGGGAAGAAACACTTAATAGAGGTTCCAAAATTCTGCACCTAAGGGGTCCAAATTCTATGATTTCACTTTTAGTTCTAATTGACTGTTCATGAGGGACTTGAGCAATACGTTGTTGAATGTAAATGGACTAGTGATTTGGACTCTTCAAGGATTAATGAAATTATTCTGTTGATTCCTAATAGAGAAATGAGCAGTATGTTTTCCTCTTTGTATCTCATTTCATGTATGTTTCTCTTCTACTGAAATTATGTAATGAAGGTGTTGGTTACACTCTCTCATAGTCATATGTATGTTGTCGAGTACTATTAATCCCTATGTTAATTAAACATTTACTCATGCACCTGTAATGAGAAGAAATTTAATTATTTTAATAAGTGACAAGTGTGTCCATGAGGTATAGATTATGAAACCTTAATTCACGCTCCACAATTTTTGTCATTCCACCCCTCCAGTCTTCCCTTCTATTGAAGTATTGTTGCTTAGGATTTTGTATCGTTCTGAGCCCTATGCATAGAATTCCTTCCTTTCTCTCCTCTTCTTCATTTTACTACAACTCCAATATTAAGATGTATATTACTATGTGTTGGCCACCAAAACCAGATATTTCTCTTTTAGATCAGCCTGATTTACCCCCTGAGCATTTAAATCCATGTATTTTCTTGAGTTTACCTTGATTAAGAGCTATTGAACCAAGCCCCGCTTCATTATATTTTCAAACTACATGACAATTGAAGTGCAATAAAAAGCCCCACTAAAAATATTCCAATGCACTCCTCTCTTAAGATGTCTTAGGCACCGGTCTACAATCAACCCATAGGTTGTCTAGAAAGCTTTTATATTACCTGAAGCACTTTTGCTACAGGTGCTAGAAAAAGCGACAATAGGTCCAACAATTTACATGATTGAAATAAAAAATATCTAAAATTCATGGAGTAACAAAAGAGATTTTAAACATATGGAATGTGAAGAAAAAAGCATACAAAAAATAACAATATATTTTCCTATAATACATATTAATCGAGATAACCATAAAATAACTAAGAGGTTGTAGACAAGCCTATTGGTGTTACAGGGTACCCAGATATGTTGGACCTTTTCCTTTGTAGAGTAGAGCCTCAATTATGGTGAGTTACATGACCATGTCATGGTGGTCCAAGGACATCTACCTATTTCTACTTGAAGGATGCATAGTTGTAGTGAAATCATGCTTTTATTGTGTCCCTTGTTGTCTAAATCCTTGTTTAAGTGTGTCTTAATGGGCTGGTAGAGTTATAATATAAAAAAATACTAGCTTTTTCAACCACATGTATGGCGTGGGTGTGGAATCTAATCAACAGAGTGAGCAAGAATGCCATAATCTTTGTGAGCATCTCTTTCATGCATAGCTTTAGTAGCAAGTTGATTGACTAAATCTCGAATGTTTTGAGGGATAGTCATTAGGGGAATTTTTAGGTCTAAAATGGGCCTCCTAAGGGAATTTGTTGGGCATGGAATCCCCCCAAGGCATGTTTTGGGGCTCAAAGCCCAAGTTTTGACCAAATATTGTTGTAAAACTCTGAGAATTGTGGATGTGGGGCGTGAAAGTATGATAGAGTCATAGGGTTGCCTACCCTAGTTTTGTAATGTAATGTTGGTTGGATAGACCTACCCATGGTCCGTGGACCATGGGATTGTATAAATAGAGCGAGGCTATAAGTGTAAAAGGAGAAGAAGGAAGAAGGAGGAAAAAGTCTAAGTGATTAAGTCGCAAGTTGAAGTGTGTCTTTGGGTTGTAGAGTAGGAGAAGGATATCTAGTTGAGTGCGCAGAGGCCTAATAGTCCACAGTTGAGTGCGTAGGGAAAAGTTGAGTCTGTAACCAAGGAAGGAATTAATAAAGAGAATTTTTGTTATAATTTTGTGTATCTGTTCTCGAGTTAATGAATGATTGATATAATTTACAAATATATTGCTTATTTATTACACGCACTTGTATGAATGGTTTATATTGTTAAGTATACTTAAAGCACTCAAATAGGCAAAGATAATTAACTAATGTTGTAATACCAGTAAGGTCTTGGGTAATAACGAAGAACGCGACATTCAGCGCCTGGGTAGGGCTGCGCGAAGGCAGTATATCAGGCTACGAAGTATGGGAAAGTGTGCGAAGCAACCTTCGCACAGGGTCAAATTGCAAACCAGTTGAACTCCTCACACATATCCAGGGTGCGGAAACTTGTTTCTAGCACCCTCCCATACTACTTCAGTTGAGAACTCATTCCGCGCTCCACGGACTGTTGCCGAAAGAGCTAGTAGTACCGAGATTTTTTTGGCTAACTTAACTTTGAACCTGGGTCAAGCCCCAATAAGCCAACAAATGGTTCCGTTTCCAAGACCAGGATCTGCATAAAGATGTCTGATGTCGTATCACTGGAATTCGGCAAAGAAAGAAATTGATGAGTGGCTGGACTGAAATATTCACGCGTTCACGGCGCAGGAAACAAGAATCCACGATTATCAAAGGAAGAGTGGTTAGATTGCTACTTATATATGGAAATCCATGAAATTTTCTTTGCATCCTTCCCTATTGAGTTGTACGAGTGGATGACAAAGCTATCAGGCAGTTAATGAAGGTGTAAACTCGACAAACCTATTGTGTGGACTCCAGAATTGGTGTGCAGACTGGAAGTATGAAAAGATAACATTTATCACTGGAAGTATCACTGGCTCGATCGAATTATAGGAGGATTTATCAGCGAGTTCGCGGTAGATACTTCAGTTAGCTATAGCAAGGCGGAACGATGCTCCCTCAAAGGACCACGAGGTAAGTACATTAAATCTTTGAACACTTGGATTAAAATGCTACTATGTGAAAAGCGGGTTATGCGAATAAATTGATGTTTAGGCGAGAGTCTACAGAAATGAAGGTAGCGCAAAACTAGAAACTATCCCCTTGATTTCACCTCTACGAGAAAACGAGGAAGTTCTCGTGAAGTTTTCACCAAAAAGTGAGATCATTTTGATAAAGCAGTGAATTCCGTGCATACCACTCCCACCTACTCCACGACCAGTTTCACCATCTTCACCCCCGTCTTCAACCACACCACCTCCGCCACCACCACAGTTCAATATGGCAAGCACAATAAAGTTTCTGGTGTTCAAAGGAGTAGGGAATGAAGATCCGAACTAGTTTTGGTTCGTGGTAAGGGTTGTATGGGAAGCGCAGGGAGTCACGAATGACAATATAAAGAAAGAAAAACTATGTTACAAGGAAAACTAGTGTCACTTCGAACTGCTAGTCCCACTAAGATGGGTAGCTATCTTAGAAACAAATAATGAAAGCTTTTCAAGAGTTCCTTTAAGTGTGATAGATGGAAGAGAAGAATAGAGGACCAACCTAGACCTTTCGCTTTGATCCTAGCTTGATTTCTCCTTTCCTTGATAGAATTTTCCTCTCCTCTCCTACTTGTCCCGCTTCAAAGAGTACCTGTAGAGTCAAAGTAACATCAAAATATCAAAGCATCTCTATCTAAAACATCATAAACAATCCAGAATGAGAAACACATTGACCATACAATTGCATTCATAAACAAGATTCACAAAAACACGATTATATGGAGGAAAACTCAAAGAACTATATTAATAGTAATGTAAGAGAGGATTACAACCCATCTGTCTGATCCAGCATCATCCTCCCAGTTGTAGAAGCCCTCTTCACCTCATGAACAAGCAAATCACCCAACAATGCAATGTCTCTTCTCACCAACAAACCAACATCACTTCCTTACAAATTACAAAATTCCAGCCTTTAGATCTCTCAGATGAGGGATCCATTTATAAATGTCTTGCAAGGGTGTGAGTCAACTTTGGGTTTTTTATTAGTGTCATTCCACTGATAGTTCTTGGTTCCACTTGGAGATTTCATTGATCTCTTACTCATCCCTGGGCGAATTCAGAGAGGCAAGTGTCATATGAGAAGTTTCTGGAAGATTCCATGATCATCCACTTAGCAAACTATCTCTACCATTTGTCTATTCTCTCTCATCGCACCCTACATAAGGCCTTTTCAATATGCATCACACCCCCCATGTGTACAAGGTGAGATGCATCGCACCCTGACCATGGAGCAGTCAATATGGTCTAGTTTTGGCCAGTTCTGAGCAGTTTTTCAAGTGGAACTTCTGGGAAATGATGTAATCAGTTGACCATGATCCTTTAGGGTATGAAACAACACTTTTAGGGATTATAGAGCCCTTATTTTATGGACATATGAGTTTGGGGTTGTAGTGCCCAAATATGTCTATAACAAATGCCCCCTAAAGCATGAGGTCGTAAATCTTCTGATGTCGGGTGAAATGCTTTATTCATGAGGATCTGAGTTATTCGAACTGAAGGTGACCTGTATAAGATACAATACAATACATCATCATCATATTATTTTCATGATCTAGCTGGGGTGGGCATTCCCATGCTCAGCTTTATAAATTCATTTTCATGTACATAGGACAAACAATCGTCTACTATTGCAAATTGGTGATTCTTAGCATGAAGAGTCATTTTCCCTGGCTTAGATGACTATCTGTGCAGCTTCTGTGTACAATTGATGTCTTTATTTTCTTGAATATATCGCAACCTGGATGGATGAAATTAGATCCGGGGTCTTCAAAACTCGTCCAATCTTCACCTGATGTACAAGTAAATCCACGTGAAAAGATGTTCTTAAGTTGAACATGGAAAGACATTGCCTGATTACCAGCCAATGATGTAAGTTATTAACAGACGCGAGAGGAGTCACCGATAATGATGATGACCTTCAAGGTACTACAGTAAAATTCACATGGTGTGAATATATGAGCCGATGTCGAACAACATACAAAGTCTTTCGGTCGAAGGTCATTGATGTAAACCTGTCGCCGGAAGTGAGAAACTTGTCATTGAGGCATGCAAGCTTCAAAGTACTGAAAGGGTTGTTTCTAAGTCAACTTCTTAGATAATGAGTGATGTCAACAAGAAGTGACCTATCGCAGGAGGGCCTTGATGTATCCCACATCTACAACATGAAACGAAGCAAATGATTTTTGTGGAGGTGAACATGATCTGATGATATGAGGTTCAGGAATGGCGGTCATGAAAAATGAAGCGTGGATGTAATGCAGTGGATGAGGCGTTTGCTGGATAGTGAATTCTCTGAATGACTTCCATTGAACATATTTGTGACACTGATATGGACTGGTAGCGTTTACCCCATGGATGGCACGACGGACCAATGGTGACGGTGAACGAAAAAACCTAACCTAACTCAATCATGGTGATGAAGTGAAAGTGTCATGCTCAAGAGCGACTTGCTACCAATAGAGTTCTTCAAGTTTTCTTCCCATTTTTCCCCAATCATTGCTGACCAGTACCTCTTTATTTTTTGACAAGCTTGAGGACAATAACATATGCTTGGTCCATAATTTTCCCTTCAGGAAAACATGTCGCTTTGTGTTTAGCGAGCCTAGCATCAGTGAGACTCATTCTTGTCTGGGTGGACAAGTTTGTCGCTATTGTTTTAACGAGTTTAACGACAAAGATAACTTGGTACTTTTCTTGTTTAGAGAGTCTGAAAATGGATGAAAAGGAGACTCCAAGAGTCCTTTTTCATGGCATAATCCCTTAAGTCCAAAAAAGTGTAAAATAATATGAAAGGGATGACTTTTCGATAGTTTTAACGTGTCGACAAAGACAATCACTCGATCTTTTTGTTTAATGATCCCTCAAGTCCAAAAAGATTAAAATATATGAGAGGGATGGCATTCCCCTTACTTTAACGAGTTGTGAAGGCCAATAGCTTGACAATATTTTTATATTTAACGAGTCTAAAGAGGGTTTAAAAGAGGCTCATTTTTAGGAACGAGTGATATTTCTGGGTAGCAGTTGGTTCCAGGTAAGTTTTGTAACTTCTCAAAACATGGCAGTGTGAATAGGGTGGCAATTAGAATCACTCGTTGCAAATGTTCCTCAAAAGGGTAAACAATCAAGTGGAAGCATATGGTCAGCCAAATGAAATGGAGGTGATGGAAGGAACACAACCAAAGTTCAAAAGGGTAGATAGCAAAGAGATCACAAAGGTTATTTACCAAAGGCGGGTTTATTTTTTAATGAGCTTGAACCTTGTGCCAACATGTGCTTAATGTAGGTTGATTTTTTAATGAGCTTGAACCTTACGGGAAAATTGCTCTTTTTCCTTTTTATGTAAGCTAGGAACGACCAAACTATAAAGCTAAAAAGCTAAAAACGCTAAAAAGCTAAAAAATAAAATTGGTCATTTTTTCTTGTATAAAAAGGTTTGCATGCCCCAAGCATAAGAAAAGTCTTCAGTAACCATAAGGAAACTTACTATGGTTAAGCAGGATGATTTTCTGTCAATACTTAGACAAAACACTTCTACACTTTGTCTGCCAAATAGACAAAGGTGAAAGGTCACTCGGACCGATCACATAACTTACAGGGAAACTTATCTCTACAGCTGGGTTTGTCCACAAAATAGACAAGGGTGCATGCCCCCTAAGCTTCGTTACATTCACCAGACTACTCGCGGTAATTAGGTGGATGGAATGAAGGTTCCTTTATGAGATCAAGTGAAAGACTCGACTTGGAACTTTGCTCAGCCTTGTTTCATTTTTTTAACGAGCTTGACACAAGACAAGTAATTCTGCTGAGATCCTTGGTTCCATTTTTTAACGAGGTTGACACCAGTCAACGAACTATCCTCTGGCGACCTTTGATCACAACTCATAAGGGGTCATGAAGGAAATATCTAGTTCCAATGCCCCCAGTACATAATGTACAACATCACTTAATTGAGTCATGTTAGTTAGATTTTCAACTATGAAAACCTCGTTGTGATCAACACTATCAAAATGGTTAGAGTCCTTCTTAATATTTGATGATGTAGAAGATATCATATGATAGGTTTCTACTGTGGCCACTTCTGCCAGATTACCTAGAGGCGGGAGGGAAAAAGTACCCATTAAGGATGAGTCTTTTAGGAGACCTACTCCGACATGTTGAAGCAATTTAGAACTTCCATGGATCAATGGAATGCTTCCAGTAGCCTGTGAACTGTTGGGGAAAAATGTTAGTTGGTCAACGATTTTAATTCCACCTTGGAAGGGAAATGCAATCTTTCTAAAATATGTTGACACAACGGCAGCCATAGCATAAATCCAGGGTCTTCCTAGCAAGATATTGTAGTTAAGGTTTCCATCAATGACCTCGACTTCAATTTCCATTGTCTTGCCCCCAGGTTCGACTTGCAAGTTACTTAATATCCCATATGGCATGTATGTTCTTCCATCAAATGCTCTTAATGTCATTGATGATCGTGACAAGGGTGGTGAGCCTAAAGTTTTCCAGCAACTCATTGACATAATACAGGTAGATGCCCCCTCATCAACGATTATTCAATGAACAGTTTTGTTAAGGGATTTACCTATATAAGGAAAGAGAGTTGGGCTGGTAGCTGAGGTTCATATCCTTTATGATTAGAGGCCACTATATTGGAATCTGTTGGATCAATCCCACCTATCGCTGATAACAAAGCCTGCTTTTGGGAGGGGCAATTCTGTAGTACTTCAAGTGTCAACATAGCGGATGGCGATTGTGCCAGATCCTCCACTATATTATAATTCTGTGCTGCTCGAGCACAAGGATTAAAAGTCAATTTATGTACTACTCCTTAGGTAGTTTTATTGTTAATTCAAGAATTATTGGTGGAACAACTTCTGGTGAAGTTGTTGTCGAACTACCGGGTTGATCTGTAGCCTTGCTGTTCGACGAATGTGGATTGTCATAATCTTTATTCCATGTTGATATCAAAGCATCATTTTGCTGTTTCGAGATGGATAACATAAGAACTTGGGATGGGGAAGCATGATCGATAGCAACCGGGTTTGTTTTTGGGCTCGGAAACGGATTAGTCAACACCGCTGGGTATTTGAAGCTTTTAAAAGTTTCATAACCTTAGCTTTATGTGGACAATCTTTCATGAAATTCTTTTCGTCACATGTGTAACATGGATAACAAGGTTTATTTTTCCCAGTAGGGTTTTCAGAATATTTTTCAGGAGGTGAACTTTCTGTTTCTTCTTATTATTTGTCCTTTCTTCTTGCCCCCTGGTTGCTTAGCATTTTTTCCTTTGTCGGTTAACATGGCATTGACCTTAGAGGCAAGAGGTTCTTCATCTGCTTTTTGACTAGAAACCGTACGGGTTTTCTTAGATGTAGCCTTTGTATTTTTCGTGCTTGTTGTACCTATTACGCCATCACTAGCATGAGAGTCTTTGTTTGATTTCGGGGCCTAGGAGCGTCAGGAATTTTTTCGTAGAGCATACCAGACTAAGCATAGATCAAGTCTAAATATTGCACACGAGCAATGACTTTCTCTTCGGTGACAACTTCTCCCTTAGCCACATCCTCTATAATAGAGGGTAACAATGACTTTATAAACCATTCAGCTAAAAGCTGATCAGGAACATATGTCTTTACCATTCTTCGATGACGTCGCCACTCATGAATATGATCAGATATGTGATTGGTTGTCGTCTGCTTAAAGTTGGTAAGGAGTTCTATCCCTATTTCATACTTTATGGGTAACTAAAAATGGGTTAAAAAGGTAGTGGCAAGGGTGCTGAAGTTATGAAACAAATCTCTAGGTAATTCTATATACCATTTAGCTGTCAGACCTATTAACGTTCATTGAAAAAGGTGAAGTCTAATTGAATCATCATTTAGGGTGTTGGATGAACACCACAAATGGAATGTCATCACATGATTCGATGGATCTTCACTTGGATTTCCGTTGAACTTAGGAATATCAGAGGGAAGTTTATGAGGAGTTGCAGGCCAACAAGGGGCGTAAGAAATTGGATCGTTCGTCAGTCGGTTTAAATATGATAATTCTAGAGTTTCTACAAAGGGAAACTGTTGATTCAGGTTAGGCGAAGTATACCCAGGATAAGATGGAATCGCCTAAGAAGTAGGTCTTTGCATACCAGCATAATGATTCAATTTGATGCTGGTAACTTTGATAAAGTTGATGGGCATAACCGTTATAGTATGGTTGTTGATAACCGCTTTGGAAATGCGGTTGCCCATTACTTACAAAGACTTTTTGTTCAAGTCCTTGGTATGCTTGCTAGAATTGCAGTCGTTGATATTGAACCAGCCATGGTTGTTGGACCATTTGCTATTGTCAATATTGGATGATTGACCAAGATGCAGAGTCATAGTACCTGTTTGAGCCTGAGTCGCTCTAGATAAGGAGGCGCTAACCTATGGTTGTGATTGAATCGCTGAGACGAGAGGTTGTTGCATTGCAGCCTGAGAAACTTGAGGTTGACATACAACAGGTAGCGCTTGTACTTGAGATACAGTCATAATATCAGGTGTAGTGGGAATATTTGACACAGGATGGATTGGTTGCATTGAATATACAACCCTTGGTTGTTGAGGTAGTATTGTTACCCAATCGCTAGATGCAATTCCAGTTTGACCTAAATTTTGTTGTAAACTCTCATATGGTTGTTCTCCAGGAGGGAACAATGAAAAGGTATACTGCCCCCCATATGGTGGAAATCCAGTACTTAAAGGGTATATTGGCCTTTGAAGACACATTGGATCAACTTGTTCAGTTTCAACATAAGAAATACCAGATGCGATTCCCGATGAAGAAATAGGAACAGACCATGTCGTCGAAACAGTCCCTGATTAGACTCCAGTTTGTTGTTGATAACTAGCCGAGACAGATGGTATACTAGCAATCATTTTAGGAATGGTAGCAGGAAGCTCTGCTGTAGCTGTGTCAGTTGACACAATCCTAGATGTTGATGGTTGTTCAGACATGTTTATTCTATCCAAAAGATTTCCTAGCAATTCGATAGGAACTTGCGATGAAAAATAACTAACTTCTCTAGTAGAAGGATGTAAGTGCATCCCAGTTCCAAAATGTACTGGACTACTGGGTGGAAGATCCTCTACTAACTCTTCTATAGTAATCATTCCAGGTGGAAGAGGTAGACCATCAAGTCTGTAAAATATTTCTGGAGCCGAAGAAAGTGTAACTTCTGAAGTAACAGATACTGGAGGGGTGACAGCTTCTGAATTCTGGAACTCAATTTCCAGATGTTCAGGTAAGTGAACTTCAGTTTCTTGATCAGTCCTAGTTGGAGTTGCTTTAGGAATAGAGGTGTCTACCATCACACTAGGATCAGTTCTAATGTCCTCTTCTAACTGCGGAACTTCTTTTGTAAAGGCAGATGTACCAGAGATAATTGGAGTAACTGTAGTCTCGGATGATGTTGAAACACAAGTTTCAAATAAACCACGTGAATTCAACTCAGTTAAGCGAGAACTCTTTGCCTAGGATGGTTTCGTTTCCGAGGTCAAAGATGGTTGACTCGCAAGTCTCCATGAACGACGGGGTTTTGATTGACTTTCTTCCACGATTGTGGATTACTTGATCAATGTTGGAAATAATACTGAGAGGGGGGGGGGGTGAATCAGTATTATCAGATCAATAAAACTTTTTCATTTCCATACTTAGATACATATACGCTACTTCATTCAAGGGAACCCGCGTTTATACGCATCTGTGTCTAAAGAAACTAGCGTATATCCAAAATACTTATGATTCAATTAATCCATTAAATGTTGATCTTTAGTTAGTGCATTAGAACTTCATTAACCATATGAACAGTAAGCAGGTGCAGTAAAAATAGAACAAATCATCACACACAAGAAGCACACATGAACACCATGATATAAGGTGGAAACCTAATGTGGGTGAAAACCACCTACTGCAATTTGTTTCTATCTTCATTTATTAAGAAACTTCTTTTACAATGTACTGGTGCAGTCCTTTACCAGCACGCAAGCTACAACCTGCAGAAGGCTACAACCTTCTCTTGTTCTCTAGACTCTCCTGGAAGGGAGCTCCAACCCCCTTTGCTCTTGTACTAGCTAAGATACTAGTACGTAGGCGTCGGCCTACAATCTTCTCTCCTCTAGGTACCACATTTCATCAATTTTCATACTGGATACACTGAACCACAACACATAATCTGAAAGGCCACGTTTCATCCAATTTTCATACTGGACCCATAAATATCATTGAAGCACAAAACAATCAATACTAGCATCATCAATCTCTGAATCACTGAAACACTGAAACCCTGTTAACAACACAGTCACCAGAACACAGAGCAGAACTCTGTAATAACAATCAGAACCAACTGTACCATCAAAATCATGCATCAGAGTGCATACGCTACTTGGAAATGCCGAACCTGCGTGTATACGCAATTTCATCAAGATGAACCAGCGTATATGTCATTAATCACTTATTCATAACTTTGCTGCACTTCCTGACTTCAGTCATAACCAGATCATGACATATACAAGGATAATATATGTGTTAGCACCCAGATCTAGTCCATCAGATCTCATAAATATGAGTCATTATGATCCGGATCCAATATTAGTTCTCATCCATCAATACTGAAGCTAAACACAATAAGCCAAACAAGATATGCAGAATACTGACACCTTTAAACTGTCATCAGAACCCTTTAACAACTAGAATATTCAAATATCATAGCTCAAAAGGTATACGCTACTACAATGAACTCAACCTGCGTACATACGCGCTTACACCAAAGCCAACCCGCATACAGATCTATAAATATTCAATCATGACTTGCAGTGATTACAAACTTAAGTTATACCTAGTTCAGATCATTGCATGCGTCAGTATACAGATCTAGAATAAACATAATCAATCATATAGAGATAGTTCATTTCAAACCATTTGATCCCAATCTATCCTTAGATCTTGTTCTCCATCCACCGGTGAGATCCCTCCTTAGCTCAGATCAAGCAATGCATCATCAATCCATAACCTGCATACTGGATCTCATACTTCCTCAGATATTCAAGACCTTTTGGATGCCCTTGCCTAATGATCTTCTTCTCCTTTTATAGTCTTAGGCCTTGCTCAATACCACGGTCCAAAACCATAATAAATCAATACCAAGAGCCCAATACTTGGGATCAACACACTTGTCGAGATACCATGGTCCAGAACCATAGGTTCAAATACTGAGGACTAACTACCACGGACCAAAAGTAAGATTTCTGACATGTACGTGCTTTTCCGTGCATAAAACTGCGTGTATACCCTACTTGGTATATAGCGAACCGGCGTATACGCGACTTGGTATATAGTGAACCTGCTTGTATACCCTACTTGGTATATAGTGAACCTGCGTATATACTCTTCTTTCTTCATTCTTTGTAGTCTGATCATCAATTCTTTGCTACTGACCTGCTGCACTCTAATCTGTCATCTGTGTGATTTGCCATCAAGGACAACACTTGTCTCATAATGCCAACAATCTCCCCCTTTGGACTTGATGGCAAAGCTAACTTGTCACACTTAGAACTATCATCTGATTCCTTTGAGCTGTCCTCCATCAGTCACATCTGATATCTCTTCTGAAGATTCATCCAATTATAAATAAGTGAGATGTTCTTCTATGAGTGGGTTGCCATCAAGTACAACACATGCACCATAATGCCAACAATCTCCCCCTTTGGACTTGATGGCAACAACACCAAATCACTCTCCCCCTTTGACATCAAGGGCAAAGGGTGGACCAAGATATTCTCTTCCTTTTCTGAACATTCTACTGTCCATACTCCCCCTGAGTATCTGTTGAAATCTCTGAATGAGCTCCCCCTTTCTATATGCCAAGGTGTACCAATCTGTCCATGCTCCCCCTGAGTACATGCTGAGTCTATGTACTATTGAAGTGTGTTGTTCATGCTCTTCCTGATTGAAGGCAAGATCTACAAAAAGGTTTTCTTCAAGAAGAACCATGACTTATACATCTTAAAAGACCTTCCTATCATCAAAAGACTCAATACATACATCCATCACCCAACCACGTGGGGATATACTAGAATTGACTCATCCACCCAACCAAGTGGGGATACATCAAAAGTTTACACATGATGAAGCAAGAACATTACATCATCATCCCAGGCATAGTGGGGAAACCAATATAGGTCGTTACATGACCTTGACACCATGAAAGAGATATCACAAAAGATATACATAACATAGATATGAAATATCTAGAACAAGACTTATGAAAGTCACCAATAACTCATAGCAGCAGCATCTGTCAATCACCATTCAGATCAGCAACCAAGATTTCCTTCTGTTCTCCCTCTGCCTCTGTTGCATCTGAAACTAACAACAGCTGTGAACTAGAACCAAAAGCTTCTAAGATAATGCCAATAATGCATCATTGGAAGTTTATCTGCTCCCCCTGAACCTGTGCTAGATGGTCTTTGTCAGATCAGAATCTTCTCATTCTGAGTTTGACTCACTGATTTCCTTCAAATTATCATATACGCGACTGTATCCACATAAACAAGCGTATATACGCGGATAGTCCTTATGAAACTCGCGTACAACCTTTTCCATATCAGCAACCTGTAAATGTCCTGCATCGTAACTGTATGATCTTTATGCATATGACGACAACAGCATATGAGTGACTCATCATCAAGTGAGGAAGATGTGTATTCAATCTTTGTACTTCTCCTTATCCTTATGAAGATCACCATGTAAGCACCATATATGCATCATTAAAGAATCAACCATAAATCTGATATGAACATCTACTATGTAACCCCAAGAATCATATGAGATTTTATCATAGACAACTCACAATCACATCATAGCAAGATATATCATTTAGCCATATAAACATCATCACCAAGGCTATTAACCATAATGCCAACAATGCATTATTAAAGGCATATGCTCCCCCTCAACCTGAGCCATCTGTTTACTGTTAGATCTGATCATGCATATATCAGCAATAAGCATCAAGACATCATCATCAAGTTAGGATCAAACCCTTCTAAACATCTTACAAGTATCAAGACATTTCCACACATCCTCAGCAGACTGTAATCATTATCAAACAGAGAAAATAATGGACTGAAACATAACAAATCCTTTTCCTGAACCTGTCCCTACTGCATTTCTTCAGATAAACATATACGCGACTGTGCAGTATCCAACTCGCGTATATACGCGACTTCCCTTTATGGAACTTGCGTATGAGATTCAGGACACTGAAGTTTTATACTTTCAGCTCCCTCTGAGTCTGTGTTGTGCTGTGTCTGAGTACATTGTGCTGTGCCACATCTTTCTGTCTGTACTTCCTTCTTCTTCCATATCTTCAAGTGTGATGTTGTTTTCTCCTTTTGGTGTGAAGTTCGTGCTTTGTTCCTGCATTCCTTTGCTATATGTCCAAGCTTGTTACATGCATAACATCTTACATGTTTCATATTCCTCCTGTAGCAATCAGCAGCTTTGTGACCAAACATATTACAAGCAAAGCAATATCCATTAAAGTACCTTGAATGTGATGATCTTTCTGCATGATGGTCTTGAAACCTTCTTCTTCTACATCTAGCTGCAACATGTCCAAGATTATGACATACATAACATTCAACATTATTCATAGGAGGAGTAAAAGATTTTCTTTGAAGAATCTCTTTCCTTGATTGTTGATGGGGTTGACTTCTCATCTCTCTTATCTCCTTGTTGATCATTTTAGATTTCTCTTTAGAGTTCCTTGCCTCACCTTGTGAGCTAGATTCACCTTCAACAGATTCATGAAAACCAAGACCTGTCTTGATAGCAGGAGACCTTTGACTACTAAGAATATCATCCAAGGCTTTAGTACTATCTTGAAATTGCAACAATTTATCCTTTTCTTCTAATTTACCTTTCAAGATATTTACCTCAACTTGAAGTTGTTCTTCCTTTTCTAGACGTTGCTTCTTCATGTCTTCTTCAGCTTTCCTTCCTTCTTCCAACTGATGCCTTAGTTTGAGAATCTCCTTTTCTTTTTCTTCATTCAGATCCTGCTGCATTTGACGAATTCTGAAGGCACATTCCAGCTGAGATTTTAAGCTGATAACTTTGTTTACCTGTTTTTCAATAGCTTGGAGTAGATCTTTATTCTGCTTCTTTGATTCTTCAAGATCTTCCTTTAGCGAGTGGTTCGTGGCTTCAAGACTTTCATAGATCTATCTCTGAGTTTCTTAATGGTTGTGCTTCTTTCATTGACTTCATCTCTTAGTGATGTTACTTCATCCTGCAACTTTTGACATTTGTCCTTGAATAACTTCCTTACCTTGTTTCCTTCCTCCAGTTGGGCCTTATGTTTGGTAGCTTCTTCTTTGAAGTCACATTCCCTTTTGTTCAGTAGATCTTGTTGATCTCTAATTTTATCTGAGAGCCTTTTAAATTCTGCCTGTATTTGATATCTTTCTTGTTCACCCATAAGAGCAAATTCAGTTGTTTCGCTATCACTTTCATCTTTTCCAAATGGATAGATAGCAGGAACATCAGAGGATAGAAAATTCATATCTGATAGTTCATCTTCATTCTGAAATGATTTTGAATCTGAATACCAAATCCCCAATCGATTCTCCCACTGTCATAGTTCTTCTGAGATGTCTTCTTCTTCTTAGGTGCTTTCTTCTTAAGCTTCTTTCCCATAGTTCCACGGATCTCCTTCAAGCGATCAAGCTTCTACCAAAGGACCTGCTCTGATACCAATTGTTGGAAATAATACTGAGAGGGGGGGGGGGTGAATCAGTATCATCAGATCAATAAAACTTTTTCATTTCCATACTTAGATACATATACGCTACTTCATTCAAGGGAACCCGCGTGTATACGCATCTGTGTCTAAAGCAACTAGCATATATCCAAAATACTTATGATTCAGTTAATCCATTAAATGTTGATCTTTAGTTAGTGCATCAGAACTTCATTAACCATATGAACAGTAAGCAGGTGCAGTAAAAACAGAACAAATCATCACACACAAGAAGCACACATGAACACCATGATATAAGGTGGAAACCCAATGTGGGTGAAAACCACCTGCTGCAATTCGTTTCTATCTTCCTTTATTAAGAAACTTCTTTTACAATGTATTGGTGCAGTCCTTTACCAGCACACAGGCTACAACCTGCAGAAAGCTACAACTTTCTCTCGTTCTCTAGACTCTCCTGGAAGGGAGCTCAAACCCCCTTTGATCTTGTACTAGCTAAGATACTAGTACGTAGGCACCAGCCTACAATCTTCTCTCCTCCAGGTACCATGTTTCATCAATTTTCATACTGGATACACTGAACCACAACACATAATCTGAAAGGCCACATTTCATCCAATTTTCATACTGGACCCATAAATATCATTGAAGCACAAAACAATCAATACTAGTATCATCAATCTTTGAATCACTGAAGCACTGAAACCCAGTTAACAACACAATCACCAGAACACAGAGAAGAACTCTGTAATAACAATAAGAACCAACTGTACCATCAAAATCATGCATCAGAGTGCATACGCTACTTGGAAATGCCGAACTTGTGTGTATACGCAATTTCATCAAGATGAACCAGCGTATATGTCATTACTCACTTATTCATAACTTTGTTGCACTTCCTGACTTCAGTCATAACCAGATCATGACATATACAAGGATAATATATGCGTTAGCACCCAGATCTAGTCCATCAGATCTCATAAATATGAGTCATTATGATCCTGATCCAATATTAGTTCTCATCCATCAATACTGAAGCTAAACACAATCAGCCAAACAAGATATGCAGAATACTGACACCTTTAAACTGTCATCAGAACCCTTTAACAACCAGAACTTCAAATATCATAGCTCAAAAGGTATACGCTACTACAATGAACTCAACCTGCATACATGCGCGCTTACACCAAAGCCAACCCGCGTAAAGATCTATAAATATTCAATCATGACTTGCAGCGATTACAAACTTAAGTTATACCTAGTTCAGATCATTGCATGCGTCAGTATACAGATCTAGAATAAACATAATCAATCATATAGAGATAGTTCATTTCAAACCATTTGATCCCGATCTATCCTTAGATCTTGTTCTCCATCCACCGGTGAGATCCCTCCTGAGCTCAGATCAAGCAATGCATCATCAATCCATAACCTGCATACTGGATCTCATACTTCCTCAGATATTCAAGACCTTTTGGATGCCCTTGCCTAGTGATCTTCTTCTCCTTTTATAGTCTTTGGCCTTGCTCAATACCACGGTCCAAAACCATAATAAATCAATACCAAGAGCCCAATACCTGGGATCAACACACTTGTCGAGATACCATGGTCCAAAACCATAGGTTCAAATACCGAGGACTAACTACCACGGACCAAAAGTAAGCTTTCCGACATGTACGCGCTTTTCCGTGCATAAAACTGCGTGTATACCCTACTTGGTATATAGCGAACCGGTGTATACGCGACTTGGTATATAGTGAACCTGCTTGTATACCCTACTTGGTATATAGCGAACCGGCGTATACGCGACATGGTATATAGTGAACCTGCGTGCATACCCTACTTGGTATATAGTGAACCTGCATATATACTCTTCTTTCTTCATTCTTTGTAGTCTGATCATCAATTCTTTGCTACTGACCTGCTGTCATGTGGAAAGAGTTGTTAGTGCGGACACAACCGACCTCCCTAGAAGCCTAAGACTTTCTAGTGACAAACAAGACAAATAAGAGCAATCCTTCACTAAATATGCCTTTACAATATGAGAAATCAAGTGTTTAGATCCTACCTGTAATCCAACACTGTTGTAGTAGTCCAGCTTCGTTGATCCGGATGAGCTCCTCCTTCCCTTCGAAACCTGCATTCACTAACAATCAAACGATTAAATAGCACCTGAATATCATATAAAATAAAACATATTTAACATATAGACCAAGGAGTATATGAAACAACTCATAAATAACAAATTGTTGAGAAGAATGGACTAATTTGTATTAAAAGGTAACAAAAGGAACCATTACAACCTGAGCCTTGGTGTTGTGCAGGTCCTTCCTAGGGTCCACAAGAGTTCTCCTTTACTCTGATCAGCTCACCCACTTCCAAATGAAACAAGCAAAGATGGTAATCTCTCCTCACAAGCTTCTACAAGGAAGTCCTAATTCCAGCAACATCTACCCTTAGGAATGTTCAGCTTTCAACCTCCCCTCCCTTTGGCCCAATGCCTGTATTTATAGTGCTCTAGAGGAAGTTATTAAGGTCCACCATCAATGGGATAAGCCCCTCTTTGGATGGGATAGCTCCCCTCTTGATGGGATAAGTTCCTCTTTGGTAGGGATACATGAACCATCTGGAGGCGCTTCATACACGTCAAACAAGCTTCTAGAAGACTCTAGAAATGACCACAAGTAACTTTTTTAAGATGAAACTCGCGCCTTTTGACCTTTACAGGGGTACGCACCCACCCCTTTACATACAGAGCGTACAAGTACGCAGGCATTGTGAACTTGGGTTGCGTACACGCAGGTAAGGCTAAGAGAAACTGCATACCAGAGATAATTGACTTTAAATGACTTTTCTCTCTTTCTTGAAGTTTGACATGAAGAGCAGAGGCATGAGACTTGCCAAGGAGGATAGTATGACAGTGGATGGAGCCATACTAACTGCAAATAGTCATGGTGACATTTTTTAGTGTAACACCTACTGCACCCTAATCTGTCATTTGTGTGATTTGCCATCAAGGACAACACTTGTCTCATAATGCCAACAATCAACTCAAAATTTAAAGGGGAAAAATGTTATTCCAATTTAAATGAATTTTAAGACACTTTTACGCAACTTGCTTTTTCAATTTTTAAGAGTCGAGAAAAAGCTAAAGGTGACTCTAGTCACCTTCGATTTTTAATGAGCTCGAAGTGACAATTGCTCAGATGGACCTTTTCTTTTAAGGAGTCGAAAAGGAATGAAAGTGACTGCTCTGGAAGTCTAGCTAAAGGGTTTACCAAATCGATCGTAAAACTACAAAATACACCTTGGTGATAAATGATAGAGAAATTACCAAGGACTTATGTACGGCAATCAATCTTCCCAAATGTTGTGTTTAATGCATTACGATTGATAAGGCGATAGACACGGCTTCCTAAGGATAAAGTATATCAGCCTATTGTGGTCTCCCAATATATACTCGATGGTACGGGGAGCACAAATCCATACTAGCACTTGTCGTATCAAAGAGGAGGAATCACCCAACCTATGATGAACACGATAGTTACCAGCTTTTACGAAGCCGGAACACGTCTCTAGCCTAGACTTCTAGATGTGTTGTATTAGGTTCCAAAGCGTTTTTATGTTCATTGAGGTTTATTTTATGGTTGATCTTGCTTAGAAGTTTGTCTTTCAAGGTTCACCACATGATGTAGATGTGAAATTCCTAAGTATGCAATCTAAAATGATAAACAGTCGTTTATGTTCTTTTAGCAATGAAAATCCTAGCTACAAAGGAAAGAAGACAACGATTTTCTTTCAGCAGAGAGTATAGAGCACACACTAAATGCACTTTCCTAAACCAAATTTCGCAAGCAGTCAAAATGCAGATGCACATGCATGTATTTTTTTTCCACTTTCTTAATGTGTAAATGAAAAAAAGGAAGCTAAGTACAGATCTGAACTATTTTCTTTCAAAGCGACAGTACTAACAATTTTCTTTTCAAAAACGAAAGGAAGACTAAGACGACACTTTCCGATTTTGAATCTAAACCTGTTTTCGACACTTGAAATACTAATAATGTCAAAATCAAGTACAAATGACAAAAGTAAAATCAACTATCTAGAAGAGGAAAACTTTACAACACTCTTCTTTTGATTCAGAATGATAATTACGACACTTTCATCAAAGACGACAGTTCGATTAGGCTACTTTCGACAAAGGAAGACTGTAAATGATTGACAAATACACAAAAACATTTACAATTCCCGACTGATGGAGGCTGAGATAATGTGAAGGAAGATGGTTTCAGCAAGAAGGTACTGATCATGAACAGCAAAACTATTGAATAAAGCTTAAAAAAAGGAGGAAAAACCAAATTTCAGAGAAGAAAAATAGTTCACTCAATCACCGCACATGTAACACAGGGAAACAAGGATGCATCTCACCTGCAACACACGGGAGGTGCGATGCATCCAGGTCGCACAGTTACAGACAGTGCGATGGGCCAGGGAGTGAAACTGAGCTTGGTTTTTACTCAAAACTTGTAGCTAAGTTCAGTTATTTAGGCTGAGTAATGATGGGCAGTAAACACAAAGCATATGGTAAGATTTGATAAGGTTCTGAACCACCACAAGGGCACTTATGATGCTTTGTTTGTCATATGTTTAGTTCATAAACCAACCCGGAGATTGACTGAAGCAGCATTTATCTACTTCGCAATTGCATAGCAAAGGCATTTCGAAGGCTAGCTGGCTAACTTCAGGCTCCATCTGTAGTTTATAAACCAAAAAATAAACAAACAAAACAAACTATTCGGTCCCCAACAGAGTTGCCATTTTGTTATAGGAAAAACTAGTGTCAATTCGAACTGCTAGTCCTACTAAGACAGGTAGCTATCTTAGAAACAAACAATGAAAGCTTTTCAAGAGTTCCTTTAAGTGTGATAGATGGAAGAGAAGAATAGAGGACCAACCTAGACCTTTCGCTTTGATCCTAGCTTGATTTCTTCTTTCCTTGATAGAATTTGCCACTCCTCTCCTACTTGTCCCGCTTCAAAGAGTACCTATAGAGTTAAAGTAACATAAAACTATCAAATCATCTATATCTAAAACATCATAAAAAATGCAGAATCAGAAACGCATTGACCATACAATTTCATTCATAAACAAGATTCACAAATACACGATTATATGGAGGAAAACTCAAAGAAATTTATTAATAGTAATGTAAGAGAGGATTACAACCTAGCTGTCTGATCGAGCATCATCCTCCCAGTTGTAGAGGCCCTATTCACCTCATGAACAAGCAAATCACCCAACAATGCAATGTCTCTTCTCACCAAAAAACCAACATCACTTCCTTACAAATTACAAAATTCCAGCCTTCAGATCTCTTAGATGAGGGATCCATTTATAGATGTCTTACAAGGGTGTGAGTCAAGTCTGGTTTTTTGATTATTGTCATTCCACTAATAGTTCTTGGTTCCACTTGGATATTTCATTGATCTCTTACTCATCCCTGGGCGAATTCAGAGAGGTAAGTGTCATATGAGAAGTTTCTAGAAGATTTCATGATCATCCACTTAGCAAACTGTCTCTGCCATTTTTCTATTCTCGCTCATCGCACCCTACAGAAGGCCTTTTCAGTATGCATCGCACCCCCCATGTGTACAAGGTGAGATGCATCGCACCCTGACCATGGAGCAGTCAGTATGATCCAGTTTTGGCCAGTTCTGAGTAGTTTTTCAAGTGGAACTTCTGGGAAATGATGTAATCAGTTGACCATGATCCTTTAGGGTATGAAAAAACACTATTAGGGATTAGAGAGCCCTTAGTTTATGGAAATATGAGTTTGGAGTTGCAATGCCCAAATATGTCTGTAACACACTGGTCATTGCTCTGCAGGATCGCGCACTGACTTGATACATTAAGAATTCCAATGACAATCTGAACGCAGAGATCACGGATATCCAAGATGCGCTAAACAAGGAATTTAGTAGGTCAAAATGAAAGACACAATCGATCATTGGATTTAAGGAAATCATGATGCTTCCAGGCAAGACCCCCTGGGAGCTGGATCAGAGACTAAAGTGTACAATTCGTGAAGCCAAAATGACCTTGACGGATGGGCAACACCATGCATGGTTTGTAGCATCGCTAGCACCGCATCTAAGGAACATGTTGTCATAGTAGAAGCTAACCACTTAGGCCGAGGCCTTGGAAATCGCAATGAGACTGCACGAGACACTGATACAAGATCCTAACCTAGGAGTTCAATAGATCCACGTGCAGTTGAAAATCTTGCGCCTTGAGATGCAGAGCTTGAAACAAGATAGGACAGCCAACCTAGAAGCGTATGAGGAGGTATGGTGCATAAAGTGCAAAGGTCAGGGACATGACAAGGACCATTTTCCAGTCTTTTCGAACTACCTGGTAGGAGGAGGACCAATGGCATTGAGACCGGAGGCACAAGCAAGATTGAGCGCGACGCCTACATTATGGTGCGTGATTTTTCAGATAGGAGGGAAGGATGCTACAGATAACTGCCATCTATTACAGAAGTATACACAAAATTCCCA
The DNA here is from genome assembly GCA_031772625.1 of Pinus tabuliformis. Classification (NCBI taxonomy): domain Eukaryota; kingdom Viridiplantae; phylum Streptophyta; class Pinopsida; order Pinales; family Pinaceae; genus Pinus; species Pinus tabuliformis. Next base: position 285,117,171 of record CM062812.1, read on the forward strand.
GAAGTTGTTCTGTAATTTCTACAGGTTAGTAGGCCACGATGAGTGCACCTGTAGAAGTTATGAACTGATGATGGATCGAACTCCTACCTACAAAGTTCAAACCAAAACACGGGTCCTCGACCAAAATGCAGGGATGGCACGCACTGGATTTCAGGGGAACGGACGAGGCCAAGGTGGAATGGTACCAGGAAGAGGTTGCATAAAACTAATATGTTATAATTTCGAAGGGCCAGGACATTATTCGCACGATTGTACAAATCCAACGAGACTGTCATGCTTATATTGTACCCAGTTTGATCATGAGACAGAGGACTGTCCCACGCTGATAGCAAGGTTGTATGATAAAGGATTACTCCAACTCCCCCAACTCAGAACCTACAAATGATGAGGTCTAAGCATGCGAGGAAGACCCGAATGTAAATATCATACTTCGAAGCGGTATCATGAGAGGAGATGACAAAGACAAGAAGCCTGAAGAGAGTGCCTAGGTTCGCAAGGCTCCAACAAAGAAACCAGAATTTGATTTAGAGCGGCTAAGGGGACATTCATGGAAGCTAAGAAGAGCTTCGTGGATGCCTCCACCTCAGGAAGTAAAGGAAAACTAGAACTATAAATGGACCCATCAATGCTCACTACATTTTTGGAGACATGCATGAAGCTGCTACACAACAAAAAAGTTGTGAAGGGGTTGCAAGAACTCATCACTAGATATGCTGGAACCACGCCAAGAGAACCGCGCGTAGTCCAGAAGCTTAGGAAGCACACAACATGAATAAGAAGAGAGATGAGATTGAATATGCAGATCAAGGAATATGAAATGGATCAAGTGATTCTGGATCTAGGATCGGACGTGAGCGTCCTGCCAAAGCAGACATGGGAGCACATGGGCAGGCCTGTGTTGCAATTGTCTCCTATTCAATTGCAAATGGAGAACCAGCAAAAGATCCTAGATATGGGAAGATTGTAGGGAATAACGATAGATATTGAAGGTGTGAGCGTGCTTGCAGATTTCGAGGTAATAGAGATTGTTGATGACAACAATCCCTATCCCGTGCTACTGGAAATAGATTGGGCCACTGGCATGACTAGAGGGATAAATCTAAATAAGCGCAAGATGATTTTGAGAAAAAGTCATAGCATGTAGTGGTACCTTTAGACCCTGCGGAATGATCATGTTACACAGAGCCAGTGCGCAACTATGATAGCGACGACGATCTAGAGTTGATCTACAAGATAACCTTGTGGGAGCAGGACTGGGTAAATCCAACAGCGGATGTCAAGCTCTTGTGCGAGCACGAAAGCTCCTACACCTCAGATTCAGACGATGAAATAGAATGATGGTGGCACACTCAAATGTAACATGATGACAAGGTTTTTGTGCTACGTGGAAACATAGGTAAGAGATCTGCCTATGTATGACGGGTTGAGCGAGGTGGATGATTTCCTAAACAAATTTGAAAGAGAAGTACTGGAATAGCAGCATTTCGACACTCTGAAATGGGTACTGCGCGCTATGCCCACAAGATGGTGGGGTACGTATCAAAGAAGTTTTGAAGATTGGCACGAATGCAGAAGGATGATGCACATGCAGTTTGGAAAGCCTCGGATGCGGATGAAAACCGAGTATGACGGATGAAACAGCTCACGCGCCCACCTTTATAGATGGGTATAAGCATATGGTGTGAAACCTACACAAAGGCACACCATCCTCGCAATAGGGAACATGACCAACAAGCAGGAGTGGGAAAAACAATGGCATGAACAACCCCTCCGGTTGGGACCAAGAAGTGTGGTAAGACCAAGAATGTAGAATCATATTCAAGTAGAAGCATTCAACAAAATACTAGAGATTGCGCTAACCAAAGTATGCAATGCACAGTGAAGAAATTGGGACCTGCGCGTACCTACAGTACTATGGGCTTATAAGACGACGTGTAAGAAACTGATGGGACAAACACCTTTTCGGTTAGTTTATGGCGTGGAAGCTTTCATGCCAATGGAGCATGCAAAGCCTAGTCCGTTCATAGTAGCACCAGTAGATACGATGGTTCATGAATCCCGAAAAGAAGGGATCACACAGCCACAGGAAACAAAACGCAGGGGACTTGAGGAAGAAATCCAACAGGGAAACCTTACACTCCACAAACTTGAAGACGAAAGGGTATGGTTAAGGAAGAAAAGCACTTTGATGGACATGGAATTCAAGAAGATGGAGGATGAAATAAAGAAAGATTTTCTCGGAAAAATACCATAATGGTAAGGCAGGGTGTGTGTGATTGCGATGAGGGGGTTAAGGTCTATTTTTGTGAATTGATCAGTCTGATGCCTTGGCTTAGACCGCATATTGCTAAGCATAATGACCAAGGTAGCGCATTGTGTTGAGTCCCAAACCTGCATCTTCTCTATACACCTTTTTTAGCCTTTTTTTCCAGTTACCTGAACCACCAAGCTGTCAAATCATTGCATATTAGTTTAAAAAGAGCATATAAAATGGTTTCCTAACTATGCCTTGTGACTATTGTTTGATCTAGATTTTTGCTCAGTCAGCTGCGGAATCTTGTCAGTTTCCGTAGCCAGCGCAACTTTCCGCAGCCTTTTTGTTGAAGTCTATGTTACAGGTGTCTACTGGAGAATCCAGCCACATGGGCAAGCTGCAAATGATGTGGACATGGAACGTGTCCCCTTGGTTCAGCCAAATCACTCACAAAAGTCCATGGTCAAGGACAGTCAAAGCAGTGGTCAACCTAAGAGTTTTGTGGTGGCAGGACTCTGTTTTTCACCACGTGAAGACTTGCGTGGCAAATTCCTCAATCTCAAGAGGTGTGCTAACACCTGTGGACTATTCTGTGAACCAAATCTAACAGCCACCACTCCTTGGATTTAATTGTCACGGCTACCATATTGCTAGATTTTCGAACGTGGTTATTCACGTGTTTGTTTAGCAGTGCAAAATTTAGGAAGTAGTTGTATCGTCCTCAGTTACAAATAACACGTTATCATACGCATATTAGCTAGCTTGGTATATGTAATTTTGACTGTTTTACGAGCCCACTGTGTCGTGAATCTATCTTGATGTTATGACTGCATTTTAATACATGAGAAGATAGTGTTCTTAAGTTCAATTTGTGACTAATTGCTGATTGGCCGAGGTTGTAGAGGGCCCCTGTACACCAAGGTTCTGTAATTACTGTATATTTTCGTGCTTTCTTCCTTTATGTTACTGATGCCATAATCGTTTGCTTGTATATATTACACAGTTTTTGGTATTCATGATAGTTGTTGTCCATAGTTTCTTTTATGCTTTCTAATGACTGTTAACTGATCAGTGTTTTTCTTTCAGGTTCTAGTAGACAACCCGGGCAATTGCACATAGCTTTTTAATGACTAATGACATGAAATCATCTTGTCCTTCTGCTGATTTATTTTCTTAGTTCTAATTCCAGCACTGTTATTTCTTTCAGTTTTGTTTTGCTCATTTACTTTTATGCAATTTAGATATCAAATTACTCAATTTGTTTATGATTACCTCCTATAGCCAGAGCGAGTCGAATGGTGAGGGGTCAGAATATGAGTTGATGTAATATGATTTAGTTTACTTTTCTACAAGTTAGTGATTAGATTACTCGTGTCATTTTCAGTTACCTCCTATAGCTAGAGCGAGTCGAATGATGAGGGATTGAAGTATGAATGCGTAGTTTGATCTTAGTTTCATTTTATGCAATTTAGATAGCAGATTACTCAATTTGTTTATAATTACCTCCTATAGCCAGAGTGAGTCGAGTGGTGAGGGGTCAGACTATGAGTTGATGTAATATGATTTAGTTTACTTTGCTTACAGTTTTTGAATTGCTTTGAGTTCAGTTTTTTTCCTTTTTTTTACAACAGCAAGGATACTGGGCTTCATTGTCACTAGCTCACTGTTTGGTACATTTTTATTTTCTCTTAGGAATTGATTTCATCACTGCAAGTTTTAAAACCTTTTTGAGAACTTTGAAGTTTGGAAATCATTGTAGAGGTCACCATTGCCTTGAACACTTATATCTATACATGAATTTTAATTTTGCCATCTCACATTAGGGGATCAACAGAAGATAAACCCAAAAACAAACCAAATATCAGAAATGACAAATAATTAAGAAATCGGTTATCTTGCATATATAGTGCACTTCACTTCAGCAATTTACAACTCCCGGATTGACAATTTATATAGAAATTTAGGACACACTAAATTGACCAAACATTTTGGCGCCGCTGCCAGGGAAGTGAAACTAGGTAGCCAATTTCTTAAAAAAAAAAAAAACAAGAAAATTTCAAGGAAGGTAAAAAATTGATAACTTCTCAAATTATGCTCTCCTCTTGCACCTAGTGTGATCTGGAGGATCAGAAAATGGAGTTATTGGTTCAATAATTTCTTGAGTATGCTCTCTTCTTGCACTTAGAGTGATATGGAAGATCAGAAAGAGAATTATTAGCCCAACTTGAAGAAAAAAAAATGACATGCACAGAGCAAGAGATTCTAGGGGAAGGTTTATAGTTAGGGCCAAGAGTTCGATTTTTACAACTCCATCTACTTCAAGGTATAGACAAGATACACCTCCAACATCTCCAACTCACACTCCTAGCCTTAGGATTCCTGGAATTCAAGAGGCAGTAACTAAATTAGGAGACTCTCCCACACTATCCACCGAATCTGAGTTAGGAAAAGACCCTTTCTTTACTTCTACATGAAAACACATTGTAATTGAGGAAGTAGAATCACCTGAAGAATAAGAGGGAGAAATTCCTCCTCGTTCACCATTAGTAGAAGAACCAGAGGACTCTGAAATCTTTGAGGAAACTATCATGATAGAGGAAGTAGTAAACGGATTTGGAGGAGGTAGAGGTAGAGGTAGAGGAGGAGGAAACAATGGAGGAGGTAGAGGTAACAATGGGGGAAATAGGGATGGAGATAACTCATTTGGATTTCCTATAGTTGATGAGGAATATCGAACAATAATGAAGTCGTATGCTGAACTTATGATTATATGGAAGACTCTCAAAAACTCAAATTGTTTCCTTCAACATTGAAGGGAGCTGCTTTAAAATGGTTCATGGGATTAGTCACTCAATCTATTAGGACTTGGAATGATATTAAACAAACATTTTTGGATAGATACCTGGACTATTGTATGCCCACCAATCATAACGATGATGTATTCAAAATGGTGCAAAAAGAAGACAAAAACTTGGAGGATTTACTTGAAAGATTTCAATACAACCTGAAAAGAGCAAAAATGAATAACTTAGATGAGGAAACCTTGAAAGCCCTTCTATTAAAATCCATTAGAGATGAATGGATAGATATTTTGAACATGATTGGAAAAGGAGATATATCTCAAATTCCACTTCATGATATAGCATAGCTATGTGTCCATCTCTCAAGGGGAAAATCTAAAACTGGAAAAGGGCCTAGAGATCCTTCTCTCATTAGAGCAAACAAATCTGCATCTGGATCAGTAAGTAGGGTTGAAATTGACAACATGCTTGATGAGTTCAAAACTGATATTCTAGGGAGTCTTAGTGAGAAACTAGACACCCTTAAGATAAAAAACAAGCAGAAAGTAGAAGCTAAAGCTTTGGCCATCTTTTGTCCAAAATGTAGGAAGAAACATGCTCTAAGGGAATGCCCCTTGGATGCAAAAGTTGTAGAAACATGTGTGATTTTTTCAGAAAGCCATGAGACCAAGGATTTTCCTTCAATTCCTGGGCTCAAAGGGACCCAAATTGAATTGAATCTCTCTGTTTTGTTTCAAGGAGACCTTGGCAGGGGCAACAAAATCAAGGGTTTAACAACCCCACGAACTTTCAACCCCCACCAAATTGGAATCCTTGGCAACAACCTTGGTCCCAACTTCAAAATCCATTTCAATCATGGGTACAAGGTATGGAAAATCCTTATGGGAGATTTGCTCAATTTTATCAATATCCTCCATCTTTTCAAAACCAACAAGCTCCACAACTTCCAAATCAAAATCCACAACTTTCATTGCCATTTCCACAACAACAACAACCTTCTCAACAAAATCCAAATTCCCAACTCTTGCTTCCATTCCAACAAAAGACAAATCAACTACCTTCCCAGCCATTGCCAAATCCCAATAATAAAAACCCTCAAAATGCTTACATGGTAAAAGGACAACAATTTCCTACCTATATGATTGTTCCTCTTAATGATGTACAACTCAGATCTAGTAGATTTTTAGACAAGCCTTCTATAGATGCTAAAAAAAAAAACATTTCTAAGGAAGATTCTCTTGAAGCCAATAAAGGTTCTAAAGCATCTCTTCAAAACCTGAGCACTCAAAAAGAAAAAGAAAAAGAGTCAACCCCCACAACTCCTATAGTTGAGCAACCTGCATCTTCATCCACACCTCCTTTTCCTGAAAGATTACAAAATGACAAAGAGGTGGAAAAACAAATCTTGTTGCCTGACTATGATTTCCTAGATGAATTAAAGAATGTTTGTATCAAGATTCCCTTGTTACAAGCCATTAGAGAAATTCCTATTCTAGCAAAAACAATAAAGAAGTTGAGTCTCAAAAGACCAGGAAGGAAACCAAGAGACACAAGAAGAATCCACCTGGTAGGAAAAATTGCAGATATCATGATGGGAAAAATTACCATGCAGAAGTATGTAGATCTCGATAGTCCAATTGTCAAAACACATATCAATGGGCTAGAAATTCCAAATACTTTGATTGATTTAGGGGCTGCTATCAACATTATGAGTAGACAAACTATGGAACAGCTAAAACTTCCTAATCTTATTTTTACACCTACTTTACTGCAACTTCCAGATCAATCAATTATCAAACTAGATGGTGTATTAGAAGACATTTTGGTCTCCTTAGATTCTTGGGAATATCCAGTAGATTTCATGATTTTAACTCCCAAGAGTAATCTAGGAGGGCATCGACTCATCTTAGGAAGACCTTGGCAAGACACAGCTGATGCTTTTATCAGTTGTAGATCTGGGGATATGTATATTTCTTATGGTAATTCGACAAAGAAATTCAATCTGTATCCTCTAGCAAAAGCAATGATAGAAGTAGGAGATAATGAATGGGTTGATGATGAGGACACTATAAAACCTGTCTTTACCATTTCTGAAATCAATGAAGATAGTCAAATTCTGAACGCATTAGAAAACTTTGAAACATCTTCAGAATATTACCACACACAATTTCAGTTAGATTCTAACATTGAGTATCTATCATCTAGACAAATGTCTCTTTACTCTATGGAAGACTTTGGTAGTTCTGCCATTGAGATCTTTCCGGATAAAACATTGAATATCAACAAAAACTTGGAAAAATCACAACAGGGAGAGCTAACCAAAATCTTGCAAAAACATTATACTGCATTTGCATGGGAGTATACTGATATGAAAAGTATTGACCCTAAGACTTGCATTCATCACATCTACATCGAGGAAAATAGTAGACCAATCAGACAACCTCAGAGAAGGATGAATCCAAACCTTAGGGAGATAGTGAAACAAAAGCTCCAAAAACTACTCAATGTAAACTTCATTTATCCAATTTCAGATAGCCGATGGGTTTCTCCTTTGGTTATAGTACCTAAAAAGAATGGTAAATGGAGGGTATGCATTGATTACATGGAATTGAATAAAGCAACCTTGAAGGATCGCTTTCCTTTACCCTTTATCGATCAGGTATTAGATACTCTAGCAGGCAAAAAGTTCTTTTCATTTTTGGATGGTTTTAGTTGCTATAATCAAATTCAGGTAGCATCTGAAGATCAAGATAAGACCACATTTACCTATCCATGGGGAACTTTTTCTTACCAAGTGCTTCCTTTTGGATTATGTAATGCACCCGCAACATTTCAAAGGGCAATACTAGGAATCGTTTCTGATATAATCCATGATTGTGTAGAGGTTTATATGGATGATTTTACAGTTTATGGTGATTCATTTGAATAGGCATTAGAGAATTTGGAAAAAGTCCTTATAAGATGTAAAGAAACAAACCTTTCATTGAGTCATGAAAAATGCTTTATGATGTTTACTGAAGGTATTGTTTTGGGACATCATATTTCAGGGGATGGGATTAAGGTTGATAGATCAAAAGTTGAAGTCATCTCCAAGTTGCCTATTCCAAATTGTCAAAAAGATGTTAGAAGTTTTCTGGGATTTACTAGGTACTATAGAAGATTTATAGAAAACTTCACCAAAATAGCATCTCCACTCTTCAAATTACTTACAAAATACTATGAATTCAAATGGGATCCTGATTGTCAATCAGCGTTTGAAACTTTGAAAACAAGAATATCTGAAGCACCCATTTTGAGAGAACGAAATTGGAAACTTCCTTTCCATATTTCTACAGATGCTTCAGATACAGCTCTAGGAGCTGTGTTGGGTCAAAAGGATTTAGTTCCTTATGCCATTTACTATACCAGTAAAAATTTGACTCCCACTGAGTTGAACTATACTATGACTGAAAAAGAGTTCTTAGTTGTTGTTCATGCAATCAATAAGTTTAGACATTATACAACAGGCTATGAAACTTTTGTCCATACTAATCATTCTGTGATTAGATATCTAATGAAAAAACCTGTTACTAATGGCAGAGTTACAAGATGGCTCTTACTTTTACAGGAATTCAATATTACTGTGTTAGATAGACCAGGGAAACAAAATACAGTAGCTGATTTCTTGTCTAGAATCCAAAATACTAACGAAGATTCTCCTGTAGAGGATAGTTTCCAGATGAATATTTATTTGCAGTCACTACTAAGACTCCTTGGTATGCAGATGTTGCTAACTATTTGGTTACAGGGAAGCTACCTCCACATCTATTTCCTAGTGAAAAAAGAAGAATTATTCAGGAGAGTTCAAAATATTCATGGATTTCTAACGAATTATTTAAAACAGGGCCAGATTGTGTGATCAGAAAATGTGTTTAGGAAGATGAAATGCCTGACATCCTCAGGGCATGTCATGATGAACCATGCGGTGGACACTTTGTTGACAAAAGGACGGCCTATAAAATCCTTTCTTTAGGATATTATTGGCCTTCCCTCTTCAAAGATACAAAAGAATATGTCAGAAGGTGTGACAGCTGCCAAAGAGTAGGGAAACCGACTCTTTGAAATGAAATGCCATTACAACCACAGCTACTCATCGAACCCTTTGAAAAATGGGCTTTAGATTTCATTGGACCCATTAATCCACCATCTAAACAGAAGAAGTATTTATTGGTATGCATTGATTATGTCACTAAATGGGTAGAAGCCGAAGCATTACTTTCTGCTACTGAAAATTCAGTTGTTAATTTTCTTTATGAGGATATTTTTACTCACTTTGGTGTCCCAAGAGAAATTCTGACAGATCAGGGAAGTCAATTTACATCCAACATGATGGAGAAGCTGATGGAAGAATACAAAATCAAGCACAAAAAGTCTACTCCTTAACATCCGCAAGCAAATGGCCAAGTGGAGTCTACAAACAAAGTTATTGAAAGCATCATCACCAAAACTGTTCATCTACACAAAAGAGATTGGGCAGAAAGGCTTCCTGAAGCCTTATGGGCCTACAGAACTACATGGAGGAATACAACAGGACATTCTCCCTATGAACTTGTTTATGGGAAAGAAGTCCTGCTCCCCATTGAGTTTCAAGTCAAAACTTTCAAGATGGAAGTTCAGTTGGGGATGGATCTATCAGAAGCCCAAAATCACATAATGGAGCAGCTGAATGAGCTAGATGAGATTATACAAGAAGCAATCCTAAGAACTGATCTAGTTCAACATCAAAGAGCTAAGTGGCATGACAGATACATCAAAGAGAAAAAGTTTCAAGAGGGAGACTGGGCATTACTATTTGATTCCAAGTTTAAAGACTTCAAAGGTAAATTTCAGACCCATTGGATTGGGCCATATGAGATTGACAAACTCTTTAGGAATGGAGCGGTAAGAATCAAGACCATTGATGAATTTCAAACTCCTCTTATTGTGAATGGCCACAGATTGAAAATTTATCATAAGCCGCTCTCAAAAGAGGAATTTGTCAAAATGTTTGAAGAAAATTCTGCAATAAGGCTGGTGAAGAAGAATCCTTCTTCCCCACCAGCCTAGCCTTTGTTCCTTTCTATTAAAAAAAAAAAAAAAAAAAAATTATAAGCCTGAAAACCAATCACTGATTGGCAGTCTTATACAGAAAATGTAAAGCGAAAACCAGGGACACCTGACACTATATTTTCCCAAAAAAAAAAGTCTCTCATTCTTTTCCATTTTCATTTCACTTCATTGCCATCCCACTCCATCTCCATTTCAATTTCATTTCACTCCACTCCACTTCAACTCACTCCATCTCATCCATTTAATTCCATTTCATCAATAAATGTCTCTTTCATGACCATTTCCATTCAGTTAGTTATTATCTAACTATCTTTATTCAGCCAAGTGGGTGTTGTGTCAGTTTCCGCAACTGGAATCAGTTTCCGCAGCCAGAAGCAGTTTCCGCAGCCACCACTCTGTTTTTCAAATTTACAGTCAAAATGTTAGTGCAATAATCATGAAAATGCAGGTGTGACTGAGCATATGCTATGAAGACATGGAGCATCTACAGACATCAATAAGGAGCAGTTGATTAAAGTCTAATGGACAACAAATGACAAGAATTCCAATGTATGAGCAAAAATTTCTTTCAAATAGCAATCAAAGGAACAATTTTGCATAGTTCTTAAACCTTAAAGCTCCACTATGTGCAATGATTATCACGATAGCTCCATTACCCATTACCATTCCACGACATTATCCCATAAACCATGCATTTATTCCCTAAACGGTCTCATGATTAATTTTTAGGTTCAACTCGTAGATGACTGCACTTTCATACTCCACTTGTAATCATGAGATGTGACCTATTTCATTACAGCTCCTCTCCACTGCATTTTTCGCAGCCATTCCATAAACGTGTAACAACTCGTACATAGCCGTTCAATTCAAAATTACGACTTCACTTCACTACCCTGCCATTTTTGTTAAAGCCACGGCTACATTACCACCTCGTTCACATACGTCTCCACTCCATTTTGTGAACTCACCTCGGCTGCTCATCCTCTGTTTCCGCTTACAGTTCCTGAACACTCCCCTTACCTGTTATCCATCTTCCAATTGCAACCACTATTCTTTTTTCCATAAACCCTGCAACCTAGCCATCTTACCTCTGCTAAACCCTTACACGCAGTTGAATTTCAAAACAGATCAAAGGATGGGATGATTACTAAGGGCAGAACCGGAAGGACCTAAGTACTTAGAAGGTTACCCTCAAGTAAAAGATTTGCTGAAGAAAGAAAAATGGCTACGCTTTATTCAAAAATTTAAAGGCCATAATAAGGAGGTAACAAAAGCCTTTCCATGGTCTTTCAATGGCCAGATGGTGGAAATTGGAGACCTGAAGTTCACGGTCACTGAAGCATCAATAGCAGCTACCACAAACCTGCCCCAGGAAGGTGAGCGTTGGTTTAAAGACAAAAGTGTGGACGAGCAGACATGGAGAATCATATTATGTAACCCAGGTATGGACGTTACTGTATTTACAAAAGGAATTCTTGTTCATGCATTAAAAGAAGAATGAGCCAGCTTACTGTTAATCATTCAAAAGTTCATCACTTGCGAAGGACGCTTTGGAGCAATATACATGTATCATGCTAGGTTATTGATGAACTTCTTAGAGAATCAAACCCTTAATCTGCCTTTTTTCTTACTACTGAGCTTGAAAAAGATGAGCACCACAGTCCAAATGAAATAGGAGACATAGAACCTCATTTATATCATCATGGACTTGTAAGGATTCTCATTGAAGACCAACTAAAGAAAAACAAAGATACCTGGGAACGGTTCTTAGTAAGAAATTACTTTCAAGAGCCATATGAGGCACCTGAAAGTAGTACACCAAAGACACCAAGAAGGAGTAGGAGAAAATAAAAGAGTGCCATAATCCAAAACTCTCCTATTAGCAAAACTAAAGAAGTTGGTCAAAAAGAGAAGGAAGAAAGAACTAAGGACAGAAAACAAAGGAAATTGAAAGGAAAAAGGAACATAGAAGATGTCTACCAATCACCAGAGCCATCTATAGAGGAAGATTCTCAAACATTGTCTAAGAGACTAGTGCATCTTCAAAAACAAGCTGCTACAGCCAAGAAGAAAGAAAAAGGAAAACAGAGCATGGAAGAAGGGAGTACTAGCCCACAGTATTTAAGGAGAAGCAGCAGGCTTAGAGGAAAGTAGAGGAAAACACAATTAAAAGGACCCCACTTCATTGACTTGGGTGGGGAACACCCGAGAAACCTCCTGCTGGCCGTAGTCCACCTCATCCTCAGCCAAATATTGAAACCAACCCTCCAGATGTTGATGTAAGTCCTTCTCGGACAAAATTAGAAAGCAGTCCTTCTCCTCAACGAGACTTTGAAGTCAGTCCAAGGAAAACACCCAAAATAGATCCAAGTCAGCATGAGGTGTATGATTACCTCGAATCCTTAGAAAAGACAGCTGTAGGCCCGAGCACATCGTCCACTCTGCCCCACATAACACAAGATGCACAAGTCCAATCCTTAAAACAAGAAGTGTTTGAATTAGAGGTTCTAAACAAACATATTAAACAAGAGAATGAAGCATTAAAGGAGCAAAGCAAAGTGGAAAAAATCATTGATGATAATACTATGCTACATTTGGGACTATGGCAAAAGAAGAATAAGAAACTAAAGAAAAAGTGTAGAAAGTTGAGCAGGGAATTAATCGATCTCAAATTCAGATGTTTGATAAGGAAACCCAGGATGGTGGTAGCACCAAGAAAGAAGAGAAGATGACTGGATGTACTAGCAGAGGCTTCAGGACATATGGACTAAAGGGGGATGACTAAAATTTTGGTTGCATGAGGACATGCAACACCTTCACAGTGGGGGTATGTTGAGTCCCAAACTTGCATCTTCTCTATACACCTTTTTTAACCTTTTTTTCCAGTTACCTGAACCACCAAGCTATCAAATCGTTGCATATTAGTTTAAAAAGAGCATATAAAATGGTTTCCTAACTATGTCCTGTTACAGGTGTCTACTGGAGAATCCGGCCACATGGGCAAGCTGCAAATGATGTGGACATGGAACGTGTCCCCTTGGTTCATCCGAATCACTCACAAAAGGTCATGGTCAAGGACAGTCAAAGCGGTGGTTAACCTAAGAGTTTTGTGGTGGCAGGACTCTGTTTTTCACCACGTGAAGACTTGCGTGGCAAATTCCTCAATCTCAGGAGGTGTGCTAACACCTATGGACTATTCTGTGAACCAAATCTAACAGCCACCACTACTTGGATTTAATTGTCACGGCTACCATATTGCTAGATTTCCGAATGTGGTTATTCACATGTCTATTTAAAAGCACAGAATTTAGGAAGTAGTTGTATCATCCTCAGTTATAAATAACGTGTTATCACACGCATATTAGCTAGCTTGGTATATGTAATTTTGACTGTTTTACGAGCCCACTGTGCCGTGACTCTATCTTAATGTTATGACTTCATTTTAATACATGATAAGACAGTGTTCTTAAGCTCAATTTGTGGCTGATTGTTGATTGGCTGAGGTTGTAGAGGGCCCTATACACCAAGGTTCTGTAATTACTGTATATTTTCGTGCTTTCTTCCTTTATGTTACTGATGCCATAATCATTTTCTTGTATATATTACATAGTTTTTGGTATTAATGATAGTTGATGTCCATAGTTTCTTTTATGCTTTCTAATGACTGTTAACTGATCAGTGTTTTTCTTTCAGGTTCTAGTGGACAGCCCAGGCAATTGCACATAGCTTTTTAATGACTAATGACATGAAATCATCTTGTCCTTCTGCTGATTTATTTTCTTAGTTCTAATTCCAACACTGTTATTTCTTTCAGTTTTGTTTTGGTCATTTACTTTTATGCAATTTAGATATCAGATTACTCAATTTGTTTATGATTACCTCCTATAGCAAGAGCAAGTCGAATGGTGAGGGGTCAGAATATGAGTTGATGTAATATGATTTAGTTTACTTTTCTGCAAGTTAGTGATTAGATTACTCATGTCATTTTCAGTTACCTCCTATAGCCAGAGCGAGTCGAATGATGAGGGATTGAAGTATGAATGCGTAGTTTGATCTTAGTTTCATTTTATGCAATTTAGATAGCAGATTACTCAATTTGTTTATGATTACCTCCTATAGCCAGAGTAAGTCGGATGGTGAGGAGTCAGAATATGAGTTGATGTAATATGATTTAGTTTACTTTGCTTACAGTTTTTGAATTTCTTTGAGTTCAGTTTTTTTCCTTTTTTTTACAGCAGCAAGGATATTGGGCTTCATTGTCACTAGCTCACTGTTTGGTACATTTTTATTTTCTCTTAGGAATTGATTTCATCACTGCAAGTTATAAAACGTTTTTGAGAACTTTGAAGTTTGGAAATCATTGTAGAGGTCACCATTGCCTTGAACACTTATATCCATACTTGACTTTTAATTTTTCCATCTCACATTAGGGAATCAACAAAAGATAAACCCAAAAACAAGCCAAAAATCAGAAACGACAAAGAAGTAAGAAATCGATTATCTTTCATATATAGTGCACTTCACTTCAGCAGTTTACGACTCTCGGATTGACAATTTATATAGCAATTTAGGAAACACTAAATTGACCAAACACATTGTAAGAAATAAGTATGTGATTCCGTCTGTTAGCGCTCGAATCTACCTCAGGCTGAGGAAGGCAAAACTCAAGGCAACATCCAACCAAGCTCCGCCTCGTAGCTAGCCCTACGAGGACAGGAGAGGGCTCTCTCTGGGTCTATCTCGGCAAAAGGTTTTCAAAGGGGCTGAGATGACTCAAAATTAATACTGATTTTAGGCTAGTAAAGGGATAGGAAATTTTGATTTAGATTTTTGAGTTTTTTGTTGGAGAAAAGAGAAAACCAATTTTGGGTCCGGGGATAAGGCCAGATCTGTTCCAGAATTCGAGTTGGGGCGAGGTAGGCAGTAGTCTTGATGCCTTTGATCAGGTGTATGGAAGAATCAGAACAACAAGGAGCTGAAGAGGGCAAAGGAGAACATGGATCCTCTCCAAACAGGTGAAAACATGTAAAACTAAACAAATTTAAAGGAAGAGCACTGTAAACAATGAATTCAACCTTATTTACTCATTCATTTAGTTTCAGAAGCATAAGAAGGGAATCGCATACATTAACATGAATAAACTTAAAATAACTGAGAGATAACACCATCAAGAACTGAAAGCCACAAGAATCCCAACAGGGGCTGCAAAACCTCTGATCTTTCCTTAGCCAAAATATGAAAAATATGTACAATAGTGTGCCAAAATCTTCCCAAGAGTCCAACCCTTGCTACTGACTGAAAATTTACATATATAGATCAAGCCAACCCATTCCCTAACCTCTAGGGGTCGAGCTCCTCCTTCTAGGAGCAGTTTGAACAAATTCTAAACATGGAGCAAGAATATAGGTGAACAAAACAACCTGCCTCTAAAAAGAAGGAAACTGATTCATTACATTAAATTTTTGCTATTTTATGAATGAATCATCTAGAATAATGTAAATAAGTGCCAAGTTACCTCATACACATCAAATCACATCAAGCTGGGTCAAAAATATCATCAAGAAGTTAAATTGGTGAAAACTGGCCGAATTCTTGCGCTGGAGGATGAAAATTTGACCAAAAACCTCTATGCGTAACGCCGTGATCTCTATGCGTAGCGCACCTTTCAGCCTATTTTTGGGGCACTTCCCGACATCGAAATCAAGCTCACAATAGCTGGTTGGAAAGCCCTGGATGTTTGCTATCCAGCCCAAGTGGAATTTCCCAATTTGGAGCTCATTTTCCCCCTCAAAATTGCATTCTCCCAGAAGTACTTCCTGCTGTTGCAAAAGGTGGCAGCAAGGTGGTTTTCATGGTGTTTTTGGGCCTTTTGATCATCCAAAACTTGATGAAATGCTTCGGAAATAACTGAGCATGCATAACTTACCATGAAAAACCCAAAAATATAAAGTTTCCCTCCAGCAAGTGTCCCAATCAAAAGCGAGCGCGTCGACGCGCTACTCGTATAGCTGAAAAATCTGTTTTTGGGACCAAAAATTTCAAAATGACAAAAATTTCTCCGAATTTTCTCAAATTCGGAGCGAAGACCCTCCATCATGTATCATGCCTAGCCAGCGAAGCCTCGGCCAAAACTCGAAGTGGATCCAGCCTCTTTCGCCGTTTTAGTGCTCTGCTCAACCTCCTTTTCAAAATCTTCATTTTTGCTTTGCCGACATGCATGCGAGCCCAATAATGATGTTTCATGTGACAGAGCATGTCTTTGTCTCTATTGGCCTTCGCCAACAACTCCTCCAGATGTTGATTGACTTTCTCAAGCCAAAATTGCCGCTCAAAAGGTGTCAAATCACCAGGTCTTTTTCGGGCCAACCTTCGGTCTTCACGGATTTGTCGCAGCTCTATAAGTGTATGCTGATCCTCTAGCTACTTATTGCGCTGCTCCAAATATTTGATCAGACATTCTGCCTTCAGTAACTTCTCATTCAAGCTGTCAATCTCAGCCTTCTGCTCTTGGATGATCTCTTTCAGTTTCGAGCTAGGAGAGCTCCTATCCACATCACTAAATGTAACATCAATATCATGACCTCCTGAATGGCCCTCCTCATGTATTGACCTCTTGCCCCTGTCCTGAACCTGTACCTGTACCTGTACTGAAGAAGAAGGCGAGACCCCTTCCACGCCATGTGGAGATAGTACTCATCGTGTAGCTGCAAATAAGGCCCTGTGGCCTCGCTGATATGTCACATACACTGGAGCATTGATATGCTCGGTCTCAGGAATGTCAAACTGATGTGAAGGCTCTCCCTCATCATGAACTATCTCTAGAGGTGGTTGTGGCACTGTGAAAAAGTCACGAGAAATAAAATCCTCCCAAGTAATGCCCTGTTGTGCCAACTGATGAACCACTATAATCTTGATCAGCGCGTAATTATAAATACTTCTATGTTGCTGTGTTGGGGTCTTCTTTTGTACAAAAAACACCATCCTCTCTATGTTGCGATACATGAAGTATGGAATGTTCATCATACGTACCGTTGTGAAATGCATCAACAAATGGGCATGGTACGCATAAAGACGCGAGAATCTGCCCTCACAACTGAAATACCGAATGATGAGTTTCATCAAAGGTGCAAACTCATCACTCAAGTATTGGAAAGGAAAAACCCTGCTCAGGTGCCTCATATACCCAGGTTTTATGTACGGCTCATAGTAGGATTTCTCTAACTGCTGACGTTTATTCCATTTTTCTCCAATATTTGGTATCCCAGTGGCCTGTGCAATAGTTTCTGGTGACAGAATGAAATCAACTCCGGCGAGGTTTACATGGCCATCATGTAAATGTAGAACAAACAAACGAGCTAGTTCACCATGATGTTGGATTTGTGAAATTAACTCACAATAGTGGTAGCATGACTGATAGCGAAAACAATCCATTGCAAGTGGGCAAGCCTGCAATTGAACCAAAGAAGTAGGCTCTTCCCTGAGATGCCTACAACCTTTACCACCTCTGTGGCACATTACCCTCTGTTGTGGAATCACTGTCATACTCCTGCTCATAAACTGAATCTGTGTCTGACATGGCTTTAAAAACAAGATGTCTGCAATATGTATGTTGATATAGGTGTGGTGAAATCAAAATTTCAATGTATACTCAAAACCCAAATATGTTACATATGTACCAAAGCATCATAGGAAACAAGCCACAATGGTAATAACTCTGTTTAAGTGGATTGGCATAAAACAGTCACTGTTTTGATCACAAGGAAATTTTGACAAATGAGCAAAAAGTGTAATGTGCAGCCTTTGCAATGCTGGCTAAAATTTGTCAAATGAGTATGGGACTGTATTTCATCAATGGAGAATGGGAAAACAACATGATAATGACCATAATGAAACAGTGGAAGTGACAGTGGTAATACAATGGCAATGACAGCAGTGGTAAAATGATAAATTGCAGCGTGAGGGCAGTGACACTTTGACAATAGATGCGTAGGTACCTATATCAACCATACAAGTTGGGAAAATATTCACAAAGTCACCAACATGTCTTTAAAACCCTAAGGAATGAATCTGCTATGAGCATAGGGTTTCACCTCTCTACACCCAACACATTAAGTTCCCCACTTAAAACACATTACAAATATTTCAAAATTTACTAAGCAGCCATCGAAAACCTACTTGCAAGCTTTGGAGTCGATTTGGCAAGGATCCGGACGCACTAGCAAAAATTTGTTGGCGCTG
The DNA here is from genome assembly GCA_031772625.1 of Pinus tabuliformis. Lineage (NCBI taxonomy): Eukaryota > Viridiplantae > Streptophyta > Pinopsida > Pinales > Pinaceae > Pinus > Pinus tabuliformis. Next base: position 285,135,552 of record CM062812.1, read on the forward strand.
TGACTGTGTGCGTAGCGCACGTACCCAACACGTAGCACATAGCAAGTGCTAGCACCCGTGGTTTTTAACACTGGATGGTGAGGCCAAGTGCGTAGCGCGCACTATATGGGTAGCACACACCCTATATGGGTAGTGCGCACCTCCAAACACTGTCCACGACTATGAAAACACGGCTTCGGCCTTCAAGAACACAAACACGATTTCTGCCTTGAGATTTTCGAGAAAATGAAATTGTTTGCCATGATTTATATGTGAAGAAAATATCTCATCAAATCAAATTTGATTTAAATGTGTTTGCTAACCCACTTTATAATGTTTCAGCACTTTGACATTTCATCTTTTAATACAATGCTGCTCCTTGACTTTCTCTTGCTTTTTCTGAGTCTTGGACTGATAATACTTTGTTGTCTTTTGCAGGGATCCGGTATTTGGCTTTGGAAAAGATCAGAGGCTTGCTCCGAAACTTTTTGTGATGAAACAAATACAATTATTACAATGACAATTTCTAGTTCCAAAACAGAGTTTTGGACTAAAAATGTTTTCAAATGCTTTCTAAGAAAAAATATTAAATGAGAATCTTTTGAAACCAAACTCATGGCCTGCGGGCTTTTATTACATGTATGCAAAGGACTGAAAGCCCTAGACTCTAGGACTAAAGACTTTTTTTTAACGAAACTAATCATTTATGACGATGAATGCAATGATCATGTACTTCGGTGATTTTTGAGAAATTTTTGACTAACCCTGCAGGGACAAGCATGAGGAAACACAAGACAACCAGACCCCCTCATTAGTCAATGGCATGCCCCTAGCGAAATGCAACGAAGTGGAACGAGCGAGACACCTAAAAATGATATGCAAAAGCGAAAAGATCTCTGACGGAGGGCTGTAAGGACCGACTCTAACATTGGCCCCAATGGGGATGGTGGCTCCTTGGAGATGCCAAGAACGACAGATATCTGGGAGAGCATACCAGTGCTTTCATCCATTGGACGATGGAGTCATTATTTCAATAGTTCACACAAAACTTTGACACATTTATTGACTGCAGATTTGACTGAAAACTGAATACAACTCTGACTAAACTGACTTGATTTTAAAACTGAAAGGACTGAAAAAAGTGACTTGACAAATTTCAAACCAACTAACCTTCATCTCCAAAATTATAGCCTTCACTGTGGGCCCCAGACTGAAGATGAGAGATCAGTACACACATGCAATAGAACAGAAGTAAAATGATATATACAATGATGATGAAATGAGCAGAAAATATTCAGAAGTGGTATCGCTTTAGCAGCCGACCATTGATCGGCCCTCCAGGACAATCATCTCCATTCATTTCCTTCAGAAGAAAAGCGTTTTGACCATGATATGCTGCAATATTATAAGGACCCTTCCATAAATTTTCAAATTTTCCATGCTTTCCATTATCTTCATTCCGGGCATCCCACTTCAAAACTACCTCATCCAGCTGAAACTTATCTGTTTTTGCCTTCCTATCATAAATCTTCTTTATGCGCTCCTGCAACTTGAAAGTATTTTGAAATACTTCCTCCCGTGTCTGTTGTAAATGAATCATCTAATTAATCCTCCTCTGCATGGGATCTTCCTCACTACCAACTTCTTGAAGCAATTTGACTACCGGGATAGCAAGCGAAGTAGGAAAAATTGTGTCTATCCCATACACCAACTCGAAAGGAGACATGCCAATAGAATTTTTCTGACTTACCCTATCAGCCCACAGTGCATTCACTAATTTCTTGTGCCAGCCCTTTTTATTGATTTCCAACAATTTCTTAATGATATTTACCAAGGACTTATTTGAAGATTCTGCCAATCCATTTCCTTGCGGATGGTAGGCGGTCGAATGCCCCAAGCTGATATTGTACTTATAGAAAAATTCAACCATTCTCTTTGACTTGAATGCCGCTGCATTATCTGTGATTAGCTTACTAGGACACCCAAAACGTGACAGAATATTATTTTCAAGAAAAGAGATAATTACCGCGTTCGTGGCCTGTAGCGTGGGAATTGCTTTGATCCATTTTGTGAAGTAGTCCGTAGCTGCCAATATCCATCTATGCTGTCCTGACGATGCCGGATGGATTTCCCCGATGAAATCAAAGCCCCACTGCTAGAATGGTGCACTAACTTCAATTGGTTTGAGAGGCAAAGGCTGTAGTTTCTGCTTCCCTTCAAAAATTTGGCATTCGTGACAATTCTTAACAGCCTTATACACATCTGAAAACAACGAAGGCCAATAAAAACCTGCCCTTAGAATCTTATTCGCTATGGTTTTCCAAAACAGATGGCCCCCGCAGTCACCTCTATGAAAATCTTCCACAACTCTTTTGGCTTCCTCCTCTACCAAACAATTCAACAACATTCCACTAGGGTCTTTCCAATACAATGCAGAATTCAGTATGCAAAATTTTGCAGCTTTCAATTTCAATGTTCTACTCTTATTTCTAGGCATCCCGGGAGGTGGAGACAAATTCTAAAGTACGTATATAATGTCAGCATACCAAGGGGAAGAGACAAAAATATCAGATACCTGATCTAACGGACTCTCCTCATCTTCATCGGACATAGCAGCAATCAAATTTATATCTAGAACATGCAGATTTGTTTCAGCCATTAACTTGGCGAGTCCTTGTCCTTTGATCAGCTTGGTTGGTTTAATCTCCACATCATACTCTAACAATGCAGCAATCCACTTACCCCGCTTTCCTTCTGGATCTGCCTGTACCAAAACATCTTTAACTGCTGCGTTAGGAACATATGCTATAATGTGGGAATGCAGTATATACACACCGGAATCTTTCAAGGACTTTACAAGCGCAAGTGCTTGTTTTTCAATAATGTTGTATTTCAATGCTCCGTCCCTTATAATTCGACTGAAAAAGGCAATGGGCTTCTCAACTCCATCCCTTTTTTGCATTAATACAACTACCAAAGTGTGCTCAGAAGCAAATGAAAACAAAATGAAGTCCTATGTGTAGTCCGGGCTAATTAAAGTAGGGGCTGAAGAAAGAGCTAACTTTACCAAATTGAATGATTTCACCGCCTCTTCTATCCACTTTAACTGACTATCCTTTTTCAGCATGTTCATGATTTCTCTAAGATGCTCGGCAAGATTTGGAATGAAACGACATAGAAAATTCAGTTTACCATTAAATGACTGTATTTCTTTCTTATTCCGGGGTTGATCAATCTACTGGATGGCCTCAACACGTGCAGGGTCCACACGAATGTCGTCTTTTGGTATGATGTGGCCAAGGAGCTTGCCTTCATCCATGGCGAAAAGGCTCTTTTTTGGATTTAGTGAAATGCCATATTTGCTGCACTTCAAATATGTGATGATGGGTTGTAGGGGAATAGTGGGAATGAAATCTGTGATAGAAGATCCAATATTTGCAGATGCAGCTTCTAGGAAATCAGCAAGATTTGCAGCCTGAATGTTTCTCTGAGGATGCCTCAAGATAAAATTTTCAATTAATTTATTGTTTCTTTAAACTTCAAGAGCTGCAGCAAAGTCAAGATTTGTAACAAGAGAATCAAGTGTACTTTCGGATTTCGTTTTAAACAGCGACAATTCAAACTTCTCGTCAAAGTCAAGTTCTTCAAGATACTTAAAAATTGCAAGACAAGAGTGAGACTTAAACAAAGGAATTATGGGACTTTCTCATCGGTGTATTCTCGCAATTAGATTTGGGTTCTCATATACTGGAGGTGGATCTGGATCAAGATTTAATCTCATGTATCTTCTGGAAGCCAGTGTGGAATTGTTTCGAACAATCAAAGGGACACAAACAATTTATTCAGCCTATCAACTTCTAGACTCAATCATCCAAGGTCTAGAATGAATAAGTATACTGGGGTAAATTGCAAATCAAGTGCTACATTCACAAGCTCACCGGAGATCGACTGAAGCAGCGTTTATCTACTTCCTCTTATGCATAGCAAAAGCGTTTCGAAAGCTACCTGGCATGAATTCAGACTCCGTCTAAGACTCATGAAACAAACAAATCAACCAGCAAACAATTTTCTTCCCCAGTATGGTCGCCACTATGTTAGTGCTCGAATCTGCCTCAGGCTGAGGAAGGCAAAACTCAAGGCAACATCAAACCAAGCTCAGCCTCGTAGCTAGCCCTACGAGATAGGAGAGGGTTCTCTCTAGTCAATCTCGATAAAATGAGCGATAGGGTGCGAGATGACTTAAAATGGGAACTGATTTTAGGCTAGTAAATAGATATGAAATGAGGTTTTTAATACATCATTGGGTTTTCTGGGCTGCATGGGGAAAAGACAGCAAGAGTAGAGCTTTAATCAAAGGCACAGATTATTCCATAAGGCGAGGTAGGAGTGAAGTTTAGCAATTAACTTTGAAATAATATGGGATGAAAAGATTATTTAAAGAACTGAAAAGGGCATTAATCAATGAGTCCTTTACATATAGAAGACAATTACACAAATACTGAAACGCTCTTTCGAGGCAGAGCAAATAAATTGGGTTCTACCTCCCACACTATAAAGCATTCAGCTGGAAATGATAATGAATGAAAATATGAAACATTACAAATACATATGAAACAGAAGAAAAACATATGCTAAACTTTCACACCACAAGAACCTTACAAATCAAAGTTGCGCCATTTAATTATTTTCTCTGTCAGTCAACTGTACAATAAAACTCTGTATTTCTCCTCCACCAGCTTTCAGAACTCTCTTTTACAAAATGGTTTTTCAATACAATAAATAGGACCAAGAGAAAAGAGATCGACCCAAAACAAGGGATCTGTTTTGTCATGATTAACAAATAAAACTAAAAAACCAATCAGCTTTTCTAAAGATAGAATAGCGTTCCTTCTTCTACTCGAATCTGTTGATGACGAATGAAAGGGCGGAAACTGTAGCTTAAGACCTTTTAAATTTGCAACTGAAGACCAAAATGGGCAATCGAACCTATCTTTCCGCCTCGGTGGATATCCTTTGTTTAAATTCTGGCTTTGACCTGGACGTAAGGTGGGAGATGCTGCCTCCAACGTTTGTCCGACATAACTGATTTGTATTCAAAAGATGATTGTAATTTTTAAGGAAACCCGTCATCTGGTTTATGGTGCGTGTTAACAAATGGAAGCCATCTGGTTTATAAAATCCCTATTTGTAAGTCGTGCAGCCCTTCGACTAAAATAGCCTTGGAAAATACAATGTTTCATGTGAGTGGGGAGCTAATCCATCATGTGAATGAAATTTCCGGCCATCAGGACCAACCCATGATGTAGCTGCTTTTGTATCCGAGTGATGGTGATCGTGGCCATGGTCATCGTCATGGTGATCATGGTGGTGGTCGTGAGAATGAGCAGGCCGCATTGTAATATCTTCGGATTCCATTGATCAAAGCTCGTTTGACAAAGCTTATTGAAAGCGTAGGCGGTGAAATCAGCTCTTCTATACCAATTCAAAAAAAAATTCTTGAGGACAGATTGTTTGCAATAACAAGAATCTCCAGCTTGCCCGAATTTCATACCATGTGAATCATCTATATTGCCTTCACTGGCATGTATGCAAACTGCAATTTCAAGAACCAGAGGATTCTGTCGGAGCTACATTTCTGTGGCTTGCAAATGAGAGGTATACGTTCCAGGCAAGAGCAATAACATTGGCTGTAAGAACCTGAAGTTGCCAGTGCGTAGCGCGCTTGAGATTTTACACAGGCTGGGGAGGCCATATGCGTAGCGCGCTTTATATGAGTAGCGCGCCTCCTGTGTGAGTGGCGCGCCTCTTACACCTCCAGTCTTCAGTTTTGAAAATGAGCTTTCGCCCTTCTAACCTGCAATTCGACCTCTGCTCCAAATTTAAATTCGAACTCTTTTTGAATTATGTATTGAGAGCTACATAATTATCATGTTACCACACAGTTCACCACTCACAATAAACATGAAAAGTAGGAATTCTGCAAACTTGTTTTCTAGCAATCCATGCAACATTGGTTCCAACAACTGTGAATTCGGGGCTTCAGTTGAGCGAGTTCTCCTTGTTTCTAAAGAGTTTTCTTTGTTGTCTTTTGCAGGGATGGTGACTTGTCTTGGCTCGGCACTTTTTTCACATTAATACAAACTCTGCCTTTCAAATTCCCTTTTTGATTTTCTGAGCTTGATTGATGGCTCTTCTGTTGATTGTTTTGCAGGAGCTACTGAAAACTAACAAGATGACAAGGGCTGCCTGAAGAATTGTAAAATTTGGAACACCTTATCAATCGTGTTTTAAACAAACTTAATGATTTCTTCTTCAAAATAGAGTTTTGAAGAAGAAATGTCCTTCAACATTATTAATGATGAGAACTCTTGAAATAAGAAACATATTGAACCTTCCTCTGGCTTGCACATGTTATTGAAGCACTTTTGAAGACAAAAACCCTAGGTTCAAGAATTAAAACGACTCTTTTCTGGACCACAATAACATCAGTGACTGCAAATTACAAGAAATGAATTTTGGAGAATTAACATCAATGACTGCAAATGGCGAGAAATGAATTTTGGAGAATTTTCTTCTGACAAGGGACTGACAGGACCAAGTCTAACACCGACCATAATAGTAAAAGGTAGAGATTCTCCATACAACATGATGAATGATTGGTTGAAACTTTTCATGGGTGGTGTGACCACCTGACTAGTTGAGGGAAGGACAGTCTTAGTGCTCCAGGCACTTGAAAGGGAGCGCGGGACTATAAAATATTCTACCTGGGAATTGCGCAATATTGGAGATGCATGGAGAAGCAAAGAGTCACAAGGTCCACGCCTGCGCACAGGGGGTCGCACTGCCTCGCAAGTTGGCTAGAAAGTGACTATTGAAGTCACTATTCATGATGGGATGCTTGACTTGAGGCCAAATGGAGCAAGCTGCAAGCATTTAAGATGCGATTTATGGGAAGAATCTGGAAAAATTCTTTTCCAAGGGACCATTAATGAACCAGATTTGGCAGGAACGGTTGAATTCAAATTCCAAAAGCGCTATAAAATACAAAGGGTTTCCAAGCAAACAACACTTGGTCATTTGTGAATTAAGCAGTCGAGCAGAACCCTGATTGTTGTGAGCCAAGAGTTGATTAAGCCCCTGAATTCGCGAGTGATAGATTTTTGCATAAATATAATGGCAACAACTAAGGATGGTTTGGAGATAGCAGAAGTGACCGCTGAGGAGGCCGCGTAGGTCCTAACTATGAGGAATGTTCCAGAAGGTGCTAGGATTGTTGTAGAAATCCTAAAATCACTGCGCACGACAAGACCCAAGAAGGACAAACAAGCAATGGCTCCCGTACATGTGTCCCCGTGGAACCAGTTGCGCAGCAAACTGTCGATGGAGGAAAAGGGGAAGGTGTCACTATAGAAACAGATGAAGAAGAAGAAGATCTACACAATATTATCATTGCAGAAGAAGAGGATGAAGGCATGGAGGTGGATACTCAGCCTACGCACTCTGTGACAAAACTACCTGCCTATGTTCCCCCAGAAAAAGGGAAGGCCAAAGTGACCAAGGACCTGGACAGGACCAAGAGCTCGTTCCAAACCCCGCTCCTCCTAGATGGCATTATGTTTGAACGCACGCACCTGGGCCATGTGCCGAGCCTGAAATTCAAAGATTGGGACCTCACTAACCATGAGAAGTTCCCTCACCTTGAGACCGGAAACCTCATGAAGCGGAACACCGCGAGGGGGAGAGATGACAACATTAAAGCTGTATAAGTGGTTGGTAGAGTGGAAAAGGCTGGCCTGTTGAACCTACTCTAGGTTCCGCATTTCCACTGCACCCCAATAACCATTTTCGTCATGAGGCAGCTGCTCTGCCTGGTGCATGATGGGTGTTTATGGTTGGAGGAGCCCATCCCCACCATGGTAGATATCGAAGGCAAGCTCGTACACATGCAGAGGATGCAGACATTGATGTAGAGAAGCACTCCCAACATAGAGGTCTAGGAACAATGTATGTAGCAGATCCAACAAGCAGCAAATCAGTGTAGTGTTGACCTCCGTGTAGATCGAGAACAGTTGGAGGGACTCCGCGCAAAGATCGCTGCACTGAAAGAGTGACTCGAGGGTGAGTCACGATGTTTGTGTTGAGGACCTGTTGGGCATGGAATCCCCCCAAGGCATGTTTTGGCGCTCAAAGCCCAAGTTTTGACCGAATCTTGTTGTAAATCTCCGCGAATGGCAGGCGCAAGTTGCAAAAGTATGATAGAGTCATAGGGTTGTTCGCCCTAGCTTTATAATGTAATGTCAGCTGGATAGACCTACCCATGGTCTGCGGACCATGGGATTGTATAAATAGAGTGAGGCTCTAAGTGTAAATGGAGAATAAAGAAGAAGGAGGAAAAATTCTAAGTGATTAAGTCACAAGATGAAGTGTGTCTTTGGGTCGTAGAGTAGGAGAAGGCTCTACAACTGAGTGCGCAGAGGCCTAATAGTCCGCCACTGAGTGCGTAGGGCGAAGTCAAGTTTGTAACCGAGGAAGGAATTAATCAATAGAAGTTTTGTTATAATCATGTGTATTTGTTCTTAGGTTAATGAATGATTGATATAACTTGCAAATATATTGTTTATTTACTGCGCGCACCTGTATGAATGGTTTATATTGTTAATTATACTTAAAGCACTCAAGTAGGAAAAGCTAATTAACTAACGTTGGAATACCAGTAAGGTCTTGGGTAATAACGCAGAACGTGATGTTGAACGCCTAGGTAGGGCTGCGCGAAGGCAGTATATCAGGCTATGAAGTACGGGAAAGTGCACGAAGAAACCTTCGTGCAGGGTCAAACTGCAAACCAGTTGAACTCCTCAAACATCTCTAGGGTGCAGAAACTTGGTTCTAGCAACCTCCCATACTACTTTGAGTGATACCTCAATCCGCGCTCTGCAAAATATTGCCAAAAGGGCCAATAGTACCGGGATTTGTTTGGCTAACTTAACTCTGAACCTATGTCAGGCCCCAATAAGCCAAACAAATTATAAAATAGTAGTGGAAATAATAAAATATGATTAGATTACATCATCAAATTTTAGAGGGAAAAAAAGAAAAAACAACTTGTATTTTCAACTTGTCTCCCTATGGGTTTACTCAAATTTCGAGAAGAAAAACTCGTTGGATGCATAATTTTATTCTTCATCCAAGGAGTAACCATGTTGCATACTTTTGATCAACTCCACTATATGAAAAATGAGAAATACATGAAAAACGTGATTGCAATCATGTTCTTTCATGTATTTCTCATTTTTCAAGTAGTGGGGTCCATCAAAAGTATGCAACATGGGTACTCCTTGGATGAGGAATAAAATTTTGCATCCAACAAGTAATCCTGCTCAAAATTTGCGTAAAACCATAGGGAGATAATTTGAAAATACAAGTTGAAAAAGTAGTTTTATTATTTTATTATTTTCGAATCTTTTTACTTTTTTACTCCAAAAATGGTTAATAATCCTCCATGGTTGACATCATCATATTGAATCATATTGGTTCTCATAAATTTTATTTTGGTTGTAAATTTTTCTTAGGAGACCCAGTTTAGACCTCAAAATTCCCATAGTGGTCCCAGTATTTGTGCACAATATATTGGGATTTATAGTGATCCCATGAGCTTCCTTGTCCCTTGCTAGCAAAGCTTTATCTGCAATGCATGGACTATTGAGGCAAGGTGTTAAGAGCTAGTTTCTTAGGGACCAAGCTAAGAACATGACTCCAAATAGATGCAAAGGATACAATAGGAGCAGATGAGATGGTGCAATAAAATGTGGTTGGCTAACAATTATGAGGAGAAAAAGGAGCCACCAAAAGAGTAAGGACTTCATGACACACTGATAGGGTTGAGTAGCCAGTGTCCTAGGATGAGTAAATTTCTCAGGAGAGGTGGTGATATATGGAAAGAGACTAAGATGAAACCTAGAGTGGAAAATAAAATACTTGTATGTAGAAAATAACTTGCACAATAGACCAATTATCAAACAAAATAGAGATGAAGAGGAATAGATACCAGTAGTGATGAGAGACACATTTTTGTTGAGGAGGTGAGACCTAAGTTAGTATAACTTGATTTCAAAATTCCATTCAATACAAGTACACCACAGATCACCTCCCTTCACCACTCAAGGAGCTGTAACACCACACAAGGGATGAGAGAGTCTTCAAGCAAACAAATTACTAAGAATTACGAAATTTGGGGAGGCCAAGTACGATGACCTAGTTGTTCCCTGGTGTGAGTGAGGGAAATAACACCAAGGTTTCGAATTTTGTGCCAAGGGGGATGAATTTCCTCTAGTAAAGCTTGGCTACAACATTATATGCATGCAAGAGAACGAGCCTTAAGAAATCAATTAACTTGCTCGCATGTGATGAAGGATTCATGGGCATGCAAATCATAATACACATACCTCTAAGTTTTAAATGATTGAGGTAGGTTTTGGGAGGGCTACTTTGACCTCTGTCCTCTAGGGGGAGGGGTAACAATAGAGGACCAGACCACCCTCCCGTTTCCCATGCTTGCCTTCATTGACACCATAATTAGGGATATATATATATATATATATATATATATATATATATATATATATATATATATATATATATATATATATATATATAGAATGCAAAATAAAATAATATAATGATATTTCTTCTGTATGGAATTATAAAACAACCTAATGTAAATCATCATTTTCTCAATTGTATACACACATTTATTACATTGATATATGTGTCTATTTTAAAATAGAGCTTCAATAATTTTAATTTAATTATCAATAATTATTAGGTCCATGGTAGGGATTTAATCTCCTTATAATATTCTATAATATTCAAGGTAGTATACACAAATCAATGGTTGAGATTTATGGGAAAAATAATTATTTTTTTGACCCTTTTAATTAAACTAATTAATTAAAAATATTGTCATATGAACAAATGTCATATGGAGTGAGTTGTGGTTTTTTGGGCATGTGGTATTAATAAACCACAGTATTGGCCCATGGTATTGTAAAAAAGTCTATTTACAGATTAAGAATCCCCTTGATAATGTGGAGGTAAATCTCCACAATTAATAATCTCATTCCATGATTTTTGAAATTTATAAAGATTAACTTATTATTTAATTTTTTTATAAATAATAATATTAATTATTTAAAATAAAGTTGTAATTTAGTTAGTTTTTATGATTTTTTTATTTTTTAAGAATGTGAGATATACGATTAAAAGTTTTCATGCTTATTATGGATTGATGCTTATCTACATTTACCAATCATTTAATTTATATTATTGTGCTAGCTTATTCTTCTTTCTACTTAGAAAAAGATAAAATACAATAAAATACATAAAGTGATTCTTCTACTCCATTAGGTATTAGAGCATATGTTGGGAAAATGGTTTCTAGCATACATAGCCATCATCTATACTGCTAGTACCATAATATACACTTGTTGTATTATACATATACCATATCCTTGAGGGTAATAAATTGTACAATTCATTTTTTTGTTTATTAATTTCCATACATAATTATAATCTATTCTAATTGTAGCATCATCGATTTGGATTTGATAATCATATTGTTTGTCATTCATCTTTATGATTTCAAAGTTAAAAAGTGGATAAATCAATTCACTAGACCATTTTTACTGTCGAGACCTAGTTTGGAAAATTAGGTCTAAAACCTTCCAAAAACATTTTTTCCTATTCTACACACAGATGCCTTTCCAATGATGAAAGGCGCCTCAATCATAGTCAATATAAAAAGATTATGCCACATCTAGGTTGACCTTCCTAATTTTACAACCATAAATGGAAAGGATGCCATGTCATCCCCATTATTCATGGAAAAGAGAATACTAATGTGATCATGAGGAAAAAGACTCTATAACGGTCAATGTTGTAAGTTTCATTAAGAGTTGAAAGAGTCAAAACTAACCACTAATAGGCTATCGGGTTGTGTTATAACCTAGCCACTAGGAGGAAAAGTGGTTCCATTTTTTTCAAGTGTGTTTGTTCGATAGAAGAGCATAGTAGTCAAGAGGGATAGGGAGAGAGAACACAAAGAGTATTTGTGTATTGTAGTATCCCAAGGACCATAAGCCTTACTTCTTCATACTCGTAATAATCTTTTATTTAGAGAAAGAGAGTAGAGTGGTGTCACCTAATACCTAGGTTTTCCCTTGAAATGGTTTCCCAATATATATCATTCCCAAGAAATGGTTTCCACGATTAATAATCTCATTCAATGATTTTTGAAATTTATAAATGTTTAACTTATTACTTAATTCTTTTTATAATTAATAATATAATAATAATAATTTAAAATAAAGTTATAATTTAGTTAGTTTGTATGATTTTTTTATTTTTTAGTAATGTGATATATATGATTAAGTAAGCATTTTCATGCTTATTATGGATTGATGCTTATATACATTTACCAATCATTTAACTTATATTATTGTGCTATCTTATTCTTCTTTCTACTTAGAAAAAAATAAAATACGAAAAAATACATAAAGCAATTGTTCTACTCCATTAGTTATTAGATAATATGTTGGGAAAATGATTTCTAGCATACATAGCCATCATCTATTCTTCTTGTACCATAATACACATTTGTTGTATTATACATATACCATATCCTTGAGGGTAATAAATTGTACAATTCATTTTTTTTTATAAATTTCCATACATAATTATAATCTATTCTAATTGTAGCATCATTGATTTGGATTTGATAATCATATTGTTTGTCATTCAGCTTTATGATTTCAAAGTGAAAAAAGTGGATAAGTCAGTTCACTAGACCATTTTTACTATCGATACCTAGTTTGGAAAATTAGGTCTAAAACCTTCCAAAATCATTTTTTCCTATTTTACACACAGATTCCTTTCCAACGATGAAAGGAACCTCAATCATAGCCAATATAAAAAAATTATGCCGCATCTAAGTTTACCTTCCTAATTTGACAACCATAAATGGAAAGGATGCCACATCATCCCCATTATTCATGGAAAAGTGGATACTGATGTGATCATGATGAAAAAGAATCTATAAGGGTCAATGTTGTAAGTTTCTTTAAGAGTTGAAAGAGTAAAAGCTAACCACTAATAGGCTACCAAGTTGTGTTATAACCTAGCCACTAAGAGGAAAAGTGGTCCCATTCTTTTCAAGTGTGTTTGTTCGATAGAAGAGCATAGTAGTCAAGAGGGATAGGGAGAGAGAAGACAAAGAGTATTTGTGTACTGTAGTATCCCAAGGACCACAAACCTTACTTCTTCATACTCGTAATAATTTTTTATTTAGAGAAAGAGAGTAGAGTGGTGTCACCTTATACCTAGGTTTTCTCTTGAAATGGTTTCCCAAGATATATCTTGCGTCAAATCTGGTTTGTGACTTTTTATTTCATTGTTCTCTATTTTATGCATAAATTTTAATTTTCATGCATATGAAATAAAAAATAATCTACATATCCATAAACCTAAATAGAAATATACCCTAATAATGTAGATTTTGTACTTTTAAGTATAATTTTATCATAATTGTTGTGACAAAATGTTCAATGGAATATCCATGGAAGTTTACAAGTCATATTGGTATCATAACATGTTTCTTTGGGTATATTGTGGATATTTACAAGCGATCTAGATTGACTAAGACAAAATTCATAAAACCCCAATAATGGTTGATGAATCCATGAACAACCATTGTGATTCCATATAAGAGAGGATTTTGCATCTAAAAGCACAGGTTGTAGATATAAATCGTAACATGAATCTACTCATGTTGGTTGTGCCAAATAATATTGGGTTATTTAGAGAAGATGGGAAATCAAATGGAGAGGTATTATTGGAGGGGGGATTAAGAGATTAAGAAGAAATATAGAACAAGTTGAAGGACCCAAAAAAGATAAACTTAGTTTGAGTGTTGTAAGCCATTCATAGTCCCTATTCAAAATGAAAGTGAAGGTCTAAAAGCACATTATGGGATGATTACACACTAGGATAAATTGATACCATAGATATTTCTCCATTGCTAGTGAGCATCGATAGCCCCAATAGATTAGTTCTTCCCCCATTTTGAAAAAGGATTAGTCTCTATTATTCAAGAATAGTGTGGTGATTAACGAAGGTCACATGCATGGAGTATATTTATAAATAACTAATATAACAACTAGCCTCGGTATTATTATAATTTATTAATATCATATCTCATGTTTATAAATATTGTACCCATAAGGTAATAATATCTAATGATATTCACGTGTAAGAAGTACAGTAAACTAAAGATGTGATCCAAACAAATGCTCAACGTGAAATGTATGATTGATAACATGAAGAAATTTTTTAAAAACATTTATTCATCCATTCGTTAATGAAATCATGTAGCCCTATATAAACCTCTAATGGAAAAAAACCCTTAAATGTCAATACCTTTTTTTTTTTGCAAATCAGTTGATATATTATATCACAAAAATTACATATGTTTATAAAATGGGTCTGCCATTTCCAGAGAGAATAGAGAAATGCAGGCCAATCAAAACAAAAGACTGCTTACAAAGGCCTTATGTAGCAGGAAGCATGCTACTTTTAAACTGAACTACCCGAATAGAACCTTGGTAAACAAAAGATTGAACCTAATAGAGGACAACCTCACAGGGCTGCCAGACATAACTAAAGCCAAAACTAACATAGAAGGCCTTTGAATGGCCTGCCACATTAAACAAACTCCAAACATCAGAAGAGAAAAACTAAACAGTAGAGGATAGACTGTAAACCACTGTGGAAAACCGCCTCCTTAGAAACTTACTGGTCGATTCCTGCGATGTCATGAGGAGCAGCTACACTTGGACCAACTCCCTCATCTTCCTTGGGAGCCCTTCGGGACTTTTGGCATTTTATGGTGGTGGTTTTGAAGTTTTCCTCAGGGATATCAACAACAACATTTAGCCCTTGGTGGATAGCAAGCTTGAAGAGCCGAATGAAGGCTCCCAGGCTCTGAGCCAACATTCTCACTTCCTCTGTGAGGGACTTCATGATGATTTCCAACTTGTCTAGCCTTGTAGAATTCTTGGCCGAGGCGAGATAATTTGCTTGGTAGGCATCCTTCAGAGCTGCTCCTTGCATACTCAGGGCTTTAGCTAGCATGGTTTTCATTTGCCAGGCCTCACTCTAAGTTCTTAGGAAATGGGTGGCCTAGGTCGTAGGGGTACTCGGGTCTGAGAGCCAACTAATATCCTCACTGATGGTATTAATATCCATCCCTTCATGGGATTCATTCACCTTGATCTGGAGTTCTTCAATATATTGTTTGCCTTTTGTTGAGACAAAGGCCTCGTAAATCTCCTAGACTCTTTTCAACTCCCTAGTTGCTCTAGCGCTTGGGTTGTTGCTCTCTTCCATAATACTATTACAGGTGTCAGCTATTGATAAACGGGTTCCTATATACCACACAGTGTGCACAGGGCTAAGCTCTGAGAAATTCCTAGGGCAATTGAAATCAATCCTGGTGGTCTGTGTATTTATAGTTGAGGATATAATGTGAGGATCCGCGATCCTAACTGGAGCCTCCATATTTCCCTTGTACTTGATAGTATTAATCCTCAGCAGGTGACTGAATGCCTTCTCATTATAACAGTTGATTACAATATGACTTCCACGCTTGTTACTGCTGAAACTAGGCCATGTGCTCTCTGATTCGTGATAAATGATCTGAACTCTATCCTTGTGGTGGATCTTCCACCTCTCCCGATATGAACCAGAGGACTTCCACCCACGGTGCCACTTCCCTGCATTATGAATTAGGGAGTGAATATTTATTGCTGGCCACATGAATCACTGATGATCAGTCCCATGAATGCCATTTAGCTCTCATGACATGCCGGCCAGGTCTTGCCTGGAGAGTTGTAAGAATTTGTCCCCAAGATCATCACACGTGACGTCCTGCCAGCAGGTGTCCAAGTTATCATTTTGATGGTCTGCCACGTGGTTGGCTAGGCTATCCACCATAGCATTTGCATTTTGCCTAATTTCCCGCCAAACAACCCCATCGAGAACGAAAAGATGCTTTGCTATGAGCTCGGTGACTATGGCCAGTCTCCAATGCTTAGTTACCTTTGTAGACCTCGAACTAGTTTGTAATTTCCTCGCTCCGTCGATGGCTAGGAGCGAGTATCCTTCCAATATAGTTGCCCCTTTCCCCAAGTGGATTAGGATTTGTAATCATTGCTCTAAAGCTACAAATTCGACCTCATTGTTGGTGGCTTCCCCCAAATATTTACTAAAGATGTGAAAAATTCCACCTTTGTTGTTGCGTATTACACCTCCTAGCCCTGCAAGACCAGGGTTGCCTCAAGAGGCACCATCAAAATTTAACTTGTGAAATCCCGGTTGAGGAGGTTGCCAAGATAGAGGAGGGGAAACAGGAGGAGGTTGTTGTGCTGGAGAAATGGGAATAGATGCATCAACTATCCCAAAAATCTATAGAATGTGTCTGTCATTTGTGGATGGCCTGATCTGTTGTTCTGCTTTACACCTGGTAAGGGTTATTTCACGCATGTTTTTCATGATATTTGTTTTAATGGTGTCTAGCTGCCTAGAATCTTTTTGAAAAATTCTCCTGTTTCTTTCTTTCCATGTGGACCAAACTATGAAACCAAGGCTAAGCTTCCATAGGATATTTACAGTATCACAGCTGGAGTAATTAGTTCCCCAGTTGGCTATGTTGTCTTGTATAGAATCTCTGATTCTGTCTGTTTGTTTAAAGATTTCATCCATCCAAACCCAAAGTTTATTGGTCCATTCACAATTATTGAGTAAATGATTCATCGATTCCTCTTCTTTTTCACAAAGGGGGCATCGAGATGGACCTATGAAGCTTTTTTTGTGTAGGTTCTCCCAAGTGAGTATCTTACGATGCATTAAGAGCCATAAGAAGTTCTTCATCTTCGGCCAGATGGTGGTTTCTCATACATTGTTGTGCCAATTCACTTTCCATTCCTAATCCCCATTTTCTAAATAAAGTCTGACTTCCTTTAGGTTGAAGGTACCACCATCAAGTTTGCCCCATCTCACTTGATCTTCATCCTAAGAGTAACAGATCTTCCTTTTATCCAAACAAGAGTGAAAGGATAGGAGAAGGTTGTCCATTCCATCTGCCTGTGGGGTGTTGTTTGAGTCCCACTATCTCCAGTGCTAGTCCCCAATATTGTCTCTCTAGTACTAGTTCACCGTGAGTTTTCCTTGTTCCTGGTACCTTTGCTGCAGGGGAAGATAGTTAGGATTTTCAAGCTTGGGAAGTTGTTGCCAATCATCCGCCCAAGAGAGAGTTTTGTTGCCATTTCATATTTCCCAGAAGAAGTGTTGTTGTATGATATTTTGGTTGGCCTTAGCCAAGTTCCAAATGGGGGAACCTGTTGGAGGGTTGGTCATTCGAATAAGATCCTGAGGGCTCCAGTTTTCAACATACTTGGCTTTCCATAGCCTGGCCCAGGGTGTTTGTGGTTCTTTAACCCATCTCAACCAGCATTTGGCCCCACAGGCTTTGTTTACTGTGTCCGGGTCTTGAAGTCCCAAACCACCCAGGATCTTGGGTTTACAGAGTTTATCCCACACTACTAGAGCCCATTTCTGTTTATCAGAATTTCTAGACCATAGGAAAGTTCTTTGAATGCTTATACTATTCTGGAGAACTCCTTTGGGGGTCAAAAGAATGGAGAGCATATATTGAGGGATGGCCCACTAGGATAGCCTTAGTTAGGATAAGCCAGCTAGTGAAGTTAAGGACCCTATTATTCCAGTGTTTACTTTGATTTTCGAGGTTAGAGAGCAGTTTCTCCTAGTGGATATTTTGCCAGGGTTTATCAGTCAGGGGGATTCCTAGATACTTAGAGGGAAGGTTTTGCCTTTTGAATCCGAGGATAGCAGTGAGATTTTTCTGGATCGCTAAGTGAGTATAGAAAAAGAAAATGGAGGATTTGTCCATATTAAGGTCCATACTTGTAGCTTTACCGAAGAGATTGAGAATGGCTTTGAATCCATGAGCTTCCTGAATCGTTGGGGTACCATGGAGCATGGTGTCATCCACGAACTATTGATGAGTAGTGGCTGGGCAAGGTGGCATAGGTTGGAGACCCTGTATAGTGTTTTCCTCCTTTGCAGTTTTGATGATGTGACTCAGGCCTCCATCAAAATGACAAAAAGAAAAGGGAAAATGGGATCCCCTTGATGAATGCCTCCAGAGGGGGCAAAGGGAGAGGTGGGAGCTCCATTCACCAAGATAGAGACTCTAGGGGATTTGATTATGGCTAGAATCTAGTTGATCCAGCGTTGTGCAAATCCGGAGGCTTCTAGAATGGCTTTCAAATACCTCTAACTGACCTTACCATAAGCGTTTGAGAGGACCAACAAGATGATCATACCTGCTTTTTTCCATGATTGAAGAGTGTGGACCATTTCCTGAGCTAACAGGATATTATCCATGATCTATCTTCCCTCCACATAGCCAAATTGCTCCTCTGAGATTATCCAAGGAAGAACTGGCTTCAGTTTGTTGGCCATTACTTTGGAGATAATCGTATAGAGAACATTGCACAAAGCGATTGGTTGAAATTTTGAAGGGGTACTAGCTGACTCCTCTTTGCGATAAGGGTGATGAAGGTAGAATTAAGGGATTTGAGGATAGATGAAGATTTTTGGGAGTCTTCCACCACCTCCCACACTTCCAAATGCACAATTTCCCAACAAGATTTATAAAAATCAATGGTGAAACCATCCAGCCCTGGTGCCTTCCTACTGGGCATTTCTTTCACTGCTTCATCCACCTCCTCCATGGTAATAGGGTGGTCTAAAGATTTATTCTAAGGTGTTTTAATTTGGCTTGGAACTTGTACATTTTGGTGCCCCTAGTGTCCAGCAGCTCGTGCCACCATTGTTTGATTTTAGAATTGAATTTCGGGTGACTTAACAAAAATTTATCAAACCTGAAAGGTTTGTTTTTCAAAGTTCCAAGGATGGCTACATCATGGTGATGGGCCAATGATTAGAGCCTCCACAAGGTATAATGTCCAATTCTATAGTTACCCATTCAAGGATGGTGGCTTCTATTATAATAAAGCAGTCAAGTCTGGAGGCAATCTGCTTGTCTCCTCCTCTTTTGTTATTCTAGGTATATGACCCTTTTTTAGGGAGGACATCCATAAGATTTGTTATTTTGATGAAGCTGTTGAATGCCTCTCCATCTCGATTTAGTACTCTTACCCTTCCTTTCTTTTCTGTCAGTAAGGTTATCATGTTAAAATATCCTCCATAGATGGCTTTAGCTATGGGATATCTGTGCTGCATTTTGGACAGGTGATCTAGCATTACTAGTTTGTCCTCTAGTCTTTGGGGGCTATAAATATTAGTGCACAGGTAAGTATTGGAGTCCCCTATGATTTTCATTTCCAGGGAGATGAAAGATCTAGAAGCCTCTGGAGATATAAGATGGATGGCATGGGGATTCCAAAGAGTGGCAAAGCCTCCCTCCATTCCATTCCCTTCCACTTCCATGTATTCCATTCCTTTACCTAAATTTCTACTTATCCCTTTCATTTTCTGGCTGGAGCATTTCTTTTCTTGCAAAAAAATCATGCAGGATTTTCATTTGTGACTTTCTTTTTTAGAAGTCTTTGTTTCCTTTGGCCGTTTAGCCCTCTACCATTCCATGAAAGTATTTGTATAAATAACAGAGTAATTAAGAGGGAAGTGTGAAAGCCTCAAGGGCTTTCATCTTACCTGAGTTTAAGAGCATCTGACCTAGCTCTTGCAGTGCCTAATTGTTAGTATGTCGGCCTCTCTTCTTCCTGTATTTGGCATTGGAGTTTTTTTGATGTAATCCTTGGGCCTTAACACCCAGACCCTTTGTTGCGCCAAAGCCTCTATTCTGCAAGTTTAGTTCTGCATCTTGCCTTGCTAGGAAAAAAGAGTTCACTCTTGCTACTTCCTCCTCTAGGATATGTTCCATTCATTTTTTCTTTCATTGCTCTACCATGGTTAGGAGATCCATGCCTTCTCTTTCTAGAATGTCACTTAGTTCCATATCCTCTATTCCTATTTCACTGACTATCATTTATGCATCTTCCTCTAAGTCTTTTGTTAGCGGCAGAAACTATGGGGTGTCATTTGTTGATATTGGATTAGGAGATTGGCTTTCTATGCGGAGGCATCCTGGTCTTCTTGCGTTAGATCTGGTACCTGGGGGGCTTCGGCTACCTCTGTGCCGGACCCAAGAACTTCAAAGTCATTGAGTATGCTCTTGATGGAGGTGCTAGATTTGGGTTGGTATTTCCTATTGGCTCGATGTTTGCCATTTGGACGGGTAAAACCTTCCTGATTCTTACCAGTGTTTTCTTTGGCTTTCTCGATTGGTTTTTTCAATGGGCATTCCCTAAACAAGTGTCCATGTTCATGGCACTTCCGACATCGAAATGGGATTTTTTCATAATCTATGGCTTGAAAGAAGACTTCATCTCTAAATTCTAACCATATATCTTCATGTAGGGCACCTGAAACATCCATTTCAACACATATTCTTGCACAACATGTGTACCTTTTTTGTAGGGTGGCCTCCGAGGCTTTGATGAAGGTTCCCAGTTTGTTGCCTATTTGTTCCAGCACTGCAGGTCTCTAGTAATCAATGGGGAGAGAGAATAGGCGAATCCAAACAGGTACATGCTTGAAAGTCTCCTGTTATGGTGTAAAGTTGGGTTTCCAAGGTCTCATATATAGGCCTGCTGAGGCATAGAAGTATGGTCCTCCATCGAAAATGTGATCCCTATCTTCCAGGTTCGTGAAGACTACAATAAAGAAACCTTTGGCTCCAAGGTGTAGCCTAACATCCCCTTTTTGCTTCCACTATTGTTTGATCCATAAGCAAAGTGATTTTTCCGTGGGCTAGAAGCCCATGAACTTACAAATCACTGCATGTACTGACATATGGTCTCTGTAAGCCTGCATTTCAGGGTCGGTGATAACAAATCGTAAACTCTCTGTTGTTTTGGGCTTGCAGTACCCCAGGTTGTACTATTTTCTGGTCGTTGCGGTCGTTCCCTCATGATCTATGTCCTACTGGGGTAGGGGTTCAGTATCTAAAGTTTTTTTATCTCTTCCTTCTGCTTCTTGAAGTACCTTCTCAGGATTGGGGTTCATGTTGCCTTGTCTTTCTGGAATCCTAATATTATTGGTTCGCTTTTGGCTTTAGGTTTCCTTGGTTTGCCCGCCCATTTTTTTCTTCTTGCTTAGCTCATCCTTTCCTACATTCTCAGAGCAAGATATCTACACCCCTTCCCATGGGGCCTTTCCTTTATCCACCATTGCTTGCTTGTATGAAGGGGACCCATTGGACCCCGCTCTCCTCATCTGTTGAGCCAAGGCTAGCCTGCACCTTTGGAACTCTGCTAACAGGGAACTACCCTCCACCAGTGTTCGTGGTCGTGGTCTGCAAGCCGATCTGAACCCTAGCTTCCTTTAAAACCCTATTTCATGCTCGACCTGGTCGCAACACCTTCTTAACTATTCCAAATTGTTAATCAATGTCAATACCTTGTTCATGGGAAAGATTTGCATATATCTCTATCTCATGGCTATCCTATATTTTCATTAGGTTAGTCATATTACAGTTTGAAAATAAACAGACAACAATAAAGTTCAACATATTAATGGCCATAAGGTCGAGTGCATAATATGTCCGTTATACAATCCAATTATCATTAACATGTTCAGTATTAGCATTGAAATGATCATAATAAAACAATCATTATAAATTTACACTTGTAAGAAGATTAACATATATTTCAAGATTGCAAGATAGATTTAATGGTTCATCTTCGTATTCATCATATATCATTGGTTTGAAACAGTAGGCATAAATGTCATATGCAATGAAATGATAACTACTAAACATATTACCATGTACCGGTTCTTTAAAAGATGACTGAAAGACTGAATCACCTATTTCAAAAGGGGCTTGATCAATTGATCATTAATGTGCATATACTGTAAAAATTTTATATCAAGTTTTATAGATGTCTCCTCCTCAAAATGGCTTTCTTCAAAAACTTTTATATTATTATGATCAAGGATAGAGGATAGGAATAACTCAAAATAAACATTAGTTATAATACTTTTATGTTGCTCAAAACACATGTATTCCTTTTCATCTTCTGTGATCTCATGTTCAATGGAACATTTAGTTTTTAAAGCAAAGGAACATAAACCTATTTCCTCAAATCAAACTTGTAATTATCTTGCAAACTTAAAATTTAATATTTAGTATAAAAACCTTCGAATATTTTCTCTTCATCACTATCATAACATGGGTTTTCATGAAATTCAAAATTATCACATTCATCTAATTTACAATTGTTGTTATAAAGTGATTTTGTTGGAAACATATTTGCATAATGTTCATGAAAAGTATAATGAAAATCTCTCAGGGAGGAGATACTAGTAGGAGGAAGTCTCCTATACCAGCATCTAATGTGTCCCTTCAAAGACATCATAAAAAATTCATAAGGACATCCTCGTGATAAAGACTAATTTTATGAATGAAAACATGAATATCAATCAAACGTTGAGTAGGGTTTTCTTCATCCTTTTCTCAAAAGAGAGGAAGGTATATCTCCCATAAATTTATATCAATAATTTCATTTATAAATCCTTTTATATTAGAAAAATTAAGGAGATAGAATCATTTGGATATCAAATAATACCAAAAGTAATCTATTTAAACAATATGAGCAATATAAATAAATTTAGGAGTCACCAACATAAAAAATAAACAAAGAAATATCTTCTTCTAAATTTCAAAGTGCAAGCCGATGTGATCCTATTCACCAACATGTCATAGACTCAACAATTTGTTAATTACCAAGGAAATGAAATCTTTACACTTCACTCTTCTAACATGATGCTAGAATAATGTTGTTTCCCAAATTGTCTCGGTGATAAAGAACAATTTAGAAATACATTCACTGAGGATCTAACGATCCTCCTTCTTTAGGATAAAGATTGACCCTCTCTATCCATATGAAGTATTCTGTGTATTTAATAGTTTTAAATAGATGTTCTATTTAATAGAAAATAAATGTGGCCAAATTATACATAAGAGAGTGTTCTAAAGAATGAGTGGTTAAGATTTGAAGAAAAAAAACTTATAATAAATAAATTATCAATGATTACAATTAAAACCTTAAGTGATTCGATAAAAGAAACTGAAGGAGAAAAAATAGAGCTCGTCTGCGCTAGGGCTTCACTGTTTGGGTTTGCAGGATTAGGACCAGACGCCAAGATTAGTACCTTGGCAAGCTCGCATGGTGACCACGAATCTGAGGCACCTGGCCTCTGGTGGGCTCACATCTCTAGGAAGGTGTGGGCTCACATCTCTAGGAATGTGTATGCTGAGGCTCGTAATATGCTAGGGAAACCTAGATTTTGGATCACAGTGTACCTAGAACACTCAAAGGAAGGAGATCATGGCCCTGCAGCGAATTCCACCCTCAGGGAAACCAAAGTGAAATCATTCTGTCATAAACGATTCATCATCCTTAAACTTGTGTGGCTGTGTTTGGAGACTCCGAGGAAGGCAATGGTAGAAGGGTTATCTACAGACATAGCCTACGTGACACATCGCTACTGCTCCCCGGGACCTCTCTGCTGTCACAATAGAATTGCTTTTGTCGTCGTGACCTTGATCAGACAAACTTTGATACACCGAGATATGCAGAGCTACATGAAGATCGACACTATTGTAGAGGCTGGGCTTACACAACAAACAACGTAGCACGAAGTCACAGATCTAGATGAACAAATACCATATCTACGTTCATCGAACATAGAGCTAATAGGCTCAAAAGTCAATACGGACAGACACCCTCCGTTCCAGGATTTCCACACCAATTTTCGCTCTCTTAAGCCAGATCCAAATTAGGCACAGAGATTTGGCATAGATGTGGTGGCCCCTGTTTCAAACCACTTCAATAGTCAATCCAAATAGATCTCAACACCAAATGGATCTTCTGAAGCAGAATTACCTCTTGACAACAAGATGGACATAGAATCTCGACATCTGGAAAATCCATTTTGCTTTCAAATATTTCTAGAAAAACCTATTGGGAACTCTTTATTAGTTTGGGTGCATGCAACAAACAAAGTGATGCAACTGAAGCAAAACATCATGAAAAATATTGGGTACCCTACTCATATGCAACACTTGATCTATGGGGGAAAATAAATGTAGGATAACTAGTCCTGATGGATTATAACATCCTATCAACATCCTCCATAACCCTCAACATGCGACTGAGAAGTGGCACTACGACCTCCAATAAAATAAAAAGTGTGGGAGGAGGAAGTACATATAAAAGAACATAATAAAAAAAGAATATAAATGGAGGACTCTCCTACAAGAACATCCTACAGGGAAAAAACGCAGCTACAACACCAACAAAACAAGAACGTACTTCTCCCAGTCCATACATAGTTGAGCAACTAAACTACACTCTAGAACTAAATATAGACACTCCAAAAACATATGAGCATTGTGCTACATTTGAATCACAAGCCATTATATGTCGATTCAACTTTTTATGGCCAAACCCAGCAAAGCTATTTCATTGGATTTTCACCTACTGGACAGTACATTGTGAAATACACCTCTGATCCAAAGGGTTCTTCATAGTAAAATTCCCAACATCGGATGCAAGAGACATTATCCTTCAGGAAGGACCATGGTTCTGGGGATTGACGAGCCTCTTCATCACGCCTTGGTTTCCAGAATTTGATGCAAATACCATGGTCGTAACCATAATGTTGGTTTGGGTTCGACTGCACAATCTCCCTCAACATTTTTGGGACAATCGAAACCTAGTAGGTATTGGAAACATCATTGGGAAATACTTCAAAACAAATATCCAAAGATTGGAGGAAAGAGTCTTCACCTTCGCACGAATATGTGTGGAAGTAGATCTCAACAAAGGCTTACCAGATCATATACAATTGATTCACAACCAACGATATTGGAAACAACTATTACATTATGAGAACACAACTTTTAGATGTAGAATCTGCCTACAAATAAGACACCTAAAAAATATGTGTCCTTGAGCCAAGAAAGACACCGGAAGTAGAAGACTGGGAAATAGCCCAAAGGATGGAAATCCCCCCACCTGAGTCTGATGAGGAGGACGATGAAGCAGAGGTAGAACCCACACCCAACAAGAACAACCAGACATCAAATGAACAACAAACGCGAAGAAAAACCTCACAAGACCCAACTAAACCATAAAGCAATCCAATACAACTAGCGAAAATACCAGAAAATAATAATAATAATAATAAATAAATAAATAAATAAATCTCCAGTACAACTAGCAAAAATACCAAAAGAAAAAACAAAAAAAAATAGTAAAAACAAACATATACACATATATAGATAGATAGATATAACTAAATAAATAGCATTGTTATAAACTTATTAGAATAATTATATAAGAAATTTTGTGGTTACTCTTGAGATTAGGTTATGAAACCAATAAATCATAGAATTCTAATTTCAAGGAAAGAATAAATACAATTGAAAATTATCCCTCTTGAATTTATTTTCCTCACCACTATCTTTGAAGAATAATTGTTTATATGTTTGGTGCCATATTGATTTATTAACCTTATCTCTCGTAAATATGGATAAAAATTTCAATTTAAACAAATAACAAATGAAACAAATAACGAATGAATGCACAGCTAGAAAGTCTAGAGCTATTTAATAATGCATCGCTCGAGGAGATAAATGCTAGCTTGAAATAGTAAATCTTGGTTAATTTTTCTAATTTATGATGAACATCTTACTTCTAAAATGTATGCACGAATTTAATTCTTTTAGACAATTTCTAGACAAATTACCATTCAACCCTTTATATTTAATGCCTTCTAAATATCCTACCAATTATGTGAATAAATTTAAAATTAGATATGAATAATAACATTTTAATAAATTAAATGTATACCCATCGGGTGCATCATGGATTGACTAGCCTAGGTTGCGGACATTTTGGCAAAGCTTGGATTGACTAGCCTAGGTTGCGGACATTTTGGCAAAGCTTGAAGTTGCAGCTGGTCTTATATTGCAACAGATGGACAAGAAATTACTCTTTGTGACTTCGACAGTGTCACACAATTGTCATCCCAATTATTATGGAATTTATATCCAATATATATTCATGGATTTCCATATTTTTAGGTTGTTCAAAAGATTTTATTTGGCAATGAATGCCACCAAAGAATTAAAGGGCTTGTTAAGGTGCCAGACTCGAAACTGGTGCTTATGAATGATATATGTGTTTTTTCAGGGAATCAAGTAGACACAAATCACCATATTGTGGAGTATACTGGAGATGACTGATACACTGGCAATATGTCAAGAGTGTACAGTTTAAAAAAAAAAAGGCGATTCAAAGTTTTTTTAATATGCCCGGTTGTTGTTATGTGACCACTAAAAGCTAGCTTGCTGGGAATATTCCTTGCAAGACTCCAATGGAAGTATGTATGTGGTGAAATGTATATGTATGTGGTGAAATGTATAAGTAGTTAGCATGACTAGATGAGCAATGGATCAATGAAGATAAGTATATGGAGAAATCATGGCTACATGAGCAATGGATGAATGAAGATAACTATACGGAGAAATCAATAGTCATTATTGTAAACTGTTTATGTTTAAGTTGATTATATTAGGATGTATTTCAGTTTTGTGGAAGTTTTTCTCTCAATGGAAGTATGTGGTAAAATTTGTAATCAGTTTGCACGACCTGACTCTTCCCAAGCATTCAACGGTATTTCGCATGAAGCCAGAAAAGCTGCAGTCTCCTGACCAACAGTCAACCTGCAACAACAAATGAGTAAATTAGCACCGTAAGGGAAACCGAGTATGGATCCCTCAAAATTTGGAATTCTGTGCATACAATTTTGCACATTTTTATGAATCAGGAGATAGGGATGCCTTCATTATCTGAGATGAAGATCAAAAAACGTGACAATGAAAAACACTATATAAGATTACATGTACAATGAAAAACACTATAAAAATGCTCCTAGGTATAAATTGGTTCGTGTAGACCTTTTGCAGCCGGAAGCTTGCAGTGACGTTATTGGAGAATCTGAGAAGGACGTGCTTGAATCAGCTTGCTGTGTCAATGGAAATCGACTTCTATTAAGCTATTTAAGCGATGTCAAGTATGTTTTGCAAATACGAGACTTGCAATCTGGAAATTTGCTTCATAATATGCCAATAGATATTGGGTCAGTTTCTGGAATATCAGGAAGGCGTAAAGACAAGGAGATATTTATTGGTTTTACAAGCTTTCTTACCCCTGGCATTATCTATCGATGCAACCTATGTGGAAAAACCAGAGTTAGTTGTTTTCAGAGAGACTGTTGTTCCAGGCTTTGATCGGACAGAGTTTGAGGCTAAACAGGTAACGGTTATTTTTACTATTTTTTGCTTCTACAAATTTTTGCTTGGCTATCTTTAGGGAGAAAATCTTCTCTATTGAATGTTTTAAACAAGTAATCTGATTGTAAAAGCAATAGGTTTCAGTGTTTCACATTAGAATCATTTAATTTCTTGCTACAAGATAGATGTTTCTATTCTCCTCACTTGGATGTTTCTATTCTCCTCAATTGGAATACTTAATACTAATGGGCAATATCATGCAGTCCATCTGGATTGACTACTGATGTGACTGTTTTCTAATATAATATTGTTACTGATCCGTCTCGATTGTTGTCAGGTTTTCATAACCAGCAAGGATGGAACTCAGATACCAATGTTCATTGTATCCAAGAAAGACATTGCTCTTGATGGTTCTCATCCAGCTCTATTATATGGTTATGGGGGCTTTAACATTAGCATCACTCCAAACTTCAGTGTTGGTCGTATTGTCATTTCAAGACATCTAGGGGCAGTTTTTGCAATTGCAAATATTCGTGGTGGTGGTGAATATGGAGAAGAATGGCATAAAGCAGGCTCTCTTGCCAAAAAACAAAATTGCTTTGATGATTTCATATCTGCCGCCGAGTTCCTTGTGTCAGAGGGATATACACAACCTAAAAAGTTATGTATTGAAGGAGGCAGTAATGGTGGACTTCTTGTTGCAGCTTGCACAAATCAGGTATTTCCATGTATTTGATGATAAGATGTGTGGTTAAATAAAGGTCCTGTATAAACCAGTTGCTTGCTTCAATCCTTCCTCCTTTCGTTTCAATGTAGAATCCGATCGAAAAAGTTGTTTATCCCAAAGAAAATGTTGTTCTCTGTATCGGTTTTTCTAAAACTTATTCAAAAAGAAATGTAGGGAGCATTTAGCAGATCGTTTTTCGGTGAAATAAGAGGTTTTGATTGTTAATTCTGCGTTTAAACAGAGACCTGACCTATTTGGTTGCACACTGGCTCATGTGGGTGTTATGGACATGTTGCGTTTTCATAAATTTACTGTTGGTAAGTTTTACTGTCATAATAATATTCAACTACTTCTCCCCCTCTGGTTAGGGTAATCTCTAGACGTAGGCATCTGCAGGGCAACTGATGATGGAACTTGTGCTGAAATCTGCAGGCCATGCGTGGACTACTGATTATGGCTCTTCAGATAAGGAAGACGAATTTCATTGGCTGATTAAGTAAGAGGACAAATGGAGCCTGTCTCTCTAACTAATAAGTAGCAGTGTCTAAAATTTAAATAATATTCAAACTGTTAGTGATCTGAAATGAAGATAAAATGTTTTTTCTTTTTCTATTCACCCTATCAAAAAGTGCTCTATTAGTTTTTTTTGTTTTGTTTTGTTTTTATTTTTTATTTACTTGGAATGAAAGCTCCACCGGAAATCCTGGAGTACTTTCCCACATTTCATGGATGGTAACTGGGTAAACCGTCGGCCCTGAATATGGGGTCTCGCCCCAAGGGAATCAAGGAGAGTCGAACTTGTGCTCAGCAACAATCTAAGAACTTCATGTCTGGCTCTAGACCACTTGAGCTAACCCTTAGGGCTATTTGCTTGAACTTCTTGCTTTTTGAAAAAGGCATCATCAACTGTTCGTATAACACATTCTTCATTGCTGCAGATACTCACCATTGCATAATGTAAAGACACCATGGGACAAACCGGGACAGAATTTACAGTATCCTGCTATAATGTTATTGACAGCAGATCATGACGACCGTGTTGTGCCACTCCACTCTTTGAAGCTGCTAGCAGTGAGTACTTGATATGGCTCTGGCCCTGCATGAAATGTCAACTAATATTTGATATTTGAATGTTGAAGCTTATAGGCAACTATTGATGCACAAACCATTGGTGGCTCTTTTCCGTCCCTATTTTCACAAACAGACATAACATATGTGTGATTCGTGTTTTATTGTAATTTATTTTAAATCCATAGCTAATTTGTTTATATCGATTTTGAACTTCTTGTGTATATAGACGATGCAATATGTTCTATGTAAGAGCGTGGAGAATAGTCCACAGACCAACCCCATTATTGGCCGAATTGATACCAAATCTGGCCATGGTGCAGGAAGGCCAACCCAAAAGCTGGTGAGTTATTATTTTTTCGTAATATGCTTTTTCTATATGCAATTTTTCAGTGATTTCACTGATTTGCTTGTAAGAAATAAAATCTGTAGACAGCTAGCTGTGTCTAATTG
Source organism: Pinus tabuliformis (assembly GCA_031772625.1). NCBI lineage: Eukaryota > Viridiplantae > Streptophyta > Pinopsida > Pinales > Pinaceae > Pinus > Pinus tabuliformis. The sequence goes on from CM062812.1 coordinate 285,165,299, forward strand.
TTTGTAAAGTTCTGATTTTCAAAGCGTATTTACTATTCCACACCTGTGAATGACATTGTGTTCCAGGCAAGGATTAGAACTCGATTTACTCTGTTCATGTGTGTTGTAGGTTGCAGAAATGTCCGTTTCATACTAAATATAACACTTTTCCAACTGCAGATTGACGAAGCAGCAGACAGATATGCATTCATGGCCAAAGTGGTCGGTGCATCATGGATTGACTAGCCTAGGTTGCGGACATTTTGGCAAAGCTTGAAGTTGCAGCTGGTCTGATATTGCAACAGATGGACAAGAAATTACTCTTTGTGACTTCGACAGTGTCACACAATTGTCATCCCAATTATTATGGAATTTATATCCAATATATATTCATGGATTTCCATATTTTTAGGTTGTTCAAAAGATTTTATTTGGCAATGAATGCCACCAAAGAATTAAAGGGCTTGTTAAGGTGCCAGACTCGAAACTGGTGCTTATGAATGATATATGTGTTTTTTCAGGGAATCAAGTAGACACAAATCACCATATTGTGGAGTATACTGGAGATGACTGATACACTGGCAATATGTCAAGAGTGTACAGTTAAAAAAAAAAAAGGCGATTCAAAGTTTTTTTTAGTATGCCCGGTTGTTGTTATGTGACCACTAAAAGCTAGCTTGCTGGGAATATTCCTTGCAAGACTCCAATGGAAGTATGTATGTGGTGAAATGTATAAGTAGTTAGCATGACTAGATGAGCAATGGATCAATGAAGATAAGTATATGGAGAAATCATGGCTACATGAGCAATGGATGAATGAAGATAACTATACGGAGAAATCAATAGTCATTATTGTAAACTGTTTATGTTTAAGTTGATTATATTAGGATGTATTTCAGTTTTGTGGAAGTTTTTCTCTCAATGGAAGTATGTGGTAAAATTTGTAATCAGTTTGCACGACCTGACTCTTCCCAAGCATTCAACGGTATTTCGCATGAAGCCAGAAAAGCTGCAGTCTCCTGACCAACAGTCAACCTGCAACAACAAATGAGTAAATTAGCACCGTAAGGGAAACCGAGTATGGATCCCTCAAAATTTGGAATTCTGTGCTTACAATTTTGCACAATTTTATGAATCAGGAGATAGGGATGCCTTCATTATCTGAGATGAAGATCAAAAAACGTGACAATGAAAAACACTATATAAGATTACATGTACAACCTGGGCTTCTAAACAGGATAACTGAGGTGTCTATCACACTGAAACCACTTAGCTTGCCAATTACCGCAGATCAAGAACCAGATTATTGCATCTGCCATTACTGGACAGGAATAACTCACAATACTAATACCAAAGCTGTCCTCCCCTGCCTACACCTTAGGAAGATTAATACCCATACTATTCAAGGGGAAAGCCTCCTAAAGCTTAGCGGGGAAATGATGGACCTAGAGCCTGCAATAGATGAATGGGTAATTTTACAATGAAAAAACACTATATAAGATTAAATATACAAACTGAGCTTCTAAACAGGATAACTGAGGTGTCTATCACACTGAAATCACTTAGCTTGCCAAAAACTACAGATCAACAACCAGATTATTGCATCTGCCATGACTGGACAGGATCAAACTCCCATTACGATACCACAGCTGTCTTCCCCTGCCTACACCTCAGGAAGATTAATACCCGTACTGTTCAAGGGGGAAAGCCTCCTAAAGTTGGCTGGTAAATGATGGGCCTAGAGCCTGCAATAGATGGATGGGTAATTTAAAATGAAAAAACACTATATAAGATTACATATACAAACTGGGCTTCTAAACAGGATCACTGAGGTGTCTATCAAACTGAAACCACTTAGCTTGCCAAAAACTGCAGATCAACAACCAGATTATTGCATCTGCCATTACTGGACAAGATCAAACTCCCATTACTAATACCACAAGTGTTCTCCCCTGCCTACACCTCAGGAAGATTAATACCCATACTGTTCAAGGGGGAAAGCCTCTTAATTATAAAATCAGCCTAATAATTTGTAGACGATGTTTTTGATATAGGGCAAGAGAAACACAGAGCTATAACTCTCTGTTTTTTAGGTACCTATGTTTGATTCTAGACTTGGGAAACACAGAGCACTGTCTGTTTATTAGACACTTGTGTTTTTCATTGTCACTAGGGAAGCCTGCACTGCCTACCTATGTGTGTCAGAGAGGTTTTAGCTTTTTCGAACATAGACTTTGTTCAGAGCATTTTTAATGTGGCATTGTTAAATCTATTTTGAGGTGTAATAACGGTATTTCACAGAGATGAGAAACTTTTTCAATTTACTCTCCAAGCCAGCGAAGCTCAGAGCTTTAATGAAAATTGATGCTTATAATATCATCATCCACCTTCTTGTTACCTCTTTGTTACGATGTATGATGTTTCATATTGGCCTGGTGAATATAAAACGATGGTTTTATTAGGAAAATACAATTCATTGAGAAGAAGGTGATTATAAATGTCAGAACAAAATCTCTAACATAGAAATATTCCAAGATCACTTATAACATCAAATGTATGAATAATAATAAGAAGAATAAGAAAAAGATAACTTGTAACATTACATGAACAATAACCATAAAATATTACACTAAATAATGTGATGGAATATAATAAGAAAAGATGATGTTTTTGGTTTTTATTGAGAAGAATCTATTGGTCTCTTACTTCTCACTTTTTGGTGACATGGAGTTAATTTCAACTACCACCACTATAACCTAACAACTACTATTATTATGATTTTTAAATCCTACTTGCAAGCACAGATGAAAACTTCTTACGTCACATAAATATCAATTACAATATGATTTGAACAGAGATTACACTGTAAGGTTTACATAGCAATACACCAAAACAGTGAAAAACAACATTAAAGTGAAAAAATTGATTAATGCTAATAGACAATTTTTCTCCTTTTTCCATCCATGTTGATGTTTGTACCCAATTGAAAAAGAGAAATATTTGTTATTTTTCTCATATTTGTTATCCTCTGGGCAGAGAGTGAGTCTTTTCTTAAAAAACAAACTCCCAAATTAAGTGAAATGTATATGTGGGATTCTGAAGCAGGAAAGGAGATGGGCCAGGATGGATATGGACAAAATATTTGTGAACTGGACAAAGGATGAGACAAAAACTTTAATCATAGATGACACATGCATTTGTTTCTGGTTGGATAGGGGACAGCCTTACCTTTCAGCATCTCAAATGTGTAAAGTCGTGCATTTTTCAAAAGCCATAGACGCCGCATATAACGCTACTACTACGCAGCACCCACCACCACCACAATACCTGGGTGGTGCGTTTGCTTTATCCACGAAAATGACCGACTACTAACTAAAGACGACACTACACAGAAGATTCCATTGCCTGTGTTCGAAACGCCTTAACAGTTATATCCACATTAAGTTAACAGTTATATCCATCGAATAAATCATGTAAGGCTGATTAAATTTACATATTTGCGGTTATTTAATTGGATGGAATGATTGTTATCTTTCCATGTGGATTTAAATCTTTACCAAAGACATGTTGAGCTTTGAAGCATCTTTGTTTTATTATAAAGTTGACTTAAATGTGGGCCAGAGCCAATTTATCTATTCATCAGAGTTTTATTTGATACAGTGATTAACAATATTTTGGATTTTCTTGATAGTGGTTATTTAATTTGGTGGAATGATTGTTATCATTGTTATCTTTTCCATCTAGGTTTAAGTCTCCACCAATGACAGGTTGAGTTTTGATATTTTGATGATTTTTGTTATAACGTGTTCAAGTATAATTGTAGGCTGACCGGTGGTTGGGTGAAATGATTGTTATCTTTCTCATCCAGGTTCAAATCTTCAGCTTTGATATCTTGATGAATATTATTGTAATGGCTTACAGCGCCAGAGAAACACTCTTGAGTATAACTATGAGCTGGCTGGTGGTTCAGATCTATGTAAATACCATGTTGAGCTTTGATATATTAATAAATATTGTTATAATAACTTAAGATGTAAGAAAAACACTGTGAACTACTTAATATCAGCGATCTCACTCTTTCCTTAAACTATAAAAGAGGTTCATTTTTTTTGAAGAGGTTAATATCAACAATCTCACTTTTTCCTTCAACTATAAAAGATGTTCAATTTGTTTCAAGAGGTTCATTGCTTTTTTGTTTGATAAAAAATAAATGTTGCACATTGCTGTCATAACAATGTTTCAATGCCCTAATACTGTTTCTGCGTGTCTAAGGCCCAAGACCCAGAGACATCTGGCAGGTGTGAAATCTGCCCCCTTACTGACCACCAGCAGGTCATTCCAGTTGGGGCGTGGTTTTCCTTGAATAAGAGCGATGCATTAACTGTTAACAGCCAAAGATAGTTGTCCTCACTGCTGGTTTGACAGCTGAATTATGATAGGTTTTTCCACCTTGTTAAAAGAAAACGCGATATTTCATAATTTTATTTGATGAAAGTTGATCGTAAATCATGAGCAAAGTAATGAAGTTCCAAGGTTGGTCATAAATCATGAGCAAAGTAATGAAGTTCCAGGGGATTCGAAGATCGTTCACTGCATTAAAATGCGAGAGTTACATGGTCCAGCTAGCCAGCGAGCGTTACCAAAGGATAATGGAATATTTCATCAAATTGATCAAGAAAAAGCACGGAAAGGATATTAGTAAGGATAATAGAAATGAAATAAGACATTCAATGTGTTCTTTGTAATATAGATATAAACAAAACATCTAAAGAAAAGTAATTGCACAATGATCCACTCCAAGAAAACAAGGTTTTCCACAAACCAATTAACTCTTCTAGAAAAATTCAACAATTCTAGTTTAATAATCCTATCGGCCTCTCTTTGTACCTTTTGGGACAATTGCTAGTAACTAATACGTTAATAAATCGGTTTTGTTAATAAGTCGGTTTTAGTTAATAAATCGGTTTCTGTTACGTACCAAACTTTACCCTAACGACCTCACTAAACCCGTCCTGCCCGCGGATATCCGCGTTTGATGCAGAGGAGGGCGGGGGTGTTGAGGATGGCGCAGTGGAGTTGCTGCAGAGGAGGGCGACAGACCTGCAGAGAAGGGAGAAGGGTTTCGACGAGGGCCGCAGAGGACGAGGCGACTTTCTTCGCTGCATGAGGGCCACGTAGGCCGTTTTTCCTGCAGATCGTTTTGCCCTCGCCCTCTGCCTATTATGGTGGTAGTTATGAGGTTTTATATATATTTGGGTCACTGTTATCTTAAATTTTACTTTATCTTTGCTGTTCGTGAAAACCTGCAGGTGTATGGAGGATTGATTCTACTCTGCGTAAGGAGAAAGCCCTACAAGATTTTTCGGGTATGCATTATTATTATCTCATGTGAGAGGTTCCTCTAGATATTTTGCTCATGTGCATAATCGATTTTTTAAACTACTGTTATCTGAAATGCCTGTTACTTCACTGTCTCATGTGAGAGATACCTCTGGATATCTTGCTCATAGACAGAATGGGTGTGTGAAACTGTTGCTATATGTGCAATACCTGTTAAGTTTTGTCTCATGAACTTTGGTTCATTACTGTGCATAGATCAGTGGTTGCATATTACATTTACTATTTGCTTAACGACTGTGTATGTTTCTTTTTTTGCGTCAAAAGCAGCAAATCACCTCCCAAGTCCACCATCTCAGACAATGCCCCTTTTAGAGCTGCGAACCAACCTCAAGAAGCATTCCTGTTCTCAAATGTGGTCTTCTCCTGTGCTGAGACTCGAGAGTCTGTAGGAGTTTTCTTCCTTGTTCATGGGCCTTCTCTGTATCTGTTGTTTCTATAATTTTGGTTCGTTTCCTTTTGGTTGTCTTCTAATCTAACCGGGTCTTATTTTCGTCCTCTCAACTTTTTGGATCCCACAGCAGGCCATCTATGGAAGATCTATTATGGCTCTGAATGTCCTTCCACTTGCTATACCTTTTTTGTGCAGCCTGTCATTAGACGGCCTGCATCTTGGCAGAGTTTGCATTTGAAGATTGTACTTCCATAGTCATCTCGCTGGGTTCATTGAGATCCTTTCAAATCTAGGTCAACCCTATGAGGCATACCTTTGTTGACAGTTCTACGCATGTTTAGGTGCAATTGAAGATTTTACTCTCCTCGTTGGTCTATAATACCTGAGATAAACATTGGTAAAAAATTACTTGAATCTTGCAAGGGGTACCAACCAATAGTAAAGTGTACATGCGTGAGGCATTGAACCATTAAGCATAATTTCATTGTAAGTATCTCTCATACGTTCATAGTTGAATTAGGTGCTAACCAACCGAATCCAAAAAATTGAAATCCTCTTGAGCCACTTGTAACATCTATTTCCTGCAAGTTTTATCCGTTTTATACTTCCACTGAGTGTACTTTCATTACAGAAACCCTTTTGTCATTTCCACTGAGTGTGAATTGTTTAAAAACTCAGAATTGTTTAGATACTTTTTGGGTCATGAAATTGGTTTCAGCAATAATCTGAGCCAGACCAAACAGTTCCTTCTTTTATATGCATTATGTATATTAGATCCCTTGCCTTAACACTCTAATCTGTAGGTGTTGTCTCACTACTTGTTGACACAGACCATCCTGTGGTCAAATCATGTTAAAACATGGACAGTGAAGAAAGTCAAGATATGTATTTCCAGTTCAACAAAATGGGGGAGATTTCAAGCTCACACAAGCATTTTGTCTCTGACCCTCAGGAGCATAGCCCCACTTTAATGACGACTGATATGACATTTTCTAAAAGGGCAACAACATAATTGTATTCTGCATTTATTATTATATAGCTCAGGAATCTTGCTTTCATTTATCCAGGCTATTAAAAGTCTTGATTGGCCCTAGATTGTATGCCTGTGGGCCAGAAAGCTGCATGAATTTGTACTATGTTTTCATTCTGAATAGTTTCCAGGTTTCCAAGAGTGCCTTTTTTGGAAAAGTTTTCCCAGCGTCAGATGGATATTACACATGAATGCTCAGTACAGTCCCCACCTTGTTAGAGAATGTCCACTCTGCCATGAATTGTACATTAGCCACAGAGCAGATACAGAGTCTTATAATTTTGATTCAAAATTAATTCCCAATTGAATTGATTCAGTTATATATATGCTTTCTTGATTATTTAAACTTTATTCCTCTTTGATTGGCAATTTATCTTTACTGCTGTTAGAGGATGCTGTCTATTCTGCTAAAACAAAACCACCAACCAGACATTGCTTTTTGCTCCTTGTTTGAATCGATCTTTTTATCCACTTTCCACTGTCGAGGATTTGGCAAAGGGATCTTATGCTTTCTTGATTATTTAAACTTTATTCCTGTTTGATTGGCAATTTAACTTTACTGCTGTTAGAGGATGCTGTCTATTCTGCTAAAACAAAACCACCAAAGGTAACTTCATTTCCATTCTTTCCAAATTCATTTTAACACAACTCACCTGCAAAGTATTACTAATAAATTTCCACAACTGATTTACATATTACTAATTCTAACAAAATAAATATTTTGCAGGTCCATTACTGCTTCTTCAGGTCTTCGATGCTTCCGACATGTTTTGATACAACTTCAAATATGGAATGACAAGCACAATGCTCTTTAGAATATTATATTGCTTCTCGAACCTCTTTTGTTACAATTCACTATTTGTATTTTCCATTTGAAACTTAAAAAAGGAAGTTTCAAGATCAAATACCATTTTGATAGTTTATGTCTTCACAACCAATTCATTGTCAATGGGTTTTAACATATTTTGTTAACAAAATCAATTGATTTTAATGAATATAATACATGTTTTCAATATATCTTCATATTAATTTAATTTCCCGTTTGAATAATGATTTCTTAAATAACCCTATCCAAATCAATATGGATACCCGGTTGTTGTTCACGTGAATTCATTCGTTTACCTTCACATTCAACTACGCAATTTTTACCAAATACAAACAAAGGTCTCTAAACAAGTTCAATGGATATTTATGCCTACTTGCATTCCATTTCGTAGCCACTTTAACCCCCAAAAACGGTTTTTGGCATGGCTTCCTCAAATTAAAACTCAGAATCATCGACCCTTGCTTTCAAAAAAGCCCACAAAAGCCCATTCACATTTCAATATTCTTCCACACACTATGCCTTACGGCGTTTCCTTTGCAACATTAGGTGCAAATGCTAGTATTTAATGCCTTCTAAATATCCTACCAATTATGTGAATAAATTTAAAATTAGATATGAATAATAACATTTTAATAAATTAAATGTATACCCATCGGGTATTGAAAGGAGAGAGAAATTCGTTTCAAGTTGGAGACCCGATGACACACACGTGTGGAGACAGAGAATGGGATTTAATTCGGTACAATTTCATGTTCCTCATAAAGTAGGGCTTAACGTGAGTTAAATATTTAATTTCATAAGGTTTGAAAAATAAAATTACCTTAATCTTCATTTAATCTAATTAATGTGTCTCGTAAGGCCGTGCTTATGTGTAACAATATTTAATTGTTTTATTTGATTTAAATAACATGTTGTGAAATTTTAGATTTGTAAATAATTTCCACTTCATACTGATTGAAATAATTTTTTTACAAAGTGATTTTTATTAGATTTTATGGAGTGTAATATTTACAATATAGGTGGGGAAGTGAGCATTTATAATTTTTTGGTTTTATTAGCGAAATTTGAAACATTCATTTTTTTAATACTACATCGTAATTTACTTACAAAAACTTTTGTAAAATTATATTTTATATAATATATATATGTTTGATACCATTTCATGTCATTATATTTACAAGGAAAGAATCAATTTTCTGATCTACTTTTCAAGGAGGCAGGGCATCTACCATGTGGTCACTGAATGATTCAAGAATAGAATGGACACGACTTCTACTAGTACTTCCACAGGCCTCATCATGATCAACTCTCTCAAGGGGCAACACTGTGTTGATTTTGGCGGACACGACTTCTACTAGTACTTCCACAGGCCTCATCATGATCAACTCTCTCAAGGGGCAACACTGTGTTGATTTTGGCAATAATATTTTATTGAATGATATATAATGCTCCACCACATAATTGTATAGTTTTTTATTATATCACATTACAGATATGTAACAGATTCTTTCATATATATGTGGCTTGCCACTAAATTTTGATATATGCTTATTGGGAAGCATCTACAACATGTAATTTTCTGATATATAATGAAAGTTATGATTTTTCCTTGGGATATATATATATATATATATATATATATATATATATATATATATATATATATATATATATATGAAAAAACCAACTATCTTGACCATGAAAGTTATGATTTTTCCTTGGGAAATATATATATATATATATGAAAAAACCAACTATCTTGACCATCAAAAAGATTTATATAAAAAATATTTTAATTTACTATATTCCTAACAAATATTCTCTTTTTTGTGGACAACTTAGTTATAATTATGGTTGCTAATAATTTTTAGATAGTATTGTTAATTTTTTTATCATTATATATGTGTATACGTTTATATGTGATAAACAATATTGGAAAAATAAATAATTATATGCATATACATTCATATTAATATGCCATGTTACTTAAATAAAGTTTTTTTATGTCAAAACTATCACTTTTTATAGTTAAGGTTTGATTTTACTTTGATTCATTGATTAACCCTTTTGTGTGACTAGGGATGAACTATACAAATTAGTTTCACATGTCAAATATGAATTTAGGAGACAAGACGAAGGTTTATGCAAGAGAGATTGTGCAAAGGTAGCTTAGTTTTCGAAGAAGGTCGAATTGGGCTACAACACATAAAAAGAGCATTTTCATCGAAAATCACTTCATATAAAGGAATATGGAAACCATGGAATATATTTGCATGTAATGATAAGGGGTGATCTTTTTACAGGATCTTGTAATAAATGTGAATCAATCCTCCATGGATGGTGCACCTCCATCTCATGACTAGGAAGGCTATGTTGGCACAATGATGTCTATAAGAAAGGAAACCATGTAGAACTAAAGTCATTTGTGTTATTGAATATATATTTGTTCTTTCTCAATATTATCCATGAGAAATCATGCTAATATATTCTTAGTTAAAGATATTCCCCTCAACTATGATATCATACATGACTAAGACCCATCCCTCGAGGAAAGTTTCAAAATTTGATCTACCATATAACTTGCATAGCATATAAGCTAGAAGATAAAAGTGAGTGTTTCGTAGTTGACTAAATACTCTTTATTTTCCGTCATTCTAAATTTCCATGTGTTGGTCTACCACTTCTTGAGTAGTTCCTTGGGAAGAATGTTAAAGATTGGTATCCAATATTTGTCCAACCATACTTCCACCATTGCTATCTAGTAATGCATCTTGATGGCAAAATCATAGAAGGAAGAAAATCGTTTTCAATGGCTATCTATGATCATGGCTTTATCGAGGTTAAAATGTAAAATCATCAATTCCACAACATATACACAAGGAAACACAATTGGTAAGGTAGCCACCTTTGGAGCCATTATTTCTTAGTACCTCTATGCACCTCAAATATGGATCATCTAGAGGAAGATTTTATATCTTAAAAACATTTTATACTGACTTAGACCATGTGGATGAGGGGTATGTGTTAATATAGCAAGGAATATCCTAGAACTTATAAATAGAGGAGTTATTAGGCTCTTCATCATCATAGGATTCAACAATTGGGGCCTTTCTATAGAGATTATCTTAAAAAGCATAATGAAGGTAAATGACATTTCTAGGTTTCATGGCTAGTTGAGTTTGAAGGAAAAAGTAAGTGTTATTAATTAGGAAAAAGAAATACTACTAGGCTCACAATATTGACTAGAATGATTGAGTGTCTTCCCATAAGGAAAACAAATGAGCTACATGGAGGCAAGCTAGTGCTTCTAGAGAGGAAAGGATTGATCATGTTCTTAGCTTTGAGAAATAAAGATTTCGTCAAGATTCTAAATACAAATTTGGATTGAAAACCCGAGAACAAATTAGAATAAAAAACCTTAGGTATCTTAGGAAGGAAAACCTAGGCAGTTCAAGAATGTGGGTTTTAACCTTGTACATAAATTACTTACAAACATATTCTTAAAATAGAAAAAATATACAATGGTGACAACATAAAATATACAGATAGATTTTCTCCTGGAACCCAAATCGGGGAAACCATATTTGTTTTTCATTATATTCCTTTAAATATTATAATACATTATATACATGTTAAAACACTCATAAACCCCCATCCATTAAACCTAGATTAGAACATAATCATAATTCCCTGACTGGGTCTACAAAATACCATGGGAAAAACCATCATGCCCAAAACCATGTGAAAAAACCATGGACAAAACCATCATGCCCAAAACCATGTGAAAAAGCCATGGAAAAAACCATGGGTAGGTTTTCCCACCATATTTGGGTCTATTGCTCATCCTTGGGTCGACTTAAATATTATTGGGTCTTCATAAGAAGCAAATTCTTGGGGCACTACCTACCCCGTGAAATGGGATACCACCCCCCCACGGCACCTAGCACAACATAACGACAAGTGGGGCTAGTCATGGAAAGAATATAACCCACCAAATATTCTCACACTTGTTGTTTTCCTTTCACATAGTGGGACATAAGAGTGCATAGACATTTATCCAAGCCTGCAATGACCATTTTGTCTCTTCACAAAGAAAATTTCTCAGTGTTACAAACTTTTTCAATGCATCTGCAACATTCTTCAAAGTATCAACCTTTACCAGCAACACCTTTTTGTCTTCAACCATATCCCTCACAAAGTGATATTGAAAATCAATGTGCTTTCTGTTTGAATGATAAACATGGTTCTTTTCTAATAAAATTGTACTTTGGCTATCATAGTTTATCCTTATAGATCATCGTACCAACCCCATGAAAACAATATTTGCCACCAAAATTCTTTGATTGCATGATTAGTTTCCATGTACTCATCCTCTATAGTTGAAAGTGCCACTATAAACTGTCTCTTTCTCATCTAACTGGTTTCTCCTCCAAATAAGTTAAACACACACCCACTTGTATATCTTCTTTGATCTAGATCTCCAACCCAATCTACATCAACAAAGACATGTATGTCCAACACTTTGTCCAATCCTGCTCTTCCTTGACAACACAAACCATAATCACTAGTGCTATGCAAATACCTGAAACCCCGCTTCACTGTTGTCTAATGCGTCATCCCTAGTTCTGAAGTAAACCTTCATAGTACTCTCATTGCATGTGTAATGTCTGTTCTGGTATATACCATTACATACATCAGGTTACCAACTCCACTCTCATATGGAACACACGACATGTCCTCTTCCTCTTCTTGTGCCTTGGGACATTGTTCAGTAGATAACTTTACACCTACATGAATAACAACCTTCATTGGTTTATTATTGTGTATATTTAACCTCTACAATATTGTCTTGGCATACTTCCTCTAGTTTAACTAGAGATTCCTCTTTTCTTGATCTCATTTAATTTCCATACCCAAAATATTATTTGCAGCACCAAGATCCTTCATGTCAAATTTAGAGGACAATTGGGTCTTCAAATCCTGAATAATTTCTTTGTTGTTTCCAATCAGCAAAATATCATCCACATACAAGACCAAATAAATAACATGGTCACCAATTAATTTAAAATAGGCACAATGGTATGCCTTTCTTCTGGTGAAGCCAAGTCTCTGTATCTATGTATCAAATTTTTGATACCATATCCTTGATGTCTGCATTAACCCACAAAAATACTTTTCTAACCTACACAGCAGTTCTTTGTTACCCTTTACTGCAAAGCCTTCTAGTGGCTTCATGTAGGTATCTTCTTCCAAATCATCGTGATCCTTTAATACTAATGTATCCATTTATTATTATTGTCATTGTAGCCCCTTATTGTTATTTTTGTGCCCACGTTGTCCCCATATTGTTATTATTGTCCCTATTTTTATTGTTGTGCCCTTATATTATTATTGTTATATCAATTCTAATTATATTGTAATCCCTTATACTCTTATATATAGAAAGGAGGTCTTGTCATTTGTATCATCCAAGAATTGTTCATTTGTGTAATGTAAAGGAGGTTTCCCCCTCGAAGAGGCTACTTTTAAAGTCATTGATCTATCCCTTTCTTCTATTTTGTGAATTGGTTGCATAACATATCTGAATAGAAAGTGGAATCCACCCACAATATTCATCCACCCATGATATTTATCCACCCATGGAATTTAGCAATGGTATTGTAAGTGACATCCTCCCATGGTATTCATTCACCCATAGTATTTACCCACCCATGGAATTTACCCATGGTATTGTAACTAAAAAAGACTACAAGTAAAAGGTCACATTTTGTAAAATGAAAAATTGTCTACCACAATGTAGCTTTTACCGTTATTCTCAATTTTAATAAAACGTTTCTTTGAGGTTTTGTTTACTAGGTGTTCTCATCTTTTATAGCATTTCAAATTTTCAGACCTTGGGAGCCTCGCCCAAGATCTATATCACTTTGACATTTCTTAAATCATATACTCAATCTTACCTTTTTTACATACAAGCAATTGTAAGTCTTAATATTAGATGATACTCTTTATTTAGTTTTATAAGATTTGATAAATAAAGATCGATAAAAAATTTGAGGTGGACCAAAACTTTTATTATGGTAAATAAAAAATAATTAGTTCATTAAGTTTATCCCACCAAATATAATTTAAGATACAAATAATTTTACCCATAAAAAGAGAGGTAAATTAAATATATATAATGTAATTAAATTTTTAGAAAAATATAAAATAACAATCCTATAAAAATAATATAATATTACTAATTAAATTTGAGAAATTCTATACAAAATATTAATTTAAATAACTTAAAATATATAATTTAAAATATATTTTACAAATTTTGTGTTATTAATTACATTTTAAACGTTATTGTGGTAATGAAAATAGTTAAAAGTAATTGTTATTATAATGCAAAATAATAAAATAAGGCATGTTGAAATGTATATATATAAAATTTTAACAATCAAATTATCTTCTTACCTTGTAAATAAGGAGGTTTTGTATATCAATTTGATGTGTAACTTGAGCTTCAACTTAATATTAGTTTCTTTTTAATTGTATTTTTAATTAAAAAAATTGAATTTTTTTCCAACTTCCAATGCCCTCAAGAAATAATATTACCTAGAAAATATGCCTATCATATCTAAAGATGTAAACTTTCAGAACACCCAAAATTATACAAAATGTGACTAATATAGTCATTTAATGGGTAGGGGAAGCATTAGCGGATCCATCAAATTCCTATTTTTAAACTAGGCATGGGAAACATTAAGGGATAGGGCCTACTGAAACTTTCACATTGATCCATAACATCCCTATTTCTAATCTAACCTCTTTGTTGGCCAATTTGCCTTCTTCTTGATTATTTTGTTGGAGAACATGAAGCAACTTATCGGGTTGCAATTTGGGAAGGAGAATTTTGACTTTTGAAAGATATTTTTTAGTTTTCTATTTTTGAAAAGAGATCTAACCACCATATGGCTAAGGCTGAACATAAAATAACTCATAATTATTAGAGCATTTAGATTACTAACATGAGCTAGAAATGATTGCCTCAAGAAGCATGTATGCCTCTACCAGATTCTTTCATCTAGATACCCAACGACAAACATAAAATGTTTCTATAAATCTCTCTAGATGACAAAAAAACCCAAATCAATGACCCTTAATTAATTTATTATTATAATAAAGAAATTATATTTATTATGAAATTAATCTATATGTAAAATTGTAATTAATTTTGTAAGATTAAAATTAATAATAAACTAATTTTCTATATCATAAATATAATTTTATTTTTAATTCTTTATCATATTTTCCAAATTTTTATTTAATTAAATTTAAGAATATATATTTTATTAATTATAATTGTACATTAAAAATTATAATGGAGCCAAATGTAGAATTCCACCCCGAACCACAGTGTATATTACAGAGAAATATGCTCATGCTCTGTAACCGAGTAATCAAGCAGGTTAAATTGCAGTGGAGGCACTATGGGCCCGATGAAGCTACATGTGAGATGGCATATCAGATGTGGGCTATGTATCCTTCATTGTTTGTTGGTTGAGGAAAAACTGTTTCGGTATGATGCTTGGTATATATTTGGGTGATGTTTTGATATGTGTACATATGTATATGGATGTAACTATTGCCATGAGCTATGTTATAAAGCTCCACTAAGCGATATTGGTGCTATGTCATTATGATTATGCTGTCATGTTATTATGCTATTATGTGGTTATGTTATCATGATGTTATGATGTCATGAGGGTTGGAACTCAGCAAGATGATCATTATAATACCATAATGAGCTATATTATAAAGCTCCAGTATGTAGTATGTAGTCATGATGTTTTGCTTTTGAGCAGGTCCTTCATTGTAAATATTGCATTGAGATATGTTATAAAGATCCATGAGCAGTGTGTCTTATTTTAGCAGGTTGCTAAGGTATATGTCTGATTGAACACCAAGGATGGTGTCTCCCAAAGAGGGGGGTTCTGTAACAGCCCTCGTGAAAATTCCATGTAATAAAAGTTAAAAATAATAACCATGATTTATGGGACACTTATTCCAAGTTGAATGTTCGGCAAGACATCCTAAGGGGTGTTCATTTGGTTGTTTATTGCTAAGGAAATTGAAAAAGGAAATGACCATGGCTTTGGAAAGGAAAATTGACATTTTTGGCACAATTATTTATGAAATGGAAATTAAGAGAAAAAGGAGGTGAAAGGCCACAAGTTGCATGTGAGGAGGAAAATAAAGGAAAATAATGGAAAATGAAGAAAATAGAGGCCTTATTCATAAAAAGGATTTTGAGGGTCAGTTGGTAATCTTTTGTCAGTTTACATTTGGAGCTTTCTCATTATTCCCTCTCTCTCTCTCTCTCACTCTTCGACACTTAGACTTTCTTGGAGCACTTTGGTATTGGAGCAAGAAAGGAAAATAAGCCAAGAGGAAGAAAAGATCAAGCAAGGAAAGGTAGGATCAAGCAGCTACAATAGGCTTGATTACAGGTATCAACTTGCATGTGTATTTTCCTTACTAGATATGGCATGCATGGTATTTCATGTGGTTGTTTTCTATCATGGCATGGTTTTTTCTAGGTGTGACAGTGTTCTTCAGCCCAGCCTTGCCACTTCCTAATAACTTTGATGAGATGGGTTTCTCATATTTGGTTAATGTGGGATGGCCAATGGATTCGAAGCTGAGTGGGGTGGATCTCCAAACTGAAAAACACATGGCCTCGTGGTCCCTGAACCAGACTATGGATCACGATAAATCCACTGGCCTAGTAACCCTTGAATTGGATTGTGGGTTGCGGTAAGGCCAAATTGTGTGCCTAGGTGGGTCTAGGAATCCTTGTCGTTGAATGGAAGGATATACGGTAAATCCAAGTGGCGTATTTCTCTCTGTTGGGCCTAATAGTCCTGGGATGGGATATATGGTAAAGGTTGGAGAGTGTATCTCGGTGTAGGGCCTAGTGATCCCTAGATCAGATTATGGATTATGGTAAAGCCTGAGAGACTAGGAGGCACTCAAATTCCTCACGGTGTAGGTGGAGAACTTTGGTGGCATCCATGCTTGTTTGGTTCTTTCTGGTGTGTTCTATGATTCCCGCATTCATACTTGGAATATGGCACAGGGGTGTTTGGCTGAAGAGAGATTTGGCTCAACCAATCTATGGTCGGGCAGAATGTGGTAGTCCCATCTTTGGTTGGTTTATTGCATTCATTAATGAGAAATTCATTCCCTTGATTTACATGTGTAAATGTACTGATGTATATGTGAGTTTTATGGTTGATATGTTTATGATATTTTTGTCCCTATTATGTTGGTTATATGTATGTTTTATGACAACAACTATGTATGGCTCTCAACATGTTTTTACTTGTAAATGAATGGATAATGTATCTATGGCCTAATAGATGATAATGCAGCAAATGACATGAGGGGATAATGGTTCATAGTGATTCTCAAATAAGTATGAGATCCCTACACTTAATTATGTTGTTTACACCTGTAGGTTACATGTTGATGATATGTTTGACGAAATGCCTGTCATGGATAGTAGGGGTCTGGTTAAGGTCTTGTTCAACTTATTGTTTTTTCGTCATTGCTTTCCTGTTCTTTTATTGATCATAAGCTATCACTCCATTACGTGCAATGACGTGGGCTCTCGGCCTGAAAAAGTGGCTTAAATCCCAGGGTCGTTGGCACAAAACTAGCAAATTGGGTCCATGGATGCTTGCACATAAGCCTATGAGAGCGAATTTGGGTTTCTGGATGTTGTCATGCCTATAGCATGAGAGTGATTGAGGCCTAAGATGGTTAAAACTTCAGTAGAACCCAAGGAAAAGTTGTATGAAGTGTTGGATTGGTTTTTGTGGGTCCTAAAGCTGATGTTGGATGATTGTGTGTGATGTTTTTGTCGATTCCACTTCCTTAATGTCACATAGGAGGTTGAATCCAATCATAGTAGCCTCTCGTTGCATGTTTACCCTGGTTGGTTAGTTACCTTGGTAGATGTGGGAGGAGGGTGTTACATTTTTTACTACAACGAAAAATATTAAGTTGCATTTTACTGTGTGTCTACCATCATATCAGGATATTTATCCTTGGGATGAGCGATATATATATATATATATATATATATATATATATATATATATATATATATGTGTGTGTGTGTGTGTGTGTGTGTCTGTGCGCATGTGCATGCATGTTTAAGTCTACCTTGGTGAAAGGTGATTAAACCAAGTTCTGAATCAATCTAATTCCAATTATATTAAATACATAGTGCAACAAAAATTTGAGCAAGTCCTTAAAGCACTCCTCTAAAATGTCCTATATACTAACCCTTTCCTCAACCCAAATGTTTTCTCTAAAAGCTACAACACATCTAACATTATAGATTACACCAGAAAAAGCCCCTTAAAATATATCTATAAGATAATAATTATAAATTTTAATTAACTTTTAATATAAAAATTAAATAAAAATAATACCTATAATTTTTAATATAAAAATGATATTTGTTTAATTAAAATTATCATATAAAAATTTAGATAAAAAACCTACTCGAATTTTACATCATGATTTCAATCGAACATCACTCAAATTTTAATCACATTAATTTTAATTTGCCAACGTCAACGTTTCGTGGCCATCCGAACTGTTAGCCTTAGTTTTGTAATTTTACAAGGAAACGCTTGTGGAAGATATTTGGTTTGGATTTAGCTAGAAAATAATTGTACAAACTAGAACAATTAAAAGAGAATAAACAAGAGATATTCGAAAAAATCAATACATTTAGCTCGATACACATATAAGCTTAACTAAGCTCAATATTTTTTACATTATGTTATCGACATGCACCCCGCACTAAAGTGAACTCAAGATAACTAAAACTAGATGTTCTTTTATGTTTACTGCATGTACACCAACAAAATAAAATATCCATAAATGAAAGATATTGTCTTCTACTAACCTTTATAATCTGAAAACATAATCAAACCAGCGTACATAAATCGTGGATAACCATCGAGAACTACCACCGTCCCACACTATTTAACAGGAAGAGATTGGCGGGCAGCATTCGACAAGAGTGTTTAATTTGATTGAGAAGGCAATCCTCTATCTTATAAATCTAGGTCCGTTTTCAATGCTGTTTCACGGTTCTTGTTCAATAAAGTGAGTGGCTTAGGGAGTGAAACAGAATTCTACAATGGTTTCTCTGGATATTTCTAGAAAGCCAACATTGCCAGTGTGGTTGTTGTTATCATTGTTCTGTTTGTGTCAACTGTTGTTGGCTGGATGTACCATCCATCGATGGAAAACGTTTATAGTTCGGGTTGACAGCAATTCAAAATCCGCAGTTTTGTTGGAAGACATTAATTCCAACCACCTGCCATTAATGCAGTTGCTAGATTGTTTTGGAGGATTTGGCAGACCCATTGAGAAATGGATAGCTTCCTGGAGAAGCCACTGCTCCACCGACTCCAGAAAATTCTCTGCTGTGTATAAAAACCAGTTCAGCCATCGAATGAAGACATGTTGTGTGTGTTTTGTGTTTAGTATGAGTGCGTGTTCTCTAATTTGGTATCAGAGCGAGGTGAGTTTGAGTGCTACAAGGTTCTTGTGAGAGGGTGCGTCCCAGAGAGGCTGGAGGTGTGAGAAGAACGAGCTGTGGCGCAACGGAATCGTGGAGGGCCGCTGTGCATAAGTTTGTGCTGGTGCTGTGAGGGAAAACTAAACTCTCACAAGTTGCTTGATGTTATCAGTCCATCATTTTTTTGGCTTATGGTGTTGTGTATCGTGGTTAAGATTCTGTCATTTTGACTAGAGCATCACTCTGCCGATTTTTTTTTATATATAATCTGTGTTGTGTTAAGTTCTGAAGAAAGCATTTTGCTGAGGCGGCGGTGTAAATCGATTTGGGAGAAGGGTGTAGCTGTACACCTGACCTGTGTTTTTTTTTTTATACGTGCTGTTGTAACTCTGAAGCAGTCTGTAACAAAATTTTATCTTTAAAGATGAAGGCCGATGGGCCTCGATTTTCAAAGCACGTTCTCGTAGTTTTCTACACAGTTGTCAAAATGTTGTCGATGAAATATTGAATGTGCTTACGCTCTGTTGGTCGAACGACTTACTTTCACATGAAACAGAGTCGATTTTTCAATGTTTGATACTTGTTCTAAAATATTGAAGTGCCTTTGATAGAACGTTGTTAGAAATCTATTAACATGTTTTGTAAAAAAAAAGGGAAAACAAAGAAGAAGGCAGCCATATATTGGATAATTTTTTTTACTTAAGGATTTAGAAGCTTATTGACAATGGCTAATATATTGGCAGATTCTTATTTATCTGAATCTAACAAATTAGATGGTGAAAATTATGCAAATTGGAAGTTTAAGTTGCAGACTTTGATGGAAGGAAACAATACATGGGCGATTGTGACTAGCGCTGACGTTATGCCAGTGTCCCCTCAAGCCACAGATGCTGCAATTCAAGATTGGGAACGACGGGAAAACAAAGAAAAAGTGCTTTTGTGGATGACGGTTAAGGACAACATTATTCCACACATTAGAGAGTGCAAAACATCCAAGGAGACATGGGACACTCTCAAAAATTTGTATGAGACGAAGACTACAAATCGAATATTGTATTTAAAGAGTAAGCTTCTTTCAATTAAGATGGAAGAAAATGAAAGTGTTAGTGATTTTATTTCTAGAATTAAAGATCTAAAGGATAAATTAGGTGACATTGGTGAATCAGTATCTAGTACAGACTTGGTTACTGTGACATTAAATGGAATGCTTGATGAATATCAAATGTTTATAACTGGTCTTTCAGCTAGAGAGAAGGCTCCTACTTTTGATGAGTTGGCAGGTATACTTATGCAGGAAGAAGAGCGGAGAAGAAGCCTTAAATAGAAATCTTCCAATTCAGATTTGGCATTGATGGCCAAAGGGAAGCTATCCTTCAAAGGCAAACAGTGGGAGAAAAATAAAGGAAAAAAGCCACAGGTAAAATCATTTCAAGGTACCCCTTTACCAAGGACAAATTCCAAATAAAGTAGAGATGATGTGTGTTATTACTGTGGAAAACCTAGTCATTTTGCTAAGAATTGCATGAAAAGGAGGTTTGATCAATCTAATCAAAGAAGGCATTCAGGAAATTATGTTGATAGAGATGAAGCAATTAGTCAAGATGTTAGCAATCTTAAATTGTTTGTGTCCAATTCTGCTTTATCAACATAAACTGATGATGATAATGCTTGGTTTATAGATTCTGGTGCATCAATCCATATGTCATGCAAAAGAGATTGGTTTGACACTTATCATGAGATTAATAATAGTGGACACATCTTTTTAGGAGATAATAGATCACATGAAATTAAAGGATATGGTAATATAAGTGTTATGATGTCTAATGGACAAAAAAAACAAATTCAAAATGTGGTATATGTCCCAGGATTAAAGAATAACTTAATTTCAGTCTCTACTATCACAGATCAACATTTAAAAGTTGAATTTGTGAAATCACATTGTTTGGTAAAGGATGTGCAGGACAACTACAAGGTTGTTGCAAAAGGAATGAGAGTTGGAGGCTTATACAAATTGGATGTAATAAAGAATGGGAATCAAGCTTTGGCATCAACAGGCATGTCAACTATAGAGCTTTGGCATCAAAGGTATGGACACCTAAATCATAATGACCTAATGTTACTACAAAAGAAACTGATGGTAGAAGGTCTTCCAATTATTAAGGGTGAACACTTTATAAGAAACAAAAGTGACATGTTTGAACACTTTAAAGAATTCAAGAGTATGGTTGAAAAGAAAACAGGAAAGAGCATTAAAATTCTTCGATCAGATAAAGGTGGTGAGTACACTTCAGGAGTTTTTATCAAATATTGTAAACAAAATGGAATTATGCAACAATTTATAGTACCACATACACCTCAACAAAATGGAGTAGCTAAAAGAAAGAATAGAACATTAGTAGAATATGCTCGAAGTATGTTAAACAGTAAAGGACTTTCTAATAGTTTTTGGGCTGAAGCCATTAACACAGTTGTATATCTTAAAAATAGAATCCATACTAAGTATCTTGAGCACAAAACACCATTTGAAGCATTTTATGGTTTTAAACCTAAAGTTAGTCATTTAAGAATATTTGGATGCAAGGCATTTTCTCATATTCCTGAAGAGGATATGAGAAAGTTAGATGCTAAAGCCATCAAATGTATTTTTATTGGATATTGTACTGATCAAAAAGCATATGAAATGTATGATCCAAGTACTCACAAGGTCTTTGCAAGTAGAGATGTAACATTTCATGAGAATGTAGTTAAACAAATAAAAGAAGACGAACATAATACATGGAAGTCTTCTTATGAAAGCTTTAAGGAAGAAGAAGAAGTTGTGGAATCAACTCAAGAACTAGAACACATGGACATTCCAAAAGACACATCAAGGAATCAAAGTCCACAAAGAAGTGATGAAGGCACTCCACAGAGAAGAAAAGGAGAAGTTACTCCACAAAGTAATGAACCTCTAAGAAGGTCAACACGACAGATTCAAGCCCCCATCAGGTATAAATATTATGCCTTAATGTCTCAAGTAATGACTGTTTTTGAGCCCTTAAATTATGAACAAGCCAAAAATCATAAAGAATGAATGGAATCTATTAAAGAAGAATATGACTCTATAATAAAAAAATGAAACTTGGGAATTAACAGAATTACCTGAAAATAAAGTCCCTATAGGATCAAAATGGTCGTACAAGACAAAATTTAATGCAGATGGTAGCATAGACAAGTATAAGGCCAGATTGGTTGCAAAAGGTTATTCACAAGAAGAAGGTATAGATTATGAAGATATCTTTGCTCTAGTTGCAAAAATGAATACAATTAGAATAATGATAGCATTGGCAACTAAATATGATTGGAAGCTACATCAATTAGATGTAAAGTTAGCTTTTCTAAATGGTGACTTAAAAGAAGAGATTTATCTTGTTCAACGAGAAGGATTTGTAAAAGAGGGTCAAGAACATCTTGTATGCAATTTAAAAAAGGCCTTATATGGACTAAAACAGGCCCCCAGATATTAGTATGAGAAAATCGACAAATTCTTCTTTCAAAAAAGATTTAAAAAGAGTAAAAATGATCCTAATTTGTGTGCCAAGACAGATATAAATGGGGAAATAGTATTACTTTCTATATATGTTGATGATCTAATAATAACGGGGAGTGTTGATAAACTAATTACAAATATAAAAATGAAGTTATCACAGGAATTTGAGATGAAGGATCTTGGTGAGATGCACTATTGTCTAGGTCTGAAGTATGGAGAAATGATGGAAGAACCTTAATCACACAAAGCAAATATACAAATGAAGTACTAAAGAGATTTCATATGAATGTATGTAAAGCAGTGAGTACTCCATTGGAAAAAAATATCAAATTAAGAAGTGATGATGGAACAAAAGAGGTGAATGGAACATTGTATCGACAATTAGTGGGAAGTCTGAATTATCTCACTACCACTAGACCAGACATTGCTTATGTAATAAGCATATTTATTCAATTCATGGCTAAGCCTCATGAAATCCATTGGATAGCTGCAAAAGGGTTCCTTCGATATTTAAAGGGAACTATCAATTTTGGTATTGAATATACTAATGCTTATAATGCCGAATTTATAGGTCATTTTGATTCTGACTGGGATGGAAATCTAGATGACAAGAAATCCACCACTAGATACATCTTCAACATAGGATCAGGAGCGATATCATGGAGCAGTAAGAAACAGGCAACAGTTTCCTTGTCATCAACTGAAGCAGAATATAAAGCATTATGTAGTGGCACATGTGAAGCTATACGATTCAGAATAATACTTGAAGATGTTGGTGAAGGTCAAAAAGAACCTATAGTGATCAGATGTGATAATCAAAGCACCATCAAACTGGGGAAAAATCTTGTATGTCATGCAAGGTCAAAACATATAGACACACAATATCATTTTGTAGGAGAAAAGGTCCAATCAAAAGAAATTTCTCTAATATACTGTAATAAAAATGAGAATGTAGCTGACATATTCACTAAGCCTCTTGGGAAGTCAAAATTTGAGTTTTGTAGAAGTAAGCTATGTGTTGTAGAAAATCAAGATTATAATGTAAGCCTAGATGAGACTTAGACTAATAGGCATGACAATTAAGAGTATGTTTACAGTGTCCTATATATTGTGCTATAGTATATTTGTTATATGGTTGGAATTAAGGGGGAGTGTTGGAAGACATTAATTCCAACCACCCGCCATTAATCCAGTTGCTAGACTGTTCTGGAGGATTTGGCGGAAGCATTGAGAAATGGATAGCTTCCTGGAGAAGCCACCGCTCCACCGACTCCATAATGTTCTCTGCTGTGTATAGAAACTAGTTCAGCCATCGAATGAAGACATGTTGTGTGTGTTTTGTGTTCAGTATCAGTGTGTGTTCTTTGATTTTTCCCACTCCAGAGCAATGGTACACATCAATTGTTGCTTCTGTCAAGGCCACCATCAAAACGGAATCGGGCTCTTTTGTGGATGCGCAGCATGATGAAGCACTGTTGCTTTATGTTTATAGCACCGTTTTGCAAGGATTCTCTGTAATTCTAATGGAGCATGAAACCGCAAAGATGCAGAGAACACCAGGAGTTCTCGCCATTTTTCCCGATCGCATATTACAACTTCACACGACGCGGACCCTGCACTTCCTTGGCCTCGAGATGCTCAATGCAAGCCACTTGTGGGCGGAATCCAACTATGGCTCCAATGTAGTGATCGGTTTGATTGATATGGGCATTTGCCCGGAACGACGGAGCTTCAGAGATCACAAGATGGGTCCCATTCCGATGCACTGGAAAGGCGAATGCGAGAGTGGGGTCAGATTTTCCAAGTCCAACTGCAACAAGAAGTTGGTTGGAGCTCGGTATTTCTACAAAGGGTATGAAGTGTCGGCTGGTCCGTTGAATGAGATAGTGGACTTCAATTCAGTGTGGGACTTAGAAGGCCATGGCACACACACCGCTTCCACCGCCGCAGGCGATTTCTTTGGGGAAGCCAACCTGATGGGTTATGCATCGGGAGTCGCCAAAGGTATGGCGCCCAAAGCACGAATTGCAGTCTACAAGGCTTGCTGGTATTATGGCTGCATGAACTCCGACTTGCTCTCTTCCTTCGATAAGGCGTTAGAGGACAAAGTTTATCTCGTTGTCAGTTGGGTAAGATGTGTGTCCTTATGTTAATGACACCATTACGATTGGTGCCTTGGAGGAGGCATGGTGGGGAGTGTTCATGGCTGCATCGGTGGGAAACAGTGGCCCTGGTAATTATACTGTTAGTAACGTGGCTCCCTGGATCACCACGGTTAGGGCCGACAGTCTGGATCACAACTTTACGGCAGACGTCCACCTCGGCAACGGGATAGTTATACACGGGGTATCGTTCTACAGTGGAAAGGGATTGAGCTCATGACATCTGGTGCCTCTCGTGTATGGTGGGAATGCATCTCGCATAAATGATTCTTCGCTCGCTATGTACTGCATTCTAGGATCTTTGAATCCCAAGGTTGTCATGGGACAAATTGTGCTATGTGAGAATAGGTATGGTGGAGTTAAGGAGGGGATAGTTGTTTGGAAAGCTGATGGTGTGGGAATGATAGTGAATGGTGATGGGTTCATTGGTGAAGCATATACGCTGCCCGCATCTAATGTCAATCAGTCTGTTGGCGCCTTGATCTGCCAATACATTCAATCAACCAAAAACCCTACCGCCACCTTAACGTTCTGTGGCACTCAACTCGGAGTCCAGCCGGCCCCTACTGTGGCTTTCTTTTCCAGCAGAGGGCCCAATTACATAACTCCAGAAATTCTCAAGCCCTATCTTATAGCCCCTGGCTTGAACATTCTTGCTACTTGCACCGGTGCGACCAAAGGAGAAGGGAGGCGAACGGAGTTCAATATAATATCTAGGACGTCCATGTCATGCCCCCACATTAATGGGATTGGTGCATTGCTCAAAGCAGTTCATCCCGAGTGGAGTCCTGCATGTTAGCTCCCATAACTGCCGCCGAGTCAACTCCCTTAATAGCTCTGATGATTAGGAAACCATCTGCCACCTAGTCCAAAAATTCTGGAAATCAACTGTGGTCATTTCCTTAAATTACGAAAACTATCTTCAATTAACTAATTTCTTGTTGGGAGCTCCTAGAGTGGTCCATTACTTCCTGTGCAGTGCTCTACTATGATCTATGGAACACTTGACACATAGCCAACAAAAGCTTGATGGAAGCTTGGCTATAAATACTTCTAGTTTGGTCCCCAAGCTCACTAACTCAATCTCCTTCAATCTTACACCATCAAGTTAGAGTGAGGAGAGCTTGGAAGTGCCATATGGATGAGAGATTTGTGTAGTGTTTTTCCTGGCCAACGAGTTCCCATTATCTATATCGCTTGATTACCGTGTAGTTGGAGCATTTCAGATTTTGATCAAGTGCGTGGGCGTGTGAGTCTTCTTATCATGCAAGCTACGTAGGTTATGTTGTCTATTTCAATAGTGAAGGAACGCAGAAATTTCGTTTAGCAAAATAAATATATGTATGCGGCTGATGTGCAAAATATTTCGTAGCAAAACCAGTATTGATTTGGAAAAACTTCAGAGTAGTGTGCGTAAACTGATATCGGAGTTCAAGACAGCTTTAAAAAAGAGCCCAAAGCAAAACCAGTGTTGAACTGGGAAAACTTCCACAACAATTAGTAAAAGCAAAAGAAGCATTAATGGCTAGAGGTATTTCTTCTTGGGTATTAAAATTTTTCTTTCTGATTCTTTTAAGTGTTTATTCCGCATTATAGAATCGTAGAGAATCGTTATTTATGCTTACATTTGGTATCAAAGACAATTTTATCTCTGCCTTTGGTGTTTATAGGCATGTTTGACTAAATGTCATATTTTGAGAATTTTTTGAATTAACGCATTTATTTGAAAATATGTCTAATTTTTGCTCAATATTTATGCTTATAATATTTATTTAGTTTAATTATATGCAATTTGGATAATTATTGTGCAAAATTGATTAATTATTCTCGTATTTAATTTGCATGAATTGATTATTTCTGCTCTAATTAAAACATGCTATTCTAGATGAGTATATGAGACCCATTATTAAATGTTATGCATGAATATTATAGTTTTATTTATGCAAATTATCATTATTTTCGTATCAAGTTAATTTTTTTATGTAAGAAATAATGTCTAGTGATCCATCTAATTTTAATTGATTAGAGAATAGCCACAACATCTCTAATTAGATAATATTATATATTATGTTTGATTAAGATCACATAAAGAATATCTAGACATTAATTGTAATTAATTATATTAAATATAATAAATTTTATTACACAGGAATTTTTATTATATTTATATAATTAATTATGATAAAGTATTAAATTATTCATAACCTACCCATAGGAATTATGAATTAATAGTTTTATCATAAAAGTTCAAATCTAAGATAGAATTTGTATCAAATTATAATCATAATATACCCTTTAGAATTCTAAATTAAGTGAATAATTTGATAAATTCTGTCATAAAGAATAATTGAATTTGCTCAAATTGAAAATTTAGTCCACAATTTTTTTTTATGTCATTAGATTCAATTTTAAGCATGATTTACATTGGTAAAGCATCAAATTTTATTTAGGCCACAAATTTAGCGTAAGCATGTGATCTTTAATTTTATGCAGTTGTAAAACTTGCAAATTTCTCTGAAATTCATTATGATATCCGTGAACTTAAGGGAGATAACTATAAGGTCTTGAAGGAGAGAGTTCTCCTTCATTTGGGGTGGATGGACATAGAATATGTTGTTAGGAAAGATGAACCACTGACACTCACTAATACCAGCACTGCAGCAGACATCACGCTTTATGAACGATGGGAGTGATCTAATCGTCTAAGCATGATGTTCATTAAGACTAAAATTTTAGTTGGTATTCGTGGTTCTGTTGATCAACATGAAAAGGTCCAAGACATTCTGAAGGCCATTGATGATCAATTCGTCACTTCAGAAAAGGCACTAGCAAGCACCCTAATCATGAAGTTCTCATCCCTAAGGCTCACTAGTGTGAAAGGTGTACGTGAGCACATCATGCAAATGAGGGACAATGTGGCTCAATTGAAGAAACTCGAGGTTGAAATATCGGAGTCCTTCCTGGTGCACTACATCCTAAACACCCTTTCACACCAATATGTGACCCTTCAAAATCTCATACAACACACATAAGGATAAATGGTCAATTAATGAACTCATGACCATGTGTGTTCAAGAGAAAGAGAGACTGGTGATGGAACTGGGAGAAAGTGCAATGCTGGCAACGCAAGGAAAGGGAAAATCTCAAGCCAGTCAGAAAGGGAAAGGTAAAGTACCTCCCCAAGCCGATATCAAGAAGGTTTCAAAGTGTTTCTTCTGTAAAAATAAAGGACACATGAAGAAGGAATGCGCCAAATTTCAGAAATGGCTTGCGGACAAAGGTAATCCAATCTCGTTTGTTTGTTATGAATCTAATATGGTTAATGTCAATATTAACCTCTGGTGGATTGATTCTGGATTAACAATTCACATTTTGAATTCCTTGCAAGGTTTGCAAAACCTAAGGAATCTAGTGGGAAGTGAGCAAAACATCTTATCAGGAAACAAGATGGGCTCGGATGTGGAAGCTATAGGAACATGCTATTTAACTTTAAGTAGTGGCTTTGTTTTAGAATTAGAAAAGACCTTTTATGTTCCAAGTTTTTCTAGAAACTTGATTTCAGTTTCAAGGCTTGTACCTTTTGGATATTCCTTTAACTTTTTGGAAACATCCTTCAGTTTATTTTATAAATCTGATTATGTTGGGAATGGTATTTTGTCTAATGGTCTTTACTACATTAATTTACAAGACAATGTCACTTATGATTCAATGCATATTCACATTGGCACTAAAAGATGTGTTATTAATGAAGATTCCTCTAAATTATGGCACTGGAGACTAGGTCATATCTCCATAGAAAGAACTAAAATATTGGTAAATGAAGGGGTACTTAATACTCTGGATTTTACTGATTTTGAAACTTGTGTGGACTGCATAAAAAGAAAGCAAACCAACAAGTCAAAGAAAGGTGCTAATAGGATTTCGGACATATTAGAGATCATACATACTGATATATTTGGTCCAGACATGGACTCACATGGTCAGAGATACTTCATCTCTTTTATAGATGATTACTCACGATATATGTATCTCTACATGCTTCATAAAAAGAGTGAAGCATTAGATGCCTTTAAGATCTTTAAGGCTGAAGTAGAGAAACAATGCGGCAAGAAAATTAAGATTGTGAGATGAGATAGAGGTGGAGAATATTATGGTAGATACACAGAAGATGGACAACCACCTGGGCCATTCGCAAAATTTCTTCAAGAGCATGGGATTGTTGCCCAATACACCATGCCTGGTTCACCCGCCCAGAATGGTGTAGCAGAAAGAAGAAACCGAACATTATTGGACATGGTGCGGAGTATGCTTAGTAGCTCCAATCTTTCTAAATATTTGTGGATTGAAGCACTTAAGATGACAGTGTATATATTAAACCGAGTTTCAACCAAGGTTGTTCCTAAAATGCCATTTGAATTATGGAAAGGTTGGAAACCGAGTTTGCGACATATGCGCGTTTGGGGATTCCTGTCTGAATTGAGAATTTATAATCCACAAGAGAAGAAGCTGGACCCAAGGACCATTAGTGGGTATTTCATTGGATATGCTGAAAGGTATAAATGTTATAGATTTTATTGTCCATCTCACAGCACTAGGATTGTGGAATCAAGAAATACAAGGTTTCTTGAAAATGATTTGATCAGTGGGAGCAATCAAACCAGGAACATAGTTTTGGAGAAGGATCATTTAGAATCTCAACCTTCCACCTCAAGTGATAGATTGGTTATTGTTCACAGCACCCCTCAATTACAAACTATTGTTGAACAACCAATTGTTGAAGTTCCACACGCTGCTGACGGAATTCCAGTAGATCAGGTAGTTCAAGAATTGCCAAGAACTTTTGAACAACGAGTTGAACCACATACTTCTCAAGAAGATGATGGTACAACATTAAGAAGATCTACTAGACCAAAGAGATTAGCAATTCCTGATGATTATGTTGTGTATCTGCAAGAATTTGACTACAACATTGGAGCTAAAAATGATCCCGAGTCATTTTCACAAGCCATGAGTTGCAAAGAATTAGAATTATGGTACGATGCCATGAAGGAAGAGATGAATTCTATAAAGAGTAATGAAGTATGGGATCTTTTCGAGTTTCCTAATGGTGCAAAAGCCATTGGATGTAAATGGGTTTTTAAGACAAAGAAAGACTCATTGGGCAACATTAAGACATACAAGGCAAAACTTGCTGCTAAAGGATTCACTTAGAAAGAAGGAATCGACTACATGGAGACTTTCTCTCCTGTATCTAAGAAAAATTCCTTGCACGTTATTATGGAATTAGTAGCCCATTTTGACTTGGAGTTGCAACAAATGGATGTGAAAACGAAATTTCTCAATGGAGATCTAGAGGAGGAGGTTTACATGAAACATCTTGAAGGATTTCCCTCTAGTGATGGTGAGCAATTGGTTTGCAAGCTCAAGAAATCCTTATACGGTTTAAAACAAGCACCCCACCAATGGTATTTGAAATTCCATAATGTAATTTCTTCATTCGGTTTTGTAGAAAATATTATGGATCAATGTATATACCTGAAAGTTAGTTGGAGTAAAATCCGTTTTCTTGTTTTATATGTGGATGACATTTTGCTAGCAACCAATGATAAGGGTTTTTTGCATGAGGTGAAAAAATTCCTCTCTCAAAATTTCGATATGAAGGATATGGGTGAGGCATCTTATGTCATTGGCATTAAGATCCATAGAGACAGATTTCGAGGCATCTTGGGTCTGTCACAGGAAACCTATATTAATAAAATTTTAGAGAGATTTCGAATGAAGGATTGTTCACCAAGTGTAGCTCCCATTGTGAAGGGTGATAGGTTCAATTTGAACCAATGCCCAAAGAATGAATTTGAAAGGGAACAATTGAAGAACATTCCATATGCTTCTGTTGTCGGAAGCCTAATGTATGCTCAGGTCTACACAAGACCTGACATTGCATTTGTTGTGGGAATGTTGGGATGATTTCAGAGTAATCCAGGTTTAGATCACTAAAGAGCTACAAAGAAAGTAATGAGGTGCCTTCAAGGAACCAAAAAATACATGCTTATGTATAATCGGACAGAAAATTTGGAGGTAATTGGCTACTCAGATTTTGACTTTGCTGGATGTGTTGATTCACACAAATCAACATCAGGATACATTTTTATGATGGCCGGTGGAGTTGTGTCATGGAGGAGTGCCAAGCAGACCTTGATTGCCACTTCCACTATGGAAGTCGAGTTCGTCTCCTATTTTGAGGCTACTTTACATGGTGTATGGCTTAAGAGTTTCATTTCTGGGCTTAGAATTATGATTTTATCTCTAAGCCATTGAGAATGTATTGCGACAATTTAGCTGTTGTTTTTATGGCTAAAAACAAAAAAAGTGGGCGTCAAAATAAACACATTGACATTAAGTATAGTTATAACAGAACGTGTTAAAGAACAGAAAGTGGTCATTGAGCACGTCAGCACTGAGTTGATGATCGTTGATCCTTTGACTAAGGGCACGCCACTGTTTAAATTCAAGGATCATGTAATGAATATGGGACTTGGTTCCATTATGTAGTTTCTCATTGTATGGACAATATTATTTTAATGAAATTCTTAATTATTGTGATGTTTTTCTCATATTTATGTACACCTTAATTTGTTTTGAGATAATTCATCTGTGAAGGACCAAGAATAAACATAGGGTTTATTCATTAAGAAATTGTTACCACATAAATTATGATAGAAATAAATACATAGTAATACATGGAAGATAATACTCATCATTAGAGGACTTATCGCCATGATTCATGTATCTATTACTTAATACAGATTATCAATGGGTTTTAAGATGAGACATTAAGATTGGAAGTATGGACCAAGTGGGAGAATGTTAGCTCCCATAATTGCCGCCGAGTCGGCTCCCTTAACGGCTCCGATGATTAGGAAACCATCTGCCGCCCATTCCAAAAATTCTGGGAATCAACTGCAATCATTTCCTTAAAGTACGGAAACTATCTTTAGTTAATTAATTTCTTGTTGGGAGCTCCTCGAGTGGTCCATTACTCCCTTTGCAGTTCTCTACCATGATTTGTGTAACACTTGACACATATCCAACAGAAGCTTGATGGAATCTTGACTATAAATACTTCTGTTTGGTCCCCAAGCTCACTAACTCAATCCCCTTCAGTGTTACACCATCAAGTTAGAGTGAGCAGAGCTTGGAAGTGCCATACGGATGAGAGATTTGTGTAGTGTTTTTCCTGGCTAGCGAATTCACATTATCTATATCACTTGATTACCATGTAGTTGGCGCGTTTCAGATTTTGATCAAGTGCATGGGCGTGTGAGTCTTCTTATCATGCAAGCTACGCAGGTTTTGCCGTCTATTTCAATAGTGAAGGAACCCATAAATTTCGTTTGGAAAAATAAATATATGTATGCAGTCGATGTGCAAAAGATCCCGTAGCAAAACCAGTATTGATTTGGAAAAAATTCCGAGCAGTGTGTGTAAACTGATATCGAAGTTCAAGACAGCTCAAAAAAAGAGCCCAAAGCAAAACCAGTGTCGAACTGCAAAAACTTCCACAACAATTAGTAAAAACAAAAAAAGCTTCAATAGCTGGAGGTATTTTTTTTGGGTATTAAAATTTTTCTTTTTGATTCTTTTAAGTGTTTATTCCACATTATAGAATTGTAGAGAATCATTATTTATGCTTACACCACAGCCATCAAATCTACTTTCATGATGACTGCTTACACTCACGACCTTAAGATTCAAGAGACGATGTTTGATGAAGCCACCGGAATGTCTTCAACTTCTTTTGTTTTTGGCGCAGGTCATGTCGATCCCGAGAAAGCTGCAAATCCGGGGCTGATTTACGATCTGGGCATCAATGACTATGTCGCCTTTCTTTGCACAATTAATTATACCGAGCAGGCCATCAAGATAATCACTAATACAAATGTTACCGTTACCTGCCCTGCTCATGGAGGACAGCTTGGAAATTTCAGTTACCTCGCATTTTATAGTTTTCAATATGAACCGGTCTTCTGCCCTGTGGAATATGTTACCAGAAACAGGAAACGGGAAACGGAACGAGAAACGAGAGCGATACGAAAAACAGAGTTTGCAGGTTTCGTGTATAAGAAACGAGGAGAGAGAAAAAACAAGATTAAATGTTAACAATATAAAACACAACATTAATCATAAAAATCTAATGTTCCTACATGTGAAGTTTTAAAGAAACATTTATAAAGAGTGATTTACTTTTAATTTAGTTTTAAAGAATCAATATTTCCAAAGAAAAATTTGATATTGTCATATAAAATATTTCTCCTCTTGATATTAAAGATGACAGAGCTGAAAAATATAAAAGGAAAAAAACAGAAAAATTTGATATTGTCATAGAAAATATTTCAACTATTGATATTAAAGATGACGGAGCTGAAAAATGTAAAAGGAAAAGAATAGAGGAGAAACCGCAATTTGAAAGTGCTTGGGAAACTTGGTGTATAGCCAAGTATGATCATATAAATGATGGCCCGCCCTTCGGTATATTTCAATCAATCGACTGTCCAATTACTAACCTTGACTGTAAACATAAAAAGGATATATTGGTAATACTTTATTATTAGAATGCACGGGTTTCTACGCAAAAGGCCATAAGAAAAACAAAGTGGTTAGATTTATCACTTAGAATTACATGGGGATTCCAAGGCAATCTACAAATCTAGTGGTCCAGATTGAAAAATCCTGATAAGCTAAAACGTTTGGAATCTAAAAAACCTATTGTTGAACTGACTAAAGCAGTCCTTCATGAATTCTGTGGTGAATTCACTGTAGACGATAAAAATTACTCATATTTGTTTATGAACCAAAGATTGTGTGATTTAAATACATTGAATGAATTATTTTGTACTATGCAAGAGCTGTTATATAAAGGCTCTCAGCAGGGGCATTTTGTCTTTGTTTGAAAATAGATGTTACGATTACCTACTACAATTTATTCTGTCAAGAAATCTCGCCCCTCATTTAATAAATGAACATATTTCATGGTATGATATTCTTTAAAATCAACCAAAAAAAATCAAAACCACAGCTAAAATAAGAACACTGATATTTTTTAAATTCAACAAAAAAGTCGAAACCACAGCTAAAATAAGAACACCATTTAAGAGCCAAGCCCACAATAAGCATGTTAGTGTTCTACACAACCGTGCAAACTATATTCAATGTTAGCAACAAAAATCCATTATCAATGCAGGAAGAGAGCAATCGAAATGACAATTTGTTGCATCTTAAAGATCAATTGCTAGCCTAGGTTCATTGAAATAATATGAAAACATACCAGTGAATTGGGAATTCTCACAAATCCAGAATGCTATGGACTCTGTTCGATGCACTCCTCTCTGCTTAAACTGTTCTTGACCGGTGTCTCTTGAATGACAAATCTACGCTCCTCTCAGCTTAAATCGTGCTCACACCTCGCTTTACGGGCAGGCACTACGCTCCTCTCAGCGTAAATCATGCTCACACAGCCGCTGACTCACAGAACTCAACATGGAAACTACTATTTTTGAAATGGATCAACTCGGCAACTTTTGTTTTTTAAATGGGATTTAACACCAATTGAGGAAAAACGGAGACGGAACCAAAACGTTGCAGGGAAAATAGATAAACTTTTTTGCATAAAACGTTGTGGGAAACGATCAGTTTTGCCAAAAACCAGTTTCCTATCAATAAAAACGAGAACGCCCGTATAAAATGTGGTTTCCGTCCCGTATGGTTTCTGGAGCTGTTTTTCGCAGAAACGCTGCCAATCGTAACGTTGCTGGTAACGCTTCAGCAGAACAGTCACCAATGTTGGTCCTCCCGTGTCAACTTACACAACCACTGTGATAGCCACAGTAGAGGCAGTGGTGACAGTGAATCCGAGAATACTGAGATTTACCAAGAGGTACGAGAAGCTAAGCTTCGTGCTCAACGTCAAAGCCAAGTCTCTCAATATTCAGCTAGGAGCATCAGTTAGAACTCATGGGCTGTTGTCTTGGAGTGATGGACAACACGTTGTACAGAGCCCAATTTTAGTCACCGTAGAAAAAATTCCTATTAAGTGAAGCGTGTTTGAAATGCGTTCTCTATGTAATGGTCCATTGAAGTTTCCCACCTCTATGCAGTTGCATGAATAAAACAATGTAATAATGATAGGAAGTTGATTTCACCCTTATTAGTCATATTTAACTGATATCCTTAATATACAATATTTCAAAATCCACTCCTATCAGTTTTATTTAACTGATATCCTTCATATTAATATACAGTATTTCAAAATATTCCAAATCTAAAATATAAATTAAAATGTTCATTTTCCATTATTTCAAAATCCGCAATAAAAATGAAATTGGCCCACTATGCTGCAATGTCATAGAAATGTATAAGTTGAAGTCAGAATTTGCTTCTATTCACAAAATAATAAAAAGCTGCAGAATGAGATATACACTCTTAAACCTAGAAGTATTTAAACGTAACCCTACGTTGAGTATTGAGAGTTTAAAAGTCAGATTATTTGAGTCAATCAATGTCAGAGCATTTTGTATATAACAGCATCTTGGTTACTAGGTACGATTCTAATTTCCAAGTGGTTTTGGAATTTCCTTTGGGACGGTAATGTTCACTGGAAGATACAGGATGTAACAATGGGATAATGCAAAAAAATCCATGAAACATCTAAACAAACCAAACCAAACAAAACAGAGAAGAAACCAAACCAATGATAAAAAGGCGAGAAATCCACGGAAAGAGAGACACTTGCATCCAAAAAAAAATATGAGAATGGAGAGATAAAATAACAATTCTTATAAAAGGAGAGATAAAATAACCATTCTCATAAATCCGGGCATGTGAGAATTGGCGAGAGGAGGAATATAAGATGGCAAATCAACTTTTATGGGTGGTGAAAGTGAAAAGGAAACGAGATTAAACACCCTTAAAAGTATAGTAATTAAAAGTAGAGTAATCTCTAGAATAGGTTAATCTCTAGAAACTCATAGTGCTAGATAATTAAAGACTTTTTCATTGTTTTCATTAGTATATACACTATGTGTTTATGTGCACTTGTTTTTTCCTATATGGTATCAGAGTTCACATACATTAATCAAGGAATTACACATTATTTAGGAAAAATGTAAGTTTGATCTTCAATTCCCAATATAATATCTAAAGTTATGTTTAAAAAAATGATGTTTAAACAAAATCTTATTTTCTATGCAAAGGTCATTCTCCTTTCAATGCATGTAGATACTTTGTTTGATCTCTTACCACCAAAAACAATGTTAGTGTTAAGTGGATGTATAAGACAAAATTGGATGAAAAAGGTAATCTAGAAAATGAAAGGCAAGGTTGGTTGCTAAAGGATTTGTTCACCAACTATGGTGAAACCTTTGCTCTAATAGCAAGTTTGAATACTAGCCATTCCAGCCCAAAATAAATGGTCAAAGTATAATATGGACGCAAAGTCATCTTTCTTGAATGGAAAACTTGAAGAGGAGGTGTATGTTAATCAATAACTAGGATTTGAAGTAAAATACTAGGAGTACAAAGTATACAAGTTGAAGAAATCCTTGTACAGTTAAATTGACTCATATTTACTCACCTGTGGGTTTAGAATGAGTAGTGATGAGCCTACTCTTTATACCGAAACAGATCACGCCAAAATCCTTATAGTTTGTATTTATGTTGATGACATAATATATACAAAAAATTTGATGTTAGATTATTTAAGAGCTACCATGAAAAGAGAATTTGAGATGATAGACCTTGGCCTTATGAAGTACATTTTGAGAAATGAATTCAAGAAATCTACATGGGATTTTCATATGTTAAGAAAAGTATGCTACATATAATTTAAACAAGTTTAGAATGGAGCAACAGGGACAAAATTAAGCGAAAAAGATGATGGACTATTAGTGGATTCAACATTGTATAAGAGGCTTATAAACACTCTCATGTACCTTACTGCAGCTAGACATGATATTATGTATGTTGTTAGTTATATTACCACATTTATGGAGTCTCCCAAAGCATATAATTGCAAAGTTGGAAAAATGATTTTGAGGTATACATTGTAGTTACAACTAATTATGGATTTTCGTACACAGGTTCTGAAGACAACACGCTTACAAGATACACATATGGATATTTTACTACATTAATGGGACCAACCCTGATCACTTACATCATATAATTAATGTGTGATTGCGTGGATGATTTTTATGTTTGATTGGTTTTATGGCACAGTACTGGTGAGTTAACGTTGTGAGGAAAATTGTCCTGTCCACGGGCTTCGCTTCTCTCACTTCTTCACTATGCCAAAGAAACCCTAACCTTTGTCATGCTATTGTTATTCCGGTGCTCTACTGCTTCGTCGAGGTGAGGTCTCTGCTATTGGGTTCTAGCTGCTGCTCCACGAGGGTTTCAGTTATCCTGTCCTGGGGATGGTTCTTCGTGAGGATTTATGTTTGCAAGCTCTGGTAATGTTTCTTGTTTGAGGATGGTTCTGAAGTTTTGGGTCTGGGACCCTTGGTCTCTATCTTTGGTTTCCGTCGTTTGGCCCTGGTTATGATTGTGGTTCATGTAGTTGTGGGTCTTAGCTGTATGATGGTCTCTTCTTTTTCGTGGCTATATGGCTCGGTTGTGGCCTTGGTCTGCGGCTTCCTTCCTCCATTTGCAAGGGCTCGGCTCCTCTTGTACATGAGCTCTCCTTAAACCCTCGTCCCTGTTTTCAATTTCTTTTTATGGTTCTATTTCTTGGATTCTTATGGCCTTGTTTGGGTAGCCACTACAGGTGAATGACTGGGCTCACCGGCTGTTGGTCTCTTGCCCTGACACCTACGCTCTTGTATCGGGTAGGGTTGTGCCTCGTCATTTCCCTGTCTGTCCATTTCGAAGTGTTTGTTGTTTGTAGTGTTTACTTGGCCTGTTCTCGAGGGTTGTGGCTTCGGCCTCATTATTCCATGGTTTTGTGTATTTATGCCTCCGGGCTGTTAACTTATGAAATTGTAATTATGTTGGCTCTGTGGTTAACTTATGAACTCGTAGTTATACTCGACACTATTATGGATCATCTCTGTTTCATTGTTCGGTCCTGCAGCTTGTCTGTGACTTTATATTTGTATCTTGGACTGTAATTTTTTTTTGATATATATATATATATATATATATTATATTTTTTTTTTTTTGAAAAGAAAATAGTAAATGTGAATGATACAAGTTTGTTGGTCCCTGTAGATGCTTGTTTCTTTCTTTGTTGGTAATTGTACTCGACTCTTCTGCAAACCCTCTCTGTTGACTTATGGAACTCAACCGCATTTTCTTCTTGCCTCTGTGAAGATTTCTTGCTCTTTGTCACTGTTATGAAATGGGTAGATGAAATTAACTAATTAAGTTTGAAGGAAAAAAAAAGAAATAACTTTAGGCTGCAATATATGGACTCATATTTTCTTGCTTCTCAAAATGATTATATGTTTCTTTTTATTTAATACTATGATGGATCATTATAGTGGCTTTTTCCTTCCTTCTTAAAGATCACTGTATAGTTATTTAAATTGTCAGTAGTTACATTTTAGTTATTCATTGATAACTGTTCATCTTTGTCTATATTCTAAAGTTAATTTGAAACAATAAATTAAAAATAAAAAGAACAGTAAATAAAAATAAACAGTGGGCTGGGAAAACCTTAAACTTAGTGTAAAGTCCTAAATCTTGTTAACTAGAAATTTGAATGGAACTTAAAAAAAACTAACTAAACTCCTTCTGGCATGCAAAGACAAATACTCCAGCCATGACCTCCCTTAGCGGGATTCTCCTGCATCAAGCTTCCGGGGTAGATGAATATTCATGGCTCTGGTCCATGAGCTCCTCGATAGAATACCATGCACGTTGTATCTGACCTGCGTCAAGCCACGAACTGTCCTCAATGGGACGATTCTTCCACTTGATGAGGTACTGTAGGTACTCCTTTCTTCAAGTCCACCTGGCCACCTGTGTATCGAGGATTCCTTCGATCTCAAGTGGCTGAGCTGAAGGCATTTGTCTCATCCACGAACTTCTCTCTTACTGGGTATCCTGATTTTGCTATGCCGAACTGTCCCCTTCAGGACTGGTAATGTATGGGAATAAATCCGCCACATTAAAGATGGGCGATATTCCTATACCTGGAGGCAATTGCAGCTCATAGGCATTTGCAGAAAACTTACGCAGAATTTTGCAAGCTCCAATTTTCTTAAACTTTAACTTATTGTATTCACCCTTAGGGAATCTTTCTCTACCCAGATGTGCTAGGACTTGATCCCCTACGTTAAATTGTACCTCCCGTCTTTTCAGATTTGCTTTCTATTTGTACCTTTGACTGTTGTCCTGTAATTTTGACTTCACCTGCTCATGTAGGTTGTTAATTTCTCTTGTGAAATCTTCCTCATCAGCATTCCTTCTTTCTAACTATCCCAAATCTCGTAACTCATGCACTCCTCAAAGATGCATTCCATACAAGATCTGGAAAGGACTACTTTTCGTGCTTCGATTTGGTGAATCGTTGTAAGAAAATTCTACTTGGGCAAGTACAAGATCCCACATCCATGAATTTTCCCCAACTAGACTCCGTAGCAGGTTTCCTAAACTCCTGTTCACCACCTCCATCTACCCATCGGTCTGTGGGTGATAAGTGGAGCAGAAGTTTAACTTCGTGTCCATCTTTTTCCACAAGGTGCACCAGAAATGTCTTGTGAATTTCACATCCCTGTCGGAAACAATGGACTTGGGTAAGCTGTGCAGTCTAACAATTTCAGTGAAAAACAAGTGTGCTACATGGGTGGCATCACTGGTTTTCCTGCAAGGGATGAAGTGTGCCATCTTGGAGAAACGGTCCACCACCACCATGATGGATTCAAAACCCCGCTGTGTTTTTGGCAGACCCAAGAAAAAGTCTAGATTGACTGAGTCCCATAATCTGTTTGGAATAGGCAAGGGTGTATACAACCCCATGTTCTGACTATGCCCTTTCACCAAGTGACACACTTTACACCTGGTTACATATCGTTGCACGTCTCTTCGCATCTTCGGCTAGTAGTAAAAATGACTGAGCTGATCCAAGGTCTTATCAATGCCGAAATGTCCAGCTAGACCTCCACTATGTTTTTCTCGGATGATGTTCTCTCTCAATGAACATTTTGGAATACACAGTTGTCCTCCCTTGAATAGCAGCTCCTCCTGTAAGTTCTTGTCCAGCCATGGACTATTATTCCTCAACAAGGGATTTTGGTAGGCTTCATAAGCCTCCCTGAAATCTACATCGGTTTGATACAAGTCCTTCAGATGTTCAAAATGCAACACTTGTATCGTGCTCTCCCATAAGAGTAAAACTCTTATGCTTAGTGCATCTTCTACCTTGTTGGCTTGACCACTAATATTCTTCAATACGAATGTAAAACTCTGCAAGTACTCAACCCATTTTGCGCATTTATGATTAAGCTTATGCTGCTGCATAACATATTGTAATGTAGAATTAATAGAAAACAAGACAAACTCATTACTCAACAAATAATGCCTCCAATGATTCAATGCTTGGACGATGGCATAAAACTCCTTGTCGTAAGATGTGTATTTTTGCTTACCTTCATTTAATTTTTCATTGAAGTAAGCTATTGGTTTATCTTCCTGGCTGAGTATGGCTCCAATGGCTATACCACTGGCATCACAATGAACTTGGAAAAGTTTGTTAAAATCAGGCAATCTAAAAATTGGCCTTTCAGTAATCTTCTTCTTCAATATCTGGAAACTTTTCTCTACAGCTTCAGTCCAATGAAAAGGCCGACTTGACTTTTTGATGCTATTGATCTAGATCTTGGAGGGAGGCCCCCAAGATGTAAGAGATTGAAATGGATTTTGGGGGGAGAGACCCCCAAGATCTGAAACTTGTATTGCCAGAAGAAAAATAGGAGAATGCCCAATAAACAAAACCACAAAGAAACTTTTTATTAAAACTGATAATAATTGTAAAGCTTACAAACAGTAATGGAAATAAACCAGCTAGGGCGATGGTAGCTTATCTCTGAGAAGAGATGTGTCGGCTACATGCCTCTGAACTGTTTCGAACTGTAAAGGCTACATTGTGGCGGACCATCTGTCCTTTTACAAAATGTGACTTGCTACTTATAGTATTTTCCAGTTACAATACCACGGGTCAATTCCATGGGTGAATGAATACCATGGGTGGATTTTACAATACCACGGGCAGATGCCATTTACAATACCATGGGTAAATTCCATGGGTCAATGAATAATATGGGTGGATGAGTACCATGTGTTGATGCCATTTTCCATGGGGACCATTTCTTCTTAAGTAGGGAGGAATGATCCGAATGGAAAATGGCATCAACCCATGGTACTCATCCACCCATATTATTCATTGACCCATGGAATTTACCCATGGTATTGTAAATGGCATCCACCTGTGGTATTGTAAAATCCACCCATGGTATTCATTCACCCATGAAATTGACCCGTGGTATTGTAACTGGAAAATACTATAAGTAACAAGTCACATTTTGTAAAAGGACAGATGGTCCACCACAATGTAGCCTTTACAGTTCGAACCAGTTCAGAGGCATGTAGCCGACACATCTCTTCTCAGAGATAAGCTACCATCGTCCTAGCTGGGTTATTTCTATTTGTAAGCATATTTTAGTATTCTCCATTAATGAAATGAAGTATTATTTCCGCTGCATCTCTGTTTTTTATGGTTATCGCATCTCTGTATTTATGGTTATCTCTGTAATCTATTGTGTTCCTGCTTAAATCCGGATCAGGTATCCAACATGGGTGCGTAGACTCCACTAAAAGTCTTTATAAACTTGTGATAGAAACTTGCCAATGTGTGAAAACTCTGAACTTCGAATAAACTCTTAGGGGATGGTTAGCTGATTATAGTTGCAACTTTTTCTGGGTCCATTTTCAGCTCATTTTCTGAAATCAAAAAACCCAAATAGACTAATTCCTTCTGAAAGAAAGAATATGTTTTAAAATTTATGAGAAACTTATTTTGTTGTAACTTCTCCAAAACATATCTAACGTGTCGAAAATGTTCTTCCTTGGTCTTATTTAAAATCAGTATATCGTCAAGATATACAATCAAAAATTTTCCAATGAACTCCTTCAACATCTCGTTCATTAGGCACATGAAAGTGCTAGGGGCGTTACTCAACCCAAATGGCATCACCAGCCATTCATACAGACCTTCATTGGTTTTGAAAGCTGTTTTCCATTCATCCCCTTCTCTTATTCTAATCTGGTGGTATCCGCTCTTTAGATCTATTTTCGAAAAATATGCTGCTCCACTCAAGCAGTCCATCATGTCATCCATTCATGGAAATGGAAACTTGTACCTAATAGTAATTTTATTTATTGCTCTTGAATCAGTACACATCTGCCACTCGTCTCCTTTCTTGGGAGCTAAAACTGTTGGAATTGCATAGGGACTTAAACTTTTCCGTATCAATCCTTTGTCCAACAATTCCTATACCTACTTCCTGATCTCTTCGTTGTCCTTAGGACTCATCTAGTAAGCAACTTTGTTTCGTAAACTAGCTTCGGGGATGAAATCTATGTGATGACTGATACTTAGCTTTGGTGGTAACTTATCCGTAAATCATCCATCACAATGTCGCTGAATTCTAGTAACAAATCCTGGATTTCTTCAGGTAAGTCAAAAATTTCAGTATGCAACAACACTACTCTTGGTCTCCTTACAATGGCATACTTTATCTCATTATCTTCAATCTAATTCTTTCCCTCCCATCAATAGCGCTTTTGTCTCACTAGTCTCTATTGTTTCTTCTTCCTTGATGGGTACTAGTGTATGCTTAATCCCATCCTTGACAAACTTGAGGCAGTTTGTCTTTCCGTCATGAACAAATTTTCGGTCATACTGCCATGGTCTACCTAGCAGAATATGACACACGTCCATAGGCATGATATCACAAGTCACCTTGTCCCTATACTTGCCAATATGGAATTCCACCTCACACTGCTCGTTAACTAGTAGTTGATGTCCTTTCTCTAACCAAGACACCTTATAGGGAGTTGGGTGCTTCAACCTTTTCAAACCCAATTTCTCCACCATCTCTATAGCAACTAGATTATCAATGCTTCCACTGTCTATAATCAGTTTGCAACATTTTCCATGTGACTTACACACAGTCCAAAATAATGCTTTTCTCTAGGTTTGGTCAGCTGTCTCCTTTGTTGGTTTCAGCAATACCTTATTTAAGACTTAGGCCTCTATTGTCTCCGGTAAATTCTCTACCTCTTGGGCTAGTGCCTTTGCTTCCTTTGTGTAGAAATTTTAAATAATAAACAATTATTCACAAAGATTATCCCGATTATACACTATTGCAGAATACATGCATAATACATAACCTCCTCTACGTTGATAATCAATTTAGCAGCATCAAAAACAATGAAACATCAATCGCATGCACACATTAACACAATATGTAACCCTGAGAAAGCATACAGCTAAAAAACCCACACTATCTGTATATTATAATGATTTAGAACATGTAATAATACATAGTACAATACTCCTCACAAGTACTTAGTACTATCTCCACCTGTTACACACAAAACTAGCTCAGATTTGAACAAGTCATAGGTTCAAATCTTCTCCGCTACTTTGCCTGCCTCCACTGCACAATCCCAAGTGAAAATCACATGAGAATAGGCTACAATTACCTTGGTATTGGCCCACATTGCGCAGTCCTCATTGGCATAACTCAATCCCATTGATTATGCAAGATCTCATGCATAACTATAGTCACAACTGATAGCAATCTCAACCTCTAACACCTGTCTCCACTGAACAGTACATGCACTGAGTTAACTGATGTATTCTTCAGTTGATTTATGAGTTAATAATTAGTGAATTAATTAATATTTAATTAACACAACTCATCACTAGTGTATTCTTTAGTTAGACTAAAATACAACTAGTTCAACCAAGTCAAACTGAACAAAACTCCATCAACTCCACTGAAACTCAACCACATGAGTTCTAACTAAACTCCTGCATGCAATAGCTCAACTGACCCACAAAGAAAGCGTATTTCCTTCTGACAGTTGCATGTGCCACATCTGTAGCTCAAACTGAAGTGCTCCAAGAGGATAAGATAATGTTTATAGTCCAAATATTATTATGAGACAATAAATATTCGACTGTTCTATTTTTAGCCTCGCAGTCTAAAAA
Source organism: Pinus tabuliformis (assembly GCA_031772625.1). Classification (NCBI taxonomy): domain Eukaryota; kingdom Viridiplantae; phylum Streptophyta; class Pinopsida; order Pinales; family Pinaceae; genus Pinus; species Pinus tabuliformis. The sequence goes on from CM062812.1 coordinate 285,209,479, forward strand.
TAGAAACCTGCCCATATGTCTAAAAATAGAAGTCCATCTATTTTTACTGACATGACCAATCATCCAAAAATAACATACTGCAACTCATAGACCATGATCCATATGTCTAAAAATAGACATAGTCTAAAAATAGACTTTGCGCCAAAAATAGCCTGCGGACCCACTTAGTAAAGGAAACTCCTTTCCACTAAGCTCCATCATCTTGTTGCATTTTCAACACTCTGTTTGAGAAACATATGCTCCTCTTTATCCAAATTGTTCACCTTCAGGACACTCAAAGGACCTGTGCCCCCACTTGTGGCACTTGTAACACTGGTAGGCAACTCCTCTGCCTCTGCCATTACCCCTTCCTTGCTGGTATGGCCTTCCTCGCTTAGTGCTACCTTCCTTTTCTACTATCCTTGAGGTCTTTGAACTGCTGCCTTCTTCATTGTTGTTGGCAGTCCTACCTCTGCCAAAGGATTGTCCTTTCACTCTACCAGATCCACATCCTCTTCTGGCATTCTGCTTCCTGGTGATCTTTTCTTCTCCCTTCAAGGCACTCTGGTATGCTTCCTCTATGGTTTTTGGAGAAAGAATACTTATCTCATCCAATATCTCCAGCCCTAGGCCATTTACAAACCTTGCTATTTTTTCTAGGGTGTCTTCAACATAACCAGATCTCGCATTCACCCGATAAAATTCTTTAGTATATAATTTCATAGTCATTCCCCTCTGTTTCAAATTCTGCACCTGCAGATACAGAGCAATTTGGTAATCTTTGGGCAAAAATTTACTCTTCATTTTGGCGACCATTCTGGTCCAATTTTTAATGGGTGGCTTATTTGATCTTCTCCTCTTTGCTTGGACACTGTCCCACCATAAGGCCGCATGTCCTTTCAACTTGGTGGCAGCGAATTTAACTTTTCTATCTTCGCTGATCTCCTCACATTCAAAGTATTTGTCTAACTCACTGATCCAGTCCAACAACGCTTTTGTTGACAAAATACCATCATAGTTTGAAATCTCAGGTTTTGGCTTAGTGCTAGATAATAAAACCGACCTTAACAATTTGATTTCAGGTCCTTCCTCATCTGATCCATCTATCGTAACTGCAGCTTCTTCCTCACTGTCATCCCCTCCTTCTGGATCCCTTCTCCTTCCTGCTTCTACTGCTGCCAAACAGGCACTCAGGATCCTAATCTCTTCTCTCAATCCTTCATCTACTACTCTTCGAATAGCTCTACCATGACCTCTTCTTCCGACTTCCATTTTGTAAAAAAAAAAATTAACCCTAACTTGCTCTAATACCAAAATTGAAGGGACCAACCCTGATCACTTATGGCATATAATTAATGTGTGATTGCGTGGATGATTTTTATGGTTGATTGGTTTTATGGCGTGGTACTGGTGAGTTAATGTTGTGAAGACAATTGTCTTGTCCACGGGCTTTGCTTCTCTCGCCTCTTCACTATGCCAAAGAAACCCTAACCTTTGTCATTCTGTTGTTTTTTCAGTGCTCTACTGCTCCATCGGGGTGAGGTCTCTGCTACTAGGTTTTGGCTGTTGCTCCATGAGAGTTTCAGTTATCCTATTCTGGGGATGGTTCTTTGTGAGGATTTCTATTTGCAAGCTCTGGTAATGTTTCTTGTTTTGAGGACAGTTCTGAAGTTTCGGGTTTGGGACCCTGGTCTCCGTCTTTGGTTTCCGTCTGTTCGGCCCTGGTCATGATTGTGGTTCCTGTAGTTGTGGGTCTTAGTTGTATGCTGGTCTCTTCTTTTTCGTGGCTATATGGCTTGGCTGTGGCCTTGGTCCGCAGCTTCCTTCCTCCATTTGCAAGGGTTCGGCTCCTCTGGTAAGTGAGCTCTCCTTAAACCCTCGTCCCTATTTTCAATTTCTTTTTATGGTTCTATTTCTTGGATTCTTATGGCCTTGTTTGGGTGGCCATTGTAGGTGAATGACTGGGCTCACTGGCCGCTAGTCTCTTTCCTTGACACCTACGCTCTTGTATCAAGTAGGGTCGTGCCTCGTCGTTTCTCTGTCTGTCTGTTTCGAAGTGTTTGTTGTTTGTAGTCTTTACCTGGTCTGTTGATGAGGGTTGTGGCTTCAGCCTCACTGCTTCATGGTTCTGTGTATTTATGCCTCTGGGCTGTTAACTTATGAAATTGTAATTACGTCGGCTCTGTGGTTAACTTATGAACTCGTAGTTATATTTGACGCTTTTATGGATGACCTCTGTTTCATTGTTCGGTCCTGTAACTTGTCTGTGACTTTATATTTGTATTTTGCACTCTAAATTTTTTTTGATACCTATATATACGCAGAGATTTTGAAAAGAAAATAGTAAATGTGAATGATACAAGTTTGTTGGTACTTGTAGATACTTATTTATTTCTTTGTTGGTAATTGTACCTGACTCTTCTGCAAATCCTCTCTATTGATTTATGGAACTCGACTGCGTTTTCTTCTTGCCTCCGTGATAATTTCTCGCTCTCTGTCACTGTTATGAAATGGGTAGATGAACTTAACTAATTAAGTTTGGAGGAAAAAAAAAAGCTTTAGGCTGCAATATATGGACTCAGATTTTCTTGCTTATCAAAATGATTGCCCGCTTTTTTTATTCAATACTATGATGGTTCATTATTGTGGCTTTTTCCTTCCTTCTTAAAGATCACTGTACAATTATTTAAACTGTCAGTAATTACATTTTAGTTATTCATTGGTAACTGTTCATCTCTGTCTATATTCTAAAGTTAATTTGAAACAATAAATTAAAAATAAAAAGAACAGTAAATAAAAATAAACAGAGCCTGCAAGGACAAATACTCTAGCCATGACCTCCCTTAGCTAGATGCTCGTGCATCAAGAATTCTTAATATCTTCCACAAAAGCGAAATATGTAGTCCCCACTACAAAAGTATGCCATGTAGTATGGCTAAGAATAATTTTGAAAGATATTGCACATGTTGAGATGGAGTCAGCGACTATCTTTTGTTACAACATTTCAACAATAATGGTGAAATATAACTTCAATTTTGTAGATTTGGAGATCAAGTTGAAATATCTTGTGACAACAGTTCAACAATAATGGGATATACCACTTCAATTTTGTGGATCTAGAGATTAGCTTGCAATATCTTCAAGAAGTCATTAGGGAAAAAAACATTTGAGTTTCAAAAACACTTAGGCATTACAGTAAATTTGTAAAAGTATAGTAATCTCCCCTATTAAGTTGTAGATTCTCTAATATTTTAAACCAAAATCTAATTTAGATAGATAATTGATTTTACCCCTATCAGTCATATTTAACTGATATCCTTAATATACAATATTCCAAAAATCCACCCTCATCAATCTTATTTAACTGGTATCCTGTATTTCAAAATATTCCAAATCTAAAACGGAAATAGAAATGTTCATTTTCCCTTATTTCAAAATCTGCCATAAAAATGAAATTGGCTCACTATGCAAAAATGTCATAGAAATGTATAAGTTGAAGTCAGAATTTGCTTCTGTTCACAAAATAATAAAAGCTGCATAGAGTGAGATATACACTGTTAAACCTAGCCCTACATTGAGTATTGAGAGCTTTAAGGTCAGATCATTTGAGTCAATCAGTGTTAGAGCAGTTTGTATATAACAGCATCTTGGTTACCAGGTACGATTTTAATTTCCAAGCGGTTTTGGAATTTCCTTTGGGACGGTAATGGTCACTGGGAGATAACGTGATGTTCCAATGGGATTATGCGAAAAAATCCGTGAAACAACTAACCGAACCAAACAGAGAAAAACCAAACCAATGATAAAAGGTGAGAAATCCACTGAAACAGAGACACTTAAATAAAAAAAAGTTCGAGAATGGTGAGATAAAATAACAGTTCTCATGAATCCTAGCATGTGAGAATTGGCGAGAAGAGGAATATAAGATGGCAAATTCAACTCTTATGGGTGGAGAAAGTGAAAAGGAAACGAAATTAAGCACCCTTAAAAGTATAGTAATTAAAAGTAGAGTAATCTCCCGTGTTAATTAGTGCAAGTAGTTAATTGTATGTAAATTGGACACTTTCTTGTGAGTCTTACGTATCTTTAGATAACTAGTGTTTTTAGAATAGGTTAATCTGTAGAAACTCCTAGTCGTATTTTTACAATAGGTTAATCTAGAAACTCATAGTGGTAGATAATTAAGGATTTTTGCATTGCTTTCGTTAGTATATGTGCACTTGTTTTTTCCTATAATGATATCAGAGTTCACATATATTGATCAAGGAATTACACATTACTCAGAAGAAAATGTAAGTTACATCTTCAACTCCAAATATAATATCGAGAGTTATGTTTAAAAAAATGATGGTTGAATAGAACCTTATTTGCTATGAAAAGGTCATTCTCCTTTCAAGGCATGTAGATATTTGTTGTGATTTTTTAATAGGAAAAACAACATTGGTGTTAAGTGGATGTACAAGACAAAATTGGATGAAAAAGGTAATGTAGAAAATGAAAGGCAAGGTTGGTTGCCAAAGAATTTGTTCACCAACCAAGTATTGACTATGGTGAAACCTTTGCTATAGTAGCAAGTTTGGATACTATTAGAGCACCGGTAGCCATTCCAACCCAAATTAGATGGTCAAAGTATGAGATGGATGTGAAGTCATCTTTCCTGAAAGGAAAACTTGAAGAGGAGGTGTATGATAATCAATAAGTAGGATTTGAAATAAAAGGCTAGGAGTACAAAGTATACAAGTTGAAGAAAACCTTCTATAGTTAAATCGACTCATATTTACTCACAAGGGGGTTTAGAATGAATAGTGATGAACCGACTCTTTATACTGAAATAGATCAAGCTATAATCCTTATAGTTTGTATTTATGTTGATGACATAATATATACAAAGATGTTGATGTTAGATTATTTAAGAGCTACAATGAAAAAAGAATTTGAGACCATAGACCTTGGTATTATGAAGTACATTTTGGGAATTGAAGTCAAGCAATATACACAAGATTTTCATATGTCAAGAAAAGTATGCTACATATAATTTAAATAGGTTTAGAATGGACGAATGCAAACCAATATAGACACCTATTGCAATAGGGACAAAAGTAAGCAAAATAGTGGATTCAACATTGTATAAGAGGCTTATAGGCACTCTCATGTACCTTAGTGCAACTAGACATAATATTATGTATGTGGTTAGTTATATTTCCACATTTATGGAGTCTCCCAAAGGATATCATTGGAAAGTTGGAAAAAGGATTTTGATGTATATATTGTAGTTACAACTAATTATGGATTGCGGTACACAGGATCTGAAGACACCAAGCTTACAAGATACACATATGGATATTTTACTACAAGAATTCTTAATATCTTCCACGAAAGCAAAATAAGTAGTCCCCACTACAAAAGTATGCCATGTAGTATGGCTAAAAATAATTTTGAAAGATATTACACATGTTGAGATGGAGGCAGCTACTATCTTTTGTGACAACATTTCAACAATAATGCTGAAATATCACTTCAATTTTGTGGAAGAGATCAAGTTGCAATGTCTTGTGACAACAATTCAACAATAATGGTGATATATCACTTCAATTTTGTGGATCTAGTGATTAGCTTGCAATATCTTCGGGAAGTCATTAGGAAAAAAACATTGAGTTTCAAAGGCACTTAGGCATTATCAGTAAGTTTGTAAAAGTAGATTAATCTCCCCTATTTAGTAGAATAAGCAATTAGTTCCATGCTAACTCTAGTGAGACATTTTGTTGTGAGTCTCAACTATTTTTAAGTAACTAGTGTCTTTAGAATCAATTAATTTTAGATATCTCTAGAATTTTACACATATAGATAATTCTAGAAATTTTCCCATACATTATAAAATTGTTTGAAATGTTATACCCATTTTTTTGCATTTCTTTCATTAATATATATACACCTCTATGTTTGTAGGAAGAACAAAGAGGTAAATATTTTAAGTAAAGTCAACTACAAATCCAACAATTGTGAAGCTAGAGAAAGAATGAATAACAATCCTCTAATGGAATAATTGAGAAAAAGAGAATTATAAAAATGGAAAGTCCAAATTTTATTGGTTCACATTGTGAAATGAAACTTAGATTAAGAACATAAAGGTGAATATATATATAATTTGTGGAAATAAATAATAAAATTATAAAATTAATTTGGATTTATTAAATAGAGAAATAAATTATATATATTAATGTGTAAATTTTATTATTTAATTTGTATTAATTAATTTATATTAAATAATTAGAAAAAATACATTTTATTAAATTTGATTTGAGTTCATTAATTTTATTATTATATTGTATTTATCACCTAGTCTAGTTAATAGATTAAATGACTCTTTTATGGGTATTTTTCATGATTAATTTTGTCTAAAGTCCAGTAGAAAGTTTTAAAATCCATAAGTTTAAATTGTTTAATATGAAGAGTTTCAGTGTCTCTAGTGCAATTTAAACAAGGAGAGATCACAATCTTGCTAGAAATTGTATTGTTTGGTTCCGTCAAAAGAATCATTTTGTTTATTAATTAGAATTTTCCTTTTATATATTTCCCTAAATATAATTTAAAGTGATGATTTTATATCTCTAAAATTATTATTTCTTTTCTTCTCTCTATTCATTAGGTTTATCTATTAATTTTTATTAATTATTTATTGATTTTCTAAATATATTTTATACCAAAGGCCTATATTTTTGTCACTGGTCCAATTTCCCACTGATAGACTGAAAATGGAAACAATATGATGTATGTTTTTCTTACCAATCAATAAAACTTTTATATATCTGGGAAATTGGACCAGTGACGAAAATATAGGCCTTTGGTCCTGTTGTCATTCACTGCAAATTATGTTTTCAGCTGTCAAAAGAGAGCAAAAGAGAAAAAAATTTTGCAGTCATCTTCTAAGCTACAAAAGCACATAAAGCTAAATTGGACCATGTCAATTGGATAATGTTCAGATAAGATTTCCAATAGTATGTCGAAGTCCAAAAATGGACTTCTGGTCAGAAGATATGGTAAGTTGAAGTTGAGGGGTTTTGTTCCATTTGAAAGGAAAGAAAGAAGAGCATATCAGAGGTCCTGCAAATGAGAGGTCCTGCATATTGGAGGTCCTATATATCAGTGATCGCACATCATAGACATATCGGCAATCGAATGGAGAGGCACATGGTACATCGCCGATCGAAGATCCATGTCAGTAATAAGGAAGATTAGAGGTATGGGTTGAAATTGGTGATCAACGATCGAAATGGTGTAAGACATGTCGCAAATCGGAAATCAACAATCTTAAAGTGACCACTATAAAGGAATTACGGGAAAAAAACATCGAAAGTGTAAATTGTCGGGGGATGCCTAGAAGAATTTAACAAGGGAACTCAGGCACAAAACTAGAAAAGGGCAGGCCTTTTCTCTCTCCTCTAGAGAGCCATGTGGGAGAATACCATTGGTCTCGATAAAGCCATGTGGCGTCTGATGTCATCATGACGTGGCAGTACAACGGACATGTGGCATGTAGATTCAGCATTTTAAGGGGTCATAGGGGGCCAAAACAGGGTGACATGTGTCATCATTCACAATGCGTCACGTGGTAGTGATGACATCATAGTCGCAAGTCAAAAATCGGAGGTTGAGGAATATTAGCATTTGTAACGCTTGCCATTTTCAGAAATCTCCTATTGAAGACTTCTGATTGAGGGGCTTCGATGTGGGGGTTGGTCCAAGGTCACAAATAGTTTAAAGAACCAAAGGCGGGGCTGAGCATAAAGCGGTGATCGCACATCGATGATCGCAAAAATGGAGCGGCATGTAATCAACAAATCGAGGAAACTCCTGATATCGTGAGTCCAAAGGTGATGTGGAGAGGTGGCAAGAGGTGGACAACATAAATATGAGTGTTTTTATGCATTTTGATAAATGGTTTGATAGACGGTTAATAAACATTTCTATAAACCGGAGCATAGGTTTTATACGTTTAAAGATTTCAAGTTGGTCCTCCCTTATCCTCTTTCCATGTGGACCAAGCCATGTCACATGTTGCATATCACAAGTTTTGGGGGCGCAATCGAAGGCAACGCTTTGAAATCCCCAATATTTGAATTCTGATATTTCAAAGGGACCTAGGCACATAAGTGTGTGGTCCCATGTGTGACACGTGGGGGCCGTTAGTGATGTAATGTTTCAAAGAATCAACACTCATCCTAGCGAAAGTGTTTTAAGCCCCTAAAGGCTTTGGCCTTGAGTCCTAGGACTTATATCATCTAGTTTCTCATGGGCCTCCAAATTAGACATAAATGAAAGCCCATCTGACCATGCTTCATCACATTAAACCTCTCTTTTTTCACTAGATAATTTATTTTTTACTTTAATATGTTCATTATGAAGGTTTATGGATAATTGCATATTTGTGCCTAATATCATTTATTTTTGTGGAATATTGTGAGAATATTGGGCAGATTATGAAGATTTAGAGGACGAGATAATTTAGATGCTTTCTCCACACTATAGGGGGATCACTATTAAATAATAAATCAAGAAGATATTCTAAAATTATTGCATAGATTGTGGAGCTCCAATGATTGAAAAAATCTAGGAATGTGTTCCCTGTCATTTAATGCAGATTCCTAGTATTAGGAACAAGATCCATTAATCAAGGATTTTGGTGGGGAAGGATTCCTCCTTTCTTTGGGAATTATTCCTAATCATTTTGTATAAGTACCAAGTCGAATTTTCCTCTAGGGGTTGTTTTTGCTTAGTCTTCTTGGGGAGAGAATTTGTATTTTTGCAGCTCCACTTTCATTTATTGCAGGGATGTAATTGTATTGTTGCAAATAATGAAGATTGATGTCATGTTCAACTTCTAAATCTTGGTCTCCTTCATATGACTCTAATTTTCCTTGGGCTTAGCCGACCCAAGAGACTTAGAGCCCTTTTGTATCGCTTACTTTTCTTCTTTTCACTCCTTATTCACATGCATCTCTTGTTCTTGTTGTTTCTATTTCTGCATTTAGTATTGATGATTTATTGTTGTAGGATTGGGTTAAATGGTTGAAGTAAGTTCTTTTTTAGGATAACAAAAGTCCTTTCATCCATGGAACAAATTTCAAAGGTCAAGTAATCATTGAGTTACTTGGATTAGTTTTCTTATTCCCATATCTACATTTCTCGAAGTCCTTTGTGGCAAATAACAATAAATTATGCTATTTTTTAGAGAAGCCTAATGAGCTTCAATCGAGTTGATTTGAATTGCATTAGATAAAAAAATTATAGTTAATAAAAAAAATTACCCCACTACATTTGCATTTGATTATGTTAGGCATTTGATAGATTTACTAGCTCACTAGTTCTCAGATTTCTATATTTTATACTAGTAATTTTCTGTTATTTTATAGCATGGGTTAACAAAGGTATTTTTGAGTGATTCCACATGGAATGGAGACCTAAGATATCCAGGTCAATAAAAAAAATTTTCCCATCCAATTTGTATTTGAATTTCTTATTCATTTGGTGAATTATAGTTTGCTATAGTAACTATAGGATCTCCTCTAGCAGCCTTCCTACATCTATATACTTGCCCAGATTCATTTAAGAAGCTTGGTTATTATCCCTTAGCATTGAATCAAGACCCGTAGGCTCTAAATAAATGATTGGGGAAGACTAAATACCACTTATGACTTGCCTCTTTACCCATGCAAAACATTTCAGCGATTTGGGCTAATAGATAGATTTATGAAATGGATAATACAATAATGACTCTCACATCAAATGAACTTTGTTAGTGGAGCTAAACTCTTTGAAATGTAATGATTTACATTTATTTCATGAGATTTACTTTATGCATTTAGAACAAGTTTCTTTCCTTTTATTTTCTTTCTTGCAATAGGTTAAGGTTTCTATTTCGAGCATTTCATTTTCTGCAATTAGTTTAGGATGTTATTTTATACTCCTTACATCATGATATCAAAGGAAGGAAAAACTTATGCTATCATTTGTAAATTCATGGGCTTATGGTCCACTAAAAAAGCTTTACAAACATGGATTCAATACCACTGGAAACCAAAAGGAAGCATAGAACTACATCTGGGGTCAAAGGAATTCATCACTGTAGTTTTTGAAAATATTGAGGATAAAGACAAAGTGTTTGAAGGAGGGCCCTACTTTTATGCAGCGGCAGGCCTATACATGTGACCATGGCTTATGAATTTTTTCCCAGAACGAGAAACGTTTACCTCGGTGCTAGTTTGGGTCAGACTCTACTCTCTACCTTTGGATTACTGGCAACTGAAATCCATATCTGCCATAGGAAACAAGCTCGGGCATTTTTTCAAAGTCTCTAAGGCTACCAGAAGAGGAAAATACACATCCCTTGCAAGAATATGTGTGGAAATGGATCTTTCTGGAGCTTGCCGGATGAGTAATCTTGGAAATGTTTGATGAAGAATGGGTGCAAACAGTGGATTATGAGCATATCCCATTCAGATGTCGTAAATGCCATGAGCATGGGCACCTATTTAGAGATTGTCCTCTAAGTAAAATGGAAAACAAGGGCAAAAAAAACACCATGAAGGACTCTGAAAGCTTTCAAAAGGTGGTCCAAGAAGGAAGAGGAAGCAAAAGGGGATCAAAGCAACTTCAATCAGAAAAGCAATGAGCCAATCAAAACAGGTTTCAAGCCCTAGAAGAGGAGGATGTGATAATGGAAACAGATCAGGTCAAGGGAGATAATCTAGTGGAGGAGGGGAATGAAGAAAACTGTTGGGTGTGGAGCCTGATTATCTTCTATATTCAAAGGTATCGCCACATAGGAACCCAGTTCGAAATGGGGGCGGCAACGCCGCCCATAAAATATTCGCTGCAGGGGGGTCCAGGGGGGGAGGCTGCGACCTTTGGGAGCCCCCCCCTGACGGGGGGTTTCGGGGGCAGTGCCCCCGAAGCTAAAAATAGCTATAAAATTGCCTTGTAAAAGTATAGTAATTTCTAGTCAATCTGGGCCGTTCATTAGGCGGATGACCTGACGGTAGAACTTATGTTTAGTTTAGGGTTTTTTGCCCTAGAAGGCAACCCCTATCTTTGTATGAGGGTATTGTATTTGAGGCTGTGTGATAGATGTATATTCTGTGAGCCAGAAACAGAGAGGTGAGACTGTGAGAGAAAACAGAGGATATTACAGCGGATTTGCTGTAGGTTGTGTCTCTTCATTTTGTTGGATAATAGAAAGGAAGGACTGGCTGTTCGGGGTGGACGTAGCCCAAAATGGGTGAACCACATATATCTGTGTCTCTCTTATTTTTTGCGTTTTCTGTGTTTATATTTCTGCAATATTTAATGTGTTCTATTGCTCTGTAATATATAATTTTCTAACAACTGGTATCAGAGCTGAAGGTCTATTTGGCTGATAAACTCGCAGGAAAGAAGGGTTCCTGGTTCAAGTGGGAGCAATGGCGGAAGATGGTAAGTTTAGGGTCGAGAAATTTAACGGCAAAAACTTCTTGTTGCGGAAGATGCAGATGGAAGATTATCTGTATCAGAAATATCTATACCTACCATTGGTTGGAAAATCAAAGATGCCGACGGGTATGACAGACAAAGAATGGAACCTTCTCGATAGAAAGGCACTCGGAATAATACGGTTGTGCCTTGCTATGTCAGTTGCCTTCAACATTTCGAAGGAAACCACGACAGAGGGTTTGATTCAGACGCTGCCGAAACTATATGAAAAACCCTCGGCCTCAAACAAGGTATTTCTTATGAAACGGTTATTTAATATGAATATGTCAGAAGGTGGATCTATTGCAGACCATTTAAATGATTTTAATATAGTTACAAGTTAGTTAAGTTTTGTAGGGGTAAACTTTGATGATGAAGTTAAAGCTCTGTTATTCTTGTGCTCATTACCAGAAAGTTGGAATGGTTTGGTAATGGCCATTAGTAACTCCATTTTTGGATCTAGTACTTTAAAGTTTGATGATGTTGTCGGTGCTATCCTTAGCGAGGAAATGCGACGGAAAAGCTTCGGTGAGACATCGTGAAATGCTTTGAGTGCAGAGTCTAGAGGAAGAAAAATGGAAAGAGGAAAGAGCTAAGGATATCGCAGTAAATCAAGGAAAGGTAGATCCAAGTCCAGATCAGGGATAGTGTGCTGGAAATGTGGAAAGAAAGGACACCTAAAGAAAGACTGTAGATCTCGGAAGGGAAAAGAAGGAGATGCACAACAAGAAAACAATCATGAAGCAAATGTGACAGGTGAGGTGTTACAAGATGCTTTGATTCTTTCTTTCGAAAATATTACTGATTCCTGGGTGGTAGATTCAGGGGCTTCATTCCATGCCACACCTGATAAGAAATACTTTCATGACTATGTTCAAGGAGATTTTGGACAAGTTCGTCTGGGTGATGATAAACCCTGTAAAATTGTTGGAATGGGTAAGGTTCTTGTAAAACAGCAGAATGGAAACCAATGGCTATTAAAGGAGGTAAGGCATGTTCCAGATCTAAAGAAAAATCTGACTTCATCAGGGTAGTTAGGCGGTGAAGGTTGTGTGACAACTTTCACAGATAAAGCTTGGAAGGTCACCAAAGGAGCCCTGGTAATAGAAAAAGGCGAAAAGGTTGGTACATTGTATTTATACAATGGTATTTCTAACTCTGTTAATGCTTTAACTTCCAAAGGAGCAGATGCAGCATTATGGCATCATAGGCTTGGACACATGAGTGAAAAGGGGATGAAGATTCTTCACTCAAGGAATTTGTTTCCAGGTTCGAAGAATGTTGATTTGGACTTCTGTGAGAATTGCATTTATGGAAAACAAAAGAGAGTCATATTTCTCAGAGTTGGGAAAGAAAAGAAGAATGAAAAATTAGAGCTTGTGCATACAGATGTATGGGGACCTGCTCAGGTATCATCTCTCGGTGGCTCTCATTATTATGTTACTTTTATTGATGATGCAACTAGAAAAACTTGGATTTATTGTATTAAGAATAAATCTGATGTATTTGATACTTTCAAGAAATGGAAAGTTTTGGTTGAGATTGAGATAGGAAAGAAATTGAAGTGTCTTAGATCAGACAATGGAGGTGAATATTGCAGCAAAGAGTTTGATAGGTACTGTTCAGAGCATGGAATTCATAGAGAGAAGAAAGTTCCAAGAACACCACAAGAAAATGGTGTGTCAGAAAGGATGAACAGAACAATTATGGAGCGTGCAAGGTGCATGAGATTGCATGCAGGATTGCCTTTACAGTTTTGGGCAGATGCTGTAGATACTACTGTTTATCTAATAAACAGAGGGCCTTCAAGTTCCTTGGATGGTGGTGTCCTAGAGGAAGCATGGACAAGTGAAAAGGCAAACTACTCTATTTTAAAACCTTTTGGTTGTGAGGCCTTTTTCCATATTGATAAAGAAAATAGAACAAAGCTTGAGGCAAAGTCAAAGAAATGTACCTTTATTGGATATGGTGTTAATGATTTTGGTTATCACTTATATGATTACGAAAATCACAAAATAATTAGGAGCAGAGATGTAATATTCAATGAAAAGGTCTTGTATAAGAATCAATTGCAGGAAAAGAAATAGGAAAAGGAAAACAAGGAATACGCAGTTCTTGATGAAATCACTGAAAAAGTAAAGGTGCCTAAAAATAATAATAAACAACAACCACAACAACAACAACCACCACAACAACAACATGCACCCCAAACACCTAAAAGTGGTGTTAGAAGATCTACCAGGATAAGTAGACCCCCTGAACGATACTCTCCTTCATTATATTATTTATTGTTGACTGATTCCGGTGAACCCGAATGTTATGAAGAAGCAATGCAGGTTGAAAGCAGGAAGAAGTGGGAGGTAGCCATGGAAGAAGAGATGGACTCCTTAATGCATAACCAGACTTGGGATTTAGTCAGGTTGCCTGTAGGAAAAACTACATTGAAGAATAAATGGGTTTACAGCCTGAAGGAAGAAGATGGAGGAAAACAGAGGTATAAAGCTAGACTTGTGGTGAAGGGGTTTGCACAGAAGGAAGGTATTGATTTTGATGAAATATTTTCTCCTGTTGTTAAAATGACTTCAATCAGAACTATTTTAAGTCTTGTAGCAGCTGAAGATTTGCATCTTGAGCAGTTAGATGTAAAGACAGCCTTTCTCCATGGGGATTTGGAGGAAGAGATATATATGTAGCAGCCACAAGGATATGAGGTGAAAGGGAAGGAGAAACTAGTGTGTAGGTTGAAGAAGAGCTTGTATGGCTTAAAACAGGCTCCAAGGCAGTGGTATTTAAAATTTGACAAGTTTATGTCTGAACAAGGTTATACTAGATGTCACTCTGATCATTGTGTTTATTTGAAAAAGAAAAATGATGGCAGCTATATTATATTGTTATTGTATGTAGATGACATGCTTGTTGCAGGATCTAACATGCAGGAAATAAATGTGCTCAAAAGAAAATTGGCAAATTCATTTGCAATGAAGGATTTGGGAGCTGCAAAACAAATCCTTGGTATGAGAATAACTAGAGACAGGAAAAATTGTAAATTAACATTGTCTCAGAATGAGTACATACAAAAGGTGTTGAAAAGATTTAACATGCAAAATGAAAAACCAGTTAGTACACCTTTTGCTAGCCATTTCAAACTTAGCAAGGAAATGTGCCCAAAGACCCAAGAAGACATGGATTATATGTCTAAAGTTCCATATGCATCAATAGTTGGAAGCTTAATGTATGCAATGGTTTGCACAAGGCCTGATATTGCACATGCAGTGGGAGTTGTAAGCAGGTACATGAACAATCCAGGAAAGGAACATTGGATGGCAGTAAAATGGATTCTCAGATATTTGAAAGGTACCACAAATCAAGCATTATGCTTTGGTGGTTCAAACATCTCCCTACAAGGATATGTTGATGCAGATATGGCAGGTGACAGAGATAACAGGAGGAGCACTACAGGATATGTATTTACTGTTGGAGGAAGAGCTGTCAGTTGGGTTTCAAAAATCCAAAGTGTTGTTGCACTTTCAACAACAGAAGCAGAGTATGTTGCTGCTACAGAGGCTAGTAAAGAAATGATTTGGTTGCAAAGGTGTATGGGTGAATTGGGTAAGGAGCATGATATGGGCATGTTATACAGTGATAGCCAAAGTGCCATTCATGTTGCAAAGAACTCAGCATTTCATTTCAGGACTAAACACATACAACTCAAGTACCATTTCATACGATCAGTGTTGGAAGATGGAGAGTTGAAGCTGGAAAAGATACACACTAGCCAGAATCTTGCAAATATGCTAACAAAAGTTACAACCAGGGAGAAACTCAGAATATACTCAGTTTTAGTTGGTCTTCAAGGATGCTAATGAAGACGAGAAACAGCCAGGTCCAAAGAGGAGTCATTGTCCAGCAAATGGAGCAGCAGTGGAGTTTCTACAATCAGTCTCCAAGTGGGAGATTGTTGGGTGTGGAGCTTGATTATCTTCTATATTCAAAGGTATTGCCACATATGACCCCAGTTCGAAATGGGGGTGGCAACGCCGCCCGTAAAATATTCGCTGCAGGGGGGGGCGGTTGCGTCCTTTGGGAGCCCCCCCCTGGCGGGGGGTTTCAGGGGCAGTGCCCCGAAGCTAAAAACAGCTGTAAAATTTCCTTGTAAAAGTATAGTAATTTCTAGTCAATCTGGGTCGTTCATTAGAAGGATGATCTGACAGTAGAACTTATGTTTAGTTTAGGGTTTTTTTCCCTAGAAGGCAACCCCTCTCTTTGTATGAGGGTATTGTATTTGAGGCTGTGTGATAGATGTGTATTCTGTGAGCGAGAAACAGAGAGGTGAGACTGTGAGAGAAAAGAAAGGATATTACAGCGGATTTGCTGTAGGTTGTGTCTCTTCATTTTGCTGGATAATAGAAAGGGAGGAATGGCTGTTTGGGGTGGACGTAGCCCAAACTGGGTGAACCACGTATATCTATGTCTCTCTTGTTTTTTGTGTTTCCTATGTTTATATTTCTGCAATATTTTATGTGTTCCATTGATCCGTAATATATAATTTTCTAACAAAAATGATGAGCAAACCCAAAACAAAAATAAACAGAAAGGAGAAATGATGAATGACACAGAACTGGAGATGGACCAGGAAATGACCCAGAGTGATATGGAAATGGAGGACATCGAACTACAGGAGATTCCTGAAAAAGAGAATCTAGATCTAGAAGGATTCTAGAAACAAGGAACCAGAGAGGGAGTGGATTCGTTACCTCCAGAAGAGTTCAACAGAGTTCAATAACTATTTTTATGGAAAACTCAGACCAAAGGGTTGGAAAAGCAAGGGAAAAATGAAAGACAGGGTAGCGAAGGGATGAAAGCTATGAAAACCACACCAAGATTAGCATCCAGAATCCCAGGAAATAAATGATGCCAGAAAAAGCAAAATGAATTGTTGATGGAACGTGGAAAGCTAATAATAGACTCAGGTAAGATGAAAGATCTATCCAGTTACTCCTTTACAAATCTTTAATAATGAAGTTCACTTCTTGGAATATAAGAGGTCTAGGCAGTAGAAGAAAACAAATATTACTTAGTAATAGGATGAAACAAGCAGCTCCGGATGTGATCTTCATCTAGGAAACAAAATGTTCCATGCAAAAAATAAAAGAGATTCATAGTAAATGGCTCAATAAATTTGAGTTTCTGGAAGTCAAAGCATAGAATATAGCAGGAGGAATTCTCACGCTTTGGAACCCCCAAAAAATTGACATCATAGATGCAAAGGCATCTAGAGACTATCTATCAGTGGTTATTCAACCAGTGGGAGTTAAAGAAATTTTCCTTGTCACGAATGTGTACAGCCCCCAAAGATTGGATGGTAAACTCAAGCTTCTAGAATCCCTGCAAGATCTTAGGGAAAGACATGAAAAAATACCTTGGATCTTAGGGGGTGATTTCAACATGATCAAATTGTTGTCAGAGAAAAAAGGGGGTACCAGAATTCTGAACAAGGACCCTTGTGCATTTCAATCCTTCATAGACAATATGAAGCTAGTGGATATTATAATGAACAATGGTACCTATACTTGGAAAAATAAAGGAGGAGTGTCTCAGGTGGCATCCAAATTAGACAGATTCATAATCTCAGAAGATCTTATGATCAAGGATAAGGACATAGTTGCAAGAGTTCTCCCCTTTGGAGGCTCTGATCATTGGCCAGTGCAATTGGAAATTCAGGGCATTGGTACTCCCAGGAATCAACCTTTTAGATTTGAAAACATCTGTCTCTCCCACCCTGATTTTGCAACAACATTGCCATCTGGTGGGTAGAAGATCTAAATATTTAGGGCATAAGAGTGTTCCTTCTTCAAAAAAGACTCAAACATATCAAACCCCAGCTCAAGGAGTGGAACAAGAAGGAATTTGGCAACATTTTTGAAGCAAAAAAATGGTTGAGGGAAAAATGCAGGAGCTCAACCAAACCCTTATCATGGAGGGTTTTGATAAAGATAGAAATGATCAGGCAACTCTATATCATCAAGAATGGGAGAACTTATGTAAACAAGAGGAAATTTTCTGGCGGCAAAAATCCAGAGTTCAATGGCTAAAAGAAGGAGAACGTAATACTAAATTCTTCCATAGATCCACTATGGCGAACAGAGCTCACAACAAGATTTCTTCGATTAAGGATGAGGGAGGTAACCTGCTCAACTCTCATGAAGAAATAGAAGAATTATTGGCACTTTCGGGGTATTGCACAAGAAACCAGCTCATATAGAGATCAATACATCAGGGTTATTTCAAGACATATACCTAAGCTGGTTTCCAGAGAAGACAACTTCAACCTCAATAGACTAGTATCAGAAGAGGAGGTCAGTGAGGTCCTAAAAGAAATTAAAAATGGTAAGGCACCAGGCCCAGATGGATTTAATGTAGATTTCTTTAAAGCCTGCTGGAACACAGTGAAGCGGGACATTCTGGATGTAGTGGAATACTCCACTAGGGACAAAACTATATTGAAGGCTCTTAATACCACCTTTATATCCCTCATCCCTAAATAGGATGTGGCTCAAACTCTTGACAGGTTTAGACTCGTTGCCTTATGCAATGTGGTCTACAAGATAATATCCAAAGTTGTGGCCAATAGACTCAAACCTCTTCGTCCCACTCAGGTGTCGGTTGAATAGTCTGGATATGTGGAAGGAAGAAAAATCCTCGATAACATCATTCAAGCTCATGAGGTGGTTCACTCATTGACAAACAATAGGAAAGTAGGGATGATCATGCAATTGGGTATCGCAAAAGCTTATGATAAGCTGAATTGGAACTATATTAGAAAAATTCTAACAACTTTTGGGTTTGCTCATAACTGGATCAGATGGGTAATGGCCCTAGTTACTTCTCCCAGTTTTTCTATCCTTGTCAATGGTTCTCCCTCGGAGACTTTTACTCCTTCAAGAGGCCTCAGGAAAGGAGATCCACTCTCTCCCTTTCTCTTCATACTCATGATGGAAGGATTGGGTCGAGCAATCAAGCACGCTAAATTAGTGGGGGAGGTCAAGGGTATCCAACTTTCTGAAGATGGCCAGGCCTTAACTCATAAGCAATCTGTTGATGATACCATGCTGCAGGGTATCCCCACAGTAAAAGAAGCTCTAGCTTATAGGAAATCTTGGGAGACTTTGCTATGGCTTCAAGTATGGAAGTTAATCTCTACAAATCTAAGATTTTTTTTTCTTTAATACTCACATTGCTATTCAGAGAAATGTTTCCAGAAATTTGGGATTTCAAAGGGAGTCCCTCCTTCAAAATATTTGGGAGTTCCTCTAACAGCCAAGCCTTTACACAAGAGCATCTGGGAGCCAGTGATTAACAAACTGCAAGATAAAATTAGGCAATGCACTACCATATCTTTAAATTTGGCTGGTAGGTTAGTGTTAACCAAGG
This sequence comes from Pinus tabuliformis, assembly GCA_031772625.1. Lineage (NCBI taxonomy): Eukaryota > Viridiplantae > Streptophyta > Pinopsida > Pinales > Pinaceae > Pinus > Pinus tabuliformis. The sequence continues at coordinate 285,228,394 of CM062812.1, forward strand.
TGGTCCTACAATCAATCCCAGTATTCATGCTATCTGCTCTTCCAACACTAAAAGGAGTCCTGAAGCAACTCAAAACCATTCAAAGAGACTTTCTTTGGGGCAAGGGGGAAGAATGAATGAAATGGGCCTTGGTAGCATGGGAAAAAATCTGCAAACCTAAAATCTATAGTGGGCTTGGATTGGATGATGCTGAGATTCTAAGAAGGGTTTTAGGAGCTAAATTATGGTGGCGATGGGTTAAAGACCCAGAGTCTCAGTGGGCAATGATCTGGAAAGAAAAATATGCCAGCTCTTGGCTAAAAAATGATCTCATAAGAATGTCAGGACATAGAAAGGGCTCATACCTTTGGAATAAGGCCTGGGATAATAGGGACTTAGTCTAAGGAAACAGCTTCTGAGAAATCAGAGATGCAAATCTAGCCTTATTCTTGGAGGATAGATGGCAACAAGAACCCATATTGTTCAAAGAGGACTAGAGGGATCTCAAGGATGAAACGGAAACCAGAGGGTTTTCTAAAGTAAAATACTTTTGGGATCAAGCCAACAGTAATGGAAAATGGAGAACCTGGGGAAACTTGGATTTCAGGATGGACAACCCCCTAAAAGCTAAAGCAGAGACTCTACAAAAAATGTTAGACCAAAGGAAGATTCTAAAGTCAGAGGGGCAAGATCAAGTAAGATGGGGCTACAAGAATGAGGGGGCCTTTAATCTCAAGGAAGACAAACTCATTCTCCTTGATCTGAACACACAAGCTCTGGACAAGATTTGGCTTGAACTATGGAGATACCAAGGCTGGATGAAAATCAAACTATTCATGTGGCTGGTGCAGCATAGGAAAATTCTAACCTGGGATAACATTAGGAAGAGGGGTATGTTGGGGCCTTCCAGATGTATACTTTGTGAAGCTCAAGAGGAAACTGTGGAACACCTTCTCAATAGCTGCATTTTCACCTGAAGTTTGTGGGATTCTTTTGCCACCATTTTCCGCCAAATTGACAGGACAAAAGGAATATCATCAACACCCTAAATAATTGGAGAAGAAACTTTTCAGAGAATGAATTTCTTGGCTTAGCATGGGCCATCTTTCCAAGTTTCATCATCTGGAATGTTTGGAAATAAAGGAACAACAGAATCTTCAAGAATGAAAAGAGGCTATCCCAACACATTTTTAAGCTGATCTTAAAACAACTTAAAGAAACTGTTGGCACCATTGTGAGAAATCTTCCTAAGAACCGTCCTTCTATTGTTGATTTGAGAATTCTCTGTGATTTAGGTATGCAGGATCTCACTCCTCAGGGACTGGAAAGGAAAGTTATCTCCACGGTGTCTGAGCATGATTTCTAGCATCCTCCCCCCAAGGGCTTTTTAAAATTCAACATTGATGGGGCTTTAAAAGGCAACCCAGGCACCGTTGGTTATGGAGGTGTGTTAAGGGATGAGAAAGGAAGTTTCCTTTGCATCTTCCATAGTCATTTAGGAAAAGCCACCAATAACATGGCAGAATTGATGGCTATGGAACAATGTTTAGATATCCTGAAATAGGAAAACTGACAAAATGTGATAGTTGATGTTGATTATGAGCTTATCATCAACTTGGTCAAAAGGATTAGCTAGGAAACCAAGCCAGAAAAAGATTCAAAGAATTGAAGGCTGATCCAGGGCTTTCAATGGATTCAGATTCACCTTTGGAGCCTTCGTACAGTCAGTTTTAAACATGTTCGAAGGTCGGTGAATAAAATGGCCAATCTTCTAGCCAATCAAGGTGTTATAAGCACACAGAACACGATTGTGTTGAACTGACAGGAGCTGCCTTCGAGTAGGATAAAAACGATCTGTGATGAGCAGGCAGAAGAAGATAGAGTCGTGTTTCAAAGGAAAGCCCTGGATTTAGATCCCAGGTGATTTAGACAATCCATTTTGTAGCCAGTCGGTTGGCTCTGATTCAAATAAGTTGGTCACTTTGGGGGGAGTCTCTTCTTCCCTTAGTTCCGGAAGAAAAAGCACCTCGGAAAGCAATCTCAGCAGTTGCAATACCATGAGCTTTCCGTCCAAGTTTAGAATTCCAGGTGGGGGGGGGGGGGGGGGGGGGGGGGGGGGGGGGGGTTCCAGCGATTGCGGGCCTCGTGGGCGGTAAATGGTTTTTCTAATTTTGAAGCGATCACATACAAAGTGCCACACGTGGCGGTGGGATCGGTTTGAAAATTGCCCTCATTGCACGCTAATGTTTGGTGACATTGGTCAATGCATTATGATCGTCGGCTATTGGATCATCCGTAGCGGATCGACAACTGGGAATGGTCGAGCTAGTTGGTGGTCGGGTTGGGTAACTGTCGCGCTTCTTACCATTGTGAAATAGTCCTCTGCAGTTGGATTTGCAGGACCAACGGTGAAGATCATAGGTTTAGGTTGCTTGGTTGGTGGGAAATGCGCATATCCTCTATTTTTGGCAGATTAGAAAAATGGGTGGGTGTCCTTAAGTCAAAGCCAGCTCATCATTCCGCCGAATTGATGGGAATCTCACTTTAGACTTCGGTTCAGTTCCTGGTTTTGGTTCCGTTTCCGGTTTCCTTTTTGTTCAACCTTGCATAGATTTTTTTAATTTAGAAGTTGGGAGTTTTGCCCTTTTTCGGTTGGGTTTCAGGTCCCTCCCTTGATCCACAACTCCTTTTGGATTGTTGTAATTTATGTATATCATTAATGAAATAGAAGGTCCTACTCTTGCTTTAGAAAAAAAAAGATATCAAAGGAAGGACACATTGTATGTTGCACATATAGTGCCGATATCTCTTAAGTTTGTACGAGCCTTGGGTTGGTAATTAAATTTTGTAGCCTTGGGATTTGCAACATTCTTGTTGCAATACTGAGGCTCATCACTTTTTAGCGTCGTTGTCGGGGAGGTGTCAAAGTATGCATTGTTTTCTTCCCTAGTTGATTCATTTCTTTTACTTTCTGCAAAAACAAAAAAATATTTTTATTAGGCATATTTCATTTCAAAAACTGAAAATAGCATTGCATTACCATTCTTATTCAAAAAAAAAATACCTCTCCAACACCAACCCCCCCCTAATTTGATCGTGTTGGGCGCAGGATCCCCCAAGGCAAGTTTTGGGGCTTAAAGCCCAGATTTAGACCAAATCTGGTGTAAAGACTCTGATTTTGTGGGCGCGGAGTGTGAAGATTGTAAATGAGTCATAGGGTTGTCCACCCTCATTTTTTAATGTAATGTGGACTTTAGAAACCTACTCATGGTTCGCAGACCATGGGATTATATAAATAGAGCGAGGCTCTAAGTTGTAAATCAGCAAATAGAATGAATGAAAGATGAAGGATTGAGTCTTATCTAAGAGTAGAGTTGAGTCTTTGGATCGTAGAGTAGGATAAGGCTTTGCATTTGAGTGCGTAGAGGCCTAGTAGTCTGTAGCTGAGTGCACGGACCACTGCAGCTGAGTGCACAGGTTGAGTCGAGTCTGTAACCTTTGGAGAGGTAATAAAGAGAAGTTTTACATCATTTATGTGTATCTTTTTCCTGTTTTGTGCATTGGATGTATCAGATATAAATTGCATTTATATTATTTATTTGATGTGTGAACTTATATGAATGTGTTGATAAAGTGAATATAAGATAAAGTATCTATTTATGTGAAGATAACTAGCTGTTATAAGAAGATAAGTAAGATACGTAGTGTAACTTGGGGACATAGCGCCGATCACTGCTAGGGCAGCACGAAATCACCTCAGTCCCTCGTGAGGGTTACACGAAGGTGATTATAACAGATCGTGAATGCCTCACAAGTCAGGATAATGCACGAAGTGACCTGCACGAAACTATTCATAGTTGGACTAAATGACCCCTCAGACATCTCAAGGGTGTGGAAACTTTGTTCCAACATCCCCCCATACTTCTTTGGGTGAGGCCTTAGTTCGCACTCCATGGGTTGTTGCCAAAAGGGACAGTAGTATAGGGATTTGTTTGGCTAATTAACTCTGAACCTGGGTCAGGCCCCCATCAAGCCAACAAATGGTTCCATTGTGAGGACCTGAATCTGCATAGAGGTGTCTGATGTCGTATCATTGGAATCCAACTAAGAAGGAAATTGAAGGGTGGTTGGACAGAAGAATTCACGAGTTCGCGACGAAGGAGAACAGGAATCCTTGACTGAAAAAAGAAGAGTGTTTAGACTACTACTTGTACACAGAGATCCATGAAATCTTCTTCACATCTTTCCCTACTAAGATGTACAAGTGGATCGCGACGCTAGTAGATAGCCAAGGAAGGTGGAAACTCGACAATCCTATTGTGTGGACCCCAGAGTTGGTTCATAGATTAGAAGCATCGGAGGATAAGATCGCATGTGATTTTGATCACTGGCTCGATCGGATTATAAGAGGATTCATTACTAAGTTTGCAGTAGGTACTTCAGCCAGCTATAGTGAAGTGGAGCGATGCTATCTCAAAGGATTGCAAAGTATGTATGTAAAGTATCTGAATACTTGGATTAAATACTATCATGTGAGAAGAGGGTTATGCAATTACCTTGATGTTCGAAGCTATGCAAAGTGGAAAAACCTACAAAAACGAAGGAAGTAAGGGACCAGAGAATATCCATTTGATTCCACCTCCATGAGGGGACAAGGAATAATGCGCGAAGGTCTCGCCACAAATTACGATCAATTTGATAATGTAGAGGATTCCACGCATACCAACCTCACCCACACCACCACCAGTTTCACCCCCTTCACCTCCATCTTCGCTCGTACCTCCTCCACCACCACCGCAAGTCAATATGGAAAGCACGATAAAGTTGCCTATGTTTAAGGGAGTAGGAAATGAAGATCTGGGCTAGTTTTGGTTCGTGATAAGAGCCGTCTAGGAAGCGTAGGGAGTTACATATGATAATGTAAAGAAAGCGAGGCTGGTCAGTGCTCTATAGGATCACGTGCTGACCTAGTATATTAAGCATTCTAATGATAATCCGAATGTAGGAATCACGAATATCCAATTGCGCTAAACAAAGAATTTAGTAGGTCGAAGTCAGAAGTGTAGTCGATCATTGGATTCAAAGAGATCACAATGCTACCGGGTGAGACTCCTTGGGAGTTGGATTAGAGACTGAAATGTATGATTCGTGAAGCTAATATGACTTTGAAGGATGGACAACACCGTGAATGGTTTGTAGCATCGCTAATGCCACATTTGAGGAATGCATTGTCAGAACAAAGGTTAACAACTCAAGAAGAAGCCTTGGAGATCACGATGAGGCTGCATGAAACCCCGATGCATGATCCTAACTTGGGAGTTCAACAAATCCATGCACAGTTGAAAAACTTATGCCTCCAGCTGCAGAGTCTAAAACAGGACAAGACAACCTGACCAAAAGTGCGCGGAGAGGTGTGGTGCGTCAAATGCAAGGGTCAGGGTCATGATAACGACCACTACCCTGTGTTCGTGAATTACCTTGTCGAGGATGACCGATGTTGTTAAGACCGGAAGCGCAAGCAGGACCTAGCGTGACACCTAATTTGTGGTGCGCGATTTGTCAAATAGGAGGAAAGCATGCTACGGACAACTACCATTTTTTATATAAGTACACGCAGAATTCACAACAGTTGTTCTGTAATTTTTGTAGATTGGTTGGACATGATGAGTGCACTTGTAGAAGCTATGAGCTGATGATGGATAGAACTCTCACCTATAGAGTTAGGCCAAAACGCGACCCCTATACTAGAACGCAGGAGTGGTGCAAACCGGTTTTCAGGGGCGCAGATGAGGCCAAGGTGGAGGAGGACTTGGATGAGGTCGCGGACAGCTGATATGCTGCAATTGCGAAGGGCCAGGACATTATGCCCATGATTGTATGAATCCAATGCACCCATCATGTTTGTATTGTACCTTGCTTGATCATCAGACAGAAGATTGTCCTATGCTAATAGCTAGGATACATGACAAGGGAGCACTACCACCTCCTTGACTCAGAACCTGCAGAGGATGAGGTCTGAGCCATGCAAGGAAGACCCAAATGTGAAAACTGTGCTCTGAGGTGGAATCACAACGGGGGATATAAAGGAAAACGACCAAAATATAGTACTTGTGTTCGTAAGGCTTCAACAAAAGAAGCAGAGTTTGATTTGGAGCGCACTAAGGAAACCTTCATGGAAGCTAAGAAGAGCTTCGTTGATGCCTCCACTTCAAGAAGCAAAGATAGACCAGAGCCAGAAATGGACCCATCTATGCTTACGACATTGCTGGAAACATGCATGAAGCTACTGCATGACAATAAAGTTGTAAAGGGACTATAGGAACTCATTAACAGATGCACTGGGACCGCGCTAGGAGAACCATGCGTAGTCAGGAAGATTGGAAAGCATGTGATGAGGACACGTAGAGAAATGAGGCTAACCCCGCAGATTGGAGAATATGGGATAGACCAAGTAATTCTGGATTTAGGATCGGACATGAATGTTTTTCCGAAGTAGAAATGGGAGCACATGGTGAGGCCTACGCTGCAATAGTCTCCTATTCAGCTGTGAATGGAAAAATAGCAGAAGATAATACCCACAAGGTGATTGCAGGGAATCACCGTGGATATTGAGGGAGTGAGTGCGCTAGCAGACTTTGAAGTGATAAAGATTGTTGATGACAATAATCCCTACCCCGCGCTCTTAAGAATTGATTGGGCCACTGACATGAACGAGGTGATTAATCTGAAGAAGTGCAAGATGATTTTTTAGAAGGAGTCTTTGTCTTTAGTTATACCCTTGGACCCTGTGGAAGGATCGCACTACACTGAGCTGGTGCGCGACTATGAAAGTGACGAAGATTTGGACTACATCTACAAAATAACCACATGAGAGCAAGATTGGGTAAATCCCACCGCGGATAGACGGATCTCATGGGATCATGAAAGCTCTTGTACTTCAGATTTGGATGAGGAGATAGAAGGATGGCATAACCGGTTACACGAGATAACCATGCTTAATTGTAACATGATGACAAGGTCACTACATTATGTATCGACAAAAGCGAGGGATCTACCTACATATGATGGTTTAGGTGAGGTAGATGCTTTCTTGGATAGATTTGAAAGGGAGGTTCTAGAAAAGCAATGTTTCCAGGGCTTGAATTGGGTACTGCGCGCTACTCCCACAAGGTGATGGAGTATGCACAAAGGGACCTTTGAGGACTGGCGTGAATGTAGGAGAATGATGTGCACACAGTTTGGGAAACCTGTAGTGTGATGGGCAGATAAATACAAGAGATGGGATGGTCAGCACGCGCATCTGTCCTAGTGGGTACAGGCTTATGGTAAACAACCTGCGCGGATGCACAAGAGCTTCACGTTGGGAAATACGGTCAATAAGCCTATGTTGGGGGGGCAAATGCACGAATGGCTCCTCAAGTTGGAACGACAGGGTGTGGAGAGAACGAGCGCGCAGAAGGTTATTCACGTGGAATCATTTAACGAGGCGAGTAGAGTGCTGAACAAGGTATGGAGTGCACATTGAAGTGACTGGGACATTCACGTACTAGCAGTTTTATGGGCTTATAGGGCGATGTGAAAGAAACTGACAGAATAGACACCTTCTAGGCTGGCCTATGGATGGAACGTTGTAATGTTGATGGAATACATCGTGCCTAGTCTGCACATAGCAGTGTTCATAGATATGACAGATTGCAGAGCCTTAGAAGAAGGGATCGCACAGTTGGAAGAGATCGAAGAAGAACACTTGGGACCTGATGAAGAGATCAAGCAGAGTAATCTTAGGCTCCAAGAATTCATGAATGAAAGCATTCGGTTAAGGGAGAAAAGTGCCATGGTGGAAGCAGAAGTCAAGAGGCTGAGGAAGGAATATAGAAGGACTTTCTTGAGAAGAAAACCATGGTGATAAAACAAGATGCGCATGATTACGTTGACGAATTTGGGGACTATCGCCAAGATTTGATCAGTTTGATGCCTTGGATTGGACCATATGTTACTAAGTGGATCACAAATGGTGGCACGATGCAGATGGTAAAGTGCACGATGCAGATAGTAAAGTTAAAAGGCTGAATTTTCCCAAGAAAATTGATTGATGGTTGGTTGAAGCCATATACTGGTGGCCGGGCCACCTGAATAGCCATGGGAAGCATAGTCTTAGCATTCCAGGCTGCTGAAAGGAGGTGTGGTACTATAAACTACTCTACCCGAGAACTGTGTGATGACAGTACTATGCATAGGAGCAAAGTGTCACAAGGTCCGCGACAACACAAGGGTAGCTGCGTTGCTACGTGGGTTGGTTGGAAAGTGACGGTTATAGTCACTATTCATGATGTGATGCTTGGTTTGAGAACAATTGGAGTAGGCGGTAGGCACTTAAAGAAAGCTTTATGGGCTAGGTTTGGGAAAATCTACCACCAAGGGAGCATTAATGAACTGGATTTGGGGGGAATGGTTGAATTCGAATTGAAAAGGCGCTATAAATTGCAAAGGGCTACCCAAAAAACAACACTTGGCCATTTGAGAATTGAGATATTGTACACCTAGATATCTATGAACCCAGTTCTGTTTGATGTTTTGAAGTTGAAGGCATTGTTTGAGCACTTACTTGAGCCGTTGAGAGATTTGTGGAACAACAGTATGACCACACCAGAGGAAGCCATGGATATCGGTGAAATGACTGCTGAAGAGGCCATGTAGGCCATGACTATAGGAGATGCCCCTGGGAGTGTCGGGATAGTCATGGAAATCCCTAAATCATTGCACACGCCAAGACCCAAGAAATATAAGCAGCCCATGGTCCCGGTGCGCGTGTCCCCTAGAAACCCGCTGTGAACTAAACTGACCATAGAAGAAAAGGGAAAAGCGGTTAATCTAGAAACTGATGAAGAGGAGGAAGACCTTGAGGAAATCCTTGTCGACGAGGAGGAGGAAAAGACATGGAGGTGGAAACTGAGGATGCAGACCCTCTAACTAGGCTACCCGCATATGTTCCTCCATGGAAGGGAAAGGAAAGGGTGCCCAAGGACTTAGATGAGAGAAAGAGCTCTCTGCAGACCCTGTTGCTACTTGACGATATCATTTTTGAAGGAGCGCACTTGGGACGGGTGCCGAGTCTAAAGTTTGAATACTGGGATCTCGTGGACCACAAAAATTTCCCACACTTGGCAACCACCCAACTCATGAATCCAAAGAAAAATGCTACAACAGGAGTCATAGAGTTGGAGCCGCACAAGTGGTTTCATGTAGTAGAGAAAGCAAGGTTGTTGAACCTACTCTGGGTGCCACATTACCATCGCGCCCCAGTAACTATCTTTGTCATCAGGCAGCTACTCTGCCTGGTGCATGATGGGTGTTTGTGGCTGGAGGAGCCCATCCCCATCATGGACGACATGATTCGTAGAATTACCCGACTCCCTTGCAAGGGGGAGGACCCAACGGATATTTCAGAGGGTAAGAGCACTGACTTGGCCATTGCGGAGGACATGAAGGAAAAATTCAAGCTGGAGAAGAAGAGAGGGTACATGATTTCCAGTATCAACAATAAGGCAGTCAAAGTTGCGACTTAGATATTGGCTGGAAAAGTTATGCGGATGTGTCGTGCGGATGAAGTGCCCACACCGATAGTATTACTTGCCACGCAGTGTGGAGAGGGAGTCTAGTTTAACTGGTCAGAGTACCTGTGCAAGGAGTTCCTGTAGAATTGTTGCGAGGCATAGGAAGAGGGGAAGACCTTCCACTATGTATGGCTTTTTCTTTCCATAATGTTGGTAGCTTGGGAGTTGCCTGAGGACAGCAAGTTGCCCACAATTATGTGAGATCTTCCGGAGGCAGCGAAGTATGCTTCGCTTTGGGCCACTAAAGATGTGCAAAGGATCCGAGACAGTAAGATATTCTGGGTTTTCATGGAGATGAACATCAGAATGGAGATTAACCGCAAGCCGCAGTTATCGCCCACTATATAAAATAGCCTACAACGCTTCGTGGAGTTCAAGACGGACTTCCATCACGTGTACATCAGGGTGCGCAATGACCCCATGAAGAAGTGGAATGAACAGCCGTACCTGACCACAGACGATGTAATATTCGTCATACTTAACTCATGGCTGCCAGAGTGGCACACTCCAGTCATCTCCACGACAGAAAAATAAAATTTTCCTGCACAACGGAAGGAGGAGGAGCCAAAACTACGGATGACGCAGTTTCCAGAGAAGAGAAGAAAAGAGATAGCAATAGCTAAGCAGCAACAGGCTGCAGAGAAGGAGCGCAAGGGCCATAGGTCACCCTCACCCGAGGAAGAGCCAGAGATAGAGGTAGATTGTGTGGACCCAAAAAACAACATCTACATAGTTGAAGCGCCAGTGCTTGAGAGAGTAGGTGGGGCTGTGAAAGAAGTTGGAAGCTTCTAAGACTTCTTTAGACCCGATCACCCTCACCGAAGGAGATCTCCATGATATAGGGGAGACAGCGCGTGCTGTCACCGTGGAGGCCCTCCAACAACTCGTGGAGGAGAATCATATTGTGTTGGGGGCCCTCCGGGCATAGATACAAGAGTTACAGGTGCACACTCCTCAGGCTGGTACTCTCTCGACCATCCTTGCAATAGGAATGACCGCGGCTGAATAAATGTTGCGCGCCTGCATGACCAACACCATAGTGTTGCCAGAGGGGGTACTAGTTACAAAGAATGAGTCCAACAAGCCTACGGTTAGTGCGTTGAAGGGAGTAGGGATCATCATGGCTGTACTCCCTCAGGAGACACTCTATGCCCTATAGGACGGAGTGACTGCAGAACTGCGACCTAAGGAGGGCCGCGCACTATAGGCGTTGAGTGAGCAAAAAATTAATATGGAACAACCGAGCTTGCAGCGTGATGAGGTAGTGGCACAGAACCGACAGATGGTGTAGATGATTGAGGAGGCCTCCTAGATGGTCCCTGAGTTGGCCATCCCAGCGGAGGCACCAGCAGAGGTGTGCATCCGGAGGTTAGCATCAGGGGTGTGCAAGGCACGAGAAGAGATGGCTAAGGTTCACTTGGAGCTGAACTTTTAGATAACAGAGCTGCGGTTGAAGGTGCAACCTTCAACTCCTCCTAAGGTAAGGGAACAATGTGCTAGTGCCATTACATCATTGATGGAGGAGATCAGTCGTGCGGTGAAGGAATGCACGAAAATGTTGGAAGAGTAGTTCGAGGTCCTCACCACTCTGTAGGGGGACCCAAACATACAATGCTTAGAAACAGAGGCACGTGAGCTGCAACAATGATATGATGATACAAAAGGGACTGCATAGACGGTGGCCCTTACAGAGAGGCTTGCGCAGTCGCAATAGGCCAAAGCACTTAAGGAGCAAGTAGATGCAACGCGACATAAAGAAGCGGTTTTGAAGGCACGCATCTAGCCTTGGATCGATGAGGAATTCGTCATTACAGGCATAATCGAATCCAAGCTCACGCAGATGTAGGGAACACGGGAGTAGATATAAGGAAGCAGTTTAGATACAATAGTCTTTGAACAACGCATGCAAGATATATAGCAGGCAGCTGCTTAGTGTGCTTCCGATCATGCAGCAGTTTGGGCAGAGTTGGGAGGTCTCCGCGCAAAGATCTCTGCACTGACAGAGTGCCTCGAGGGCGAGTCACGATGTTTGTGTTGGGGTCCTGTTTGGCGAAGGATACCCCAAGGCAAGTTTTGGGGCTTAAAGCCCAGATTTTGACCAAATTTGATGTAAAGACTCCGCATTTTGAGGGCACGGAGCGCGAAGATTGTAAATGAGTCAGAGGATTGTCTACCCTCATTTCTGTAATGTAATGTAGGCTTTAGAAACCTACCCATGGTCCATGGACCATGGGATTGTATAAATAGAGTGAGGCTCTAAGTTGTAAATCAGTAAAGAGAATGAATGAAAGCTGAAGAATGAGTCTTATCTAAGAGTAGAGTCGAGTCTTTGGGTCATAGAGTAGGAGAAGGCTCTGCAGCTGAGTGCGCAAAGGCCTAGCAGTCCGCAGCTGAGTGCGTAGGGTGAGTCGGGTTTGTAACCTTTGGAGAAGTAATAAAGAGAAGTTTTACATCATTTCTGTGTATATTTTTCCTGTTTTGTGCATTGGATGTATCCGATCTAAATTGCATTTCTATTATTTATTTGATGCGCGAACTTATATGAATGCGTTGATAAAGTGAATATAAGATAAAGTATATGTTTACGCGAAGATAACTAAATATTATAAGAAGATAAGTAAGATATGTAGTGTAACTTGGGGATGTAGTGCTGATCGCTACTAGGGCAACGCAAAATCACCTCAGCCCCTAGTGAGGGCTACGCGAAGGTGATTATAATAGATCACGAAGGCCTCGCAGGTCAGTATAGTGAGCGAAGTGACCTACGCAAAGTTATTCAAAGTTGGACTAAACAACCCCTCAGACATCTCAAGGGTGCGGAAACTTGGTTCCAGCATCCCCCCATACTGCTTCGGGTGAGACCCCAGTCCATGCTCCGCAGGTTGTTGCCGAAAGGGCCAGTAGTACAGGGATTTGTTTGGCTAATTAACTCCGAACCTAGGTTAGGCCCCGATCAAGCCAACATATCATGTGGTGCAGTAAGAACCACATCAACATTTATTTTTTCATGTAAAAGAAGAAGACGTGACAAAGAACGTAGAATAAATGGATGGAGATGATGATAATGAGGAAGATCCTCTCGGATTTTCCATTTCAAGATACTGATGGTAGTGTGCACATGAATAACATCCCACCATATTTTCTGCAAAAATTTCATGGTCTAAGGTGAGAGGATTCAGAAACCTTTCTCTTTGAATTTGAAATCCTTTGTAGATCTTATGGTTACTTACTAAGCACTCAAAAATTGAAATTGTTTCCAACAACATTGAAGGATAGAGCTATTAAATGGTTCATGAGTTTAGGGACTAATTCAATAAGATCATGGAGTGATTTACAAAAGATATCTCTAGAGAAATATAAAGATCATGATGTTAAAGAAGAAATCTTTAAAATGAATAAAAAAGAAGATGAGAACCTTGAGGTTCTAATAGAGAGGCTCATGTATAATGTTAAGAGGGAAAACTACATCATTTAGGACCCGAAACACTAAAAACCCTATTACTTAGAACAACTAGGGATGAATGGATTGATCTCCTTGATCTCATGAGTAGAGGAGATGTATAACAATTATCATTTGAAGAAATTTTTGAAACATGAAAACACATATCAAGAGGAAGGGTAAGAGTAAGTAAATCAACATCAAGATTGGTAATTCAAGCTAAACTTGGAAATTTGTTTGATGATTTTAAAACATAATTTCTTAGCAATCTAACCAAACAAGTAGAAATGTTAAGAATGCAAGATGAGGAAAAAGAACATGCTGATATTTTTGTTGTCCATGCATAATCACATGTTAAATATTTCCATCATTACGAAGGTTGAAGGAATTTTACCAAGAGGACAATGGAGCAAGTCATTTGCCAATGTAGCTATGTTATGTAGCTCCAAGAGGATAATGGAGCAAGTCATTTTCCAATGTAGCTATGTTATGTAGCTCCAAGAGGACCATGGCAACCTATTCAACCTGATATGAAGCACGAGCCTAATTCACAATTTTAATCTTATGAACATCCATCTCAAAGAAATTAAAGCTAACCATACGTTAAGTATTGCAAGTTTAAAAGTCAAATTATTTAAGTCAATCAATGTCAGAGCATTTTGTATATAAAAACATCTTGGTTACCAGGTACGATTCTAATTTCCAAGTGGTTTTGGAATTTCCTTTGGGACGGTAATGGTCACTTGATGATACGGGATGTACCAATGGGATAATGCAAAAAAATCCGTGAAACAACTAACTAAACCAAACCAATGAAAAAGGCAAGAAATCCACTAAAAGAGAGACACTTAAATCCAAAAAAAAATATGAGAAATGAGAGATAAAATAACAATTCTCATAAATCCAAGCATGTGAGAATTGGCGAGAAGAGGAATATAAGATGGCAAATTCAACAGTTATGGGTAGAGAAAGTGAAAAGGGAACAAGATTAAGCACTCTTAAAAGTATAGTAATTAAAAGTAGAGTAATCTCTCATGTTAATTAGTGTAAGTAGTTAAAACTTAATTGTATGTAAATTTCAACGGGACACTTTGTTGCAAGTCTTACGTATTTTTAGGTAAGTAGTGTTTTTAGAATAGGCTAATATCTAGAAACTCATAATGGTAGATAATTAGGGAATTTTTCATTTCTTTCATTAGTATATACACTATGTGTATATATGTGCACCTTTTTTTTTCTATAATGGTATCAGAGTTCACATACACTAATCAAGGAATTACACATTACTCAAGAAAAATGTAAGTTAAATATTCAACTCCAAATATAAGATCCAAAGTTATGTTTATAAAAATGATGTTTGAATAAAAACTTATTTGTTATGCAAAGGTCATTCTCCTTTTAATGCATGTAGATACTTGGCTTGATCTCTTAGTGGAAAAACAATGTTGGTGTTAAGTGGATGTATAAGATAAAATTGGATAAAAAAGGTAATGTTGAAAATGAAAAGCAAGGTTGGTTGCTAAAGGATTTGCTCACCAACTAGGTATTGACTATGGTGAAACCTTTGGTCTAATAGCAAGTTTGCATACTATTAGAGCACTGTTAGCCATTCTAGCCCAAAATAAATGGTCAAAGTATAAGATGGATGCAAAGTCATCATTCTTGAATGGAAAACTCGAAGAGGAGGTGTATTTAATCAATAACTAGGATTTGAAGTAAAAGGCTAGGAGTACAAAGTGTACAAGTTGAAGAAAGCCTTGTACACTTAAAATGACTCATATTTACTCACAAGTGGGTTTAGAATGAGTAGTGACGAGCCTACTATTTATACCAAAAAAGATCGAGCTAAAATCCTTATAGTTTGTATTTATGTTGATTACATGATATACACAGAGAATTTGATGTTATATGATCTAAGAGCTAGCATGAGAAGAGAATTTGAGATGATAGACCTTGGTATTATGAAGTACATTTTGGGAATTGAATTCAAGCAATCTACACATGATTTTCATATGTCAAGAAAAGTATACTACATATGATTTAAATAGGTTTAGAATGGACGAATGCAAACCAATATCGACAACTATTTCAATAGGGAAAAAATTAAGCAAAAAAGATGATGGACTATTAGCGGATTCAACATTGTATAAGAGGCTTATATACACTCTCATGTACTTTACTGCAACTAGACATGATATTATGTATGTGATTAGTTACATTTCCACATTTATGGAGTCTCCCAAAGGATATCATTGGAAATTTGGAAAAAGGATTTTGAGGTATATATTGTAGTTACAACTAATTATGGATTGTGGTGCACAGGTTTTGAAGAAAACAAGCTTACAAGATACACATATCGATATTTTACTACAAGAGTTCTTAATATCTTCCACAAAAGAAAAATATGTAGTCCCCACTACAAAAGTTTGCCATGTAGTATGGCTAAGAATAATTTTGAAAGATATTGCACATGTTGAGATGGAGGCAGTTACTATCTTTTGTGACAACATTTCAACAATAATTGTGAAATATCACTTCAATTTTGTGGATATAGAGATCAAGTTGGAATATCTTGTGACAACAGTTCAACAATAATGGTGATATATCACTTCAATTTTGTGGATCTAGAGATTAGCTTGCAATATCTTTGGGAAGTCATTAGGAAAAAAACATTTGAGTTTCAAAGGCACTTAGGCATTATCAGTAAGTTTGTAAAACTATAGTAATATTCCCTATTAAGTAGAATAAGCAATTTGTTCCATGTTAACTCTAGTGCGACACTTTGTTGTGAGTCTCAACTATTTTTAAGTAACTAGTGTCTTTAAAATCAATTAATTTTAGATATCTAGAGTTTTGCACATATAGATAATTCTAGAATTTTTCCAATACATTATCAAATTGTTTGAAATGTTATACCAAAAACAAATTGAATTTCTTTCATTAATATATGTGCACCGGTTTGTTTGTATGAAGAACAAAGAGGTAAATATTTTAAGTAAAGTCAACTACAAATCCAACAATTGTGAAGCTAGAGAAAGAATCAATAACAATCCTCTAATGGAATAATTGAGAAAAAGAGAATTATAAAAATGGAAAGTCCAACTTTTATTGGTTCACATTGTGAAAAGAGACTCAGATTAAGAACACACACACATAATTATAAATGTATCTCTCTCTCTCTCTCTCTCTCTCTCTCTCTCTCTCTCTCTCTCTATCTATATATATATATATATATATATAGATATAATTTGTTGAAATAAATAATAAAATTAATAAATTAATTTGGATTTATTAAATAGAGAAATAAATTAAATATATTAATGTGTAATTTTTGTTATCTAATTTGTATTAATTTATGTATATTAAATAAACAGAAAAAATACATTTTACTAAATTTGATGCGAGTTCATTAATTTTATTATTATATTGTATCTATTACCTAGTCTAGTTAATAGATTAAATGATTGTTTTATGGGTATTTTTCATGATCAATTTTGTCTAAAGTCCATTAAAAAGTTTTAAAATCCATGAGTTTAAATTGTTTAATATGAGGAGTTTCAGTATCTCTAGTGCATTTTAAACAAGGAGAAATCACAATCTTGCTAGAAATTGTATTGTTTGGCTCCATCAAAAGAATCATTTCGTTTATTAATTAGAATTGTCCTTTTATCTATTTCCCTAAATATAATTTGAAGTGATGATTTTATATCTCTAAAAATATTATTTCTTCTTTTCTCTCTATTCATTATGTTTATCTATTATTTTTTATTAATTATTTATTGATTTTCTAAATATATTTTATCTACTTCCTATATATATATATATATAAGTTGTATTAATTGGTAAGAAAAGCATACATCATATTGTTTCCATCTGTAGTCTGTCACTGGGAAATTGGACCAGTGACAAAAATATAGGCCTTTGGTCCTGTTGTCACTAACTGCAATTTATCTTTTCAACTGTCAAAAGAGAGCAAAAGAGCAGAAAATTTTGTAGTCATTTTCTAAGCTACAAAAGTGCATAAAGCTAAATTGGACCCTATCAATTGGATAGTGCTCAGAATAAGCTTTCAAATACAAATTTGGAATTCCAAAAATGGATTTCTGGATCAGAAGATATGGTTAGTTGAGGTTAACGGGTTTTGTTCCCTTTGAAAGGAAAGAAAGAAGAGCATATCGAAGGTACCACAAATCAGAGGTCCCACATATTAGAGGTCCTGCATATTGGCAATTTCACATCACAGACATATTGGTGATCGAAAGCAAATGCATATGGTACATCGACGATCAGAGGTCCATGTCAGTGATAAGGAAGATTAGAGGTATGGTTGAAATTGGTGATCGACGATCACAATAGTGCAAGACATGTCGCAAATCGGAAATTGACAATATTAAAGTGACCACCATAAAATAATCACGAGAAAAAAAATCTTTAGTGTAAACTGTCAGGGGATGCCTAGAAGCGTTTAACAAGGGAACTCAGTCACAAAAATAGAAGAGGGAATGCCTTTTCTCTCTCCTCTAGAGAGCTACGTGGCAGAATACCATTGGTCCCAATAAAGCCATGTGGCGTTTGACGTCATCATGATGTGGTAGTAAAATAGACACGTGGCATGTATATTAAGCGTTTTAAGGAGTCGTGGGGGGGGAACAAGGTGACAGGATTCATCATTCACAATGCATCACGTGGCAATGATGACATGATAGTCGCAAGTCGCAAATCGAAGGTTGAGGGATATCGACGTTTGTAACACTTGCCATTTTTAGAAATCTCCTATTGAAGACTTCTGATTCAGGGGCTCCGATGTGAGGGCTAGTCCACGGTCACAAATAGTTTAAAGAACCAACGGCGGGGCTGAGCATAAAGGGGTGATCACACATTGACGATCGCAATAATGGAGTAGCATGTAATCAACGTATTGGGGAAACTCTCGATATCATGAGCCCAATGGTGATGTGGATAGGTGGCAAGAGGCAGACAACATAAATATGCGTGTTTTGTGCATTTTGATCAATGGTTTGGAAGATGGTTAATAAACATTTCTATAAAGCAGAGAAAAGGTTTTATACATTTAAAGCTTTCAAGTTAGCCCTCCCTTATCCTCTTTCCACGTGGACAAAGCCACGTCACATGTCGCATATCGCAAGTTTTGGGGGGGTGCAATCGAAGGCAAGGCTCTGAAATCCCCAATATTCAAATTTTGATATTTCAAAGGGGCCTAGGCACATAAGTGTGTGGTCCCATGTGTTACACGTGGGGACCGTTAGTGATGTAATGTTTCAAATAATTGGCCCTCATCCTAGCTAAAGGGTTTTAAGCCCCTAAAGGCTTTGGCCCTGAGTCCCAGGGCTTCTATCATGTAGTTTCTCATGGGCCTCCGAATTTGACATAAATGAAGGCCCATCTGACCATCTTTCATCACATTGAACCTCTCTTTTTTCACTATATAATGTATTTTTAACTTTAATATGTTCATTAGGAAGGTTTATGGATAATTTCATATTTGTGCCTAACATTTTTTTTTTTTCGAATATTGTGAGAATATTGGGTAGATTATGAAGATTTAGAGGAGGAGATAATTTATGGACTTCCTCCCTAATACAGGCGGATCAATATTAAATAATAAATCAAGAAGATATTATGAAATTATTGCATAGATTTTGGAGCTCCAATGATTGAGAAAATCTAGGAATGTGTTCCCTGTCATTTAATGCAGATTCCTAGTATTGGGAACCAGATCCACTAATTAAGGGATTTTGGTGGGGAAAGGTTGCTCCTTTCATGGGGAATGGTTCTTAATCATTTTGTATAAGTACCAAGTCAAATTTTCCTATGTGTGTTGTTTTTTCTTAGTCTTCTTGGGGAGAGCACTCGTATTTTTGCAACTCCACTTTCATTTCTTGCAGGGATGTAATTGCATTGATGGAAATAATGAAGATTGATGCCATGTCTAACTTCTAAATCTTGGTATCCTTCATAGGAATTAGATTTTCCTTGGGCTTGGCCATCCCAGGAGCCTCAAAGCCCTTTTGTATCATTTACTTTTCTTCTTTTCACTCCTTATTCACATGCATCTCTTGTTCGTGTTTTTTTTTATTTCTGCATTTAGTATTGATGATTTCTTATTGTAGCATTGGGTTAAATGGCTGAAGTAAGTTAATTTTTAGGAAAAAAACATCATTTCATCATTGGAACAACCTTTTAAGGTCAATGTAATCATTGAGTTACTTGGATTAGTTTGCTTATTGCCAAATCTAGATTTGTGGAAGTACTTTGTGGCAAATAACAATAATTTTTTCTATTTTTAGAGCAGGCTAATGAGCTTCAATCGAGTTTATTCGAATTGCATTAAACAATTTTTTTTATAGTTAATAAAAAAAATTACCCCATTGAATTTTTGATTATGTTAGGCATTTGAAATACTTACTAGCTCACTAGTTCTTGAATTTCTAGATTTTAGACTAGTAATCTTTTGCTAATTTTTAGCATGGGTTAACAGATGTATTTTTGAGTGATTCCACTTGGAATGGAGACCTGATACATCCTAGTCAATAAAAAAATCTTCCCATCAAATTTGTATTTGAATTGCTTCGTTAGTCGGTGAATTATAGTTTCCTATAGTAACTATAGGATCTCCGGTATCAACCTTCCAACATGTATATACTTGCCCAGATTTGTTCAAGAAGCTTGGTTATTATCCCTTAGGGTTGAATCAAGACCCATAGGCTCTAAATTAATGATTAGGGAGGACTAAAGACCACTTAGGATTTACCTCTTTACCCATGCAAAACATTTTAGCAATTTGGGCTAATAGATAGATTTATGAAATGGATAATACAATAATGATTGTTGCATCCAATGAACTTTGTTAATGGACCTAAACTCTTTGAAATGTAATTATTAAAATTTACTTCATGATATTTACTTTAAGCATTTAGAACAAGTTTCTTTCCTTGTATTTTCTTTCTTGCAATAGGTTAAGGTTTCCATTTCGAGCATTTCATTTTCTGCAATTAGTTTAGGATCTGATTTTATTACATGCACTCCATTACATCATGACATCAAAGGAAGGACACATTGTATTATGCACATATAGTGCTAATACCTCTTAAGTTTGTATGAACCCTGGGTTGATAATTAAATTTTCTAGCCTTGGCAGTTGCAACATTCTTGTTGCAATATTGAGGCTCATCACTTTTTGGCATCATTGTTGGGTAGGTGTCAAAGTATGCATTGTTTTCTTTCCTAGTTGATTCATTTCATTTACTTTCTGCAAAAACAAAAAAGGATTTTTATTACACATATTTCATTTCAAAAACTGAAAAAAGCATTGCATTAGCATTCTTATTCAAAAAAATAAAAATAAAAATAAAAATTCCTCTCCACCACCCCCCCCTCACCCCCCACCCCTCAACCCCCCAATTTGATCATGTGGTGTAGTAAGAACCACATCACCATTCATTTTTTCATGTAGAAGAAGAAGAGGTGATAGAGAAGGTAGAAGAAATGGATGGAGATGATTACAATGAGGAAGATCCTCTTGGATTTCCCATTCAAGATACTGATGGTAGTGTGCACATGAAGAACATCCCTCCATCTTTTCTTCCAAAATTTCATGGTCTAAGGTCGGAGGATTCAGAAACCTTTCTCTTTCAATTTGAAATCCTTTGTAGATCTTATGGTTACTTAATAACCACTGAAAAATTGGAATTGTTTCTTGCAACATTGAAGGATAGAGATGCTAAATGGTTCATGAGTTTACGGACTAATTCAATAAAATCATGGAGTGAGATGCAAAAGGTATTTCTAGAAAATAAAAAGATCATGGTCTTAAAGAAGAAATCTTTATAATGAATAAAAAAGAAGATGAGAGCCTTGAGGATCTAATAGAGAGGCTCATGTATAATGTTAGGAGGGAAAACTACATCATTTAGGACTTGAAACTCCAAAAACACTCTTACTTAGAACAATTAGGCATGAATGGATTGATATCCTTGATCTCATGAGTAGAGGAGATGTATACCAATTACCATATGAAGAAATTTTTGAAACATGCAAACACATATCAAGAGGAAGGGCAAGAGTAAGTAAATCAGCATCAATATTGGTAACTCAAGCTAAACTTGAAAATTTGTTTGATGATTTTAAAACAGAAATTCTTAGCAATCTAACCAAACAATTAGAACTGATATTTGTGTTGTCCATGCATAATCACATGTTAAATATTTCCCCTCTGATCCGGATTTAAACAGGAACGCAACAAATTACAGAGATAACCATATACACAAAGATGCAGTGGAAATAATACTTCATTTCATTAATGGAAAATACTGAAATATGCTTACAACCAGAAATGGAAGTAAACCAGCTAGGGCGATGGTAGCTTATCTCTAAGAAGAGATGTGATGGCTACATGCCTCTGAACTGTCTTACAATGAGGCTCGAAGGCCTATTTATTATTGAGAAACAATGGAAAACCCTTAACATTCCAAAACCTAACCCTAGGAGATGAAACGCCAAACTGTGGGCCCCGTTTGGGGTAAATTGGTACATCAACTTCCCGGGGTCGTAACTTTGGCATATGATCTCCGTTTGACGCGTACAATAGCTCATTAGAAAGATCTATCCAAGCACTATCATTGTTGGAATGGGCAACATTGGTCCATTCCATGGACCCATGTTTCCCCTGGATTCCCCAAAAAACGTCGTTTAGGGCCTCAAAACGGCTCCGGAAGTTCAGGACCCAAAAAACTACTAAAAATAGTAAGTTGTGCTACAATTAAGGAAACTGAAAATGCTGAGAAAGACAATGGTGGGGGTCCAGGTGGACTTGGCAGGTGGCCACCAAGATCCACCTGGATCACCCTCATTACCAAGGTTGAAGGAATTTTACCAAGAGGACAATGGAGCAAGTCATTTGCCAATGTAGCTATGTTATGTAGCTAAAAGAGTACCATGGTAGCCTATTCAACCTAATGTGATGCAAGAGCCTAATTCACAATTTCAAGCTTATGCACATCCATGTCAAAGTAGTTGGAACACACCCTTTCCTTGGAAACCTTGGCCATCTCAACCCAAATCCAATCTTGGAAACAAGGTTGGCAAGGAACTTATGGGAGTCATCCACAATATCTCAATATTTTCCTCAATATCCTCCATACCCAAATCCATTCTATCCCTACTATTCACCTCCACTACAACCACAACCCCAACGACATTCATCTCAAATATACACTCCCACTCAACTACCTGTAACACCATTTCCAAACCCACACAATGAAGTAGCTCAACCCACATACAATGTTGAGGTACAACACTTCCAAACATCTCCTCTTGATCTAAATGATATTCATCTTAGCTCAGGAAGAGTATCATAAAAAAGAGATTCTCTTGATATTAGTGAAGGAAAACATGTAGAAAAGGAAGATTCAAATGAGAAGAACAATGAATCATGGATTGCACTTGATAAAGAGCAGACATCAGAATCAGAGATTGAGAAAATTCCCTCATGTTTGCCATTAGATCCTCTATGTGTTCAAGAGAATAATCAACGAAAAGAAGAAGATCCGAATTTCATGGAAGAAGAAGACATCCAAGATGATCCAAATTAACAAGTGGACCAGAGGCATCACAACTATATTGAAATATGGTTCCAAACAGTAACTAAGTTGCAACAATACTCTCTTATTCAACTATGCTTGATATCATCAAAGTCAAATCATTTAGTCTCTTACATTCAGGTACATGTCAAAGAATATGTTTCGCCTACACATGATTTTATCTATCATCGAGTTATGTAAGTGGCTCCATTGGAAGTATTTCTACACTTGAAAATTATTTTGTATTTTCAAGTAGTGTAGTGATCCAAAATGGATTCAGTTTTGCCTCTGGATCAAAGTCTTAAAATTCAGTTGAAAGTGGAACCAAGTCGAAGTGTTCATCGAGATGATTCCAACAATGTGAACGACATGTAAATCTGAGTTCAGATGAAGAAGTTAAGGCTAGTCACAGTTTCAAGGCCAACTAGGGAAAAAGAGGAAAAGTCAAAGTCAAAGTCAAATAGTCAAAGTCAACGGTCAACATAGGGTGATGTCAGCATGACAGTTGTCATCCCGAGAATGCGCCATATGTCCAGGATGATGTCAGCAGAGGTTGATGACATGTCATAATTTGATTGGTTGAGATGGGCCAATCCAGTGCTAACACATGGCAGGCCGGATTTGCTCAATGTTGGCATGAATCCCAAAATTTTGGGGGTCAGGGAGGATTGAACCCCTAACCTCCCAGAAAGGCTAAGACTTCACCTAATTCCATTCTCTGGATGAGTTGTGTTACCGCTTGTTAGTTAAGGGGCATATAATATATTTATTGTGAATAGGTAACTAACTGTTGGAAAAGGGTTAGATGGTCGAGGTCAACCCCACGACCGTCGGTCCCTTAGCATTTATTGTATATCATAACCACCAGAATATATTATTATCACAAAGCACCGAACCATATCCCACATTCACCAAGCTTATCAACAACACGTGGTATACATATACCATAAAACTGAACATTAATCAAATGGAAGAGATATGATATGCCAACGGATCTATGGATATGTGATATGGTGTTATCCCATGTAAAATTCGAGAGTGTCGGGTAGGGGTTTCGACCCACTGACCTCCAACTACATATACCAACGCCTTAACACAAGTCTGCTAGCCAACATACCAAGCAATGGAGCTTGGTATTCAAGCCACCCAAATTTTATTTATGTTTATGCAGGTGTCGAACCAACTGTTTTTTATTGTAGAGAGTGGTTTTCTTGCAGACATACGTGTTTTTTGCAAGTACAGAGGTGGTCTTTGACTTTCCAGGGGGTCTGTAGGTCACTGTGGCCAAATATGGTCGAGTTTATACTTGTTTGACTCGAAATTTCGAGCTGGACGTAGTGGTGATGTCCATTTTCTGATTTGAGACTTTGTTTTCAAGCTCACACCTATAACAACATTTTGTAGACAAAATAAAGAGGTCAGCATTGGAAGCGAAAGGAGTAGGAGACGTAGCCAGAAAGTTTGGTGAACTCTATTAAATTTGGCTGTGTTGATGTGTTTAAATGTGTTTTCAATTTTTTTATGTGTTTATGTTATTCATAATCTTTTCGATCCATTACATTAAGTAACATAAGCGAATTCACAAATAGTCTATAATACCTTTTCATTAATGGATCAGTAGGATAGGAAAATAAATAAAAAAATGAAAAATAAGAGAAAAAATAAAATCTTAGGTGAAAACCTCCTTTGAGGCACCTAAGATTGGCTCATTGATTGAAAGCCTCCATGAGGCAGTCAATGGGTTGGAAAAAAGTGAAAAAAAGGAGAAAAAGAAAATATCCTAGGTGAAAACCTTCGTTGTGGTGCCTGTAGAAATTCTGACTGTAGATCACCTGATAATGCAATATACTAAAGCAAAATACTTGATCTACTTCTACAAATAAAATTGCGGAAGCTTAATTGATTTTGAGCAAGATCAACTAGAACACATATAACAGAGAATGAGAAATCAATCACACATGAACACAGAAGAATACTCTGGGGAAAGCCTCAGCTAAAAAGCTCGATCTCTATATTATCATACAAGTGGAAATATCTTTGGATTACACAAAGTTTTAGTTCACAAGCTATCCAAATCTGATTACAATCCCTCAATGCCACTCATTGATATAATAGACAACACCTGTGCCTTCCTTCAGTCCTCCAAGCCTCCTATTTCCTTGCGCAGTTTCTCTGTGGTCCTCAAGCTGCCACCTATGTGTAATTACCTCACACACTGCTCACCAAAGTAAGAAATAACTGTGCAATACTCAAGGAATGAATTCTTTCTGCATGCAAGAAATATCCTCATGGGAATATTCCTACAACTAATATTACACTGTCCCTTCCTCTGATCTCAACTGGGTCTCTAACTGAACTGACATGCATGAGTTATTTATGAGAGAATATTCAGTTTTCTAAAGTACACTAGTTACATGCATGCATGCATTAACTAACTGAACTCACAATCAGTTCCACAAGCTATTGGAACTAATCTAGCTGGACTTAACTCAGTTAACAGAGCTAACGAATTACAACTCAAATTACAACTCATCCTGATCTCCTTAATTAAGGGATAACTTCCTCAATCAAAGGGATAACTGTTTCATGCCTTCACATAGACTTCATGTTTGACTTTATCCAACTAATTAACTCAAGATGAATTAATTAATTATTTTTCAAACAACTACTAAGATCAAATTTGAATTGTAATTCTCAATTTTTAGTTTATGGACTAACTAAAATTGGAATGTATCCCGAAATTCTATTTATAGGAATGTTATTTTTAGAACTTCTATTTATAGCATTTCTTGTTGCTATTTTCAACACTCCCTCTCAACAAGAAAGGGATTATCTGTCACCCCGATCTTGTCTCTGTGGAACTCGAATTTTCATTTTGACAATTCCTTAGTCAAAATATATGCATCCTACTCCTCTTTCGAAACATACTGCAACAACATGATCCTCTTCACCACAGAGTCTCGAAGATGATGATACTAGATATCGATGTGCTTGGACCTGTCATGAAATACTAGATCCTTAGAGAGTTTGATACAACTCTAATTATCGCAATAGATCACATTTCCATCCATCCTCTGATCAAACAATCCAACTATAAATTTCTGCATCCAAATGGCCTCACATGATGCCTGACTGGCAGCCATGTATTCAGCCTCTACTGAGCTAAGTGCAGCTGACCTCTATTTCCTGTTGTACCAAGAAACTAGAGCTGAACCAAGGTTGAAAATTCCTCCTAAAGTGCTCTTCCAATCTGATGGACTCCCTTCCCAATATGCATCTGTGGAGCCCTGAAGCTTCACTCCCTCTGTCCGTCTATACCATAATCCATACTGAGATGTGCCTCTGAGGCATCTCAGCACATGCTTCACTGCCTTCCAAAACAGCTTGGTAGGTTGAACCATAGCTTGACTCAGCTAGTTCACTACAAAGCACAAATATGGCCGTGTGTTCAGTAAATACATCAATGAACCCACAAGCTACTGATAAACAATAATAGCTACTACCTCACCTGAAGTAGCATCGTCCTTCCTCTAGCTACCTGCTAGAGGAGTCTATATGGGCTTTCACTTCACTATGTGAAATCTCTTGAGTATCTCATTGGCATACTTGCCTTGAGACACAAACACTTCCCCATCCTTCTGCCACACTTCCATGCCTAGAAAGTAGTGCATGAGACCCATGTCTTTCATCTCGAACTCTCTTGCAAGGTCCTCCTTGAAAGACATGATCAACTGATCATCACCTATCAATATCATATCATCAACATAAAGAACAATGATCAACTGCTTACCTTCTACCATGATGTGGTATAGGTTCGCATCTGCTTCTCTATGTGAAGCCCAAACCAGTGAAATAGTTTTCGATCCTAGTGTACCAAGTATGGGGTTCTTGCTTCAGCCCGTACAAATCTCTCTTGAGTCAGCACACATGTGACTCACGATCGAAGGTCTCAAATCCTTCTAGCTGCTCTATGTACACCTCTTCCTCAATCTTGCCATTGAGGAATGCAATCTTCACATCCATCTGATGGATCTTCCAACCCATCTGTGCTAATAGTGCCAACATCGATATGGTAAATGAGTACCTTGATACAGGAGCAAAAGTCTCATCATCGTTGATCCCCTCGACCTGTGAGAAACCACGTGAACAAACCTTGCCTTATGTTTCTCCACACTACCATGAGCTACTTTCTTTACCTTGTAAATCCATTAGGAACTCACCACTGACTTGTTCTCCAGTCTTGCAACAACATCCCAAACACTGTTCCTAACTATGGAGTCATACTCCTCCACCATAGCATCAACCCAAACTGGCTGCTACACTGCTTCCTCGAAGGATGATGGTTCGCTCTCTACACACTTCCCAACCAGGGCCATGTAACCAGTGTACGTCTCAGGTGACCTCCTTTGTCTGTGCTGAGAAGATGGTTGTCCCACATTCTCTCTCATATCTATCAACAATCTATCAGCTTCCCTTGAGTGTTTTCACCCATCTCTGGAAGATTCTGCATGAGTGGATGTCTCCACTCCTGGATCCTCTGCATGCGGCTACTCCACATCAGTTTGAGGCCCCTCCTCCTTAGGAAACAAAAGTTCCCCCTCTACATGCAACTTGAGCTCCCTCTCAAGGGAAACTCGCATATCCTTTTGCTTGTCGAACTTTAGATCTTTGTGTACCACTATCCTTTGACTGGTAGGCAAGAAAACCCAATAGTTGTGGGGTGTATCAGTGTACCCCACAAGTATCCCCAACTCAACTGTTGGCTCTAGCTTCTTTTGGGCATCTTTGGTCACATGGAAAAGTACGACTGAGCCAAAGATCCTGAAGTGACTCACATCTGGTCTCTTCCTGGAGAAAGCCTCCTCTAGTGTCTTTATCCCCAGTATACGATGCAAACTTCTATTCTGTAAGCATACTGCTATATTACATGCCTCAGCCCACAAATGAAGTGGTAGGCCTTGGTCATGCAACATCGCCTGAGCTGCTCCCACAATCATTTTGTTCTTCCTTTTGGCCACCCCATTCTGCTATGGGTTATGGGGTGTTGTCGACTCCCGTTTAATTCCTTTTGCTACACAGAAGTCCTTAAACTGTTGAGAGACATACTCTCCACCATTGTCACTTCACAAGGCCCTTATTTTCTTTCCAGATTATTTCTCAACCAAGGTTTTGAACTCACAAAACCTTGAGAAGGTTTGATCCTTCTTTTGCATGAACTAGATCCAACATCTATAAGAAAAATCATCAATGAAAATAACATAGTACCTTTTTTTAGCGGTGGAGGCTGTTGAGAATGGTCCACACACATCTCTATGAACCCTCTCCACGATTGCTCCAGCTTGACTGTCTTGATCCTGAAAGGAAGATTTTGCATACTTACCAAAGGTACAACATTTGCATGTATCCACTTGCTCCAGTTTACCCTTGGGAAGTCCGGTAGAAATCTGTTGCATGATCTTCAAGGCCCCATGGTGCAAGTGGCCCAATCTTCTATGCCATAGCTCGCCAATATCTTGGCTTTGCACCAAATCTACTTTGGAACTCAATGCGGCACAATCATGCACCTCTAGCTTGTAGATATTCTTTACTCGAATCCCAATCCTCTTGGTCTGTCTAGTGCTGATGTGTCTCAGGAATGGCTTTCCTTTACTAAAGACTACATCATATCCTTTGTCTTCCATCATTGCGATGAATGCCAGGTTATTCTTTAGTCCAAGAACATACTTTACATCAGTAAGGGTGAGAGGAGCTCCATGCTCCCTCTGAAACACAACTGTGCCTTCACCTGAAACATGGTACTTTCCATCATCGTGCATCTCTATATGCTTTTGGAGGTCCTTCTCCTCCAAGGTACTGATTAAACTCTTGTCGCCGGTCATGTGGAATGAGGCTCCACTATCCAAGTACCAAACACAACCCACCATCGATGAAACCATGCATGCGATGAGGGTGAAATCCAATTTGAACTGTAAGCCCAGTGCCTCACCATATGATCCTTTTGAGGATCCCTTCTTGGATTTCTTCTATGGACAATTTGTTTCATAATGGCCCACCTCATGACAATGAAAGCATCACACTTTCGATTTGTCAATATTCTTCCCACCATGGGAAGAACTCGATTTGGAATGGGAAGCCTTCTCTTTCCCTTTCCTTGCCTTACTCACTAAGGCTATATTTTCTTCATCATAATGCTTTAAAGAAGAACCATCTCTGGTGCCTCTCCTTATCTCCTCCTGCATCAGATCCGACCACAGTCATTCCTAATATGGTAGTTTCTCTCTTCCATTTACTAAGTCTTGGTAGCTATGCCAGCTCTTAGGAAGACTAAGGAGAGCAAGACTCACCATGTCATCATCGGCTGTCGTGATTGCTACACTTACAATCTCATCCCTGCAGGTGGTGAGGTTGTTTAGATATGTAGAGATTGTGTTGCCCTTTTCACACTTGATTCTCCAAAGCTTGTCCTTCAGCACCAGCTTCCTCTGATCGCTATTGTTCTGATATAGATCTTTCAACGTTTTCCACATTGAAAACAGTGTCTCCTTCCCATGGAGACACGAGACAATGTGGTCTCAAACTCCCTCCAAAAGAATCCTCCTTGCTCTAGCCACACATTTCTTCCATTCCACCAATTCTTGGGCATTAGCAGTTGCTGGCTTGGGGAGTTCTTGATCAATGAAGTCCTTCAAACCGTTTTCCTGTAATACCACTTCCATGCGATCCTTCTAGGCGATCTAATTCGAGTTGCCATCCATGGAATACTCCAGTCTCAAACTGTTGAATGCCATTGGTGAAATTTGAGATGTGATAAGAATTTGATTTCTATAATCAAGAACTTCAAACTTCAAACTTCTCCCTTCTTTGTATATTGTTCTTCGCTTTAATCACCTTTGCTCTGATACCATGTAGAAAATTTGGCTGTAGATCACCTGATAATGCAATATACTAAAACAAAATACTTGATCTACTTCTACAAACAAACTTGCGGAAGCTTAATCAATTTTGAGCAAGATCAAATAGAACACATATAACAGAGAATGAGAAATCAATCACACATGAAAACAAAGGAATACTCTAGGGAAAGCCTCAGCCAAAAACCCCGATCTCTGTATTATCATACAAGTGCAAATATCTCTGGATCATGCAAAGCTTTAGCTCACAATGTATCCAACTCTCAGGACAATCCCTCAATGCTGCTCATAGAAAGAATAGACAACACCTGTGCCTTCCTTCAGTCCTCCAAGCCTCCTATTTCCTTGCGTAGTTTCTCTTGGGTCCTCAAGCTGCCACCTGTGTGTAATTACCTCACACACTGCTCACCAAACTCAAAAATAACTGTGTGAATGAATTCCTTCTGCATGCAAGAGATATCATGATGGGAATATTCCTGCAACTGATAGTACATTGTTCCTTCCTCTGATCTCAACTGGGTCTTTGACTGAACTGACATGCATGAGTAATTTATGAGAGAATATTTAGGTATCTAAAGTACACTAGTTACATGCATGCATGCATTAACTAACTGAACTCACAATCAGTTCCACAAATTGTTGGAACTAATCTAATTGGACTTAAGTCAGTTAACTGAGCTAACTAATTACAACTCAAATTACAACTCATCCCGATCTCCTTAATTAAGGGATGACTTCCTTTATCAAAGGGATAATTGTTACATGTCTTCACATAGACTTCATGTTTGATTTTCTCCAACTAATTAACTCAAGATGAATTAATTAATTATTTTTCAAACAAATGCTAAGATCAAATTTGAATTTGAATTCTCAATTTTAGTTCAGGGACTAACTAAAATTGGAATGTATCCCGAAATGCTATTTATAGGAATGCTATTTTTAGCACTTCTATTTATAGCATTTCTTGTTGCTATTTTCAACAGTGCCTAGGAAGACCTACTAGTTGAAAACCTCATTGAGGTGACTAGTAGGCCTAGAATAAAAAGAAATAAAAAATAAAAATCTTTGCTCCATGTATCTCTCTCTCACGAATGCAGGTGTTCTCCAACTTCTCCAAGCAACAAAAACAAGTTAGCCACCAAAAGAAAAGTTGATCACAAACCTAGTCAAAAGAAGTCAAATTTTGACTTTCTCCTCTTTTTCTCAAATGCTCCAGCAGGACCAAGGTCATGCTAACCCATCACCCTCATCTATTTCCACCATGCACTCATAATTCCCAAGATTTTACCACTCGTTTTCCTTGTTGTCCTGAAATACTATAGGAAGATCTTGTAGTTACTATAGGAAACACAAATAAATAGAGAAAACAATTATTTTTGTCATATATTGAAAACCATGCAACCATTTGCTGAGATGTTTCAGGGAGATATGCATATGGATGATAATAACTTGCCCAAGCAATTTCAACGAATTCCAGTGCACAATTTTCAAGAAATCAACCTCCATCACCTACAACCATTTTTGAATTTTCCTCATATTCATGTATCCATTTGCAAATTTTTTTCATGGGGAGATGCATTTGGATGATGGTAACATGCCTAACAAATTTCAACAAATTCCAGTGCACAGTTTTCAACAAATCGACCTCCATCACCTACAACCATTTTTACTTTTTTCTCAATATTCGTACATCCATTGACCAATTTTTTTTTTTTAAAGGGAGGACCATAAGTATGATGACAACATGCTCCAAAGATTTCAGGTCAATACAGTATGCCATTTGGGAGATATGGGTTTAAACAAACTGTTATAGGGTTTCCTCTAGTTACTACAGGATGTCCTAATTTTGTACAAGAAACCAGCTGAGGGCTATAGGAAGGTAGGGAAGGTGAAATGAAGTTCTAGTAAGGGGTATGATAGTTGTGGAAAGTGTGGGGAAGGTGAACATCACCCATGGCCTAGCCCAACACTCCAAGAAGGACGAATTTGACTAAGATAGCTTGCTCACGGTAATTGGAAGATAGAGGTTTAGAATCACTAAGCTATGAAGACCTTTATAGAAGCAAACAGAATAAATTATCACCTCCAGAGGACCATGGATCGATCATCAAATCAACAACAACACACATGCCTCTCCAACAACCATTAGGTAGGTATAAGTATGCAATATTATTGACCTCTTCTCTTGAGCATATTATAGTTAGAAATTTGTTGTCAATGCATGAGAGATGAGGTTTTATAAGCTAAGGATGGGTCAGCATTCTCAGCTACCCTCAACTAGTTAATTGCAGCTAACTCCCTCACTCACGCAATGTGGAAAAGCCAAATTAGGAAGGGTGATGATTTTGAGGAGTGGGGAAAACAGTTAAAAGATGAAATTTGTGCAAAGGCCAAGTAACCAAAGCACTCCATGACCTCCATCCCCTTCATATCCACTATCTATCCATCATTCATCCATGGCATTTCATAAGAAAAAAGGTAACATTTTTCAAAGAACAAACCCTACACTCTGTCTCACCCTGAAAGTTTCTTGAAAAAGCAAACAAAGCACATCCTCTCCATTTTTACAAATATACACTACTCCCTCTCATCCCTAGCATCATCCTCCAAACCCTATACATCTTTTCTCATCACTCCCATAGAGTTATAAGACCCTAAAAGAGAAGGAATGACTGCTACAGAGGGCAAAATGTTGCTACAAGAAGGATGAAAGGAACAAATTGTGCTAAAAACCATCATGGCAGTGCCTGAGAGAGACCTAATCAAAACAGAGAACTCCAAAGCCCATTAGGAAATCATCTAAGCAACGAAAGAGAAGAACAAGGCAACAAAATGCAAGAAGTTATTCACCATCAAAGTAGAACTCAAATTGTAGTAATGAAAAGAGGCTTTCCAAGGGGTCTTTAATCTCTTCCTAACTTTTGTCCAAGGCCTAAAAGATGTTATAGAAAGGGGAGAAAGGCATGGAAATGCTGGTCCAAAATGGCATTGAGGGGCATGGAAGTCAGGTTGAGGGCCTACCTTGGGCTCAGACTATCATTTCTGCTCAAAATAGGTTTAAACAGGTTGCTACAAGGTTTCTTGTAATTACTATAGGATGTCCTAGTTTACTACAAGATCTCATCTAAAGGCATTTTGAGGGTTCTAGAGGTATTCAAATGGTGGAAAAATGTAGCAGGAGATTGGAAAAGGATGTGGAAGACCTTTCCAAACTGAAAAATCTTAAAGAAACTGTCTTTCATAAGGGGAAAAAGGTAGGAATGTACAAACCAAAGAGGCTGCCAGGGCCTTGAAGGAGGCACAATGATGTCACTAAGTTCCTTAGAGGTTGAGAAACACTTTTAGCAGGGGGGTATGATGGGCTTCCAAATTAGACATAAATAAAGGCCCATATGACCATCCTTTAGCGCATTAAACCTCTCTTTTTTCACTAGATAAAGTATTTTTAACTTTAATATGTTCATTAGAAAGGTTTATGGATAATTTCATATTTGTGCTTAATATTATTTATTTTTGTGGAATATTGTGAGAATATTGGGGAGATTATGAAGATTTGGAGGAGATAATTTAGCGAATTGCTCCTTACTATAGGAGGGTCAATATTAAATAGTAAATCAAGAAGATATTATAATATTATTGCATAGATTCTGGAGCTCTAATGATTGAGAAACCCTAGGAATGTGTGCACTGCCATTTAATGCAGATTTCGAGTATTCGGAACCAGATCCACTAATTAAGGTATTTTGGTGGGGAAAGCTTCCTCCTTTCATGGGGAACGATTCCTAATCATTTTGTATTAGTACCAAGTCGAATTTTCCTCTAGGGGTTGATTTTTATTAGCTTTCTTGGGGAGAGAACTCGTATTTTTGCAGCTCCAATTTCATTTCTTGCAGGTATGTAATTGTATTTATGGAAATAATGAAGATTAGTTCCATGTTCAGCTTCTAAATATTGGCCATCCCAGGAGCCTCAAAGCCCTTTTGTATCATTTACTTTTCTTCTTTTCACTCCTTATTCACATGCATTTGTTGTTGTTATTTTTTTTCTATTTGTGCATTTAGTATTGATGATTTCTTATTGTATGAATGGGTTAAATGGTTGAATTAAGTTATTTTTTAGGATCAAAAACATGATTTCATCCTTGGAACATATATTGAAGGTCATAATAATCATTGGTTTACTTGGATTAGTTTGCTTTTTCCCAAATCTAGATTTTTGGAAGTCCTTTGTGGAAAATAAGAATAGAATTCTGCTATTTTTTAGAGCATGCTAAAAAGATTTAATAAAGTTGATTCCACTTGCATTATATCAAAAAAACATTATAGTTAATAAAATAAAATACCCCATTTCATTTTCACTTGATTAGATTAGGCATTTGATAGATTACTAGCTCACTAGTTCTCAAATTTCTAGATTTTAGACTAGTAATATTTTGTTATTTTTCAACATGGTTAACAAAGGT
Source organism: Pinus tabuliformis (assembly GCA_031772625.1). Lineage (NCBI taxonomy): Eukaryota > Viridiplantae > Streptophyta > Pinopsida > Pinales > Pinaceae > Pinus > Pinus tabuliformis. Next base: position 285,262,398 of record CM062812.1, read on the forward strand.
ATTTTTTAGTGATTCCACTTGGAATGGAGACCTAATACATCCTAGTAAATAAAAAAAAATTCCCATCCAATTTGGATTTGATTTTCTTATTCATTCGGTGAATTATATTTTCTGTAGTAAATCTGCAGTTTCCTCTAGTAACTATAGGATCTCCTATATTAGCTTTTCAACATGCATATACTTGCTCAGATTCACTCAAGAAACCTGGTTATTTTCCATTAGGGTTGAATCAATACCCCTAGGCTATAAATCAATGATTATAGAATACTAAATACCAATTATGACTTGCCTCTTTACCCATGCAAAACATTTCAACAATTTGCGCGAATGGATAGATTTATGAAATGGATAATACAATGATGATTTCCACATCCAATGAACTCTATTAATGGACCTAAATTCTTTGAAATTTAATGATTGACATTCACTTCATGAGATTTAATTTATGCAATTAGGATAGGTTTCTTTCCTTGTATTTTCTTTGTTATTGTAGGTTAAGGTTTCCATTTCGAGCATTTCATTTTTTGTAATTAGTGTAAGATCTAATTTTATTACATTCACTCCATTACATCATGATATCAAAGGAAGGACACATTGTATGCTACCCATATAGTTCTGATACCTCTTAAGTTTGTATGAACCCCGGGTTGATATTAAAGTTGGTAGCCTTGCGAGTTGGGACATTCTTGTTGCAATACCGAGGCTCATAAGTTTCCACCTAAGCCCTCGGGTCTAAGGAAAAGGGGGCCAAAGGAGATCGACGTTCACATTTTTCTCAAGTATGTTTAGTTTAAAGTCACTAAATAGCCTGAACTCTGATATACTTGTATGATCATTTCACGGGGTATGTTATCACTCCGAAGTTTTCCCTAGAAGTTATAAAAAGAAGGAATCATCCGAGGTAACCACAAACCAATCTTTTTGGCTTAGGCTCTAGCCAACCTAAGTCCAGAGAGGGTTCTCTCTTTATAGTTTAACATTGTTTTTTAGGATTTTAGGCTAGCTCTTAGTTTTCATGGGGTTTTGTTTTGAATTGAAGGTTGGGTGGTGGAATTCTTGGAGCAGATGGATAGAGCTAGGTCTCCAAGCCATTGGGCTATGGAGTCAATAAATGGATAGCATAACTGGACCAGATCATTAAAGGGCATGTTCACAGGGCAGGCTAGCAAAACAAAATGAAAATCTTCAAGCCTAATGGGTGAAGTAATTCTAACCAGGGTGAAAGGGCACTTAAGAATCCTTCGAACGGGATCAGAATGAAGAACAAAGGATGATCATGAGCAAAGGGAAATTAAGAATCCTTTTCTAAAGACCAGAGGATAAACTACGGAAGCTAAGGAGCAGTTAAGAATTCCATAGCTAAGATAGTTTAGTAGAAAACATTCAGAATTTAAAATAGTTAAGATAGAGTGCATTCAAGCAATTTCTGAAATATCATTCCTTGTTATACATTTAGATTTTATAAATTTACATAAAATATTATGGAAAAAACATAAGGAAAACCAACATTGAACATGAAAGAATACTTATTTGTATTTTTCTTTACACAAGAATCATGTGAAATACCTGATCTTTATTCCATGATCCAGTAAGTCAATCCAGTCATTGATACAATAGAACTTTGATTTGAGAGAAAACGTCTATAGAAATCTCTTGGAATCCACCCTACATACTTCGAAATGTGAAGTATTTATACAAAAAATAATTACAAAATATCTGATAACAATTTGAGATTTAATCTAGGAAATAAAATATCTTCATGTGTGAAGATAGAGACAGATGTAGAATTGCTTCTTGCATCCCTTTTATTGTGGTGTTGCTGGCTGTTTCTATTGAGTTTTGAGCTCTTTAAGCTGGCTAATAGTTGTGGTATTTCTACGCTGGAATATTCTTTACTTTGATCTTTCACTGATACTCTTTGACTTTGTTACTCTTTGACCCTGCTAATCTGTCTTTTACCTGTTTCACCTGGCTACCTTTATATTTACTGTAGTAACTTTCTGATGTAAAACTTTTTCATAGTAAATATGTCATTTTTTCCCACCATTCTGCATCAGGTAACTTTATTTTTACCATCATTCTGTAAATTTCATCTACCTCTATGTATTTTGCAAAATTTGGTTTGGTGAGAAACAAATGTTTCACTTCATGCTCTATGAAAAACAGGTTCTCCAATGTATCATATAATACTTTGCCTGTAGGCAAAGCTTTAATAGTTGAAGAGTTGGCTTGTTCCTTGGCCAATTTCCTGAGGCTGTCACTATAGTCCAATTGGGTCACGAGCTTGTCATTGATGACCATAGGACTGGGAATACCTTTGTCCCTTAAAATCTGAAACTTAGTCATGAACATGTCAATGGCTACTTGCATGTTGTGGAACTTCTCTTCTAATTTGTGCATGAGGTTTATTTTGGAAAGAACCTTTCTAATCTCCAGAATGGCTTCAGTCCTGTCATCTATGTTAAGATCTTGGAGCTCATATCTGTTCTTGCTATTTAGGAAGTGGATGAGTCAATTTGCATCCTCAGGATTATCTCCTAATTCTTCTCTTACTTTCTGGATAGCTTCAGTGGCTCTCTTCACTAATTCTTTTTGGTCAAATATAACCTCAATTTATAGGCAAATATCATTGAAAGAGTCAATGATATTGGCTTAGAGCATCTCTTTAGTCTGTCCTAGTGGCTTCTGCAGTGTCAAATATCTCTCTAGGACTTTGATTTTCTCACCCATCCTTAGGGCCTTCTGTGTCTCTTCTCTTTGCTGAATTTGGGCAAGTTTACAGTCAGTTTCTAAACTTGCCACTTTTTCCTTTAATCTCTTTAGCTCTGTAGCCTGGATAGACATATCCTCCATGGCTTTTACCAGTTCTGCTGCTTTCTCAGTTGATGTACCTGCTACTGTAGTGGACTCAGTTGTAATTGGCAGTGTTGTGGAAGGTGGAGTTGCAAGTGCCAATGATGCTGCCAATGTGGAAGGAACTGTTGTTGACACTATGGGGATGACAGTTCTAGAAGTTGCGGCGATGTCACTTTGCTTCAACTGAATTAAAGTGTCCAATTCCTTCTCTGTCTCCTTGAGTTGATCATTTAGCTTCAGGACCAAGTCCATGAGCTCCTCATGTCCGTGTTGTGCTTCTAGGACTTCTTGTGTCTGAGGATGATGCAGCTGGGGTATCTTTAGCTATTTTTTGAGTGCAACTATGTCATCATTTTTCTTCTTGATCAGCTGCTCTATAGATTTTACATATTTGGGATTGTGTCTCAACTCTATGACTAAGTCCTCTAAGGACTTGATTCTATTATCTTTAGCCTGTGAGGAGGCTTTCTCCAACTGGAACTGTGCTGATATATTGTTAAGAGAGTTTTCCAATTGGTGGGTAGCAATGGCTTTCCCTGTTAGGGTGGAGTATGTCATCTCCCCTATTTGCTTATGTAGCTCAATCTGGTTAATGGGATGAATATCCCTTGCCAGTACTTCAAAGTACACTTTCTTAAAATTTGATGATGTCCTTGGATGCTGAGTGGTTGGATTGATGAAAGTCATATGTATTTTCCCCTCTTTGACATCAAAGGTTGACATAAGACTTGTTTTATTGGTAGGGGCCATTTTCAGATACTATGCATAGGTTTGGGCTTTTGTTGTGGCCACCAACAACCCCCCTCTTTGTTTGGTATTAGCGATAACACCAAGCAAATGGGGACCCTTAATAAAAATCCAAAAAAAACATTTTATCAAATTTTTTGTATTTTAACTCCCTAAAGTTGTATCGCATCGCGAGAAGAGAGTGAAACGTTTTCCTATGCGCATAATAAGCTGCGAAGAAGCGACGTGAAATTCATCGCATCGCATATATTATGAAGCACTCTTAAATGAAAAACTTAAGGAATCTTCGACGGCCGATATGCGACGTCGCATATCGCAACATCGCATAAGCAACACACGATGATTGGATGACTAAGTGCGATCTGCGATATTGCGATCTGCGATATTGCGATCTGCGATATCGCGATCTGTGATAGTTGCGATCTGTGATAGTTGTGATACTGCGATCATCGATACTGCGATGCGAGTCGCAGAAATCACCCATCGCAAAATTTCCTCGGCACAGTATTCAAGGAAAGCTGTCTGTAGACCAAAATTGGGCGCACCCCTTAGAAGAAATTAATGATTGTATGCCAAAGTATCCAAGAAGGATTGTGTTGTGTTTTTCGAAGAGTCAGTTCATTATGGGTGTCATGATTATGCATTCATTAGAGCTTAAAGCTTTCATGTCAATCTTTTCATCATTACTCTTTTCCTTTGCGTAAACTGTAAGACAACTAATAACATAAAGCAATGTGCAGGAAACATCTAAGGAAAGGGGGAAGCGTCAATACTCGGAGAACATAGAAGAGATGCCTTCACAAACGGATGCCGCATGCAATAGGACCACAGATTCCAGAGTATCACTCAACAGATACTGATGTCAATAGGCCATCCAAAACTCAGAATCAAAGGCGCACAAAAGCAGCATGTTTACAAAAGATCCTAAAGCTTAGACTGGGTAAAGCAAAAAGAAAAAGGCGCTAAAGAGGGAAAACGCACTAGAAAAGCCTGGAACAAAGAACGGAGGCAATTTTCAATACCAAAAATTGTTCAGAGAGCAAAGTCCCTAACTTATTCAGTCATTCACAAGGCCGGAAACCGAAATAGCAAAAGCAGAATCAGTTTGAGAGAAATTTGGGTTATTACCAAGTATACACACAGTGAATACACCAAGCCAGAGGAAGATTTTCGAAAATATCTTCTAGTTTGCCAGAAAGCGGTGCCAGCGCTTGTTATTTCTATTTTCGTAGCTCAAACGAAAGGAGAAGACGACCAACCGACTCTTCCCAAGTGAATATTGCATTACTTACAACACTAAGGAGCAAATACAGAAACGGTTAGAAATTAGATTCAAGTTTTAGAAATAAATTTGCTTTAGTAGAAGGGCGGTCATTTAAAACCGTGTCCTAAATTTATGTAATTAAGATTAATTAGTTAGCAGTATTTAAACCCTTCTCAGGCATTTGGAGAAGGGTCCAGAAATTTGTCAAAAAACTTGTCCTCAGAACATGCACTTTTGCACCCTCGGAGGGGGTTTTTGATGAATGGATGGATCGAGATTTATCAATGTTTGCATTTGATGTCTGCTACTGATGTTGCACTTTTGTACTCTTAGTAGATGTTAGAACAAGTAGAGATAAATCGTTGTTGCTTGAAGCTTATGAGTGGAACCAGTCATAAATGGTACTTTTATCTCTTGATCAATTTCTGCTTATATTCTTAAAGTGATATGTTATCACCCAGGTTGTTCCCTTTGACTCCCAAGGGAATACGTCCGGGGTAACCACTAACCAATCTTTGGATTACAGATCCTAGCCAAACTGTAATCAGAGAGGGCTCTCTCTTTATGATTTGTCTCTGTTTTGATAGTATTTTAGGCTAGTTATGATTTTCAAGATTTGTTTTTTGTATTTGGTTGGAGAATGTTTCAGTCAGGATATATATGTGCTCACACTAGAATGTTATAGGTCATTGGGCATGGAGTCAGTGGTCCTTTAGATGTTTGGTGTGCTATGTTGATATGATAGTGATGCTGCAGAGCTGGATAACTTATCTGGGAAACAACGCTTTGGAATTTTGATTAAGTGTGATGTATTCAGTTTATGAAAGGCAGTTAAGAATCTTTCAATAAAAGGATGTGTGAAGAAGTGAGAATATCATTTAGAAGCAACTAAGAATTTCTAGATAAACATCCACAGTTATTGAATTAACGCAAACATGAGCACTCAAGATTTCATGTCCATGGTTAATTCAGAAGAAAACATTTACAGCAATAAAAGATTGAGCACAGAGTGTTATGAATCATGTCCTGTACTATTCCTTTTCTCTATTGCTAGATTTGATGAAAACATGAGTATGCAATAACATAAGAAGACAAACAGAGCTTAAGAAAACTTATTATTCCACCAGACAGCACAAGAATTCTGCAATAGCACCCAGGTCATCATCAAGACATCAAAACTTCAGGAAATCACTGAGCTAGTCCAGCCCTTTGTATTAGATGATTTTGAAAGTGTACAATATATTTTCCTCAAAGTAAAATTACCAACCCCTTATGCGTTACTAAGGGGGGTATATATACAAAATTTACATGAAAAATATCAAGGGAATGAGTTAATGGCTCATTGATGTTATGCCAACTCCTGGAGCGTTGTAGCTGAGAAGGTTAATGCTGTAATAACTCTTTAGTGCTTTTAGTTGTCAAAATGGTCAGAGACTGTTGACTTGGTGGCTGCTGGAGTCGGCTGAGGATACGCTGTCAAAGATATGCGTTTTTTCTTATCCTTTGGGCTAGCTGTCATTGTACATGTGCTGAGTCATTTTTCAGCTGCTTTAAATGCTAACCTTTTTCTGCTGTTTGTCTTCTAGTGAGCTGGAGATGGCAGTGACCAAGCAACTGAGGCTAACGTGGAAGAATTTGAAGCATTGCCTGCCACCAATCCTCCTTAGGCATTTGATGTCTTCGAATCTTAATCAAAGTTTCATCGGCCTCTGTATACCTGTAAAAATTAGGAGGAATTTCAAAAAGGTGCTTCACCTCACTCTTAATAAAAAACAGGCCTTCAAGTTTATTATATAAGCTCTGTCCTGTTGGAGGCCTTGTTTCCTGAGAGGTACTGGCAGATGCAGTGATTTGGTTTTCAATATAAGCTGCCATCCTGTTAGCAAATTGATCTCGGGAGATCAGCTTTCCTGCACCGCTTAGTAGGCTGGGCAGTCCTTTTGCTTGCAGTGCTGCCATCTTATGCTGGTACTCATGTACTTCAGCTTGTATCTCAAAGCACTTTCTCTCCACTGTCTGTACATAATTCCTGAGAGTGAGTACTTTCTTGGCTGTAAGGACGGCCTCTGTTCTGTTGACTATGCCCATGGCTGCCAGTTCCTCCTTTTCTTGCCTGTTCAAAAAATCTATCATTCTGTTGGCCTGTTCTGGCTTGTCTCCCAGTGTTGTCTTGGCCCTCTGAATCTCTGTTTGTGCTAGGCCAATTAAATCCATCTGCTCATGTATGGTTTTAATTGATCTCCATTGTTTATCGATGGATTGGCCAATTTTGGCCCACAAAATTCTCCTTATTTCAGCCATGGCACTTTCCAGATTCAGCTCTTTTTCCAAGGCCTTTATCTTTTCTTTTAGGGCCTTTATTTCTCTGCCTTGTTCTGCCACTGTTATCTTTGATTTGTCATATTTGGTATCTAATTCTGCCAATTTTTCTTTGGCCTTCTTTATTTCATCTGCCTGAAGGTCCATTTCCTTAATGGCCTTGGTTAATTCTTCCACACTTGCACTGGAGCTTGGAGCTGTTGCTGCTGCTTCTGTCGTAGGGGCCACTGCTGCCTCTGTAGTTGTTGCAGTGGTTGAAGTAGTTGGAGGAGCTTGGGATGTAGATTCTCCTTGTTTATCTTGCAATGTTCCTTCAAGCTCCTTCTCCAAATCGAGGACCTTTTGATTTAGCTGCATTATGAGGTCCAGTTGCTCATCACCCTGTTTTTCCTTTTGTAGCTCAGCTGTTTGAGGGTGCTCTGTGGGCTGCAGCTTTAACCTCTTCTTCAATGCATTGAGGTCATCTTCTTTTTTCTTCATAAGGGCCTTTACACCCTTTGGATCCTTAGGATCATGTCCCAGGTCGATAATAATGTCCTCTAGTGACTTTATTCTGTTATCTTTGGCTAGGGAGGACATTCTCTCAAAATCCAACTGGGTGTTGGTATTTTTGAGTGACTCTTTTAGCTCATGGGCCAATGTTGCCCTCTCCACCAAGGTTGCATAGACCATTTCTCCAGTCTGTTTGTGGAGTTCTATCTGGTCCATGGGATGGATGTCTTTGGCTAGGACCTCCACCCTTGTCTTCACATAGTCTGCTGCTGATTTTGGATGGGGAACTGTAGGCTTGAAATGGCTGAGGATCATTTTCTCCTCTTGGATGTCATACACAGACATTAGCCTTTCCTTTTGGGCTGGTGTGGCATTGAGAAATTGCTTATAAACCTCCACCCTCAGCAGGTCATTCTGTGCCTTTATTTGTTTGAAGAAGTCCTTAGTGCCTTTGGGCTTCTTGCTCTGCTGTGAGGAGGATGACACCTCCAAACCCAGTTGTAATCCTTGCTCCTGCTGAAAGGAGCTTGTCCCTATGTGATGGCTGCCCTCCCTGTTTTTCCTTGAACTGTCAAGGAATTCTTCAGTGATGTCTTCTACCTCCGGGGAATCAGCTCTTGGCCTCTTGGTCTGGGGTTCCTGGGAGGATCCACTAGCAGGAGTGGACTCTTCTCTGGCTCTCTTCGTACCCCTGTCCTCTTGTGCTGGGGTCTGTAAAATTGGAGCTGTGGGTGCCTCAGTTTGTGGAGGGGGAGTCTGCTCTTGCTGCTGCTCCGGTTGCTGCCCTTGTGGCTGTTCTTGTTGCTGCCCTTGTGGCTGCTCTTGTTGCTGGTCTTGTTGCTGCCCTTGTTGCTGTTCACTTGAAGGGGCAGACTTTTCTTTCATGGTTTCTTCCTCAGCACCCATTATGCCTTTCCCTTTGTCTGTGGCTGGTGCTGCTGTGGAAGGTGCCTGTGCGACTGGTGCAGTCCTTGAGGCCGAGGTCCCTTCTCCTGCTGAATAAGGCCGTTTGAAAGGTACCTGCTGCACAGAGTCTAGGTCAATAGTTTTTTCAAGCTCCTTTACATTCTTTAGCATTGTCTCTTCTTCAGTTAGTTTTTCAACTAGAGTACCCTGCTGCCATTCTTGCTGGTTGGCATATCTTTCAATGTGTGGGTATTGACAATGCCTATAACCTAGAAGCCTGTACTTGGTTCTTCTAGCAGTAATGAAGCCTTGAGGGTCATAAGGGACCCACCGAAAACTATATGACAGCTTGTATTTATCTTTGAGGATTAGGTCGGCATCTTCCCATCCTTCTTTCTTATTCATGATGAAGGGGCCCAACTGGTGTTTGAACTTGAGGTGGGCCTTCTTTTTGGAGCTGTGGAAGTGGGTGAGGTCGGACTGAATCAACTGCCTGTAATACTCCAAGGAAAATAACCTCATAGGCACATATTTTGGGAGCCTGTATGGACAGAGCTCACAGCCATAGACTCTGATGACTGTATGATTCTCATATAGGTACCAATCACCTATTTTGTATTTTTTGGAAAGCTGCAGAGCTTTTTGTATCTCAGTTGATATTCTGGGAGCAGGGGACCTCATCAATAGGCAAGAGACTGGGTATACAAATTGGTCAACAAATTCACAATAGGAATAGGGTGAATTTGAGACTTTGTGATAGACAGAGGTCCAGAAGATAACAAATCTTCTTTCCCCTCTATAATCCAGCTTTTTGATGTAGCATGGAAAAGCCTCAGACTGATAGTACATGAAAAGGTGATAGATATAGGCCGAGTACTTGAAGACACCCTGTCTATCCACTTTGCCCAACTGATCATGGATCTTGTTAGCTATGAACTTGGCAAAGTTATATTTGCGGGCAGGGGGTTGGCCTGGGCTGTAAGCAGCTAGCAATACCAGCATTGTTTCATCCACATGCTCGCTGGTTTTATATCCCAGCACATAAGCAATCATGTCCAGTAATAGTCTGCCTACTTCAGTAAAATAGACATCCAGATAAGGAGGTGGCCCTGTAGGTTGGCACTCAGGTCTCATGAATGTCCTGGTGACCTTTTGAATCTCCTCACTGGTCATCTTGGCACCAGTGTCCAGCAGATAATTCATGGAAAATGGGAACAACAGCTCTGTCTGATCAAAATGGAGCATTTTATTGATGGATTCAGGATTAATGTATAAGAGGATCCTCCCAGATGGAGAGCTAATAGCTCTGTGCTGCACATCATAGTTTTCTGCACATATGCGAATGATCTCAGGAAAGACATTGACAGAGGGGAGACAATAGTATGGCAGGTTTGACTCCCATATCCCATATGTATCATGACCATTCAGGTAGTCCTCTCTCAATTGCCTGAAGGTCTGCAGAAAGTCCCTGTTACCCACAAAGTCTTCAATGAGGTAGTCCTTGTCAGCAAAGGGCAAGGCCTCCAGGTCTTTATTTGGTGGATTTAATGGAGCTACACTGAGGGTTGAGGGTGCAGGGGCAGCCATTGTATAATCTGATTTTGAACAAGGTGAGTGCAAAGGATTGCAAGGTTCCTCAGAGCTTAAGTGATAGACTCACTGTAGACAATGTTTGAAATGTTTTTCACAGTGGAAAAGGCAGGCTGGTTTCTGCAGTTTTTGGTAAATTCACAGGGATTGTGAATTGCTAGGGGTAGATTGCAGAGGGTATGTGAGATTTACTTTGGTAAAAAGCTGCAGCTGGTCCACACCCGGAAAAAGGGAACAATGCCGGGAACTTCGAGGACAAATTTATAATTTTGGTCAGCGAATTGACTGTTTCAATGTCGAATTATAGTGCTGGGGCAATGCAGGTTACTTTAGCTCTCATTTAAGTAGCAGACAATGCTTAATTGTGGAATTTGACAGGTGTTTTAATGGTGAATTTGCAGAGAAATGGTATGCATGGGCGAAATGGGAGAATTATGGTGAATACCTGGATAAATCGCTTAGAAAGCCTGCGGGCCGAACGGTGAAGGCTGAATGTAGCTGAGTTGATGAGTTGGCACGGTTGCAAATTTGAATTTGGAGGTCCGGAGGCGATTTGGCAGTGAACCAGCGGCAACGGCTATGTCTTCTTCGCTCGAAAATGACATAAAACGGCCCAAACCGTGACTTTTAACGACGAATTCGGAAAAAATGAGTAATTGGCGCCTTTCCGCCGATGACGTCATGGCGGGCCCGGGTACGGAGGGTGACGTGGCTGCTGAGGTGTAGGCCAGCGTGGCCGGACACGGTGGCGGGCGGATAAGGTGGCAGGGCTACGTGGAGGGCCACGCGGCGCGGGGGGCGGGAGATGGTGCTACGTCATGATGACGTATGGATGACATAAGGGGGAGGTGGTAACGGGGAAGGTGGTAAGCGGTTTCCCCGCACCACCTTTGGGCAAAGGCGGTATCGGGGAGGGGGGCTCCGAACAACCCCGCCGCCTGCCACGCGTCCCATGTACGGGGCGGAAAACCACTGTTCCCCGGACGCTAAAGGACGGCAGATCCAAATCTGGAAATACCTGCCCACCGTTGGATCGGGGGTGGCGGACGATGGACGGCTGGCGGGCCTCTCGACGGATCGTGCATGTTGGGGGGGTCCCGCCGGCATATTAAAATATTGAAATTAATATTTTGGGCGGAGAACTTTAGGTTTAAAGGCTTTTTTGTGGATTTTTTGGGGCAAGGGTTAATCTGAGGGGGGAAGAAGGGTTAAAAAGTGAGTTTTAAGCAGAGGGAAGGGGTTTTTGTGGAATTCTTGAGCAGAGGTGAGGTGAGGGCTTAGGGGGAGGTTATCACTCCCACCAGAGGTTAGAGCAATCCCATGACAGGGTTGACCATAGTCCCTGGTGGACTAATGCTTCCCTTTAGACAAACTTATTTAGCTATAGTGCTAAAAAGGGAGGATATTTATACTTTGCTTGGGGTTTATACACCAGGGTGTTATAATAGTAGGGAAAGGGTGACATAGGGGATTTAGATAATAGAAGTTAGGGGTTAATATGGAGGGAAAAGGTGAATGAGGACTGATATCACTAAGTTTATTAGAAAACCACTTAGCTTAGGGAGTAGATCAAAATGAAAAGAATTTTAGACAAGAAATGTGGCTCTTAAAGGAAACCAGAACCCACATAAAACCTTGAATTCTTTTATAAACACAACTGGTGTAGGGATGTTAGTGATGAGTGTAAAACAAGGGAAACAGGAAGTTAGAAATGCTCCATTGATGCTTTTCTTATCTTTGACCAGCAAGATTCAGTTTGGAAGGAATGACATTTCAGCAACCCCATCTGCCTACCCATCTACCTGCCTAGCATTTTTTGTTTCTTCTTGGAGGGTGCACTTAGACTTGTAGACCCTTATGTGCCTTTTCTTTTCCATTGGCTTTTTCCTTTTGATTGTCTATCTAGTACTACCCTTATTTCTTCCAAGGCCCCAGATTAAGCAGTTGGGAATCTCAATTCTCTACCTAGCTATTGGTCTGCCAAGATTAAACAGTTTGGACAGACTTCTTTCTCTAATCTACCACAAAAATTGAAACATGGCATGACCCAGATTAGGCTGTTGGATCACCCATTGAGAAGTAGGACAGCACCAACCAAATGTAAATGTGTGTCTTCCATCAGAATATGAGATCTTTGCCTCACCAAAGTAGATCATATTGGCACTTCCCATGCCAATCATGAAAAATGAAACCTATTGGTATAGGTAACTAATAGTGGCTCCACTTGGGGATGGTTTTTCTTCTTGAAAGACCAAGAACAGCAGGTCAGAATGCCTTGGCCCTTGATCTGTTTTACCAGAACTTGGAAATTCTCTTCTTGTACTTAAAAATTGGAGGCTTTTACCTCTGTGGAATTTCTGGACTATTAGGCCCTTTTCTGCTTATTTATAGCAGCTTCTCAAACTAAATTGTTTACATGCTGAAAGAAAATATATACAGCTGATTATGTACAGAAGGAGAGACCCTGTTATGTGGATGGAAAATGATCAAAATAGTGCTTCAACATCCTGCCATTTACAGGACCTTCACCTAAGTCAGTGCCATCCAAATTTTCCAAAAAATAAGTGTTATTTCCCTGTAATGCTTGAATGACAAAAGGCCCTCTCCACAGGGAGTCAAATTTGCCATGCTTACCCTTGTCTTCTCTTCTTGAATCCCATTTGAGGACTTTGTCCCCAATGAAGAAATCTTCAGCCTTGGTTCTTCTGTCAAAGGCTTTCTTCAGCTTTTCTTGTAGGATTTGAACTCTGTTGTACACTTGATCTCTGGTTTGCTGCAGACATATAATTTGGTTTACTCTCCTTTGCATGTCATTCGGTTCGGCTTGACTTTCTTGGAGCAACTTCATAACAGGAACCCCTAGTGAAGAAGGAAATTTGGCTTCTAATCCATAGACTAACTCATATGGGCTGACCCCAATGGATCTCTTGGCTGTTAACCTATCTGCCCACAAGGCATTCACTAGTTTCTTATGCCAATTCTTTTTATTTTCTTCTAACACCTTCTTTATCATGTTCACAAGGCTTTTATTTGATGATTCAGCTAGGCCATTCCCTTGAGGGTAGTATGCAGTGGAGTGGCCCAAAGTAATCTGAAATTTGTGGCAGAAGTTCACCATCTTCTGGGATCTAAAAGCAGCAACATTGTCTGTTATTATCTTGTTGGGGCAGCCAAATCTAGCCAATATGTTATTCTCCACAAACTGAATGATTGTCGAATCATTTGCCTGTCTACATGGGATGGCCTCAATCCATTTGGTGAAGTAGTCTGTGGCTGTGAGGATCCATCTATGTTGGCCTGAAGATGAGGGGTGAATTTCCCCAATGAAATCCAAGCCCCATTGCTGAAAAGGCCCCTCTGTTGCAATAGGCCTCAAAGGGAGTGGTAGTAACTTTCTCTTTCCCTCAAATATTTGACATTTATGACATGAAGTGGTAAATTTCTTGACATCAGAGAAAACACTAGGCCAATAGTAACCAGCTCTCAATATCTTATCTGTTGGAAATAATACTGAGAGGGCGGGTGAATCAGTATTATCTAAGTCTTTTAAAACAAATCTTCCTTATTTGATCTTTGAATTATTTTTGCATGTCAGTACCATAAAATAATGAGCATGAACAAAGAAAACAGATAGTCACACCAAAGAACACAAGATGTAAGGTGGAAACCCAATGTGGGTGAAAACCACCTGCTGCAATATGTCTCTATCTTCTTTCAAATTAGAAACTCCTTTTACAATGATTTTGTACTGGTGCAGTCCTTTACCAGTACGCAAGCTGCAACCTGCAGAGAGCTACAACTCTCTCTCACTCTCGTTTTCCAGTCTCTCCTGGAAGGGAGCTACAACCCCCTACTTCTTTTCATAAAGCATCAAATGATCATCAAGTACATAACAGTTACAGTCCACTATAGTTATCAGATCAGCAATAACATAACTAACCCAGAACACCTTATCAACAGAGAAATTCAATCAACAGAACATCTTAAGACAGAGACGCAGTTTTCCCTTCTGTGGCCTGCGTCGCGACGCAGTTCACCTTCTGCTTTCCTGCGTACACTCGCAGGGATCCTTCTGCCGCACTGCGTGCCCACGCACTGTTCCTTCAACTGCACTGCGTACTGTTGCTTCAGGGACGCACCCAGAAGTACTATCGCGCCGCGTACTTTGCTGCAGGGACGCACCCAGAAATACTATCGCGCCGTGTCCTTTTGCTGCAGGGACGCACCTGAACCTTAGTCGCTCTGCGTCCCCACGCAGGTCTCCTGTTACTGCACTGCGTCCCCCACGCAGGTATCCTGTTACTGCACTGCGTCCCCACGCAGGTCTCCAGTTACTGCACTGTGACCTTCTGATTAGGGCTGAATAGACAGTCCACTAGAGTGGCACAGATACTCAAATCTGATCATGCGCTCGAAAGATCACCCTTCACAGATTCGCCTTCAACTTCCTTTTCTTATAGATCAAGCTTTTAAGATCATGACCCAATATTTCAGATCTAAAGATATTCAATTGCAAAAGATGCTTAGCCAAGTGATCTCCTTTGCTTTATATAGGCAAGCTCCTCCTCAAATCATGGAACAATACCACGAGCCGACACCATAATAACACAATACCGTCGGCTAGATACCAAGAGTAAAACACAAGAAACCCCCACGTGTGCTTTTCTCTGCCTTGAAATGTGTGCACTGGGGGGACGCACCTCCTGAACGGCTGGCCTGCGTCTCTGGACGCGGTCCCTACATGGTGTACCTGCGGGTACGCACCTTATGAACTGATTTCCTGCGTACTTCTTAATTTTCGATAAAATGAGAGCCTTGCCACGGGAGTTTCCATCAAGTACAACATCTGTAACATATACCGGAAACATAATGCCAACAATCTCCCCCTTTGGACTTGATGGCAACCTCACAAACTTCAGCTTCATTCTCCCCCTTTGACATCAAGGGCAAAGGGGTATGCTCCCCCTAAGATCATGCTCCCCCTGAAAAAGAACCAGATCTGCAACAAAGAACCATAATCCACCATGAAAGAGATAGAGACATATTGCAGCTATTTCCAATATCTCCTTCTGACCATCCTCCATAATGCCAACAATGCATTATATGCTCCCCCTGAACCTGTACCATCAATCAGAAAAGGTTCAACAATAAGATGATGCATCAACAACCCCCAGCTTTTGTCTGAGGTATTCAAAAGTGTCCCTGGGCAATGGTTTGGTGAGAATATCAGCAACTTGTTCCTTAGAAGGAACATACTCCAACTTGACCTTCTGTTCAAGTACTTGTTCCCGGAGAAAATGGTACTTGATTGGTATGTGCTTGGTTTTTGAATGCATAACAGGATTCTTTGAGATGCTGATTGCACTTGTATTATCACATAAGATGGGGATTGGTGGTGTACAAGTGATTTGAAAATCCTGCAAAGTCTGCATCATCCAAAGAAGTTGGGTGCAACAGGATGCAGCAGCAACATATTCCGCTTCAGCTGTAGACAAGGCAATCGAACTCTGTTTCTTGCTGAACCAAGATACCAGTCTGGAACCCATAAAGAACGCACCACCACTTGTGCTTTTCCTGTCATCCACGCTTCCGGCCCAATCTGCATCTGTATAAGCATGAAGTGTAAGATCTGTATCCCTAGGATACCATAAGCCATAATTTTGAGTCCCTTGAAGATATTTGAAAATTCTCTTCACTGCTTGAAGATGAGTCTCCTTCGGATTTGCCTGAAATCTTCCAACTATTCCAACTGCATGCATGATGTCCGGTCGGGTACCTGTTAAATAAAGTAAACTTCCAATCATAGATCTGTAGGTTGGTTGATGTACTTCTGCAGATTCATCATTTGCACTGAGGCTACATCCTGTGACCATGGGTGTACATACTGGTTTTGCATCTTCCATGCCATATTTCTTCAAAATCTGTTTGAGATACTTGGTTTGAGATAAAAAGATTCCTCCTTCTTTTTGTTGGATTTGCAAACCAGGGAAATATGTCAGTTCTCCTAGCAGGGACATTTCAAATTCTTTCTGCATGACCAAGGCAAAGCTTTGACTCATAGCTTCTTCATTGCTGCCAAAAATAATGTCATCTACATACACAACAAGTATTAGCAATTTGTCATTTTCAACTTTTATATAAAGATTGCTATCTGCTGATCCTTTTGAAAAACCTTGTTGATGAAGATATTTGTCCAAGCGGTAGTACCAAGCCCTTGGAGCTTGTTTGAGACCATAGAGAGCCTTTTTCAATCTGCATACAAGGTTTGGATCATTTCCAAGAATGAACCCATCTGGCTGTTCAATGTATACTTCTTCTTCCAAGTCTCCATTCAGAAAGGCTGATTTCACGTCCATTTGAAATACTTTGAAGTTTTGAAAACTTGAGAGAGCAAGAAACATTCGGATGGCCTCAAGTCTTGCAACAGGAGCAAAGGTTTCTTCAAAGTCTATTCCTTCTTGCTGCGCATACCCTTTACAAACAAGTCTGGCTTTGTTTCTAATTACTTCTCCATTTTCATTCAATTTATTTTTGAAGACCCATTTTGTTCCGATAACATTCTTATCCTTTGGTCTAGGAACCAACTCCCAAGTGTTGTTCTTTTCGATCTGCTCAAGTTCTTCATCCATTGCTTTCACCCAACATTCATCTTTGCATGCCTCTTTCACATTTTGTGGTTCAGTAGAGGAGAGTAACGCCAAATAGCTTGAAGCTTCTGCAACTGTTCTTCTTGTTTGTACACCTGCTTCTTTCTGCCCCATAATCTGAGATTCTGGATGGTTCTTCTGAACATATCTGGATGGAGTCTTTTCTTCTATTCTTGTTTGCTCCTCTGGTTCTTCTTGAGGTTTTTCTTGAGGTTCTTCTTCTTCATCATTTTGTCTTTGAGGGTAGCCTTCATCTTCTTCGATGTCTTCATGATGTACTTGCCTAGGAATGTATCCCTTCTCATCCACCACTACATCAATGCTGTCAACAATTCTGCCAAGTCTTTTATTGTAGCATTTGTATGCTTTGCTATATGGAGAGTAACCAATAAGAATGCCTTCATCTGCTCTAGGTTCAAGTTTGCCAAGCTGCTCATCAGTATTCTTGATATAGCATTTGCTCCCAAATATTTTGAAGTGCTTTACCGAAGGAGTCCTACCACTCCAAAGCTCATGAGGAGTTTGAGTGCTGTTCACCCGGACATTTGTTTTGTTGAGAATAACAACCGCAGCATGTGCAGCTTCACCCCAGAAAGTTGCGGGAGTTCCTGATTCATCAAGCATAGCACGAGCCATTTGTTGGACTGTTCTGTTCATTCTTTCCACAACTCCATTTTGCTGAGGAGTTCTTGCTGTAGAGAATTCTCTTCTTATCCCATGTTCTTCACAGAAATCGAAAAATTCATTTGAAGTAAATTCCCCACCTCTGTCGGATCTGAGGCACTTAATTTTGTGACCTGATTCATTTTCAACCAAGGCTTTGAAGGATTTGAATTTTTCGAATGCTTCATCTTTGTGCTTCATAAGTCCTAACCAGACAAACCTGGAGAAATCGTCAATGAATAATATCAAGTATTCTTCTCCTCGAGGTGTTCTTTTTCTGAAGGGACCGCATGTATCTGTATGTACCAGCTCAAGAGGCATGCTAGCTGATCCTTCTTTCTCTGGAAAGTTAGTTCTGGTTTGTTTTCCAAATTGACATGATTTGCATATGGTGTTGTCAGGAATTTTGATATCTGGAAGATCACGAACTGCTTGATATTTGCATGCTTTCCTTATTTGTGAGAAGCTTAGATGTCCCAACCTTCGATGCCATAACCAGTGCTCTTCATCCTTGCTCAGATAGCATTGTTGTTGTCCTTCTTCAAATATGTACAGATTATTTGGAGTTCTTTTGCCTTTGATCACTGTTTTACCTGTATCAAGATCACGAACAAGACATCCATTTGATCTGAATATAACCTCGGTTCTTTGATCACACATCTGGCTGACACTTAGAAGATTATGCTTCAATCCATCAACATACAAAACATTTCCAGCCTTGACCTTTTCTTTTAACTGAGCAATGCCCTTTCCTTTTATAGTTGCAGGAGTATCATTTCCAAAAGAGACTTTCTTTCCCTTTTCTAGAGCAGAATAAGACTCAAGTTTTTCTTTATCACCTGTCATATGCTTCGAACATCCACTGTCAATGTACCATAGATTTTCCTGTCCCTCTGCATAAAATGCTATCCCACATCTTTCTGTTTGAGGTTCCTTTATTCTCCATGTTTTGGTGCTTGAGGCTTGTTCCTTTTTCTACTGAAACCTGCTCCTGCATTCAGAGTCTTCATGACCAAAATTATTGCAAATAGAACATTCAACTTCATTTTCAAGAACCGAAAAGTTGTTATAGGTCCTTTTTGTAATCCCTGTCATACTTCTTTGTTTTTGAGCTTCCCTAGTCATGATCGTTTTATATGCAACACATTGAGCTGCTTTGTGACCAAAGTTATGGCAAGAAAAGCATTGTCCATTGAAGAAACTTCTGCGGTTATCGAATCTACCAGCCAACTGATTGTAATTTCTATTTTCATCTATTCTTGAACCAAATTGAGAAGATTTTACCTGTGGCTGGTTGTAGCTTTTGTTCACCCTTAAGATGGATTGCCCCTGATAGTTTCTGTTTGTAATTCATCCCTGCTTTACCTGATGATCTTCATTGTTCTTTTTCTCATTTCTTCTTGCCGCATCAAGATAACTTTTTGAGGTGGATGCTTGAGAGGTTTCTCCATTATAGCCCAGACCTGTCTTGTTTAGAGGAGACCGCTGCACATTGATAATCTCATCCAAAGTTTCAGATCCTTTGACAAACTTAAGATTAATAGCTTTTGTTTTCTCAATCTCTTTTCTAAGACCAACAATTTCACCTTCTAGTTTTTCAAGATGTTTTTCCTTTTCATCAATTTGAAATTGTAGAGTATCAATGATCACATTCTTTTCTTCTATACATCTCTTGAGTCTAGTAATTTCCTCATAAAGGTTATCCACATCTATAGCATCCATATAATCATCATCTTCAAATGCCATTAACAACTTATATTCATTACCTCGTTCATCTTCATCACTGTTCGATAGACCATCACTATCTTCATGGGTGTAGTAGCTTTTCTTATTTGCACTTTGTTTCTTGTTCCATCTAGCAGGTTCCTTTCCTTTATCCTTATAAGGACATTTTGCAGCATAATGACCTACTCTTCCACAAGCAAAGCATTTAAAAGGTAACTTACCTCTGAACCTTCCAGAACCCCTTTGAAGATTTCTGACAAAATTTGATTCTTCTTCCTCTTCTTCTGGGACGTGGCTTGCTTCATAATAATCTTCTTTACCTGATGCCTTGAAAGCAGCTTCTCTTCTGTCTGATGGACCTCCCTTTCTCATTTCATAAGCAGTTAGAATTCCATGTAGCTGAGACATAGTGAGAATTCGTAGATTTTCCTTTTCTTCTATTGCAGATACTTTAGATTCAAACTTGGGGGACAATGATCTTAGAACCTTTTCAACTACTATAGCCTCTTTTATTTCTTCACCCAAATTTTTCATACAATTAACAATCTCATCTACCCGAAGAAAATAGTTAGCCACACTTTCATCATTATACATCTTGAGAGTTTCATACTGAATCCTGAGAGTTTGAAGTTTAGCACGCTTTACCTGTTCATCTCCTTCATAGCTCGTGACAATTTTGTCCCATATCTCTTTTGCGGATTTGTAGTGCATTACCTTCATGAATTCCGTTTGGGAGATACATCTCAATAGAGTACTGACTGCTTTCGCATTTGTTTCATACTTCTTTTTCTCAGCTGCATCTGTAGGAGTAGCTGAAGGAAAAGCGTAGCCTGTTTCTACAATGTCCCAAACTTCTGTACCAAGAGATTGAAGATAGGCAGTAACTCTTACCTTCCAATAATTGAAGTTTGTCCCATCAAAAACCGGTGGCCTGATTGATGCTTCTCTCTCGTAGTTGCTCATGATGAACGATCTACCTTCAAGCGATCAAGCTTCTCTGAAGGACCTGCTCTGATACCAATTGTTGGAAATAATACTGAGAGGGGGGGTGAATCAGTATTATCTAAGTCTTTTAAAACAAATCTTCCTTATTTGATCTTTGAATTATTTTTGCATGTCAGTACCATAAAATAATGAGCATGAACAAAGAAAACAGATAGTCACACCAAAGAACACAAGATGTAAGGTGGAAACCCAATGTGGGTGAAAACCACCTGCTGCAATATGTCTCTATCTTCTTTCAAATTAGAAACTCCTTTTACAATGATTTTGTACTGGTGCAGTCCTTTACCAGTACGCAGGCTGCAACCTGCAGAGAGCTACAACTCTCTCTCACTCTCGTTTTCCAGTCTCTCCTGGAAGGGAGCTACAACCCCCTACTTCTTTTCATAAAGCATCAAATGATCATCAAGTACATAACAGTTACAGTCCACTATAGTTATCAGATCAGCAATAACAGAACTAACCCAGAACACCTTATCAACAGAGAAATTCAATCAACAGAACATCTTAAGACAGAGACGCAGTTTTCCCTTCTGTGGCCTGCGTCGCGACGCAGTTCACCTTCTGCTTTCCTGCGTACACCCGCAGGGATCCTTCTGCCGCACTGCGTGCCCACGCACTGTTCCTTCAACTGCACTGCGTACTGTTGCTTCAGGGACGCACCCAGAAGTACTATCGCGCCGCGTACTTTGCTGCAGGGACGCACCCAGAAATACTATCGCGCCGCGTCCTTTTGCTGCAGGGACGCACCTGAACCTTAGTCGCTCTGCGTCCCCACGCAGGTCTCCTGTTACTGCACTGCGTCCCCCACGCAGGTCTCTTGTTACTGCACTGCGTCCCCACGCAGGTCTCCAGTTACTGCACTGCGACCTTCTGATTAGGGCTGAATAGACAGTCCACTAGAGTGGCACAGATACTCAGATCTGATCATGCACTCGAAAGATCACCCTTCACAGATTCGCCTTCAACTTCCTTTTCATATAGATCAAGCTTTTAAGATCATGACCCAATATTTCAGATCTAAAGATATTCAATTACAAAAGATGCTTAGCCAAGTGATCTCCTTTGCTTTATATAGGCAAGCTCCTCCTCAAATCATGGAACAATACCACGAGCCGACACCATAATAACACAATACCGTCGGCTAGATACCAAGAGTAAAACACAAGAAACCCCCACGTGTGCTTTTCTCTGCCTTGAAATGTGTGCACTGGGGGGACGCACCTCCTGAACGGTTGGCCTGCGTCTCTGGACGCGGTCCCTACATGGTGTACCTGCGGGTACGCACCTTATGAACTGATTTCCTGCGTACTTCTTAATTTTCGATAAAATGAGAGCCTTGCCACGGGAGTTGCCATCAAGTACAACATCTGTAACATATACCAGAAACATAATGCCAACATTATCCACAGTGGACTTCCAATACAAATGTCCACCACAATTGCCTGCATGAAATTCTTCCATGATTTTGTTAGTCTCATTGTCAATTAAGCAGTTTAACAATATACCCTCATGGTTTTTCCAAAGCAAATTTCCATTCATAACACAAAATTTTGAAGCTTTCATTTTTAGGAACCTACATTTAGTTCTGGACAGCCCTGGGGGAGCACACAGGTTTTGTAACACATAACAGATATCACAATACCAGGGGGATTGTTCAAAGGCTACATTGATCTTTGGAGTCGCCAGCTCCGGTTCACTGTCCAGTTGGTTGATGACCAAGGCTTGGAAATTTGTTTCAGACATTAATTTAGCCAGACCTTGTCCTTTTATCAGTTTTGTAGGTTTTATTTCAATGTCAAATTCTAAAATATTTGCAATCCATTTTCCTCTTCTGCCCTCTAAGTTCTCTTGAGTAAGCATGTCTTTCACAATTGGGCTTGGTACATAGGCTATAACATGGGAGTATAGGATGTAGATCCTAAAGTCTTTAATAGCTTTGACCAAGGCATATGCTTGCTTTTCCATGATCTGGTATTTCAGGGGTGCATCTCTAAGAGCTTTACTAAAGAAAGCAATGGGTTTCTCATTTCCTTGGTCATCTTTCTGTAATAAGACAGCAGCAATTGTGTGTTGGGAAGCAAAGGAAAATATGATAAATTCCCTATCAAATTGTGGATTTGTTAGAACTGGAGTTTGGGTGAGGGCCAATTTTATTCCTTCAAAGGCTTGACTTGCTTCTACCGTCCATTTTACCTTTGAATCCTTTTTTAACATGTTATTTAGTAACCTGCTCAATTCGGCCAGATTTGGGATAAATCTCCTCAGGAAGTTGATTTTACCCAAAAAGGCTTGTAATTCCTTTACATTTCTTGGATGAGGCATTTGTAAGATGCCCTGGATTCTGTCTGGATCAATCCTAATGCCATCTTTAGAAATGATGTGGCCCAACAGTTTACCTTCCTCCAAACCAAACAGGGATTTCTTAGGATTTAAGGAAATTCCATATTTCCTACAAGTTATGAATATCTGCCTTAGATGTTTCAAATTTTCTTGGTCAGATTTGGAGAAAGGTGTGAGGTCATCCAAATAAATGACAAGGAAGTCATGAATCTCTTTGGCAAAAGCAATATCCATTGCTCTTTGGAATGTAGCCCCTGCATTCTTCAACCCAAAAGGCATTTTAACATATTTGAAGGTTCCCCATGGGGTTGTAAATGTTGTTTTGTCCTGATCATCAGGATGAACTAAGATCTGGTTGAAACCTGAGAATCCATCAAGTAGAGAAATTCTTGAGGCCCCCACTACGCTCTGCAAGATGTGATCCATCTTGGGTAAGGGGTAATTATCTTTCAATGATACTTGATTCAAGTTCCTTAGGTCAACACATAACCTTATTTCACTAGTTTTCTTTCTTTTAGGGACTAAGTTTGAAATCCAATCAGAGAATCTGATTGGTGCTATGATGCCTGCCTTAAACATTTTCTGTACCTCTTGTTCCATTGCTGGGAGAAGCATAGGATTGATTCTCCTCAATTTTTGTTTAAAGGGTTTTTGATCTGGCTTGAGAGGGATAGTGGGTTGAATTACAGAGGTGTCATAGGATTTTAAATCCTCATAACTCCATGCAAAGACATCCTGGAACTCTTTAAAAAGGTCAATGTATTTAGGCTTTTGGTCAGGAGGTAAGGAAGCAGACAATTTTATTATTTTAGGTTGTTCAGCAGTCCCAATGTTACACTCTTCTATGGCAGTGTTGAGGGGCTGCATTTTTGGTTTGTTGGGAACATCATTGGAGTCGAAAATGTCTTCTAAAGGAGCTAAGCCTGTTGGAAGAAAATTGTCCTTCAATTGTATAACTTCAGCTTCATCTTCGGCTGCCTCCTCACAACTAATTTGTTGGATTTCTTGTATGTTGTCTTTGTTGAAAATTGTAGGATGTAGCATTTGGTTAGCTGTTTTGGGTGATATTGCTTTGTTATTCTGTTTACTCTGTATTTGTGGTTGACTTGCTCTTTCAGGTATTTGTGATTGACTTGCTCTTTCAGTGTCAATGTTTAGTCCTGAAAATTCTTGCTGTAAAGTCAAGAAATTGTTTATTTGTGTATCATCATCAAATACTTGCCAATCCTTGACATTATTTGGGACAGAAGGTCTGTGTTTTATCTCAGCTGTAAAGCAATGGTGGGGCTCAAAAGGTAGCTTGCAGGTACTTGCAAATGTGGCCAAGCTATGGGCATGCAGATTATGGGTTCTAGGAATTTTGGTAATCTGGAATTCAGTGAAGGACTATAGTAGTTCAGCAGCAGCAGACCTATAAGATCTCAGTCTTTTATCATTAGTAACAAAATTTCCCTTTACTTGTTGGATGATCAAGTCTGAATCTCCCATAATTGAAACCTTTATGGCTTGTAAGGATTTTACTAGCTTAAGGCCTAACAAGAGAGCTTCATATTCTTCCATATTGTTGGTGCATCTGAAGTTTAACCTATAGGCTCGGCCCTCTGCATGACTATGTTGTTTATTATGTATCCAAACCCCTGCTCCCGCCCCTAACTTGTTGACTGACCCATCAAATTCTAGAAACCATAGGTTCTCTTTTTCTAGGGGTGATTTAATAATTTCTCTGTGATCTGGGATGGTGAGTTGAAGCTCTGGTTTTTCACCTGGTTTGTCTTCTAGGATAGTCTGATCACTTGATTGAAGTAGCTTGATTTCTTGAGCAACAGCTTGTTCATTAATATCCTGGTCCTGCTCAAGCGTTTTGGTTTCAACATTATTATTTGTAAGACCTTTATTGTCATTGAAAAGAATATATGAGTCTATATCAGAATGAACAACATATATGGGAAAATTTCGAGGTTTTTCTTCACTGCTGACCATGTACTTCATAAGTGTTTCTCTGTATAGTCTTTTTGGTTGCCCAAAGATAGAGATGGTTGCATATGACATGTCTAGTTGTAGGGAACCTTGGAGTTTAGCCCCCCATGATCTTGATAACAGCATCCCATATTTAGGTGGGATATCAACAACCACCACATCCATGAGAATTGTTTTATTTGGGTACTGAACAAGGGACACACATAAGTCTTTTATCAAGCCTAAACACTTAACTTGGCTGGAGTCAAATGAGAATCAGTCCTTATATGGTCTTGTAATATCTAGATTCAACCTTTCCATGACTGATTTCGGCATCAGGTTATGAGAGGCACCTGAGTCAAACATTGCATTGTGTAGTATCTTATCATGAACATGTAAACTGACATAAAAAGGTAAGATCCCTGTGACTGCTGTCTTTCCATCAACCTCTGGACCGAACAACAATTCTGGGGTATCATCCAACACATTGACATTGTCTTTATTACGAGTAAGTTGGAGGGACTTCTTGATTTGTTGTTTGTAGATGTCATGCTTGGCTAGTTCTGAGAGAGGGATGGCTACCTTCAGTTTGCCAATTTCAGCTTCCAAGTCAAAGGGTCTTTCAGATTGAACCTTAGTGTTGTGGGTGACAACCTTTTCCTTGTTCACTAGGTTTTCTTCTTGATTCTTATCTTGATCTTGAAGCTTGTCCTTGTTACTGACCTCTTGAGGAATGTTAGTTGGGTTGGGCTGCAAGGGTGATGACTCTACTGGTTGCTGTTTTGAGGGAGAAGTTACAGCTATTTCCTCAACTGTTACCTCATCTGTAATTGGACCAGTTTTGTCACTTGGTTCTGTGATAATAGCTTTCTTAGGCTGTGTTGTGTCCTTTGTTTTGTCAGGCTGTGTCACATTTATAGTTCTGCTTCTTAGCTTACATTGTTTATGAACTTCATAAACAGCTGTGTCATATCCTTGTTTAAAGTCAAATGACTCACCTGACCTGGTTTGGAATTGCTGAATGTCATCATCTTTATGATCCTCTTGACTTAGAAAAACTTGCTGCTCATCATTCAGGCCCATCAGGTTAATGTGGGTGTCATCTGTTTGTTCATCTGAAGTGGATGCCTCAGTATAGTTTTCCTGGAAAGGAGGTCTTATGTCTGGGTCAGAACCGGTCTTGCCAACGTTTGGGTTTTGATTTCTCCTAAAGTTTGGATTCCTGTTAGGGTTATTTTGTGGTGCATCCCATGATGACTTTCTCTCAACTGATTCTACTCTGTCCCCCAATCTCTTCATGCCAGTGAGTATTGCATCCAGTTTTTGATCAAAGGCTGAGGGTTCTTCTTTGAAGGTGGTTCTCTTTTCTAATCTTGCCCTGTTTCTTTTGGCAATCAGGTTAGCCTCTACTGTGACAGCAACCTTTTGGGCTTCTTCAAGGGTTTCAGGTGCCCTTTCTTTCAATTGATATGCCATATCAGGGTCAAAACCATCAGGAAATTTGTACAAGGCTAAATCAGGGGGAGGTCTTAAATTCTGTGGTATTGCGTTATATACATTATTGAATCTTTCACAATACTCCAAAACGGTCTCTTGAGGACCTCGTTTGATTGTGTCATATTCACCAAGTATGTGCAGGGGATCTTTCTTCTTCTCCCACCTATTAGTAAAGGCTTGATAAAGGTCATCAGGAGTTGTGATAGTATTTGCAGCTAGTGATCTGAACCAAGTTCGGACATCACCTGTTAGGCTCTGGACAAAAATTCTCATTCTCACACTATCATCATCGATTTCATAGTTCTCAAAGTGATCCTACATCCTCTTGGCATGTTGAATAGCAGAGTAAGGGCCAGTGGAGTCAAAATATGAGATTTTGGTTTGGTAATCCTGAGGTAAAGCTGCAGGATTAGCAGGTAATTGCAAAGGTGCATATCTGTTAGCCATATTCACAAGGTTTGGGGGATTGACAAGGGCAACTGGGACAAAAGGAACGATGGGTACCACAGGGGTAACAGGTGTAGCAGCACCTAGAGTGTTGGTCAAGGGGATATGTGCAGTGGATGAAGAAGTGAGAGGAGTGCTTTGAGATGTGGATGGTGAACTAGGGGAATTGGGGGTAGATCGAAAAAGAACCTTGATTGGGGTAGAAACAAGGTTAGGATGAACTGTCTCTGGACTCAAATCAGCAAGATTTTCCTACTCTTGCTGCTTCCTAATGATTCTAGGGATGGTGTTAGGATTTTCAAAAACAGGGGGTGGATTTGGGTCAGGATTTGACCTAGTGTACCGTGGATTCTTCTTGGGAGCCAGCTTCTAACTAGTTTTTGAATATTTTTTAGGAAAATTTTTTATATCTGCAAGGATTGGATAAGATTTTGGAATGGCTATATATATCTCAAAGCTAGTATGAAAATTGACTGAAGCAGCTCTTCCCTAAAGCTGTTAATGTAAAACAAAAACAGTTTTGAAGGTTTCCTGGCTAATATTCAGGCGTCATCTGTAGCTTTAGGAGATATATAGTAATTAGAAAATCCTAAAGAGGTCCCCAGTGGAGTCGCCAATTATGTTATCACCCAGGTTGTTCCCTTTGACTCCCAAGGGAATACGACTGGGGTAACCACTAACCAATCTTTGGATTACAGCTCCTAGCCAAACTGTAATCAGAGAGGGCTCTCTCTTTATGATTTGTCTCTGTTCTGATAGTATTTTAGGCTAGTTATGATTTTCAAGATTTGGTTTTTGTATTTGGTTGGAGAATGTTTCAGTCAGGATATATATGTGCTCACACTAGAATGTTATAGGTCATTGGGCATGGAGTCAGTGGTCCTTTAGATGTTTGGTGTGCTATGTTGATATGATAGTGATGCTGCAGAGCTGGATAACTTATCTGGGAAACAACGCTTTGGAATTTTGATTAAGTGTGGTGTATTCAGTTTATGAAAGGCAGTTAAGAATCTTTCAATAAAAGGATGTGTGAAGAAGTGAGAATATCATTTAGAAGCAACTAAGAATTTCTAGATAAACATTCACAGTTATTGAATTAACGCAATCATGAGCACTCAAGATTTCATGTCCATGGTTAATTCAGAAGAAAACATCTACAACAATAAAAGATTGAGCACAGAGTGTTATGAATCATGTCCTGTACTATTCCTTTTCTCTATTGCTAGATTTGATGAAAACATGAGTATGCAATAACATAAGAAGACAAACAGAGTTTAAGAAAACTTATTATTCCACCAGATAGCACAAGAATTCTGCAACAGCACGCAGGTCATCAGCAAGACATCAAAACTTTAGGAAATCACTGAGCTAGTCCAGCCCTTTGTATTAGATGATTTTGAAAGTGTACAATATATTTTCCTCAGAGTAAAATTACCAACCCCTTATGCGTTACTAAGGGGGGTATATATACAAAATTTACATGAAAAATATCAAGGGAATGAGTTAATGGCTCATTGATGTTATGCCAACTCCTGGAGCGTTGTAGCTGAGAAGGTTAATGTTGTAATAACTCTTTAGTGCTTTTAGCTGTCAAAATGGTCAGAGACTGTTGACTTGGTGGCTGCTAGAGTCGGCTGAGGATACGCTGTCAAAGATATGCGTTTTTTCTTATCTTTGGGCTAGCTGTCGTTGTACATGTGCTGAGTCATTTTTCAGCTGCTTTAAATGCTAACCTTTTTCTGCTGTTTGTCTTCTAGTGAGCTGGAGATGGCAGTGACCGAGCAACTGAGGCTAACGTGGCAGAATTTGAAGCATTGCCTACCACCAATCCTCCTTAGGCATTTGATGTCTTCGAATCTTAATCAAAGTTTCATCGGCCTCTGTATACCTGTAAAAATTAGGAGGAATTTCAAAAAGGTGCTTCACCTCACTCTCAATAAAAAACAGGCCTTCAAGTTTATTATATAAGCTCTGTCCTGTTGGAGGCCCTGTTTCCTGGGAGGTACTGGCAGATGCAGTGATTTGGTTTTCAATATAAGCTGCCATCCTGTTAGCAAATTGATCTCGGGAGATCAAATTTCCTGCACCGCTTAGTAGGCTGGGCAGTCCTTTTGCTTGCAGTGCTGCCATCTTATGCTGGTACTCATGTACTTCAGCTTGTATCTCAAAGCACTTTCTCTCCACTGTCTGTACATAATTCCTGAGAGTGAGTACTTTCTTGGCTGTAAGGACGGCCTCTGTTCTGTTGACTATGCCCATGGCTGCCAGTTCCTCCTTTTCTTGCCTGTTCAAAAAATCTATCATTCTGTTGGCCTGTTCTGGCTTGTCTCCCAGTGTTGTCTTGGCCCTCTGAATCTTTGTTTGTGCTAGGCCAATTAAATCCATCTGCTCATGTATGGTTTTAATTGATCTCCATTGTTTATCGATGGATTGGCCAATTTTGGCCCATAGAATTCTCCTTATTTCGGCCATGGCACTTTCCAGATTCAGCTCCTTTTCCAAGGCCTTTATCTTTTCTTTTAGGGCCTTTATTTCTCTGCCTTGTTCTGCCACTGTTATCTTTGATTTGTCATATTTGGCATCTAATTCTGCCAATTTTTCTTTGGCCTTCTTTATTTCATCTGCCTGGAGCTCCATTTCCTTAATGGCCTTGGTTAATTCTTCCACACTTGCACTGGAGCTTGGAGCTGTTGCTGCTGCTTCTGTCGTAGGGGCCACTGCTGCCTCTGTAGTTGTTGCAGTGGTTGAAGTAGTTGGAGGAGCTTGGGATGTAGATTCTCCCTGTTTATCTTGCAATGCTCCTTCAAGCTCCTTCTCCAAATCGAGGACCTTTTGATTTAGCTGCATTATGAGGTCCAGTTGCTCATCAGCCTGTTTTTCCTTTTGTAGCTCAGCTGTTTGAGGGTGCTCTGTGGGCTGCAGCTTTAACCTCTTCTTCAATGCATTGAGGTCATCTTCTTTTTTCTTCATAAGGGCATTTACACCCTTTGGATCCTTAGGATCATGTCCCAGGTCGATAATAATGTCCTCCAATGACTTTATTCTGTTATCTTTGGCTAGGGAGGACATTCTCTCAAAATCCAACTGGGTGTTGGTATTTTTGAGTGACTCTTTTAGCTCATGGGCCAATGTTGCCCTCTCCACCAAGGTTGCATAGACCATTTCTCCGGTCTGTTTGTGGAGTTCTATCTGGTCCATGGGATGGATGTCTTTGGCTAGGACCTCCACCCTTGTCTTCACATAGTCTGCTGCTGATTTTGGATGGGGCACTGTAGGCTTGAAATGGCTGAGGATCATTTTCTCCTCCTGGATGTCATACACAGACATTAGCCTTTCCTTTTGGGCTGGTGTGACATTGAGAAATTGCTTATAAACCTCCACCCTCAGCAGGTCATTCTGTGCCTTTATTTGTTTGAAGAAGTCCTTAGTGCCTTTGGGCTTCTTGCTCTGCTGTGAGGAGGATGACACCTCCAAACCTAGTTGTAATCCTTGCTCCTGCTGAAAGGAGCTTGTCCCTGTGTG
The DNA here is from genome assembly GCA_031772625.1 of Pinus tabuliformis. Classification (NCBI taxonomy): domain Eukaryota; kingdom Viridiplantae; phylum Streptophyta; class Pinopsida; order Pinales; family Pinaceae; genus Pinus; species Pinus tabuliformis. Next base: position 285,292,374 of record CM062812.1, read on the forward strand.
TTGGCTGCCCTCCCTGTTTTTCCTTGAACTGTCAAGGAATTCTTCAGTGATGTCTTCTACCTCCGGGGAATCAGCTCTTGGCCTCTTGGTCTGGGGTTGCTGGGAGGATCCACTAGCAGGAGTGGACTCTTCTCTGGCTCTCTTCGTACCCCTGTCCTCTTGTGCTGGGGTCTGTAAAATTGGAGCTGTGGGTGCCTCAGTTTGTGGAGGGGGAGTCTGCTCTTGCTGCTGCTCCAGTTGCTGCCCTTGTGGCTATTCTTGTTGCTACCCTTGTGGCTGCTCTTGTTGCTGTTCTTGTTGCTGCCCTTGTTGCTGTTCACTTGAAGGGGCAGACTTTTCTTTCATGGTTTCTTCCTCAGCACCCATTATGCCTTTCCCTTTGTCTGTGGCTAGTGCTGCTGTGGAAGGTGCCTGTGCGACTGGTGCAGTCCTTGAGGCCGAGGTCCCTTCTCCTGCTGAATAAGGCCGTTTGAAAGGTACCTGCTGCACAGAGTCTAGGTCAATAGTTTTTTCAAGCTCCTTTACATTCTTTAGCATTGTCTCTTCTTCAGTTAGTTTTTCAACTAGAGTACCCTGCTGCCATTCTTGCTGGTTGGCATATCTTTCAATGTGTGGGTATTGACAATGCCTATAACCTAGAAGCCTGTACTTGGTTCTTCTAGCAGTAATGAAGCCTTGAGGGTCATAAGGGACCCACTGAAAACTATATGACAGCTTGTATTTATCTTTGAGGATTAGGTCGGCATCTTCCCATCCTTCTTTCTTATTCATGATGAAGGGGCCCAACTGGTGTTTGAACTTGAGGTGGGCCTTCATTTTGGAGCTGTGGAAGTGGGTGAGGTCGGACTGAATCAACTGCTTGTAATACTCCAAGGCAAATAACCTCATAGGCACATATTTTGGGAGCCTGTATGGATAGAGCTCACAGCCATAGACTCTGATGACTGTATGATTCTCATATAGGTACCAATCACCTATTTTGTATTTTTTGGAAAGCTGCAGAGCTTTCTGTATCTCAGTTGATATTCTGGGAGGAGGGGACCTCATTAATAGGCAAGAGACTGGGTATACAAATTGGTCAACAAATTCACAATAGGAATAGGGTGAATTTGAGACTTTGTGATAGACAGAGGTCCAGAAGATAAGAGATCTTCTTTCCCCTCTATAATCCAGCTTTTTGATGTAGCATGGAAAAGCCTCAGACTGATAGTACATGAAAAGATGATAGATATAGGACGAGTACTTGAAGACACCCTGTCTATCCACTTTGCCCAACTGATCATGGATCTTGTTAGCTATGAAGTTGGCAAAGTTATATTTGCGGGCAGGGGGTTGGCCTGGGCTGTAAGCAGCTCGCAATACCAGCATTGTTTCATCCACATGCTCGCTGGTTTTGTATCCCAGCACATAAGCAATCATGTCCAGTAATAGTCTGCCTACTTCAGTAAAATAGACATCCAGATAAGGAGGTGTCCCTGTAGGCTGGCACTCAGGTCTCATGAATGTTCTGGTGACCTTTTGAATCTCCTCACTGGTCATCTTGGCACCAGTGTCCAGCAGATAATTCATGGAAAATGGGAACAACAGCTCTGTCTGATCAAAATGGAGCATTTTATTGATGGATTCAGGATTAATGTAGAAGAGGATCCTCCCAGATGGAGAGCTAATAGCTCTGTGCTGCACATCATAGTTTTCTGCACATAGGCGAATGATCTCAGGAAAGACATTGACAGAGGGGAGACAATAGTATGGCAGGTTTGACTCCCATATCCCATATGTATCATGACCATTCAGGTAGTCCTCTCTCAATTGCCTGAAGGTCTACAGAAAGTCCCTGTTATCCACAAAGTCTTCAATGAGGTAGTCCTTGTCAGCAAAGGGCAAGACCTCCAGGTCTTTATTTGGTGGATTTAATGGAGCTACACTGAGGGCTGAGGGTGCAGGGGCAGCCATTGTATAATCTGATTTTGAACAAGGTGAGTGAAAAGGATTGCAAGGTTCCTCAGAGCTTAAGTGATAGACTCACTGTAGACAATGTTTGAAATTTTTTTCACAGTGGAAAAGGCAGGCTGGTTTCTACAGTTTTTGGTAAATTCACAGGGATTGTGAATTGCTAGGGGTAAATTGCAGAGGGTATGTGAGATTTACTTTGGTAAAAAGCTGCAGCTGGTCCACACCCGGAAAAAGGGAACAATGCCGGGCACTTCGAGGACAAATTTACAATTTTGGTCAGCGAATTGACTGTTTCAATGTCGAATTATAGTGCTGGGGCAATGCAGGTTACTTTAGCTCTCATTTAAGTAGCAGACAATGCTTAATTGTGGAATTTGACAGGTGTTTTAATGGTGAATTTGCAGAGAAATGGTATGCATGGGCGAAATGGGAGAATTATGGTGAATACCTGGATAAATCGCTTAGAAAGCCTGCAGGCCGAACGGTGAAAGCTGAATGTAGCTAAGTTGATGAGTTGGCACGGTTGCAAATTTGAATTTGGAGGTCCGGAGGCGATTTGGAAGTGAACCAGCGGCAACGGCTATGTCTTCTTCGCTTGAAAATGACATAAAACGGCCCAAACCGTGACTTTTAACGACGAATTCGGAAAAAATGAGTAATTGGCGCCTTTCTGCCGATGACGTCATGGCGGGCCTGGGTACGGAGGGTGATGTGGCTGCTGAGGTGTAGGCCAGTGTGGCCGGACACGGTGGCGGGCGGATAAGGTGGCAAGGCTACGTGGAGGGCCACGTGGCACGGGGGGCGGGAGATGGTGCTACGTCATGATGACGTATGGATGACATAAGGGGGAGGTGGTAACGAGGAAGGTGGTAAGCGGTTTCCCCGCACCACCTTTGGGCAAAGGTGGTATCGGGGAGGGGGGCTCCGAACAACCCCGCCGCCTGCCATACGTCCCATGTACGGGGCGGAAAACCACCGTTCCCCAGACGCTAAAGGACAGCAGATCCAAATCTGGAAATACCCGCCCACCGTTGGATCGGGGGTGGCAGACGATGGACGACTGGCGGGCCTCCCGACGGATCGTGCATGTTGGGGGGGTCCCGCCGGCATATTAAAATATTCAAATTAATATTTCGGGTGGAGAACTTTAGGTTTAAGGGCTTTTTTGTGGGTTTTTCGGGGCAAGGGTTAATCTAAGGGGGAAGAAGGGTTACAAAGTGAGTTTTAAGCAGAGGGAAGGGGTTTTTATGGAATTCTTGAGTAGAGGTGAGGTGAGGGCTTAGGGGGAGGTTATCACTCCCACCAGAGGTTAGAGCAATCCCATGACAGGGTTGACCATAGTCCCTGGTGGACTAATGCTTCCCTTTAGACAAACTTATTTAGCTATAGTGCTAAAAATGGAGGATATTTATACTTTGCTTGGGGTTTATACACCAGGGTGTTATAATAGTAGGGAAAGGGTGACATAGGGGATTTAGATAATAGAAGTTAGGGGTTAATATGGAGGGAAAAGGTGAATGAGGAGTGATATCACTAAGTTTATTAGAAAACCACTTAGCTTAGGGAGTAGATCAAAATGAAAAGAATTTTAGACAAGAAATGTGGCTCTTAAAGGAAACCAGAACCCACATAAAACCTTGAATTCTTTCATAAACACAACTGGTGTAGGGATGTTAGTGATGAGTGTAAAACAAGGGAAACAGGAAGTTAGACATGCTCCATTGATGCTTTTCTTATCTTTGACCAGCAAGATTCAGTTTGGAAGGAATGACATTTCAGCAACCCCATCTGCCTACCCATCTACCTGCCTAGCATTTTTTGTTTCTTCTTGGAGGGTGCACTTGGACTTGCAGACCCTTATGTGCCTTTTCTTTTCCATTGGCTTTTTCCTTTTGATTGTCTATCTAGTACTACCCTTATTTCTTCCAAGGCCCCAGATTAAGCAGTTGGGAACCTCAATTCTCTACCTAGCTATTGGTCTGCCAAGATTAAACAGTTTGGACAGACTTCTTTCTCTAATCTACCACAAAAGTTGAAACATGGCATGACCGAGCTTAGGTTGTTGGATCACCCATTGAGAAGTAGGACAGCACCAACCAAATGTAAATGTGTGTCTTCCATCAGAATATGAGATCTTTTCCTCACCAAAGTAGATCATATTGGCACTTCCCATGCCAATCATGAAAAATGAAACCTATTGGTATAGGTAACTAACATGATATACAGTTTTCAGTTGTTTATATGTTAATGCATGAATGTGTGGGTTACCATTTGGCACTTCTGTACGGTGGAGTCATTTATTTGTGTTTGACATATGAATAACTCAAACATATGAATAACTTATTATGCGATATGTTGTTCACAACTGTTTTGCTTAACTTTTTATGCAAAGTGGTTTGTCTTAATTGATTTCTATTCTTATGATAGCTGAATGATCTTTATTACCAGTTATTGTTTGAAATCTCTTTAGATTGCATAATCGAAGAAATACACCCGGGTTAGCGTAGATTAGATGTGTTGTTTCTCATTAGATTACAATAGCATAGAGTTAGTTTATAAGTTTGAATTAAATTAGCTTTAAATACTCCTAGATCAGCATCAACCAACTCTACACACACACACACCCCTTAGATTGGGAAACTGGTCCCATTATCCCCAGTCGGACCCGCTATGCCAAACGGATAAGAAGCTGCCAACCAAGGTCCGGATCGGGTGGGTATCCCCCTTGTTGTCGACCCAATTTTCGGGGCTTCAACATATTTGGCGCTAGAAGGAGGGCCCGAACTATGAATGGCACCTAAATCAAAATCTAAATACCATTCTGAGAGTAAATCGCCCTCATCAACTCCCCCGACTTCCCCAGTACGTTTAAATCCAGAGTCAGAAGTCGCTTGAGTATCAACTGCTGCTACATACCCTAATATTTCAGACCATTTATCATTGAACCCCCTGAAGTTCAAACTCTGATTCGCAAACTCCAGGGATTTTCTATTTTTAGACAGAGGTCTGATAAATCTCAAAGCAGCGTGACTTCGCAGTACAATCCTGCTCGTCCCCTGACCAGATTAAAGAGTGAAAATTTGGCATTCAGCCAACTGAATTCCCTCTCCCCACCAGGAAAAGAGCAAGGAAAACACCACCAGAGTCTGACAGTGAGACTCTTTCATCTACGTCATCCATTTCAACTCCCTCACCGCGAAGTCAGCCACCCACATCTTCATTCCAAACCACTCATCCATCTTCCACAACCCCTCCTCTTCAATCATCAAAGATCATAATATCTTCATCTTCCCAACATCAGGGATCATCCTCTGCACTTTCATTTACTAGCAGCTCAACGATGGCCCAGTCTCCATGGAACAATCCTGGGGCAGTTTTAATGCCTCCACCCCTGAGCCAAATACCGGCCCATCCTGAGAAATGGCTACCCAAATTCAATCCAGAAGCAGGCATGCTAGCTGAAGAGCATATTAATAATTTCATGCTTTCTGTCAATCTCAATGGAGTTACAAACGAGGATGCTGTCGTCCGGATTTTTCCCTATACAATGCAAGGAACAGCCAGGTCATGGTACTTTTCATTACCTTCCGGGTCTATCACAAGTTGGGACATTTTTCAAAGTTAATTCCTTACCAAGTTTGGTGATGATAGATCAACGACGACGTTAATCAATGACCTATCCAATCTTAAAGCCGAGGCTAGAGAACCCATCAAAGATTTCAATTTACGATTCAATAAAATCCTCAACAAAATTCCCGCTGCTTCCCAACCCAGCGAAGAAGTAAGATGTGAATGGTATATTACGGCCTTACCATCAAACTTGGCAATCTTCGTGGATAGGGCAAATAAGACAACCTTGGTTGAAAACTTGACAGAGGCGATAGCAATAGAGAAACACGTAGTAGCCCTGGAAAAAAGATCTGTGATAGAGGAACGCAAATCTAAGAAAGTCTCCTTCAAGGAAGACCCCAAGAAGAAACAAACGAAAGACCCTTTCGATTTGGAAGGATTACAAAAAGTGTTAAAAACCATGTCCAATGAGATGATTGACATAAAAAAACAAGTAGCAGAAACTTCTTCAAAAAAGCCCTACATAGCTTTTAAAAGAAGTCCTTCAATGGATGTGAAACCACCCAACCCTATCTCAAACGTCGAATCCGAAGAAGAGGAAGAAGAAGAGAATACCACTGAAGGGCAGACCGATGACGAAGAAGTTGTGGAACTACAAGGAATGTGGGATTTCATCCTCCCACAAGAAGAAGATCAAGAAGCATTTCCGGTTAGCACACGAAGCAAAAATCAACTTGATCCTCCCCAAACTACCCCTAAGCAGAAGGGCGCAAGCCCTGCAGTAAAAGATAAAGTCGCAACAAAGAAAACGACCGCTAAAGCGACTCAATCTAGCCCAGTCCAATCAGATCAAACACCTCCTCAAGAACACTGATTGTGTCGGATGAAATGGAGTACAATATTATTGATGGAATGAAAAAAACTAGGGCTAATATCACTCTTTATGAATTGAGAAAATTGAAACATCAACAGAAGATAATGATGAAAGAATTACATGCCGTGCCTACTACATCTTTGCCTACAGTTGTAGCTTCCCACAACATGGGAAGACCTCCAACCAACACGATCAATAAGGTTGACCCAAATGACATCGCCTTGATTGGAGGAAGATCAAGGTCTCACACTCCCCCTTTTATTCTCACTTATGAAATTTTCAATAAAAATGTGCAGAATTGTTTGGTAGATTATGGTGCTTCAACGAATATTTTACCCAGATCAATATGTGCCAAGTTGAATGTTCAACCACAAAAATCCACAGTGCGCATAGTTCAGCTTGATCGATCTCAAGTCGAAGCGATTGGTGAACTTAATCAAGTGACCATAAGATTGTCGTCTAACCCGAAGGTATGTCAGGTTATTGACATTCTAGTAGCTGATATCCCAGAATTCTATGGTTTGATTCTTAGCAGGGATTGGTCCGAAAAACTCCATGGATACTTCTCAACTGACTGGTCGCACATGTGGTTACCCTACAATGGTAAACTGAATCAAATAAAGGTTGAACGAGAGTTACACCAGAAGTACATAGTAACGGAATTGGAGGGAGAAAATGAAGCAATAGCATACAATAACAGTATCATAGGCAATTACTCAGTAGATTATTTCCTCGGCAATTTCAATGCTCATACCTCACCTTACTTAGAAAATTTAGTTTTGTCCCAAGTCGAAAATTTTTCCCAAACTGATAATTCAAAGTGTGTTAATTTTTTAGATAAACCTGTAAATACATCTTTGTTTTGGAAATTATATTTTGATGGCTCTAAATCTAACGAGGGAGCAGGAGCAGGATGCGTTCTGATTAGCCCAGATGGAAATAAGACCATGCTTACGTGCAGACTTGAATTCTATTGCACAAACAATACAGCGGAATACGAGGCCTTGGTGCAAGGCCTATACAAAGCAATCAGGTTGAACGTTAAGTACCTTCAAGTCTTCGGAGACTCTGAGATTGTCGTCAAACAGGTACGTAACAAAATACATTGCCTATCAGGTCATTTGAAACACTATCAATCTTTAGTACAAGATCTGACTGCACATTTCATAGCATTCAATATTTCGTCAATCCCAAGACTCCAAAATGCGAGCGCAGACCTGTTAGCTAACGTAGCCTCTAGACTTATTCCCTCCGAAGATTTTAGTCCAGATAGATTCTCAATAGAATTAATCTTTATACCGTCCATCCCTGACAACATTACAAACTGGAGAGTATTCAATGACGATCCTGACATTGTAAATTTCCTCACTTCTGAAGGATCCTACTCCAATCAAATAATTGACGAAGACCATCATGATCGACAAATACAACAAAATAGCACTGATAATCCTATACCTAAATCGGTGGTTAAGTTAGAAGACTTGTTTGATTTGAAAAGTCGGTTTAAAAGGTCTACCAATTCTAAACTCTACAGTTCGACTCTGAACTACGAATTAGTAAACCTAGGAATCGATGATAAACCACAAAACGTTAATCTAGGCCACGGCCTAGCCCCTGAAGAAAAATTAGCGTATATCCGTCTTTTGAGACAATACAATTTTTTTTTTGCCTGGAATTACGATGAGCTGAAGACATACGACACTTCTATCATTCAACATACTATCCCTATGATTGACAATGAAAAACCTGTCCAACAGAAACTCAGAAAAATCCACCCCAATTTAGAAAATCAGATAAAAACTGAGCTAAATAAGTTATTGAGAGCCAGAATAATTTTCCCCGTGAGACATTCCAAATGGGTCTCCAATATGGTACCCGTTAGAAAGAAAAATGGAGATATTAGAATCTGTATCGATTTCCGGAATCTCAACAAAGCCTGTCAAAAAGACAATTTTCCCATCCCACCTATGGAGCAAATATTACAGGCAGTAGCAGGCTCAGAATTAATGTCTTTTTTGGATGGATTTTCAGGATACAATCAAGTGCTGGTACATCCCGATGATCAGTTAAAAACCACATTCCGAACTAAATGGGGGCACATACGCATATCGGAAGATGCCATTTGGTTTGATCAATGCCGGCGCTACATTTCAGAGAGCCATGGACATCGCATTCAAAGGTTTAGTCAATAAATCTGTAGTGATTTACCTGGATGATATAACAGTGTACTCCAAGAAGCGAAGCGACCATCTCAAAGACTTGAAACAAATCTTTCAACGATGTTTAAGGTATGGGATTTCACTTAACCCAAAGAAATCTTTTTTCGCATTAAGTGAAGGAAAACTTCTAGGATTCATAGTGTCAAAATATGGTATTCACATTGAACCTGACAGAATCAAAGAAATTTCTGAAATATCCATGCCTCATAACAAAAAAGCCATGCAATCTTTCCTTGGTCAAATCAATTTTGTGAAGAGATTTGTCCCAGATTTTTCACGTATTGTTTCTCCTTTGCAAAACTTGATTAAAAAGAATTCAAATTTTAAATGGGGTCAAGATGAGCATGAAGCATTCAACCTGATCAAACAAGCTATCATTAACGCTCCATCCTTAGCAACCCCGAATTTTTCAGAATCTTTTATCTTATACACATTTGCCTCAGAGAAATCATATGCCGCGATTCTAACTCAAGCAAATCAAGAGAAAGCGGAAGCTCCAATCGCATTTTTTAGCTCGAATTTACAAGGTGCTGAACTCAACTATTCAGACGTGGAGAAACAGGCATATGCTGTTTTCAAAGCGATCAAATATTTCAGACCTTTCTTACTTAAAGCCCATACTAAGGTCATAGTACCATTTCCAGCGGTAAGAAACCTTCTAATACAAAAGGATGTGGGCGAAAAAAGAGCAAATTGGATCACCGCTTAACAAGAATATGATCTTGAGATCAAACCAGCAAACATTGTAAGAGGTCAAGGCTTCTGCAAAATGTTGGCTGGAGCATCGCAAATTCCTGAGAATTCATCTGAAGAGGTACATACGTATGAGGTAAGCCTAAACGATGCAGAATCATTGTATGCTGACACCATTTATTTTCTTAAGAACGGGTATGCTCCATCACACTTGGATCACACCAAGAAAAGAGCTCTAAGATTTAAAGCTAAACAATACCAGCTCATAAATGATGTTCTGTTTAAAAGGAATTACGATTCTGTGCTTCTTAGGTGTCTTGAGAAAACTGAAGCCGAAAAGGTTTTGCAGGAACTCCACGATGGACCAGCAGGCGAACACTATGCTGGAGATGCTACTGCACATAAAATCTTACGTGCAGGATATTATTGGCCCACGCTGTTCAAAGACTCACACAGTTACGTGAGGAAATGCCAAGTCTGCCAGACTGCTGCGGGGAAACAAAAGAAACCGTCCATGCCACTACAGCCAGTAAACATCGAGCAACCATTCAGTCAGTGGGGCTTGGACATAATAGGTGAGATCGTTCCTCACTCTTCTAAGCAGCATAGGTACATCCTCACGGCAACAGATTATTTTACTAAATGGGTAGAAGCAGTTCCTCTCAAGACAGCTAATTCTGAAAACATTATTGAATTCGTAGATCAATTTATAATCACTAGGTTTGGATTGCCAACGGCCTTAATGTTTGATAATGCCTCATACTTTTCTGGAAATACGATGACTGAGTTTGCACTTAAAAGAGGGTTCAAACTGAAATATTCGGCCAACTACTATCCGCAAGGTAATGGATTGGCTGAATCGACAAATAAAAACCTGATCAGGATTATTAAAAGAACAGTTGACCAAAACCAAAAGAATTGGCACAAAGCGTAAGTAAATGCTTTATGGGCAGATAGAATAACGAAGAAAGCTTCAATCGGCACTTCTCCCTTTAATTTAGTTTATGGGAAAGAAGTGGTTCTTCCAACTCACTTAGTCATCCCCTCTTTGTCTTTAGTACAACACATCGATGAGGTATCTACTTCCTCCATACAACTAAGACAAATGGAAATAATTAAATTAGAAGAACGACGAGAACAAGCTAAGAAAACCCATGCTCATCACCAAGCGCTGATAAAATCCTCTTTTGACTCAAGCATAATGACCAGAAATAATTTTCAGATGGGAGATTTAGTTTTGGAATGGGATAAGGCTCATGAAGAAAAGGGCAAACATACAAAATTTCAGAAAATGTGGCTTGGTCCTTTTCAGATTGTAGAAGTCATAGGCCCATCAACATTTGTGTTGCAGGATTTAGCAGGTAGAAGGGATTCTTTGCCTGTTAACAAACAGATCCTTAAAATATATTTTCCATAGAAGATCACTCTTCTATTTTGTAGGATAGTTTTAGTTTTTATTTGTTTTTCTCTTTCTTATAAATAAAACCAGTTGTAGATGGTTACTAAAGGGGTTCATGAAAAAGACACCAATTCTCTATCAGATTTTGAGTTTTTCGCTTGTACAAGTAGCAAATTTTTTCGAAAAATCTGATCTTTATTATTGACAGGTAGAGTTAACTTTAGCCTAAATATGATACTAGTTTCAACTTCAAAAATTTGATGAAAGAAACCTTTGGTAAAAAATTGTTTTATATCAGCACAATGAAAGGTATCAATAATAAAATAAATATTCTCTATAAAACTGCTGTTTTCAAACTCTATTATTGTCGTCCAGAGCTTTCTTAAGGAAAAACAATGACTTCCTCCCTGCTAAAGGAAATCGCAGCATTCAGAGGAACAATCCGAGAAAACACTGTATCTCAAAGAATAAGAGGTCTCATCACGAGCCGGCTTATCATGATCACAGATATTATAACTTGCTGACTTTGCCAATACTGTCCACCAAAACAGGGCAACGACTCAAGATCGTTGCAATCAAAAGACAAGGGGTCTCATCACGAGCCAGCTTGTTCAACAAAAGTGTAAATCAAGTGAATGACTGTGCCATAATTTGGCCACCAAACCAAGACATTGTTCTTTAGAGAATAAAAAAGGAAAAAGTGTTAAAAGGGGTTTTTCTCTGAAAAGTTGTAAATAGCCTTAAGCAGGATAAAGGATCATTGCTGGGTAACAGGTAACCCTGTCGAGGCTATGGACGCTTGCGGGCAGCAGAGGCTCTACCTACGACAAATGAGCATATTTTAAAAGCCAGCACGCAAAGAAGACCTTATTTTATCTTTTAAAGACCAAGTAATTTCTCGTGTGAATACAAGGACTAAGCCTGAGGAAACAAACAATTGGAATATCAAAAAGTTGAGACAAAATGTCATTGATAGGATAAGGCGTAATGTACTCTATCTGTCCATAGCAAAATTTAGACATATGAAAATTTTTCTGCTTCGGAAGTTAAAATTCAATAGAAAAGAAGAGATAACTGGTTCTTCACAGTGAATCGCCATTGTTGTGGCCACCAACAACCCCCCTCTTTGTTTGGTATTAGCGATAACACCAAGCAAATGGGGACCCTTAATAAAAATCCAAAAAAAACATTTTATCAAAATTTTTGTATTTTAACTCCGTAAAGCTGTATCGCATCGCGAGAAGAGAGTGAAACGTTTTCCTATGCGCATAATAAGCTGCGAAGAAGTGACGCGAAATTCATCGCATCGCATATATTATGAAGCACTCTTAAATGAAAAACTTAAGGAATCTCCGACGGTCAATATGCGACGTCACATATCGCAATATCGCATAAGCAGCACACGATGATTGGATGACTAAGTGCGATCTGCGATATTGCGATCTGCGATATCGCGATCTGCGATAGTTGCGATCTGCGATAGTTGCGATCTGCGATGTTGCGATCATCAATTCCTGCGATGACACATCTTGACAACGCGATCCTCGATACTGCGATGCGAGTCGCAGAAATCACCCATCGCAAAATTTCCTCGGCACAGTATTCAAGGAAAGCTGTCTGTAGACCAAAATTGGGCGCGCCCCTTAGAAGAAATTAATGATTGCATGCCAAAGTATCCAAGAAGGATTGTGTTGTGTTTTTCGAAGAGTCAGTTCATTATGGGTGTCATGATTATGCATTCATTAGAGCTTAAAGCTTTCATGTCAATCTTTTCATCATTACTCTTTTCCTTTGCGTAAACTGTAAGACAACTAATAATATAAAGCAATGTGCAGGAAACATCTAAGGAAAGGGGGAAAGTGTCAATACTTGGAGAAAGGAGAAGAGATGCCTTCACAAACGGATGCCGCATGCAACAGGACCATAGATTCCAGAGTATCACTCAACAGATACTGATGTCAATAGGCCATCCAAAACTCAGAATCAAAGGCGCACAAAAGCAGCATGTTTACAAAAGATCCTGAAGCTTAGACTGGGTAAAGCAAAAAGAAAAAGGCGCTAAAGAGGGAAAACGCACCAGAAAAGCCTTGAACAAAGAACAGAGGCAGTTTTCAATACAGAAAATTGTTCAGAGAGCAAAGTCCCTAACTTATTCAGTCATTCGCAAGGCCGAAAACCGAAATAGCAAAAGCAGAATCAGTTTGAGAGAAATTTGGGTTATTACCAAGTATACACATAGTGAATACACCAAGCCAGAGGAAGATTTTCGAAAATATCTTCTAGTTTGCCAGAAAGCAGTGTCAGCGCTTGTTATTTCTATTTTCGTAGCTCAAACGAAAGGAGAAGACGACCAGCCGACTCTTCCCAGGCAAATGTTGCATTACTTACAACACTAAGGAGCAAATACAGAAACAGTTAGAAATTAGATTCAAGTTTTAGAAATAAATTTTCTTTAGTAGAAGGGCGGTCATTTAAAACCGTGTCCTAAATTTATGTAATTAAGATTAATTAGTTAGCAGTATTTAAACCCTTGTCAGGCATTTGGAGAAGGGTCCAACAATTTGTAAAAAAACTTGTCCTCAGAACATGCACTTTTGCACCCTCGGAGGGGGTTTTTGATGAATGGATGGATCGAGATTTATCAATGTTTGCATTTGATGTCTGCTACTGATGTTTCACTTTTGTACTCTTAGTAGACGTTAGAACAAGTAGAGATAAATCGTTGTTGCTTGAAGCTTATGAGTGGAACCAGTCATAAATGGTACTTTTATCTCTTGACCAATTTCTGCTTATATTCTTAAAGTGATATATAGTTTTCAGTTGTTTATATGTTAATGCATGAATGTGTGGGTTACCATTTGGCACTTCTGTACGGTGGAGTCATTTATTTGTGTTTGATATATGAATAACTTATTATGCGATATGTTGTTCACAACTGTTTTGCTTAACTTTTTATGCAAAGTGGTTTGTCTTAATTGATTTCTATTCTTATGATAGCTGAATGATCTTTATTACCAGTTATTGTTCGAAATCTCTTTAGATCGCATAATAGAAGAAATACACCCCGGGTTAGCGTAGATTAGATGTGTTGTTTCTCATTAGATTACAATAGCATAGAGTTAGTTTAGAAGTTTGAATTAAATTAGCTTTAAATACTCCTAGATCAACATCATCCAACTCTACACACACACACACCCCTTAGATTGGGAAACTGGTCCCATTATCCCCAGTCGGACCCGCTATACCAAACGGATAAGGAGCTGCCAACCAAGGTCCAGACCGGGTGGGTATCCCCCTTGTTGTCGACCCGATTTTCAGGGCTTCAACAGCTTTTAGCCTCTCATTTCTAGCCTTTATTTCTTTGTATATTTCCTTTATGTCTTGACCTTTATCTGATGGCATTCTGAAGGAAGACACTTCAATACTTTGCTACCTTTCCAACATCTGATTGTGTGATGTGGAAGGTTCCAGGATGCCTCCATATGGAGTGACAAGCCTGCTCATATCTCTTTCTGTGCTTTTAACCTTACTTGTCTCCTTTGTATATTCTTGTTCAGAGACAGGATTCACTCTTTGTCTCTTAGCCTGGCTTGTCTCTGCATAGGCTTGTGATGTTTCTCTTTCTGATGTAGTGGCCCCTTCCCTGTTTCTCTCGAGGCTTTTCTCCTCATTTAGAGGAGTCTGTAAGACTGGGGGGCTACTCATGGTGGCCTTTGGTCTATCTGTTTGATTTGGCACCTTTGAATGGTCTGGTACTTCTGATTGTTCTAGCACCTGTGATTCTTTTGGTATTTTTGATTCTTTTGGCACTTGCAGGAAAGAATCCTCATCAAGTTGTTTCTCTAGGTCAATTAATGTGTTTTCCACAACAAATTTTGCATTATCCCTATCCTCTAAAGTGTTTTCCACCCATTGCAATTGGTTGGCATACTTTTCTATCTCAGGGTTGTGGTGATGGACATAGGGGCCATCTTGTTCCTCTGCCTTCTTTTGCCGGTGAAGTCCAAGGGATCATATCTCCATATGAATCTTTGTTTCAGTTTTAATCTCTGAAGGATTAGATCTACCTCCTTTCCGTCTTCTCTGCTATTACAAATAAAGGGACCCAATTAGTCTTTGATTTTGAGCTGGGCTTTCTTTTTGGCCTTAACAAATTTTACCTCATCTGAATTTATTACTTTCCTATAGTACTCCAGGGAAAATAACCTCATTGGGAGATATTTTGGTAGTTTGTATGTGGTCAAATCACAGCTATAAATCCTAATTTTAGTGTGGATTTGGTACAAGTACCAATCTCCTACCTGATCATTGAGTTTTAGATGAAGGACTCTCCTGATTTCAGGACTGATTCTTGGTGGAGGGGTTCCAGTGAGCATGGTCATCACAGGGCGGACAAAGGAATCAATGAATTCATTGTATGAATAGGGGGAGGGATGTTGATGAATCAATGGGGTCCAAAAGATAATTGATCTTGTTTGGCCCTTGGTTTCAACCTTTTGGAGAGTAAATGGGAACTTATATACTTGGTAGTATAGAAAATGGTGATACAAAACAAAGGAGTACTTAAAAACTCTTTCATTACTCATTCTAAGGAACTGTTCATGCATCCTGTCAGCTATGAACTAAGCATAGTCATATATGACAGCAGGAGGCTGTCATGGAGTGTATATGGACATGAAGGCTAAAATAATATCATCAATATATTCATTGGTACTATAATCTAGGACTCTAGATATCATATCCACAATACTTCTACCCCATGGAGAAAATAAATTTGCTACATATGGAGGGGGTTCTTTTCGGGTATAATTTTCTTCTGCGATGAAGGTTTGGATTATTTGAGCCAATCTTGTAGTGCTGATTTTAGGATATAAGTCAAATAGGTCTCCAATGGAGAGGGGAGTCAAGTTTTGGCTAGGCTGGAGTTGTAGCATCTCATTGATAGATTCAGCAGTGATGGTGAAAATTATGGTCTAGTTAGGGGACATCACTACTCTTTGACTGGGTATATAATTGGCATGGCAGTAATGGACAATTTATGGAAAAATGTGAACTCTAGGGAACTGGTACTTAGGCAAATTGGACTCCCACAGTCCAATTTCATTAGCCTAGTTCAAGTGTATATCCATACTTTGGCAGTATAATTTGAGAAGGGATTCATGGACATTGGTGTCATTTATTTGGAAATCCCTATTAGCCAGGGGGAGGTGGTCTAGGTCTAGATGAGGAGTGGAAATAGGTCTAACATCCATGGCAATTGTGGTGGCCATTCTCAGTTTTTGTGTATTTGAGTATGGAGGAGGTGATTTTCAGTATTTTAGGGCAATGGTGGTTTAGTACAGAGTAGGTTTGAGTTGCAAGAGTTTCTTTAATTAATTTTTACCTTAACTAAGAAAACTCAGTAACTGGTTCTAAAATTGACAGGGCTTTCCAGTGAATTATGGCTTAAATACCTGGAATTTGAGGAGAACTAGCACTAAACAGGGTGACTGGAAACTGCAAATGATAAAAAAATCTCTCAATAGGCTGCAAAGTAAACAAGGTCCTCTGTGGCACCTTTAGGGTGAAATTGGACGTAGGTTGACAAATTCGACGTTCGCAAGTGCATGCATGGAGGTTTATATCTGAAAAAACGATAAAAACAAATGGTTTGGCCTTTTTGGATTTATGCGCGAAAGTCAATTTTGGTAGGTTCAAGTGAACAACTGTCATTTTTTCATGTATCGGGGTGAACAGTAACCACTTTGTCATGTAGTAAGCGGGTGGTAAATGGTTTCCATCGCACCACTTTTGGGCACTCAATGGTATTATGGGGAGGCCGCCCGATTCCATAGGTTGAATGACACATAGCATCAGGGGCTTGACAGAAAACAACTTTATCGGGCAGGTATTGTTCGGACATCGAGTCCGCCCAATATGGATAAGAGTTGTCGGATGTGAAGGGAGATGATCGCACGCTGATCAAGAGAGGAAACTGCATGGAGGCTTACGGGGGGTCCCGATGAGTGATTAAGTGTGGCAGTATGTGGGTTAATGATGGATTAAGGCAGCGTTAAGGTGTGGGGGTCATTAGTAGAGGGATTAATTGGGTTTTTTCCTAACTTAATCGCATATCGATTAGTTAGTGGGTTTTTCAAGGTTTGGGTAAAAATCATAGTTTATATAATTAAACTCAGGGTAGGGTTAATTTATATGTAGGAGTTAAATATATATGGGGAAATGGGTTTTTTCGGGATTTAATAAATAAAATTAGTAATTAATAAAATGAGTGAAAAGGCGCACAATACCCTTAAGTAAATAATTTTTCATGTTTTAATGCTTTTCTAATATTAACATAAATACTTAGGGTAAGGTGTTTTTGTGGGTATTTTGGGAAAAAGGGGTTTTACATGGGGGTGATTGGCTTTTCCTAGGTAAGTAGTGTTTAACCCTTAGGAAAAGGGGTTTTATTAGGGAAATGAGGGGTAATGAAGGGGGATGAATTTTTATGAGGGGGTTCTAGTACTTATTGTCTATAAGTCATTGAGCCGAGGATCCGGTCACTCCAAAAGTCAGAGAAATGCTTTGAGCCTCTTTGACTTAGGGTTTTTAAGTACTTTGAACTTTATTGTGGGAAATTAGTTAAGTAAAAGGTGAAATGAATGAGGGAAGTTAATTAATTGACTTTGATATCCATTTGTATGCTTTATTGCTGACTCACATTTGGAACCTTCATGGTGAGAATGATAAATATGCTTTTTGTCTAACCATTCATCATAATTTCTGCAACCTTTCTTCTACTTACCCATCTACTCATCCTACCATTTTTATTTCTCTTTATTAGGGTTCATTTGAGCTAGCAAACCCTTATCAAACATTTTTCTTTCTCTTTACAATAGTGAACTAACTAAATCTAACATTATTACATCGAGGGGCTCAAGTTAAGAAATTGAGCTCCTTTTATTTACTCTACCTATCTAATTATCTTCCAAGGTTACACTATTTGGCCAGATTTTTATTCTCTATCTATCAACATGAAATTTAAAGCATGGCATAATCAAGATTAAATAGTTTGATTACCATGGATTGTGCCATGAATAAAAAGCTGCACACAATCATTTATTCTGCACAAAAGTAAATAGTAGTGGCATTTTGGCTTGCTCACTTTCATGGTCTTTTTCTTTTTCTCGGGGTTCATATTTTTCATCTTTTTTGACCTTTTTATTCTTTTTGTCCTTTTATTATTCTTTTAGGACACACCCTCTTTAAATTTTTTAATTTTTTTGAATATGGAAAACATTTGTAGAAAGAAAAGGTATGTACATATTACAGGTTTAATCTTAGTCATTCAAAATTATGACTCCTATTAGTATAGGAACCTAACAGTGGCTCCACTTGGGGATGGAATTTCCTGGTGAAATGTCAAGAACTTTGTAGACCAATGGCCTTCTGAATTGTTGTGATGTTACCCTACAACTTTTCCTTTTCATGTTTCTGCATTATTACTATTTATGACAGTAAAACTTTTGAAGCTTAGGGCCTTCTCTTCGGGCTTCAACTTCAAAAATCATCATCCAATCAACTCTAAACTTTTTGAAAGTAAAATAGGTACAAATGATCAGTGAAATCAGTAACTAGGTTCAATATAGTGTTTGAGAATTCGACCATTCACTGGTCCTCCTTCTTCTTCCGTGCCATCCATTTCTCTGAGGAAGAAAGCATTATTACCTCTAAAAGCATAAATGGTATATGAGCCTTTCCATAGGAAATCAAATTTCCCATGTTTACCTTTATCTTCTCTCCTTGAATCCCATTTTAGAACTTTGTCCCCTAGGTAAAAATCTTTTGCCTTAGTCCTTTATCAAAAGTATTCTTGATCCTTTCCTGCACAGCCTGAGATCTGATGTACACTTCTTCCCTGGTTTGTTGTAAGTGAATTGTCTGGTTGATTCTTCTTTGGATGTCATTTGGTTCAACTTGTAATTCTTGGAGCAGCTTCATTACTGGTGTTCCCAAGGAAGATGGGAAAACAACTTCCATTCCATAAACTAATTGATAGGGAGAAGTACCAATTGATTTCTTTGTGGTTAGCCCGTCTGCCCATAAGGCATTCACTAGCATTTTGTTCCATGTTTTCCTATTATCCTCTAACAATTTTTTGATGATATTTACTAGACTTTTATTTGAGGATTATGCTAGTCCATTTCCTTGGGGGTAATAAGCTATGGAATGGAACAAAGTTATATGATACTTACTACAAAAGTTTATCATTTTTCTAGATTTGAAAGCTGCTGCATTATCAATGATGATTTTCATTGGGCACCCAAATATATATAGGATGTTGGCCTCAAGGAAGGTTATTATAATGGTGTTAGTGGCTTGCCTTGATGGTATGGCTTCTATCCATTTGGTAAAATAATCTGTAGCAGTGAGGATCCATTTGTGTTGGGCAGAGGAAGGTGGATGGATTTCACCAATGAAGTCAAGACTCCATTGTTGAAAAGGTGCTTAAGCAGAGATTGGTTTTAGGGGTAGGGGTAAAAGCTTTTTCTTTCCTTCAAAAATTTGACATTTATGACATGAGGTTACAAATTTCTTTACATCAAAAAACAAAGTAGGCCAATAGAAACTGGCTCTGAGAATCTTGTCAGCAGTGGTTTTCCAGCAAATATGTCCTCCACAATCACCTGCATGAAACTCTTGTAACACCTTGTCAGATTCTTCTTTCAATAAATAGTTAAGAAGGATGCCTTCATGATTCCTCCAAAACAAAGCATTGTCAATCATGAAAAATTTTAAGGATTTCATTTAAAAAAATCTTCTTCTGGTCCTGGATAATCCAGGAGGAGATTGTAGATTTTGTAAAACATATATGATGTCAGCATACCATGGTGATTCAATAAAGCCCTGGCTGATTGGTGGATTCACCATCTCCTCTCCATTATCCATTTCTACAATAAAATTAATATCTAAGGCCTGATAGTTTGATTCAGCCATGAGCTTGGCTAAACCTTGGCCTTTGATTAACTTTGTTGGTTTGATTTCTAGGTCATATTATAATATAGTAGCAATCCATTTCCCTTTCTTTCCATCTGGGCCATCCTGAGTTAGGATATCCTTGACTACTGAATTAGGGACGTAGGCTATTATATGAGAAAAAAAATGTAAACACTAAAATCTTTGAGAGCTTTGACCAAAGCAAAGGCTTGCTTTTCCATTATATTGTATTTTAATGGGGCATCTCTTAGGGCTTTGCTAAAAAAGGCAATAGGTTGTTCATAACCCTGATCATTCTTATGTAGTAGGACTGCAGTAATTGTGTGTTCTGAGGTAAAGGAAAATATAATGAAATCTCTATCAAACTTTGGACTGATCAAAACTGGTGTTTTTGTTAATGCTATCTTAATATCTTCAAAGCATTTCTTAGCCTCAATGGTCCACTTTATGGTCGAATATTTTTTCAACATATTGTTTAATGATCTAATTAATTCTGCTAAGTTAGAAATAAATCTCCTAAGAAAGTTAACTTTCCCTAAAAAGGCTTGTAATTCCCTAATGGTCCTAGGATGTTGTATCTGTAAGATGGCTTCTATTCTTGCAGGATCTATTCAAATACCATATTTTGATATTATATGGCCTAATACCTTTCCCTCTTCTAACCAAAATAAATATTTTTTGGGATTCAAAGAAATTCCATACTTCTTGAATTTGATGAAAACCTGACTTAGATGATCTAAGTGTTGTTCATCAGATTTTGGGAATACAGTGATGTCATCTAAATATATTACTAGGAAGTCATGAATTTCCTTAGCAAAAGCTATGTCCATGGCTCTTTGGAAAGTGGTCCCTACATTCTTTAATCCAAAAGGCATCTTGACATACATGAATGTGCTCCATGGCATAGTAAACACAATTTTAGCCTGATCGTCTGGGTGAACTAAAATCTGATTGTAACCAGAAAACCCATCCAATAATGAGATTCTCGTTGACCCTACTACCCTTTGTAAGATATGATCCATTTTAGGGAGAGGGTAATTGTCTTTGAGTGAAGCTTTTTTAATATTCCTAAGATCAACACAAAGTTTGATCTCACCAGTTTTCTTCCTTGTTGGAACCAAATTTGAAACCTAATCAGAGAATCTAATTGGTGCTATTATCTTGGCCTCATACATCCTTTGGATTTCCTTTTCAATAGAAGGAAATGGGATGGGATTAATCCTCCTAAGCTTTTGTATAAAAGGTTTCTGGTTTTCTTTTGTGGGGATGGTGTGTTGTATGATGCTAGTGTCATAGGACTTGACGTCCTCATAACTCCAAGCAAAGACATCTTGGAATTCCTTTAATAGTTCAAGGTATTTCACTTTTTCGGTAGGAGGTAAGGACTTTTAAAGTTTGATTAATTTTGGATTTTTCTTAGTGGCTATGTTACACTCCTTTATATCCGATTTTGAAGGTTCCATCTTTGGTTTTCTGGGGACATCATTTGAGTCAAACAAGTCTTCCAAAGGGGTTAATCTTTTGGGCAAAAATTTGTCTTTGAGATTAATGAATTCAGAGTCTTCATCGATTATCTCATCAATTTCAACTTGCTTTAGTTTTTCTACATATGATTTTGCAAATTTAGTGGGGTGAAATCTATCTATCTTTTCATCTTCTATTTCATTAATTTCTATTTCATATTTAAAACCAGGATCTAATGTTATGTCAGTATCTATATTACTATTTACAAATTCTTCCTCTAAGGTTAAAAAATTGTTTATTTGTTTGTCATTAGCAAATACTTGCCAGTTTTTCAAGTTATCTGGGATAGCAGGTCTGTGCCTATCCTTAGCAATGTACTGATGGTTAGGTTGAAATGGTAACTTGCAAGTGCTGGCAAACATTGCTAAATTATGAGCCTGCATATTATGCTTTCTAGGAATTAAAACAACCTTGGTTTCTAGGAAAGTGTTTAGTATTTCTATAATGGTTCCTCTATAACAACTTAATCTAGGGTCTTTGGTCATATATACAACCTTGATTTTTTTATAACTAATTCAGAGTCTCCCATGATAGAAACTCTGCTTCCTAACTAATTTAAGACCTAAAAGAAGTGCTTCATACTCAGCCATGTTTTTAGTGCATTTGAAATTCAGTCTGTAAGTGTGGTCCTCTGAGTGATCATTCTCCAGATTGTATATCCACACTCCTGCTCCTGCTCCTAACTTATTCAATTATCCATCAAATTCAAGGTGCCATTTTGATTATCTTTTTTATTGGAAATCTCTTGAGTTTGGACATTTTCTTTCTTAGCTATAACTGCAATTTTTTTTGGTTCTAAATTAATATTGTTTGAAGTGGTTTGTTGTGTTTGTTCAACATTATACAAAATAAAAGAATCAATGTTGGAATGTATGGAGTAGATAGGAAAGTTTTGAGGTCTATCCCAACTACCCACCACAAATTTCATTAGGGTCTTTTTGTATAGCTTTTTTGGTTGTCCAAAGACTAAGATTGTGGCATATGACATGTCAAGTTGTAAAGATCCTTGGAGTTTAGCTCCCCACGGTCTAGACAATAGCATGCCATATTTAGGTGGGATGTCAACGACTACTATATCCGTGAGAACGGTCTTAGCAGGATATTGTACTAAGGTAGCACACAGGTCTTTGATTAACCCTAGACACTTTACTTGACTCGAGTCAAATGAAAAGAAGTCCTTGTAAGTTCTTGTTATGTCTAAGTTTAATTTTTCCATAACCGATTTAGGCATTAAATTGTGTGAGGCCCCAGAATCTAAAATTGCATTGTGTAAGATTTTATCATGAATGCTAAGGCTAATATAAAAGGGTGGTATCCCTCCTTATAGTGGTTTTCCATTAACATTAGGACCAAATATAAGTTCAGGCTGATCATCAAACAAGTTGATAGAGTCTTCATTCTCAACAAAGTTTAAGGTTTTGTTTATTTGAGACTTACAGGTTTCAATTTTAATCAGCTCTATTAAGGGAACTGAAATTTTTAGTTTAGCTACCTCTGCTCCCAAATTGAAAGGCAAAGGGGCTTCTTTTGTTTGAGGACTTGGAATTTTCATAGCAGGAATTGGAGTAGGTTGCACTTCTTTTTATGCGTTTGAGGTATTTTTCTGTGGTTTTTCTCATATCGTGTTTGGAGATTCCTCCACTATCTCCTTGGAGGGGATTGAAGTGGATGGTTTATTGTTAGGGGGCTGGTCATGGGTTGTATCTACAGTGGTGGGGCCAGGAGGGTTCTCATTTGGTCTGGGAGAATTTGGAGAGTTTTAGTAACTGGAACTGCTTTGATTTTCTTGGGTTGATTTGGCACTGTTTTCTTGGTCTGGTCAGGAGTGTGAAAATCCTCTTTTTACTCCTTAAGTTGTATTGTTTTTGTACTTCAAAGATGGAAGAATAATATCCTTGCTTATAATCAAATGATTCTCCAGATTGGGTTTGAAATTGTTGCAGCATATGCAGTTCCTGCTCATCTTAGGTCAAAAAGAGAGTTTCCTCATTATCTAATCCCATCATGTTAATGTGTGTGTCTAGTTCAGGGTGATCTGAATGAGATGTTTCAGCATAGTTTTCTTGAAAGTGAGGCCTAATATTCTGAGCAGGTCCATTCTTTCCAGTATTTTGATTCTGATTCTTTCTAAAGTTTGGGTTTCTCATTGGAAGTGCTTGCTGATTATCCAATTAAGGCTTCCTCTCAATGTTCTCTATTATATCCATTAGTTTTTCCATACCCTTGGTTAGAACATCTATTTTAAGGTCAAAGGGTGAGGCTTCATCTTTGGCAGATCTTGTCCTTTCATTCCTAACCCTAGCTCTTTTTGCTAGCAAGTTGGCTTCTACACTAACTGCTACACTCTGCATGTCTTATATTGTTGGAGGATTTCTCTCTCTGAGTTGGAAGGGCATATCAACATCAAACCCATTAGGAAACTTTATTAGTGCTAAGTCAGATCTGGTCTAAGATTGACTGGTATTGCATTGTATATATTGTTAAATGTGGTACAATAATCCTGGACTATTTCATTTGGTCCTCTTCTGATGTTTGTGTATTCTGAAAGGATCTGCAGAGGGTTATTTTTCTTTTCCCATCTATATAAAAATTCCTGATAAAATATATCTAAACTATCTATGCTATTGGCAGGTAACGATATAAACCATTTCCTTACATCACCAGCTAGAGTCTGAGCAAAAAGTCTCATCTGAACATATCCATTATCAATTTCATGCAATTTAAAGTAGTCTGTCATTTTGTTTACATGATGTTGTGCTGTATATGGTCCTATGCCATCAAATTGGACAATTTTGTTTTGGTAATCTTGTGGCATGGCACTAAGTGGGGAAAGTAACACAAGAGGAGCATATCTATTTGCCATGGCTTTAAGTTGGGCAGGACTAAGAAGCGGAGTTGGGGCACCAAGAGATGATACATTAGTTAATGGAGAGCTAGAAGTAATAGGTGATTGATGGGTAATGGTAGGTTGGTCAAGAAGTGAAGGTATAAATGGAGGTGAGGAATGAACTTCAGAGGCGGAAGGGAATAATGGTGAAATAAGGGTAGTTGACGCTAGTTCAGAAAGCTCAGGGATATTAGCAGTAGTAAGGGATGACTGAGGGGAATTTAGAATATACTCATAAATTAACTGGTTTTCCTTTTGGACTTCAAGATCTACAATAAACTCTGGATCTAGAACTATGTCATCAAGTGCACTTGTAGACTTGGTTCTAAATAGGGAAAGGTCAAATGACTCATAAAAGGGGAGGTCTTCTAGAAACAACCACTCATCAAGGCATGAATCTACTTTGATTGGAGGTGTTGGACTGACTGAACTTTTTTATCTTTTGGATCTTCTCAAAATTAGGTTGGGGATATCCACTATTGGGGCAGGGTTTCGATCTGGATTGGCCCTAGTATAGTGAGTTCTCCTTGAAGCTAGAATTTCGAGCTTTTCTAATTACTTTCTTTTTGTGAAATTTTGTAAATAAATTCTAATAAAGCCTTCAAGAGGCTCGAAATAAAGATTTGAAATTTTCTCAAAGGTTTATTAAGACTGAGGATATGGATTCCCCAGTATGGTCACCACTATGTTATCACTCAGAAGTTTTCCGTAGAAGTTATAAAAATAAGGAATCATCTGAGGTAACCACAAAACAGTGTTTTAGGCTTAGGATCTAGCCAACCTAAGTCCAGAGAGAGCTCTCTATTTATAATTTAACTTTGCTTTTGTAGGATTTTAGGCTAGTTCTTAGTGTTCATGGGGTTTTGTTTTGAATTGAAGGTTGCATGGTGGAATTCTTGGAGCAGATGGATAGAGCTAGGTCTTCAAGCCGTTGGGCTATGGAGTCAATAAATGTATAGCATAACTAGATCATATCATTAAAGGGAATGTTCACAGGGCAGGCTAGCGAAACAAAATGCAAATCTTCAGGCCTAATGGGTGAAGTAATTCTAACTAGGGTGAAAGAGAACTTAAGAATCCTTGGACTGGGACCAGAATGAAGAAAAGAGGATGATCATGAGAAAAGGGAAATTCAGAATCCTTTGCTATAGACCAGAGCAGAAACTACGGAAGATAAGGAGTAGTTAAGAATTTCCTAGCTAAGATAGTTTAGTAGAAAACATTGAGAATGTAAAACAATTAAGACAGAGTGCATTCAAGCAATTTATGAAATATCATTCCTTGTTATACATTTAGATTTTAGAAATTTACATAAAAGATTATGGAAAGAACGTAAGGAAAAACAATATTGAACATATGAGAATACTTATTTGTATTTCGTTTTACACAAGAATCCTGTGAAATATCTTATCTTTATTCCTCGATCCAGCAAGCCAATCCAGTCATTGATACAATAGAATTTGATTTGAGAGAAAAAGTCTATAGAAATCTCTTGGAATCCACCCTACATACTTCAAAATGTGAAGTATTTATACAAAAAACAATTACAAAATATCTCATAACAATTTGAGATTTAATATAGGGAATAAAATATCTTCATGCATGAAGATAGAGACAGATCTAGAACTGCTTCTTGGTGTCCCTTTTATTGTGGTGTTTCTGGTTGTTTCTGTTGAGTTTTGAGCTCTTTAAGCTGGCTGATAGTTGTGGTATTTCTATGCTAGAATATTCTTTGATCTTTCACTGATACTCTTTGACTCTGTTACTCTTTGACCTTGCTGATTTGCCTTTTACCTGTTTCACCTGGCTACCTTTATATTCACTGTAGTAACTTTCTGATGTAAAAATTTTTCATAGTAAATCTATCGTTTTTTCCCACCATTCTACACCAGGTAACTTTATTTTTACCATCCTTCTATAGATTTCATCTGCCTCTATGTATTTTAAAAAATTTGGTTTGGTGAGAAGAAAATGTTTCACTTCATGTTCTATGAAAAACAGGTTCTCCAATGTATCATATAATACTTTTCCTGTAGGAAAATATTTAATAGCCGAAGAGCTCGCTTGTTCCTTGGCTAATTTCCTGAGTCTGTCACTATAGTCCAATTGGTTCATGAGCTTGTCATTGATGACCATAGGACTGGGAAGACCTTTGTCCCTTAAAATCTGAAACTTAGTCATGAACCTGTCAATGGCTACTTGCATGTTGTGGCACTTCTCTTCTAAGTTGTGCATGGGGTTTCTTTTGGAAAGAATCTTTCTAATCTCCATAATGGCTTCAGTCATGTCTCCTATGTTAAGCTCTTGGAGCTCATATTTGTTCTTGATATTTAGGAAGTGGATGAGTCAATTTGCATCCCCAGGTTTATCTCCTAGTTCTTCTCTTACTTTTTGGATAGCTTCAGTGGCTATCTTCACTAATTCTGTCTGATCAAATATAACTTGGATTGATGGCCAAATATCGTTGAAAAAGTCAATGATATTAGCCCGGAGCATCTCTTTAGTCTATCCTAGTGGTTCTGCAGTGTCAAATCTCTCTCCAGGACTTTGATTTTCTCACCCATCCTTAGGGCCTTCTATGTCTATTCTCTTTGCTGAATTTGGGCAATCTTACAATTAGTTTCTAAACATGCCACTTTTTCCTTTAACCTCTTTAGCTCTGTAGCCTGGATAGACATATCCTCCATGGTTTTTACCAGTTCTTTTGCTTTCTTGGTTGATGTACCTGTTGATGTAGTGGACACAGTTGTAATTGGTAGTTTTGTGGCAGGTGGAGCTGTAGGTGCCAATGATGTTGCCAATGTGGAAGGAGCTGTTGTTGATACTGTGGGGATGACAGTTATGGAATTTTTGGCCATGTCACTTTTCTTCGACTAAATTAAAGTGTCCAACTCCTTCTATATCTCCTTAAGTTGATCATTTAGCTTCAAGACCAAGTCCATGGGCTCTTCATGTCCTTCTTGTGCTTCTAGGACTTCCTGTGTCTGAGGATGATGCAGCTGGGGTATCTTTAGATATTTCTTGAGTGCAGCTATGTCATGATTTTTCTTCTTGATCAGTTGCTCTACAACTTTTACATCTTTGGGATCGTGTCCCAACTCTATGACTAAGTCCTCTAAGGACTTGATTCTATTATCTTTAGCCTGTGAGGAGGCTTTCTCCAACTGGAACTGTGCTGATATATTGTTAAGAGAGTTTTGCAGTTGGTGGGAAACAATGGCTTTCCCTATTAAGGTGGAGTATATCATCTCCCCTATTTTCTTGTGTAGCTCAATTTGGTCAATGGGATGAATATCCCTTGCCAGTACTTCAAAGTCCACTTTCTTAAAATCTGATGCTATCCTTGGCTACTGAGTGGTTGGCTTGATGAAAGTCATCTGTATTTTCCCCTCTTTGACATCAAAGGTTGACATTTTGATTGGTAGGGGTCATTTTTAGATACTATGGATAGGTTTCAGCTTTCAGCCTCTCATTTCTAGCCTTTATTTCTTTGTATCTTTCCTTTATGTCTTGATCTTTATCTGCTGGCATTCTGAAGGAAGACACTTCAATACTTTGCTACCTTTCCAACATT
Organism: Pinus tabuliformis; assembly: GCA_031772625.1. Classification (NCBI taxonomy): domain Eukaryota; kingdom Viridiplantae; phylum Streptophyta; class Pinopsida; order Pinales; family Pinaceae; genus Pinus; species Pinus tabuliformis. Next base: position 285,320,043 of record CM062812.1, read on the forward strand.
TGAGTGTGTGATGTGGAAGGTTCTAGGATGCCTCCAAATGGAGTGGCAAGCCTGCTCATATCTCTTTCTGTGCTTGTAACCTCAGCTGTCTCCTCTGTATATTCTTGTTCAGAGACATGATTCACTCTTTGTCTCTTAACTTGGCTTGTATTTGCATAGGCTTGTGATGTTGCTCTTTCTAAAGTAGTGGTCCCTTCCCTATTTCTCTTGAGGATTTTCTCCTCATTTACAGGAGTCTGTAAGACTGGGGGGTACTCATGGTGGCCTCTGGTTTATATGTTTTCTCTGGTATGTCTGTTTCATATGGAACCTCTGATAGGTTTGGTACTTATAACTTTTCTGGTAGTTGTGATTCTTCTGGTATCTGTGATTCTTTTGGCACCTGCAGGAAAGAATCCTCATCAAGTTGTTTCTCTAGGTCAATTAATGTGTTTCCACAACAAATTTTTCAGTATCCCTATCTTCTAAAGTGTTTTCCACCCATTGCAATTGGTTTGCATACTTTTCTATCTTAGGGATGTGGTGATGGATATAGGGGGCCATCTTGTTCCTCTGCCTTCTTTTGTAGATGAAGTCCAAGGGATCATATCTCCATATGAAGCTTTGTTTCAGTTTTAATCTCTGAAGGATTAGGTTTGCCTCCTTTCCGTCTTCTCTGATATTACAAATAAAGGGACCCAATTGGTATTTTATTTTGAGTTGGGATTTCTTTTTGGCCTTAACAAATTTTACCTCATCTGAATTTATTATTTTGCTGTGGTACTCCAGGGAAAATAACCTCATTGGGAGGTATTTTGGTAGTTTGTATGGGGCCAAGTCATAGCCATAAATCCTGATTTCAGTGTGGTTTTGGTACAAGTACCAATCTCTCACCTGATGATTGATGTTTAGATGAAGAACTCTCCTGATTTCAGGACTGATTCTTGGTGGAGGGGTTCTAGTGAGCATGGTCATCATAAGGTGGACAAAGGAATCAATGAATTCATTGTATGAATAGGGCGAGGGATATTGATGAGTCAATGGGGTCCAGAAGATAACTGATTTGTTGGCCCTTGGTGTCAAGCTTTTGGAGAGTAAAGGGGAACTTATCTACTTGGTAGTATAGAAAAAGGTGATACAAAATAGAGGAGTACTTAAAAACTGTCTCATTACTCATTCTAAGGAACTGTTCATGCATCCTGTCAGCTATGAATTTAGCATAGTCATACATGACAGCAGGAGGCTATCCTAGAGTGTATATGAACATGGAGGCTAAAATAATCTCATCAATATATTCACTGGTGGTATAACTGCGGACTCTAGATATCATATCCACCACACTTTTCCCCATCGAGAAAATAAAGTTGCTACATATGGAGGGGGTTATTTGGGGGTATACTTTTATTCTACGATGAAAGTTTGGGTTATTTGAGCCAATCTTGCAGGGCTAAGTTTAGAATATAAGTCCAACAGGTCTCCAGTGGAGAGGGGAGTCGAGTTTTGGCTAGGCTGGAGTTGTATCCTCTCATTGATAGATTCAACAGTGATGGTGAAAAGTATTGTCTGGTTAGGGGACATCATTTTTCTTTGACTGGGGATATAATTGGCATGGAAGTAATCGACAATTTTTGGGAAAATGTGAACTCTGGAGAATTGGTACTTATGTAAATTGGACTCCCACAGTCCAATTTCATCAGCTTGGTTCAAGTGTATATCCCTACTTTAGCAATGTACTTTGAGCGAGGATTCATGGATAGTGGTGTCCTTTAATTGGAAATCCCTATCAGTAGGGGAGGTGTTCTAGGACCAGATGTGGAGTGGAAATAGGTTTGACATCCATGGGAATTGGGGTGGCCATTCTTAGTTCTTGTGGATTTGAGTATGGAGGAGGTGATTTTCAGTCTTTTAGGGAAATGGTGGTTCAGTACATAGTAGGTTTGAGTTGCAAGAGTTTCTTTAATTAATTTTTACGTTAACTAAGAAAACTCAGTAACTGATTCTAAAATTGACAAGGTTTTCCAGTGAATTATGGCTTAAATACCTAGAATTTGAGGAGAACTAGCTTTGAACAGGGTGACTGACAACCGCGAATGGTCGAAAAGGCTCTAAGTAGGCTGGAAAGTAAACTGGGTGCTCTGTGGCATCTTTAGGGCATAATTAGATGTAGGATGACATCTTCGACGTTCGCAGGTGTGTGCATGGAGGTTTACAGTTGAAAAAATGATAAAACAAACGGTTTGGGGCTTTTTGGCTTTATACGTGAAAGTCAATTTTGGTGGGTACGGGTAAATAGTGGTCATTTTATCGTGTATGAGGGTTAAAAATAACCACTTTGTCGTGTAGTGAGCGAGCGGTAATTGGTTTCCATCGCACCACTTTTGGGCACTTGGTGGTATTGCAGGGAGGCCGCCCAATTCCATAGGTTGAACGACATGTAGCATCGAGGACCCGATGGAAAACAACTTTATGGGGTAGGTATTGTTTAGACGTCGGGTCCGCCCGATATGGATAAGGGCCGTCGGATTTGAAGGGAGATGATCGCATGGTGATCGGGTGGGTAAACTGCACGGAGGCTAACCGGGGGGGCTGGCGAGTGATTAAGTGTGGTGGTATGTGGGTTAACGACGGATTAAGGCGGGGTTAAGGCGTCAAGGTCATTAGCTGAGGGATTAATTGGGCTTTTGCCTAACTTAATCACAGATCAATTAGTTAGTGGGTTTTTCGGGGTTTGGGTAAAAATCATAATTTATATAATTAAACTCAGGGTAGGGTTAATTTATATGTAGGAGTTAAACATATAAGTGGAAATGGGGTTTTTCTGGATTTAATAAATAAAATTAGTAATTAATAAATTGAGCGGAAAAGGGCACAATACCCTTAAGTAAATGATTTTTCACGTTTTAATGCTTTTCCAATATTAACATAAATACTTAGGATAAGGTTTTTTTGTGGGTTTTCTGGGAAAATGGGGTTTTACATGGGGGTGATTGGCTTTTCCTAGGTAAGTAGTGTTTAACCCTTAGGAAAAGGGGTTTTATTAGGGAAATGATAGGGAATGAAGGGGGGTGAATTTTTATGAGGGGGTTTTAGTACTTATTGCGTATAAGTCATTGAGACGAGGGTTCGACCCCTCCAAAAGTCAGAGAAATGCTCTGAGCCTCTTTGACTTAGGGTTTTTAAGTACTTTGAACTTTATTGTGGGAAATTAGTTAAGTAAAAGGTGAAATGAATGAGGGAAGTTAATTAATTGACTTTGATATCCATTTGCATGCTTGATTGCCCACTCACATTTGGAACCTTCATGGTGAGATTGATAAATATGCTTTTTTTCTAACCATTCATCATAGTTTCTACAACCTTCTTCTACTTACCCATCTACTCATATTACCATTTTTACTTCTCTTTATTAGTGTGCATTTGAGCTAGCAAACCCTTATCAAACATTTTTCTTTCTCTTTACAATAGTGAACTAACTAAATCTAACATTATTACATCCAAGGGCTCAGGTTAAATAGTTGAGCTCCTTTTATTTACTCTACCTATCTAATTATCTACTAAGGTTACACTGTTTGACCAGACTTTTATTCTCTATCTATTAACATGAAATTTAAAGCATGGCATAATCAAGATTAAATAGTTTGATTACCATGGATTGTGGCATGAATAACAAGCTGCACACAATCATTTATTCTGCACAAAAGTAAATAGTAGTGGCATTTTGGCTTGCTCACTTTCATGGTCTTCTTTCTTTTCTTGGGGTTTATATTTTTCATCTTTTTTGACATTTTTATTCTTTTTTTCCTTTGATTATTCTTTTAGGACATACCCTCTTTACATTTTTTAATTTTTTTGAATATGGAAAACATTTGCAGAAAGAAAAGGTATGTACATATTACAGGTTTAATCTTATTCATTCAAAATTATGACTCCTATTGGTATAGGAACCTAACGGGGTAGACTGAGTTCCAGTGGATTGGTAAAGGAAGGAATGAAGACAGATGAGTTGGTAATTGTGCTCATAATATGCCTTGGCTTCCATGAGGGATCACTCCTGGCTCCTGTAAGTGAAAAATGAATTTTGTTAAGATTGAAAGCGACAGGGAACCATCCGAGAGAGTATGAGGCATAATGTGGTAGAAACGTGGCTAGAATAGAGGCTAGCAAAGGAAGTGGTGTGGAGATATTTTTATAGACCATCATTTCAGTTTCACATGTTAATTCTATTTTGTTGATTTTGTTGTTTTGTTGTTTTGTTTTAAAGAAAAGCATCTTTTTTGTTGTAATAATTTGGGGTTACATAGCCTTGTACACCGAGACAATTGGTTTAGCAGACAACTGGATGCTCAGGCTAAGATATTTTTGTAACTGGTATTCAAAGCTCCCCATTTCCTTATAAATAGGGGGAAGACACATTTAATAGAGGTTACAAAATTCTGCACCTAAGGGATCCAAATTCTATGATTCCACTTTAGTTCTAATTGAATGTTCATGAGGTACTTGAGCGTTACATTGTTGAATGTAAATGGACTGGTGATTTGGACTCTTGAAGGATTAATGAAACTATTCTGTTGATTCCTATCAGAGCAATGAGCAATATGTTTTCTTCTTTATATATCATTTCATGTATGTTTCTCTTTTACTAAAATTATGTAATGAAGTTTTTTTTTTCACTCTCTCATAGTTATATGTATGTTGCTTAGTAATATTAATCCCCGTGTTAATTAAATATTTACTTATGTACTTGTAATGAGCACAAATTTACTTTTTTTTATTAGTGACAAGTGTGTCCATGAGGTTTAGAGTATGAAACCTTAATTCGTGCTCCACAATTCCTGTCATTCCAGCCCTTCAGTCTTCCATCCTTCTGTCAAATTATTTTTTCTTAGGATTTTGTATTGTTCCCAACCCTATGCATAGAATTCCTTCCTTTCTCTCCTCCTCTTCATTTTACTACAAATCCAATACTAAGCTACCTATTATTGTGTGCCAGCCACCAAAACCAGACATTTTTCTTTTAAATTAGCCTAATTTACCCCCTGAGCATTTAAATCCATGTATTTTTTTGAGTTTACCTTGATGAAGAACTATTGAACCAAGCCCCCATTCGTTATATTTTCAAACTATGTGACAAGTGGAGTGCAATAAAAATCCCCATTGATAATCTTCCATTTCACTCCTATCTTATGATGTCCTAAGCATTGGTCTACAATCAACCCAGAGGTTGTCTCTAGGAAGCTTCTATATCGCATGAAGAACTTTTGCTACAAGTGGTAGAAAAAACGACAATAGGTCCAACAATTTACATGAATGACATAAAAGATATCTTTAATTAACGGAGTAACAAAAGAGACTTTAAGCATATGGAATGTGAAGAAACTAGCATACACAAAATAACAATCTATTTTCCTATACTACATATTAACCGAGATAACCATAAAATAACTAAGAGGGGGTAGACAAGCCTATTGGTGTTACAGGGTACCCATATATGTTCGACCTTTTCCTTTGTAGAGTAGAGCTTCAATTATGGCGAATTCCATGACCATGTCACGGTTGTCTAAGGACATCTACTTATTTCTACTTGAAGGATGCATAGTTGTAGTGAAATCATGCTTTTATTATGTTCGTTTTCCTCTAAATAATTGTTTAAGTATGTCTTAATGGGCTAGTAGAGTTCTAATATACAAAAATACTAGTTTTTTCAACCATAGGTATGGCATGGGTGTGGAATTTAATAAACAAAGTGAGAGTGAATGTCGTAATCTCTGCGAGCATCTCTTTCATGGATAGCTTTAGTAGGAAGTTGATTGAATAAATGTTGAATATTTTCAGGGATAGTCATTAGGGGAATTTTTAGGTCTAAAATGAGCCTCCAAAGGAAATTATAAAATAGTAGTGGAAACAATAAAGTAAGATTAGATTAGATCATCAAATTTTAGAAGGATAAAAAGAAAAAAAATCAACTCGTACTTTCAACTTGTCTCCCTATGGGTTTACTCAAATTTCGAGAAGAAAAAATCGTTGGATACATACTTTTATTCCTCATCCAAGAAGTACCCATGTTGCATACTTTTGATGGACCCCACTACACAAAGAATTAGAAATACACGAAAAACGTGATTGCAATCATGTTTTTTCATGTATTTCTAATCTTTCAAGTAGTGGGGTCCATTGAAAGTATGCAACATGGGTACTCCTTGGATGAGGAATTATTTTTTTCATCCAACGAGTACTCCCGCTTGAAATTTGAGTCAAACGTTAAGGAGATAACTTGAAAAAACAAGTTGAAAAAGTAGTTTTATTATTTTATTATTTTCTAATCTTTTTACTTTTTTACTCCAAAAATGGTGAATCATCCCCCATGGTTTACATCATCATATTGAATCCTATTGGTTCTCATAAGGTTTATTTTGGTTGTAAATTTTTCTTAGGAGACCCATTTTAGACCTCAAAATTCCCATAATGGTCCTAGTATTTGTGCACAATAGATTGTAATTATAGTGATCTCAAGAACTTCCTTCTCCCTTGCTAGTAGAGCTTTATCTGCGAGGCATGGATTATTGAGGAAAGGTGCTAAGATCTAGTTGCCGAGTGACCGAGCTAAGAATAGGATGTTAAGTAGATGGAAATGATACAATAGGAGAATGGTGCAATAAGATGTGGTTGGCCAACAATGATGAGGAGCAAAAAAAGGATCAAGGAGCCACCAAAAGAGTAAGGACTTCATGATACACTGACAGGGTTGAGTAGCCAGAGTCCTAGGATGAGTGGATGTCTTAGGAGAGGTAGTCACATAGGGAAAGAGAATAAGATGAAACCCAGAGTGGAAAACAAAATACTTGTATGTAGAAAATAACTTGCATAATAGACCAATTATCAAACAAAATAGAGATGAAGAGGAATAGATATCAGTAGTGATGAGAGACACATTTTTGTTGATGAGGTGAGACCTAAGTTAGTATAACTTGATTTTTGTAGAAAATCTGTGATAGGTTAACCCAATAATGTAATATAAATCAAAGCAGAATACTATAACCTACTTCTACTATCAATTTGCGGAAGGTTAAAGATCGAGATGAATAATATAACTAGAAGAAGATGAAACAATGGCACAATACACATGAAAATACTTTTGGGGAAATCATTAGATAAAAACCTGACACTATTGTATTATCATACATGGTGGAAATGCATAGGAATTATACAAATCCTTAGCTCTCACAACTAGCCAGCTCTCTGTACAATCCTCACAGATGCTCACAGGCAATCTTGGCTTTTCTCCATGCTTCCTCTCTGCCCCCAAGCTCCTATTTCCTTGCGTTGTTCCTTGTGGATGATTTTCATATTACCAAGTCGAAAACCAATCTTAAAAACTACACAATCCTCAAGGATGAATCCTTGACTTCATGCATGAGTTTTATCCATGAGAAAACACATTCAACTGATAGCACACTATCCTTGAACATTAATATCAACTGGGTCTTTCTTAGAATAGACATGCATGAGTTTCTGATGTAGGAATCTTGAGTTAACTGGAGTAGCACTAGTTGAGTGCATCAATGCATCAACTGATGAATTAACTCACTATTAGTTCCTCAAACAATTTGGAACTGAATTAATTGGACTTAACTTAGTAAACTGAGTTAACTAATTACAACTCAAATATAACTCAATCTTATCTCCTTAATTTAAGGGATAACTCTTGCATGACTTCAGAAAGACTTCTAACTTGAATTTCTCCAACTAATTAATTTAAAATAAATTAATTAATTATTTCCAAGTAGCTATTAAGACTAAATTCGATTTTAATTCAAAATTTAATTCAAGGAAAAATTAAATTGGAATATTCTTGTTGCCATGTTTCAACACTCCCTCTCAACAGGAAAGGGATTATCTGCCACCTCGATCCTGTCTCTATGGAAATCGAATTTACACTTTGATAATGCCTTTGTCAAAATGTCAGCATCGTGCTCCTCTGTCAAAATATACTGTAGCAACATGATCTGTGAAAAGCCATGGGAAACAAATCTTTCCTTATGCTTCTCCACACTACCATCAACAACTTGCTTTACTTTGTAAAGCCAACAGGAACTCACAACTGACTTGTTCTCCAATCTCGGAACCATGTCCCAAACATTGTTACAAACTATGGAGTCACACTCCTCCACCATAGCATCAAACCAAATCGGCTGTTGCACTGCTTCTTCAAAGGAAGATGGCTCAGTCTCAACACATTCCCTAGCAATGGTGTTGGCTTAGTGGGGCCTAACCCAGGTTCAAAAGTGATTCAACCAAGCAAATCCTAGTACTACTGGGCCTTTCGGCAACAGTCCATGGAGCGCAGACTAAGGTCTCACCTAAAGTAGTATGGGAGGGTGCTAGACCCAGGTTTTCGCACCCTAGGGATGTCTGATATGTGGTGATGGGGATGCGATCCAACCTTAGCACTTACTTGGTTACACGCACCAGTGGGCATGTTGTGTCCCGTGTTACTACCTTCGCGTAGCTCTAACCACTCCACTACCCGTGTTAATTATCCAAGTCTTCCTTAATTAGGTTTTTTTCGCTAATTCCTTAGAATATTTTCATACATAAACATTCAGACAAGTGTTTATCAAGTGCGAGCATATAAATAACCAGATAACAATTATTTCATAATATCAAAAATATAGATTCATGACCAGATGCGCAATATTCCGAATCTAACTTATCTTTATTAATAACTCTTTTCAAGTTCCATCCAAGTACAGACCTGACTCTGCCCTGCACACTCAACTGCAGGGGTTCGTGCACTCAACTGCAGACTTTACTAGGCCTCTGTGCACTCAGTTGTAGAGCCTCTTCCTACTACTACAACCCAATACACTTCAGATCCACTTCTATCCTCTAGCCATGCCTTCACATCTATCTACTTGCTTGTTCCAAAACTTCTCTCTTTACACTTAGAGTCTCGTTCTATTTATACAATCCCATGGTCTATGGACCATGGGTAAGCTTACTCAACTTTACATTATTTTACAATTCTTAGGGCAGACAACCCTATGACTCATCCTAGACTTTTGCGTTACGCGCCTGTACTTTGCGGAGTCTTTACATTACATTGACAAAAAATTAGGCTTTAAGCCCCAAAAACATGCTGTGGGGGGATCCGCTGCATAACAGGTCCCCAACACAATCATTGTGACTCATCCCGAGTCACTCTGCTGGTGTGGTGATCTTTGTGTGAAGTCCATCCAACAGGTCTCTTGTAGCTTGGGTGTCCACAACACACTGTTCCGCTATCTATTGTACTTGTTGCACACGTATCTCTGAGCCTTCATGAGCAAGGTCACATTCTTGTCCAACCACATAAAGTTCCTACATATGTGCCAACTTCCCTTCAATGGTAGCAGCAATTGTGAAAGCTTCATCGATCCACGGTTGGAAGTATGCTTTAAGCAGGGCTTCTTTTTGGTGCGTGACGTCTAATTGGTCCTTCAGTGCCCTTGATTGTTGTAGTCTGCAGAGTCATTGAGTAAGGACAACTGTCTACATGGTGCCCTGGACACTGTCGTACTCCTGCTACAACTCGCTTGCGTCTGTCTCTAGACATTGTAGATTCGGGTCTTCCTGCAGGTGCGTAAGCATGGTTAGTGCTTGCTCCAACCTCCCGGTGCAATACTATGTTGCCTGACCAATTTGCTCCAACCCCATCTCGATAGTGCGGGTGCGCTGCTCTCTGACCTCTCGGGGAGTGGAGGGCTGCACCCTCAATTGCAGCTCGATGATCTACAGGTTCAGCTCCAACTGAACCTTTGTCATTTCCTCCCTGGCCTCATGAAATCCAGCTGCCAATTTATGGACCCGCTCTGCTGCTGGTAGCTCTACCGACATGACCAACTCTAGGACGCTCCTACATGCATCCTCTATCGCCTACTCCAGTTCGCAAGCCTATGCAACCAACTCATCACGCTGGAGGTTGAGCTGGTCCATGTTGATTTTCTACTCGTTCAGGACTTGGATCACGCGGCCCTCCTGGGTGCATATCTCTACGATGATCCCATCCTACAGTTGGTATAGAATTTCACATGGCAGGGTTTCCAAGTTCAAGCCGACAGCTTTCATGCTGCTCATCGCAACCCAGTCACCCTCACTTACTGCTGCTAGCGTGCTTTTAGGCAATACGAAAGGGTTGTCCATATGGGCACGCAGCGTCTGTTCAACCTTGGCGATTCCTACTATGACGCACTGAGCCAATGTACTTGTTTTGGAAGATTGTACCTGTAAGCCTTCTAACTGTGCACTAAGCACCCCCAATACAGTGTTTTACCCCATCCTCAGTTCCTAGAGCGCATCCTTCGTGACCTCACGAATCATTTTGCTGATGTCAAATAGATCACCTTTTGTGAGCATGACCGGGTCGACGGACATCTTTGTCACTTTTACCTTCTTCCTGGGAATTGTTTTCTCAAGGCCACGTGGCTGCTTGAATTGGGTTGATGCAGAACCTGCGCATTCTTCTGTCCTGTCCACTTCCCCGGGTTGTTGCCCTGTGGACATCTCTTGGCCCTCATCTAGCTCTCTTGTTGGTGCTATTTTGGTTTCTGTCGTCTGTGCTGCTGGTACTGCATCGGCCATCTTCTGTTGTGTGGCTACTTCTTGTTCCTGGTGCCTTTTTTCAGCCAGCTATGTGATGCGTAGCTTGGTGTCCTTCTTTCTTTGTTGGGCTGCGGCCTTCTCCATTTTTGCTAAGTCCAAGATGTGCCACTCTAGAGGCCATGACTTCATTACTGTAAAGATGGCATCATCCGTTTTAATGAATGGAAGCTTCACCTATTTCTGCGCTAGATCCTTGCGCGCTTGGATATATAGGTTATGCATTTCCGCCTTGAACTCTGCCATGCTCTGCAAGCTGTTATGAACTGTAGGAGATAGGCGCGGCCTTTAGTTGATCCACATTCGAATGCTCACCTCCATAAACACCTAGCACACCTTTGTCTCGTGAATCCTCTTCACATCTTTTTTAGCCTAGAGTGAGGCATACCTCGTGGCTTCAGGCAGATCACCCTCAATACTGGGGTACTGGATGTCCTCTGGTAGCTCCCTTGCAACCAACAAGATGGATAAGAGCAACCACACATAGTGGAAGGTCTTACCTTGCTTCTGGGTCTCCTTGCAGTTCATCAAAAGCTCCTCGTAGAGGAATTGCACCCAGTTGAATTGGACCCCCTCCACACATTACTCTACCAACACAATCACAGACGCTAGTACTTCATCGGCATGTCATTTCCTCATTAGTTTGTTGGCCAGCAACTGGGTGCCTATGTGCACCCCTTTATCCTTAAGGCTTGCGATTGAGTACCCTAGCTTTTCCTTCTCCAATTTTTACTTGGTCTTCATAGCTTTTGCGAGGGCCAAGTCACTGCTTTTACTCACTATGGCCGTGGGGTTATGTCCTTTGAAAGACAGGTGAGAAATTATGTGAATTAGGTTGGCCATGATGGGAATAGTCTCCTCCAGCCAGAGATACCCATAATGCACCAGGCACAGCATCTTCCTGAGGACGAAAATGGTGATGGGCGCACGATGGTAGTGGGGTATCCATCGTAGATGGAGTAACCCAGCCTTCTCCACACCATGCAACCATTTCTGCTTCATTAATATTTCCGTGGCCAGGTGTGGGAAATTCTCACTATCCATGAGGTCCCAATCCTTGAACTTCATGGTTGGTATTCATCCCAAAGGCAGACCTTCAAACATTATACCGTCGGGGAGGAGTAGGGTCTAGAGCACACTCTTCATGGCCTCTAGGTGTTTCGGTATCTTGGCTTTCCCTTTCCACAGGGGGACATATGTAGGTAACTTTGTTGCAGAAGGCATTGGTGAGACATCCTTCGCCTCCTCATCTTGCTCCTCAATTTGAGCAATTAGAGCTTACAAGTCTTCCTCCTCCTCATCTGATTCAACAATGATGACTTTTCCCTTTTCTTCCATTGACAATTTTCCAAACTGTGGGTTTCTTGGGGATACATGGACTGGGCCCATAGTCTATTTATCTTTCTGCGGTCGCGGTGTTTGTGGTGATTTTGGAACTTTTGGAACAACTTCTGCCTCTCCAGGCTCCTCATGGGCATTATGGGGCTCCACAGTAACTTTACCGAATCGCACTCTTGTTCTAGCAGTCGTCATTGTATCTACACTTGAAGGTGGTAAGAGTACGTGATGCTCAATGCTCTATAATTGCTAAATTCTCAAACAACCAAGTGTTGTCTTGTGGCTAGCCCTAGGGGTTTTAAAGCATCTTTTGAATTTGAATTTGATCCTTTCCCCCACTTCTAATTCATTAATTCCTTCTTGGTGGCAGATCATCTCAAATCTAGCTCTTAATTCGTGTTCTAATTGCTTGTCGCCTGCTCCTCTTTGCCTTAAATTGGACATCTTGTCATGAATAGTGACATCAATGGTCACTTCCCAGCCTATCTACGTGGCAGTGCAACCCCCTCTGCATGGATGCGACCCTCGTTACATGCTCATCCTGCACGAAACCACCTTATCACGCAACTTCCATACTGAATCTTTTATAGTCTCGCTCTCTCTTTCAACTGCTTGGAGTGTTGAGACTGCGCTCCCTATGGATAGTCAGGTTGTTGCATCACCTGTGCGAGGCTTCAATTCACTTTCCAGCGTAGTCCACGGGCACTCCTCAATTACCCTCGCAACTGCCAGTGTCGCGCGTTCTTCCTTATGTGGTATGCTCCCTTGGTTACTTTTTCTGGTAAGGTGCGATCGCAGCCATGGTAGTAGAGCCACAAATTATTGGCAGAAATCGTCTAATGCAATAGTATGGCTGCCCATATCTTGTCTTGTCATTCTTAGTTTCTCGGCTTAACATGCTTGTGCAATTTTGATTTCTAGTTTGTTGATTTCTCCATCCATTAACATGCTTTTCTTCCTCATCCGTACTCGACCTTCTTTGAGTTTGCGAAGTTTAAGGTCCCCTCACCGAATGGCTTCCTGTAACTGCATAATTTCTTCGTCTGAGTCCTCGCGTACTGTCCCAACTATGGGAGCTACTATGTGAGGATTCCTTCCTCCCAAAACTATGGTCTCGGCTCTGCTCTTCAGCTTCGGAATCATCTCCGCGCTCAGGTTTTTGTACATGGACCTATAGGCCCATCGGAGCACTGGTACGCACAGGTCCCAATCATATCGTCATGCCTGGTGAATTATGTTTAGGATCCTGCAGACCTTCTGGAATGCTTCCACGTGGAATGTTTGTGGTGTGTGTTGCCTTTCCTGCTACTACGTCCCGTTCCTATTTTTGGTCCTCAGTTTGGGTTGTGCGTGTGCACATGTTTGTACCCATCGAGACAGGTGGGTGCACAAGCTGCTCCACCCTCGCTCAATGACTCTTGTTTTAGGCCGGGGGCTTGAAAACAGTAGGCGTATCATCTTTCTACATCCGCGCTAGTCCTCAAACTTGCCTTGATGTGTATTCAACCATCATGCGTGTGTTGCGTGTAGTGCCCATTTCAACGCATCGAACAGCTACTGTTCCGATACTGCACTTTCAAATTTGTTCAAGAATTCATCCACCGTTGTCAATCCATCATATGTCGGCAGCTTTCGTGCCTCCGTTGTCACGTAACGCAGTGATCTAATCATCATGTTGCAATTCAAATTTGTCACTTCCTGTAACCGATTCTGTCGGCGCTCTACTTCTTCGCCTGAATCCAAAGTAAAGGTGCTTTCACGCTCCCACGAGATTTTCCCATTTGCAGATGGATTTACACAATCATGGTCTCATGCCATTATCTTGTAAATATAATCCAGCTCATTGTAATTTCATCATCGCGCACTAGTTCAGTGTAGCGGGCTCCTTTGTCTAGGTCTAGTGGGACTACTACGCATAGTGACTTTTTCTCGAATATCATCTTCCGCTTCTTTAGGTTGATGACTCTGTTCATATTGGTAGCCTAGTCTATTCCTAACAACATGGGATAGGGATTGCTATCATTGACAATATCTATCACTTCAAAGTCCATCAGTGTGCTCACACCTTCAGTATCAACTGTTACTCATTACAACCTACCCATGGGCAAAATCTTCTGTTGGTTCACCATTCATAGCTGAATAGGGGACCATTGTAACATGGACCTACCCATGGGCGTTCCCATGTTTGCTTCGGTAACACATTTGCGTTCAAACCCAAATCTAGGATTACTTGATCCATTTCATACTCACCAATCTGCGCAGTCAATATCATTTCCCTCTCGGTGCACAATGCATGCTTCCCTAATTTCAAGACTATGTGCGGTTCTACTAACCCCCCGCACCTAGTGATCAGCTCCTGTAGTCTCTTAACTACCTTGTTATCGCGCAGCAGTTTCATCCATGTCTCTAGAAAGGTAGTAAGCATTGAAGGATCCATTCTTGGCTCTAATTAATCCTTACTACCTAAAGTGGAGGCCTTTGTGAAGCTCTTCTTAGCTTCCATGAACATCTCCTTTGTGCATTCTAAGTCAAACTCAGGTTCCTTTATGGGAGCCTTGCGAACTCATGTATCTTTTGCTGGCTGCTTCCCCTTATCCTCTCTTGTGGTCACACTGCTTCTGAGCATCATGTGCACATTCAGGTCTTCTTCACACGGTTCAGACCTCAAAATTTGTATATTCTCAGTCAGACGAGGCTAGAATACCACTTTTTCATGCATTTGTGTGATCAACATAGGACAATCTATCATTTCATGATCAAAATTAGCATAATACGCACAGGATACCCTCGTCGGGTTGGTGCAATCGTGGGCACAGTGCCTTGGTCCTCCAAAATTGTAATAAATTAACTATACCTGGCCCCTCCCTGGTCCCATCCCTCCTTGTCCTCATCCTCACCCCTGAAATCTAGCGCACACCATCCCCGCAGCTGGGTCGAGGGCTTGCATTTCTATCTTCATCCTATAGGCTAGGGTCCGATCCATCATTAACTCGTAGATGCGTCAAGTGTGCTCGTTGTGGCCTACCGACCTAAAGAAATTGCAAAACAACTATTGGGGAGTCTTTGTATACTTCTGCAACAAATGACAATTATCCGTCGTGTGTTTTCCTCCTATCTGACAGATCGTGCACTATAACGTAGGTGTCACACTCGGCCCTGCCTGTGCCTCTAGTCTCAACGGCATTGGCCCTCCTCCTGCCAAGTAGTTTATAAACACTGGACAATGATCCTTGTCATGGACCTAGCCTTTGCATTTTATGCACCATACCTCCTCACGTGCCTCTGGCCGCGGTGCCCTATCCTACTTCAAACTTTGCATTTCCAGGCATAGATTTTGTAGTTGCACATGGATTTGTTGAACTCCCAACCCAGGGTCTTGTATCGGGGTCTCATGCAACCTCATCACCATTTCCAATGCTTCATCCTGGGTTGAAAGATTTTGTTGCGACAACACCATCCTCTAGTGTAGTGTGAGAGATGCCACAAACCATGCACAATGTTGTCCATCCATCAGTGCCATATTGGCTTCACAAATCATACTCTTCAGCCACTGATCCAAATCCCAGGGAGTCTCGCTTAGGTGCATCACCATTTATTTAAACCTGATGATTGATTGTGTTTCTGACTTTGGCCTCCTGAATTCCCTGTTTAGCGTGATCTGGATTTTCACTATTCCTGCGTTTGGGTGGTCATTAGAGTGCTTAATATACCATGTCAACACGTGATCCTGTAGTGCACTTACCAATGTAGCCTTCTTAATATTTTCATTTGTGACACCTTGCACTTCCCATATTTCTCTTACCACGAATGAGAATTGGTCCGGATCTTCGTTCTATACCCCTCTCAATACTGGTAGTTTGATCACACTTGCCATACTGAATTGTGGAGGTGGTGGAGGTGGAGTGGGTGGAGATGGAGGTGAGGGAGGTGAAGTAGGAGGTGGCTTGGGTGGAAGTGGTAACCATGGAATGCATTGCCTTATCAAACTGACCACACTTCTCGGAGAGACCTTAGCAAGCTCTTCCTCACCCTCTAGTGAAGGTGAAACTAAGGGACTGTTTTCTAACTCTTCACTGCTTTTGTAGATCTTTTCGCTCTGTGTTGTCCCAAACATTAATGTATTCGCATGACCCTCTTTTCACACAATAGCATATTAATCCAAGTATTCAAAGACTTAATATACTTACCTCCCAGTCCTTTGAGAAAGCGTCATTCTGCTTTGTTGTAGCTCACGGTCGTGTCTACTGCAAACTCAGTGATAAATCCTCCTATTATTTGGTTGAGCCAATGGTCCATTGCTTGCGCAAGCTTATCCTCTGATGCCTCTAGTCTGTGCACTAATTCTAGAGTCCACACTATTGGTTTGTCGAGCCTACACTTGCCCAGGTTGTCGGCTAACTTCGTGATCCACTCATATAGCTTAGACGGAAAGGATGCAAACAAAACTTCATGGATTTCCATATACATGTAGCGATCTAGCCACTTTTTCTCAGATACTTGCAGAATTCTGTTTTCCTGTATCGTGAACTCGTGAATCTTCCTGTCCAACCACTCTTCAATTTCCTTCTTTGTTGGGCTCCAATGGCATGACATCAGACATCCCTTATGTAGATCTCGGTCCTGGCAACAGAACTTGCTAAGGCCAGATTTTCTTCATCATCATTCTTGGATGAAGAACCATCTCGTGTGCTCCTCCTGATCTACTGCTACATAAGATTCGATCACAACCATTACCAATCTGGTAGTTTCTCCCTTCCATTCACAGAGTCCTGGTAACTATTCCAACTCTTTGGAAGGCCAAGGAAAGCGAGGCTCACCATATCATAATCGGTAGTAGTTATTCCCACGCTGCTAAGCTCATCTCTGTAAGTGGTGAGCTTGTTCAGATATGTGGAAATAGTACCGCCCTTCTCCATATTGATTCTTCGAAGCTTATCCTTGGGCGCCAATTTCCTCTGGTCGCTACTGTTCTGATAGAGGTCCTTCAATGTCTTCCACATTGAAAATGGAGTATCCTTCCCATGGATACTCGAGATAATATGGTCTCGAAATCCCTCAAGAATGATCTGTCTCGCCTTCGCCACACACTTCTTCCACTCAGCCAATTCTTGTGCATTAGTTGAAGTTGGCTTTGGGATTTCTTGATCAATGAATTCCTTCAAGCCATTGTCTTGTAATACAGCTTCCATTCTATCTTTCCATGCTATGTAATTCGAGCTACCTTCCAAGGCATACTCGAGTCTCAAGTCATAGAATGCCAATGGCCAACCTTGAAGTATGATATGAATTTTATTTTCACCTACAACCCTGAACTTCAAACTTCGAATTCTCTTCTTAGTATACTTTTCACAACTCTGATACCATGTAGAAAATTTGTGATAGGTCAACTTGATAATGAAATATAAATCAAAGCAAAATACTATAACCTACTTCTACTATTAATTTGCTAAAGCTTACAGATCGAGCTGAACAATATAACCAAAAGAAGAAGAATCAATGGCACAATACACATGAAATACTTTTGGAGAAACCCTCAGATAAAAACCCCACTATTGTATTATCATACATGGTGGGAACACATAGGAATTATACAAATCCTTAGCTCTGAGTACAATCCTCATAGATGCTCACAGGAAATCTTGGCTTTTATCTACCCTTCCTCTCTGCCCTCCAAGCTCCTATTTCCTTGCATTGTTTCTTGTGGATGATTTGCCTATTACCAAGTGGAAAACCAATCTTCAAAACTGAGAAATCCTCAAGGATGAATCCTTGACATAGTACACTGTCCTTGAACATTAATCTCAACTGGGTCTTTCTCAGAATAGACATGCATGAGTTTCTAATGAGGGAATATTCCGTTAACTAGAGTAGCACTAGTTGAGTGCATTAATGCATCGATTGATTGTTAACTCACTATTAGCTCCTCAAATAGTTTGGAATTAATTTAACTGGACTTAACTTAGTAAATTGAGTTAACTAATTACAACTAAAATATAACTCAATCTTATCTCCTTAATTTAAGGGATAACTCTTGCATGACTTCAGAAAGACTTCTAACTTGAATTTCTACAAACTAATTAATTTAAAATAAATTAATTAATTATTTCGAAGTAGGTGTTAAGACTAAATTCGATTTTAATTCACAATTTAATTCAAGGACAAATTAAATTGGAATATTCTTGTTGCCATATTTCAACAGTTCCAAATTCCATTCACTACAAGTACACCAGATATTACCTTCCTTCACCACTCAAGGAGCCGTAGCACCATACAAAGGATGAGAGAAACTTCAAGCCAACAAATTACTAGAATTGTGAAATTTGGGGAGGCCAAGTCAAGACGACCTATTTCTTCCCTGGTGTGAGTGAAGGAAATAACACCAAGGTTCCGAATTTTGTGCTGAGGGAAGTGAATTTCCTCTAGTAAAGCTTAGCTATGACATTATATGCATGCAAGAGAAGGAGCCTTAAGAAATCAATTAACTTGCTTGCACCTGATGAAGTGGTCATGGGCATGCAAATCATAATACAAATACCTCTAAGTTTTAAATGAGTGAGCGAGGTGGAGGGAGGGCTAGTTTGACCTCCCCCCTCTAGGGGGAGGGGTAACAACAGAGGACTTGACCACCCTCCATTTCCCATGCTTGCCATCATTAACACCGTAATTAGGGAATATATATATGTGTATATATATCTATATATATATATATATATATATATATATATATATATATATATATATATATATATATATATATTATCTTATATATGGAATTGTAAAACACCTTAATATAAATCATCATTTTTTCAATTGTATACACACATTTATTACATTGATATATGTGTCTATTTTAGAATAGAGCTTCCATAATTTTAATTTAATTATCAGTAATTATTAGGTCCATGGTATGGATTTAATCTCCATATAATATTCTAGAATATTCAAGGTGGTATACACAAATCAATGGTTGAGATTTATGGGAAAAATAATTATTTTTTTTACCCTTTTAATTAAACTAATTAATTAAAAATATTGTCATATGAAGAAGTGTCATATGGAGTGAGTTGTGATTTTTTGGCCCATGGTATTGTAAAAAAATCTATTCACAGATTAAGAATCTCCATGATAACGTGGAGGTAAATCTCCACGATTAACAATCTCATTCCATGATTTTTGAAATTTATAAATATTTAACTTATTATTTAATTCTTTTTATAAGTAATAATAATAATAATTGAAAATAAAGCTATAATTTAGTTAGTTTTTATGATTTTTTTTTAGTTTTTAGTAATGTGAGATATATGATGAAGTAATCGTTTTCATGCTTATTATGGATTGATGTCTATCTACATTTACCAATCATTTAACTTATATGATTGTGCTATCTTATTCTTCTTTCTACTTAGAAACAGATAAAATACATAAAGTGATTGTTATACTCCATTAGATATTAGAGCATATGTTGGTAAAATGGTTTCTAACATACATACCCATCATCTATTCAGCTTGTACCATAATACACACTTGTTGTATTATACAAATACCATATCCTTGAGGGTAATAAATTGTACACTTCATTTTTTTTGTTTATCAATTTCAATACATAGTTATCATCTATTCTAATTGTAGCATCATTGATCTGGATTTGATAATCATATTGTTTTCCATTCATCTTTATGCTTTCAAAGTGCAAAAAGTGGATAAATCAGTTGACTAGACCATTTTTACTATCGAGACCTAGTTTGGAAAATTAGGTTTAAAACCTTCCAAAAGCGTTTTTTGTCATCAAATGATGCTTTTTGGGGGTAAAGGTCTATCGTTGTAGTGCTACACCATTTTTTCCTATTTTACACACAGATGCCTTTCCAATGATGAAAGGCACCTCAATCAAAGTCAATATAAAAAAATTATGCCACATCGAAGTTGACCTTCCTAATTTGACAACCATAAATGGAAAGGATGCCACGTCATCCCCCATTATTCATGGAAAAGAGGATACTAATGTGATCATGATGAAAAAGACTCTATAAGAGTCAACGTTGTAAGTTTGGTTAAGAGTTGAAAGAGTAAAAAATAACCACTAATAGGCTATTGGGTTGTGTTATAACCTAGCCACTAGGAGGAAAAATGGTTCCATTCTTTTCAAGTGTGTTTGTTTGATAAAAGAGCATAGTAGTCAAGAGGGATAGGGAGAGATAACACAAAGAGTATTTGTGTATTGTAGTATCCCAAGGGCCACAAGCCTTAATTATTTATACTCATAATCATTTTTTATTTAGATGAAGAGAGTAAAGTGGTGTCACCTTCTAACTAGGTTTTCTCTTGAAATGGTTTCCCAAGATATATCTTGTGTCAAATGTGGTTTGTGATTTTTTATCTTAGTGTTCTCTATTTTATGCTTAAATTTTAATTTTCATGCGTATGCAATAAAAAATAATCTACAAGTCCATAAATATAAAGAGAAATATACTCTAATAATGTATATTTTGGACTTTTAAGTATAATTTTATCATATTTTTTGTGGAAAAATGTTCAATGGAATATCCATGGAAGTTTACAGGTCATATTGGTATCATAACATGTTTCTTTGGGTATATTGTGGATATTTACAATGGATCTAGATTGACTAAGATAAAATTCATAAAACCCAATCATGGTTGAATCCATGAACAACCATTGTGATCCCATATAAGAGAGGATTTTGTAGCTAAAAGCACAAGTTGTAGATATAAATCGTAACATGAATCTCCTCATGTTGGTTGTGCCCAATAATATTGGGTTATTTAGAGTAGATGGACATTCGAATGGAGAGGTATTATTGGAGAGGGGATTAGGAGATCGAAAAGAAATATAGAACAAGTTTAAGAAAGGACCCAAAAAAGATAAAATTAGTTTGATTGTTGTAAACCATTCATAGTCCCTAATCAAAATGAAAGTGAAGGTCTATATCAAGTCACACTCAGGTGAGATCAACGCTTTGAAGTTAGATCACTAGTTGTAATGATTAGAAGTTTATAATTTCAATGTTAATCATATAGAGGAAGGATAGAATATTTTATTTGCACAACTAAAATTAGAGAGCCATACCTAGTGGAAAATAAACACAAATACCTTGATGTTGGAGGGAGATCCTACAATAAATAAGTGGAAAGAATTTAACACCCTAATAAAGTTACAATTTTACCTTAGCATGTTATATAAGATCAGTGGATCTAGTGCCACTACTTCAGGTAGAAGTAGGGGAATATTCTATAGGAGTACACCATAGAGTTTGGAAATATGTCCATAATGCCTGGTATATCCCAAAAGAATCGAGATGTACTCCTCAAGTATCTAGGGTGTATACACAGTAATATATGGAAGCAAGTGATATTTGATGAGCCCTAGTATTACAAAAAGAATTCTACAACTCCCAAGGCTACCAAATTAAATTATCAACCCAAGATTTGTAAAAAGTTAACAAGTGTTGGCACTATATTTGCAACAATCAATGTGTCATTCTTTCATTGATGTGATGCAATGAAGCGAATGCCATGAAATCCATGCCTAAACTAATTGCAGAAATGGAAATGTTACGCTATTTTCATAAAGGAAACATAATTACTTTTGTAGAGGGGAATCTTAGTTACTTTTTCAAAAAGGAAAGGCTATTCTACTTTGCATGAATGCAAATGTTAATCCTATTTGTAGAAATGTAAACATTAACCTATTTGTAGAGTGTAAATGGTACATCAAAAGGAAGACTAGTCTATGCAATATAAATAGCAATGTTGGAAATGGGAACCATAGATTATGAAATAATTCTTAAATCACTGCATTCAAGATATATTTTTTCAAAAAAAAATCATAAGGTGCTTCATAAAGTAATCATGAAAATCATCATTATGCTCTTCAAGTCGTGAATCTGTCCACTAACAATAAATGCAAAGGTGAATTGCAATGGAGAAGAGGCAAGAATTAAGAGATTTTTGGTCTTACTCAATCATGGTTTTGGAGCCTAGGGGTCATTATTCAAGACTAAGGGATTATAACTAATTTTTTGGGGCACATCATATCAAGTTTACATGTGCTACATAAGTGCTATACGAGGTGCTAAGGGAGGTCATGTTTTGCTACAAGAGTGACATAGCTTGTTGAATGAAAAAGTAAATAAAATGAAAATGAGATGGGGATTTTTTTCTTTTTTATTAAGTATGATTTCCTAGGAATCCATTACAATTGGAAACAATAGAAAATACCCCTGTTAAAATGTGCTTAAAAATAGCAAAAAATTACTATTTTAAAAACTGGAAATTTAATAACTAGTGAGCTAGTTATCCTAACAAATTCCTAACCAAATCAAGTGAAATTTCTATAGGGTGATTTTTTTTATTAAATTGAATTTTTTTATGACCCAATACGAGAATAATAAACTCTAATTAATCTCATTAACATTTTCTAAAAAATAGCATAAAATTACTACTATTTTGCTACAAGGGACTTCAAGAAATTCTAGATTTTTGAATCAGTAAACCAAACCAAGTAGTTCAATGATGAATATAATTTTTCAAAGTTTTAATAAGGATACATAATGCTTGTGAATTATAAATAACCTAAAAAACAACTCACTTCAATGTGACTTTGTAAATAACCTACAAAACAACTCACTTCAATCATTTAACCAATATGACCTATAACAAAAGAAGCATGAATAGTAAATGTAGAAATAAGAGATGCAAGTGAAAAAGACATTCCAAGGAAATGAAAAAATTGTACAATAGGGATTTGAGGCTCTTGGTATGGCCAAGCCCAAGGAAACACAAAGTCTTATGGAGAAAACCAAGCTTTAGGGGCTAAAAATGTCACCAAACTTCATTATTTGAATCAATTCAAGTACATCCTTGCTAGAAATAAAAGTGGAGCTGCTAAATAACAAGTTTTATCCACAAGAAGACTAAGAAATGAATTCCCCTAAAGGAAAATTTTGAATTGGTAATTATACAAATATATGAGGAATAATTCTCCTTGAAATGAGGCATCTTTCCACTCCAAAATCCCTCAAAAAGTGGATCTGGTTCCCAACTCTAGGAATCTTCATTAAATGACAAGGAACACATCCCTAGATTTTGTCAATCAGTTGAGCTCCATAATTTGTTAATAATTTCAATGTATTCAATTCATTTATCATCCAATCTTGGTCTATCCTGTAGTAGGGAGCTAGTCCCTATATTATCTCATTCAAAATTTTTCCATATTCTCTTAATATTCTGTAAAACTAAATAATATTAGGCACACAGTATGAAATTATCTCTAAACCTTTCTAATAACATATTAAAGCTAAAAAAATATTATTAAGTGTATAAGGAGATATTTAATATCACCTTTATGTGCCTAAGACAGGTTAGATGGGCCTTAATTTTTGTATAATTTGGAAGCCCATAATACCCCCCTATTGAAACTATTTCTCATCCTCTGAGCAACCTATTCATCCTCCTTTCCCTATTGTTCTTCATGTATAATGGCTTATTTCATTCTCTGTATTTTGGTCCATGTGTTTCTCCTCCTGTTGCTCTTCTTGCTACTCTTATATTTACATTTCTTCCCCTATCTCAGTTTCCCATGGAGCTTCTAATGTAGGTTTAGGACGCTTCTTCCTCTCAGGTGATTCTTAAATTGTAATGGTGTTTATTTGTGAGGGAAACAATTTGATTTTGATTTTATTCTTGTTATTCCTCTTGAACTTCTCCTTGAAAAAATAAATATTTTTTTGGCATCCATTAATTCATTACTAATGTCATTTTCATTTAATACCAATCCTCTTACTGTTGATACAAATTCTTCGCCACTTGGATCTTGTAAATTGACTGCAAAGTCAAGTGCAATGTCATCATCATATCCCCTTATCCTTTCAAAGAATTCCATCTAGTTGTAATTGTGGAAAATTTTAAGCACTTCAGAGAGAGAGAGAGAGAATTATGCTGCTAGCCTAAATAAAATTATCTCTGCTTCCACTCTGCCCTTCTTGTCCAAGAAAACAACTTTTTTTTTAAGAAATTCAAGCCTAGAGGGGTTTTCTATAGGATTCCTGTAGCAGATATAATTTATTCAACAACTGTATGAAAATTGGAAGGAGAAGATGCCACTTACCCCTCTTAGGATTGTCTTTTATGCTTGAGGGGGTTTGGAGGAAGGTTCTTGGTGGTTTGGACCCCTTTTCCATCTCTCGGCCCGATCCTTTTGCACCTCCTCTAACAGTGATGGTATCCCTATAGCACTTATGTTCTTTCCTATAGCAGATTTTTTTTTCTCATGTAGCATCGTTGTTTTCACCCTTGCCATTTCCTTTGAATATTTCCCTGGTTCCCAAGTATTTAGGGTGAAATTTTCCATTCTATAGCATTCTATTAGCTTCTTTTAGTAGTGATGTTCCTTCCTCTAGCAACTATGTTCTTCCTATATAAGTTTTGTTCTTTCATATAGCACACAACCCGATTCCTGTAACAACTAATATTTGCATGCCAAGAGGTGGTGGGTCCATATTTTATTTTAATTTTTAATTTTTTTGTTTCTTTATTATTTTTTTCTCTTTTATCATTACATGAAAAAAAAACTCAGTGTTTTTTGGTTAACTGAGTTGGCCTTCACTCACCCCTTCCAAGTCCTTGTCCTTCATCATGACTAAATGATTACAAACCACTTTCTCAAGTGCTTTTTTTTAATTGAGTTGGCCCTCACTTACCCCTTCACACTCCTTGTCCTTCATCACAACTAAATGATTACAACCCACTTTATAAAGTCCTATTCACTTTTGTCTTGTTCCTCTCCCACACGTGCAGGTGTCTTGGTGGAAAAGTGAAGCCAATTGATAAATAAGGCCATGGTTTCTTTGCTTCTAATTTTGGCTATAAAAAAACATTTTCCTTCATACACTTGCAATGTTTTTCAAGCTAAAATAAGTTCATAGGAAAGGTTTAGAGGATTTCTTACCTGAGCCTTTCCCTTGATGTGTTTTTGCAGGTGATATTAAGACTGTTGATATGACTATTGAAGCTAACTTTGGTGGTTCAAAAGTTTCTATTTATGATCTTGAAACTGCATGTGAGAATATGTTGTAGGTCTTATGACTGATAGCCTTGAATCTCGAGGTCTTGTATATTTGTTGTTATTGTTGTTGCTGCTACTTCGCATCCATAGCTAAAATGTTGTTGTTGATATTCTCATGATGTGAGTGTTGTATGTGATGATCAAATTTTTGTTCCTTGCATAAGGTCGTTGGAACATTGATAAAGCTATTGGAATTCTATTTGAGGTACAAAATGTCACTTTCATCAATTGTTTTTCATTGGATGGAATATTTTCATTGTTGATTGAAGTTCCATGATTCATGTGTCTAAAATATAAGTGCCACCATGTATCAAAGGCTATTGTTGGAGATGAAAAGTGATCCTATAGAATCTTTGTAGAGGTCTTTTAAATGTCAAACATTGAGGAAATGACTCTCCAATGTCTTCATGATGATTGGTTCTTCATTTTGGTGCTCTCAGTTGTGGTGTTGTAGGGTAATTGCTAACTGCTACATGAATGTATTTCTTCCTGTAGTAGTCACAAAAAACCTTCTATGACAATAATATCCTTCAGATAATGCTTCCAAAAACAATGATAATTCA
Organism: Pinus tabuliformis; assembly: GCA_031772625.1. Taxonomy (NCBI): domain Eukaryota; kingdom Viridiplantae; phylum Streptophyta; class Pinopsida; order Pinales; family Pinaceae; genus Pinus; species Pinus tabuliformis. The sequence goes on from CM062812.1 coordinate 285,345,641, forward strand.
TGATTAATCTATGGTCAGGGATCACAATCCTTGGTTGTGGTGAAAGTAATGGAAGAAGGGGTGAAAATGGGGATTTTTCATGGACATAGATGAATTTTTTGATTCATAAGTTACTAAATGGTGTGGAGGATGGATTATGGAGGTGTGGTAGAATTATTTCTTCATTCCCCCAAGGAAATCATAGGATTTGACCCCTATCTCTATGTATATCACTATCCTGTAGCAATTGTGGTCACTCTTGTAGCAATTATGGAACACTATTGTAGCATACTTTTTTTATCCATATCTCTCAATTGGTAGACTGGATTGACCTGAAATATTTTGAGAATGTTTACATCATCCTTATGCAAATTCCCATGAAACTTATTGGCCAACAGATTAAATAATCTCAAAAAAAATTAAAAATGGTTGTAGGTGATGGAGGTTGATTTCTCAAAAAGTGTGCACTAGAATTTGTTGAAATTAATTGAGAATGTTACCATCATCCATAGGCATGTGCCATGGAAAATCTCATCCAATGAATGCATGATTTCTTAGATATGGTAAGAACAATTTCTTTCCTATGTATTTTGACTGTCTTGTAGCAGTTTATGACAACTAGCAAAATGGGAAAGGCTTGGGAATGATGGGTGGATGTTGGAAATGGATGAGGGTGATGGATTGGGATGGCCTTCGTCCTATTGGAGCATATGGGAAAAGGAGGAGAAAGCCCAATTTTGACATCCTTTGAATAGATTTTCAACCAACCTTTTCTTTTGATGCTAACTTGTTTTTGTTGCTTCCAAAGGTTGGAGAGAACCTACATTCATCATAGAGAGATACATAGAGAAAATAATTTTTTCCTTTTTCCTTTTCCCTATTTTCTTTTTTCTTAGTTTTACTAGTAGCCTCAACAAGTTTTTCAACTAGTATGTCTACCTAGGCGTCTTAAAGGAGGTTTTCACTTAATATCTTTTCTTTTTTTCTTTTTTCTCTTTTTTCCAACCCATTGACTGCCCCATGGAGGTTTTTAGTCAATGAGCCAATCTCACACATCTCAAAAGAGGTTTTCACTTGAGATTTTATTATTTTCCTCTTATTTTTTCTTTTTCCATTTTTTATTTCTTTTTTATATCCTAATTTACTTGAAAAAACAAAATCTCTTTCAAGTATAGGAATACTTCCAATGGAGCCATGTGCACATTAAGATGACAGATAAAATCATGTGTAGGCTCGAAATATATGCTTTGACATGTACTTGAATATAAGAGACTAATCATTTTGATTGAGATAAGATCAGGAATAGTTGAAGAAGAATGTGTTGCTGCAACTTAATGATTGCCTAGAACCATATTTCAATATAGTTTTGATGCCCCTAGTCCATTTCCACATTTGGATCTCTTTCTGTCTCGTCTTCTACCATGTCATTCAAATATAATTATATTTTTTTTATTAGCCTTTTGAACATATAAAGAATCTGATGATAAGCATACCACAAATTCTTCATTCTCATGCTTCAATGGCTGCTCGTCATTAAATGTGGTCCATAATTCCTTGGTTTTCTATGGATCTTCTTCTTCTAGATGTTATTCTTCAATGGAATCAAGATAATCTCTTTGTTACAATATACTTCATGATCTAAGGTGAATATCATTCACATCAAGGGAAGATGTTTAGAAGTATTGTACCTCAACATTGTAAGTGCGTTGAGTTATTTTGTTGTTTGGATTCAGAAATGGCGGTACAGGTAATTGAATGGGAGTTGGGATTTGAGATGGATGTGGTTGTGGTGGAGCTGGATGGTAGGGATATAATGGAATTGGGTATGGAGGTGTTGCCAATATTGGTTTTGGGGTTGAGATTTCCAAGGTTACCAAGGAAAGGGTGTGTTCCAATTACTTTGAGATGGATGTGCATAACCTTGAAATTGTGAATTAGGTTATTGCATCATACCAGGTTGACTAGGATGCCATGGTATTCTTAGAGCTACATAATATAACTTATTTGGTGATTCACTTGCTCCACATTCCTTTTGGTAAACTTCCTTCAAACTTTGTAATGATGGGACATATTTAGTAGCATGTGGTTCTACATGGATAAAACAAATATCAACGTCTTGTTTTTTCTCATTTTTCATTCTTAACATTTCAACTTGTTCACTTATATTGCTAAGAATTTATATTTTAAAGTTATCAACCAGATTTCAAAGTTCAACTTGACTTACCAATCTTGATGTTGATTTACTTGATCTTTCCCTTCCTCTTAATTGTGTTTGCATGTTTCACAAATTTAGTCAAATGATAATTGTTATATATCACCTCTACTCATGAGATCAAGGAGATCAATCCAGTCATTTCTAATTGTTCTAAGTAAGAGGTTTTTTAGTGTGTCAGATCCTAAATGATGTAATTTTTCCCTCTTAACATTATACATGAACCTCTCTATTAGATTCTCAAGACTCTCATATTCTTTTTTAGTCATTCTAAATATTTCTTGTTTAAGATCATGATATTTATATTTTTCTAGAAATATCCTTTGCATATCATTCCGTGATCTTATTGAATTAGTCCCTAAACTCATAAACAATTTAAGAGTGATATCCTTCAATGTTGTCCAAAACAATCTCAATTTTGAGTGTTTAATAAGTAACCATAAGTTCTACAAAGGATTTCAAATTTAAAGAGAAAGGTTTTCGAATCCTCTGGCCTCATACCATTGAAGTTGCGAAGGAAAGATGGAGGGATGTTATTCATATGAACATTGCTATCAGTATCTTGAATGGGAAATCCAAGAGGATATTATTCATTGTCATCATCTCCATCCATTTCTTCTACCTTCTCTTCCACCTCTTCTTCTTCTACCTGCAAAAGTGGATGGTGTTGTGGTTCTTATTGCACCACATAATCAAGTGGGGGGTTGTAGTATTAAATATTTTGTTTTTGTTTTTATGATATTTTTGAATGAAAATGTTAATGAAATGCAATTTTCGGTTTTTGAAATGAAAGATCCTAATCCATTCTTTTTCTTTGCAAAAATAGATCAACTAGGGAATGAAACAATGCATACTTTGACACCTCCCCGACAATGGTGCAAAAAAGTGATAACCCCAGTATTGCAAAAACAATGTTGCAACTCCCAAGGCTACCAAATTAAATTATCAACTTGGGGTTCATACAAAACTAAGAGGTGTCGGCACTATATGTGAAACATACAATGTTTCATTATTTTGTTGATCTGATGCAATGAAGTGAATGCTATGAAATCCAATCTTAAACTAATTGTAGAAATGGAAATGTTACTCTACCTGCTGAGAAGAAACCTAATTAACTTTTTAGAGAGGAAGTGCTAGTTACTTTTGAAAAAAGGAAAGGTTATTCTACTTTGCGTGAATTTAAATGTTAATACTATTTGCAGAAATGTAAACATTAACATATTTGCAGAGTGTAAATGTTACATCAAAAGGAAGCCTAGTCTATGCAATAGAAATAATAATGTCAGAAATGGAAACCATAGCTTATGAAATCATTACTTAATCATTGAATTCAAGATATATTTTGTTAGGAAAATTAATAAGGAGTTTCATAAAGTAATCACAAAAATCATCATTATGCTCTTCAAGTCATGAATCTATCCATTAACCATAACTATAGAGGTGAATTGCAGTGGAGAAGAGGCAAGGCTTAAGGGGTTTTTGATATTAATGAATCATTGTTTTGGAGCCTAAGGATAATTATTAAATCGTAAGAGACAAAAAAAGATTTTAGATCAGATATGGTCAAGTTTACATGCACTAAAAAAGTGCTATAGGAGGTGCTACATGAGGTGCTATAGGAGTTGCTATAGGAGGCACTGTTTTTCTACAGGAGTGAGATAACTTGTCGAATCCCCAAGTAAATAAAATGAAAATGAGATGGGAATTTTTTATTATTAATTAGGATATATTAGGACTCTCTTCCAAGTGGAATCACTCCAAAATACCCTTGTTAACATGTTCTTAAAAATAGCATAAAATTACTAATTTTAAAACTGGAAATTCAAGAACTAGTGAGCTATTTTACCTACCAAATGCCTAACAAAATCAAGTGAAAATTATATTGGATGAATTTTGTTCTTATATTGTATTTTTTTATGACCCAATAAAAGTGAAATAAACTCAAATGAATCTCATTAACATGTTCTAAAAAGTAACAGAAACTTACTGCTATTTTTCTCCAAGGGACTTTAAGAAATTCCAGATTTGTGAACTAGTAAACCAATCCAAGTAGCTCAATGATGAATATGACTTTTCAAAGTTGTTCTTAGGATAAATAATTCTTGTGACTCTATAAATAAATTAAAAAAAACTTATTTCAATCATTTAACCAATATGACCTACAATAGAAGTAGCATGAATAGTAAATGCAGATATAAGAGATGCAAGTGAAAAAGACATTCAAAGGAAATAAAGAAATTGTACAAGAGGGATATGAGGATCCTAGGATGGCCAATCCAAAGGAAACACAAAGTACTATGGAGGAAACCCAGTTTTAGAGGCTAAAAAAAACACCAAACTTCATTATTTGAGTCAATCCAAGTACATCCCTGCTAGAAATGAAAGTGGAGCTGCTAAATAACAAGTTTTATCCACAACAGGAATAAGAAATACATTCTCCTAGGGGGGAGTTTGTATTGGTGCTTATAAAAATTGATGAGGAAGAATTTTCATTTAAGGGAGGCAAAATTCCTCAAAAAGTGGATCTGTTTCCCAACGCTAGGAATCTTCATTAAATGACAAAGAACACATCCCTAGTTTTTCTCAATCAATGGAGCTCCAGAATTTATAAATAATTTCAGGATATTTATTTCATTCATTATCCAAGTTTGGTCCATCCTTTAGTAGGTGTTAGGGCCTGGATCTAGTTCAGGCTGAAGGAAGGCAGGTCAAGGGTAACATCAAACCACGCTTAACCTCGTAGCTAGCCCTACCAGGTCGGGAGAGGGCTCTCTCCTTGTCAATCTCAATTACGATATTGGAAATTAGGGCTTGATATGGCTGAATTTAATGTAGATTTTAGGCTAGGTATAGTAGCTCAGGTTTTCTGGTTTGGTTTTTATGTTTTGGTTGTTGGATCAATTGGAGAAGGTAGATTGGGTCTGGGAAATCAACTCAGGGATACAGTCATGTTCTGTGGGGTGAGGTAGACAAGGGTTTATGTACTAGAAATGGATTAAGATGGTAGATTAAGATAGATGAGGAGTTGAGGAGGGCATAAAGAAACTATGAATCCTTTTCAAATGGTTGAAAACATTGAAAACCAAATGCATTCCCAAGACAAAGCACAGCAGTGTATTTTTTCCATTCACCTTGATTCATTTAGTTTTAGAAGAGAAAGATGGATTTGGATACATATAAAACATAATAAAAGCTCATTGAAAAGAAGAAACAATACATAAACTCACTGTCACAAGAATCCCACAAAAATAGTTGTGAAACCTAGTTTTATTCCTTGCCAAACTGTTGATACAAATGTTCAATGAGTGCCACCACTTCCACTAAAGTCCAACATTTACAAATGACTAAGAAATAACATAATATAGGCAAGGAAACCACTCATGCTAGCTATCAGGGTCGAATCCATGAGAAAAGGGGTGGTTTCAACATATCTAAACTAGGAACACAAAAGTAGGCAATGGAATAGCTTGCCTCTAAAACTTAGGGAACCAATTCATTACAGCTCAAAACCACTTGGAACTTGATGTATCTACCCTATGAGGTGATTTTCATCTATACTTACATCAATCACATCATTTACCATGCATAAATTTACCAAAAAAAGAAGAAAAGTCAACCACTTAAGAAACTGGGTGAAATTTTGAGTTTTAGGCAAAACTGACAAAATCTGCCTCATGCGTAGCGCCCTGAGTCCGATGCGCAGTGCCACTTCAAGGCTGCCTTTGGATGCCTTACACTCACCCAAATCAGGCTCAAGATGGCTCGTTGGAAAGATATACCTGTCTACTTTTGGGAAGGCTTTGAATTTTATGATTTGGAGTTGATTTTCCCCTTCAAACATCAATTCTCCCAAGACTGCTTCCAGTGGGTTCAAAAAGTGGCAGAGAAGGCATTTTTTTGGGTGTTTTTTTCCCTTTTGGTGACCCAGATCTTCTCCAAAATTGATGAAACATTTTGGGTTTACTTATTTTTTGATGTTGAATCCAAATATATAATCCATTTGTCAAGAGTATGCACGAATTCAATGCGCAACACTGGTGGTGCTGGGCATCAACTGAAATTTCTTGTGTTTTAGTTTAAAAAATGTAAAACAACAAAAAATTTCCAAAATTTCCTCAAATTTGGTAAGAGGAAACCTCATTAAGTTATTTTCTGAGCTAATGAAGCTTCAGCCAAGATTTTGAGTTTATCATTCTCTTTCTTGTTCCTCAAAACTCTTCTTAGGTTGGCTTTTAGCCTCTTTACCCTTGTTTTGCAAATCTTGTTATGAGTTAAGTAATGGTGGGCCATATGGCACAGCATTCTCTTTTCTTTGTTGGCTTTCTCAAGCAACTTCTCAAGGTGAATGTTCACCCTCTCTAACCAAGTTTCTTGGTCATTCTCAATTTCTTGCTTAATGGAGGTCATTTTGACCTTTGCCTTCTTTGCCTTTTGTCGGTTCTCTTTGATTATTTGTAGCTCCATGAGGTCTTGTTTGTCAGTCAACTGTTTGTTTTCTTATTCAAGATATTTGATGACCCATTTAGCCCTCTCTAAATTAACCATCAGGGCTTTTATTTCATCCTCTTGCTCCTTGGTGATCATGTCTTTGACAGATCTTAGATCCTGAGCATCCAAGTCAATGACATCTACTCCTTATCTCTCCTCATGGCCAACAAGGACAAAATCTCTCTCTTGTCCATCACTAGGATCATCCTCATGCATCTTTTCCTCTCCTTCATCTCTACCCAACTTGTACCTGTTTAGTTGGAGAAGATTGCAAATCCCCTTCCAGTCTAGGTGGAGATAGCATTTGCCTATGGTTTGTAGATGAAAGCGAGACCCCTTCCACTCCTTGTGGAGATAGTACTTGCTTGGTAGCTGCAAAGAGCATCCTAGTGCCTCTTTCATAGGTAACCAACACAGGGACATCCTCTGTTTTATTTTTAGGCTCCTTTTGTTGCCCTGAAGGTTTCCCTTCCTCTTGGGGATCTGAAAATATTTTAGGCCCCTTAAAGCACTCATGGGCAATGAAAGTTTCCCATGGCATTCCAAACTGAGGGAGCTAATGCAAAACAATAATTTTGATAACAGAAAAATGATAAATGCTATTAAGTTGCTATGGGTATGGTTTTCTCTTTGCAATGACTATCATCCTCTCTATGTTTTTTCATATGAAATAAGGGATGCTCATCATTCTAACCCTGGTGAAGTGCATGAGCAATATGATGTGGTAGGCATAAAGTCTAGAGAACCTACCCTCACATGTAAAGTATTTAATGATAATTTTCATGAGTGGAACATACCGGTCCTCCAGGAATTTAAAAGGAAACACTCTGCTGCGTTTTCCATGTTACTTGGCCTTGATATAAGGCTCATAATACTGCTTACTAATATTTTTCCTGTTGTTCCACTTTTCCCTACATTTGGAATTCTTGTGGCCTCTACAATGATAGTTGGTGAAAGAGTGAATTTTACCTCAGCAAGATGTACCATATTGTTATCAATGTTTATCACAAACTTCCTTGCTAACTCATGGTGAAATTTGACCCTCTCAACCATTTCACAAAACTCAAAATAGGACTGATATCTGAAACATGTGGTGGCTAGTGGGAAAGCAAGGAGTTCACTCATGCTGATAGGTTCCTCCCTGATGATTTTTCCACCTTTATGAGGATTCCTTTGCTGCAAATTTCTTTCTCTTGAGCTATCACTAAGTGTGTCCTCTTCAAAAATCTGATTCATAGCCTCTTTCCATGCTTGTCTCTATGAGATAATGTGGTGATGATATGGTGAATAATGAATAATAAGTGGGAAAAAAAAGGTGAGTATGAAGAGATTTTGTAAATGGAACAATAGTAATGAAATGAGGTAGGGGAGTGAAGGGAAGGATTTGGGGAGCTAGGGTCTTGATGTATGAGGGACTTAGGGTTTGATAAAGGGGATTAGTTTCTTAGGGAAAATAGGGATGGAAAAATAGAATCAAGGGGTAGTTTTAGTGCAATCAAGTTGGGAAAAGGGACAAGGGATTGTGGTTTTTCAATGATGTGAAATAGAGCATAGAGGCAAGCTAGGGTTTGACCTTTAGGAAGCAAAAATCATGAAACAAACATGGAAAACCCTATTTAAGTTTAGGATGTATTGGCACTTACCTGTTAGGAGGTGAATGCAGCAAAAGAGTTGATGGAGGATGAATTTGGGTGAATTAGAACCTTGGCAGCTCAATGTGCAACACTGGCCCAATGCGCAATGCCAGTGTATTTTAATGAAGGAGAAAAGTTACTGATGCATAGCGCCCTTCTGATGCACAACGCCATGCTCCTAATGTGCAGCACTAGGAAAACTTGCACCAAATTTTTATTTTTCTTCCCTTTTTGCTTGCCCTTCCTTCAAAATGCAATTTTAGCTCTCCACTTGACCTTTTTTACAATGAAATGAATTTCTATCATGATTTTTCTTTATATACCTTACACTTTAATCTTTCTTCATTTCAAACCCACTTTTCTAAAGTCTTGGTAACTTTTTCAAAAACTCTATTTTTCAGTTTGAAGTTTGACTCTTTTTCTTGGCAATTTGATGGACTGATGTCTTGATACTTTTGCTTTTGCAGTGGCAGGAATTGGCATGGTGACGAGGAATAGCTGCTGAGTGCTTATTACATATAAAAATAATTAAATTTACATGAAATCATTAAAATAGAAAAATACTATGTTTTGACCTCAAAACAGAGTTTTTAGGTGAAAAAGATTTATTGAGCTTATCAGAAGTAAACTTATGACTTTATGAACCTTCATGTGCTTTCTGACCTCTTTATTTAAGCATGATTGAAAAACCCTAAAACCTAATGGGACTAAACCCTAGGACTAGTTTTTATACATGAAATGAAACAAGATGACTGTGAATGACTAAAAAAATGTGTAAACAGGTCAACAGGTGGATGTCATGAGGGAAACTGACATGAAACAACTACCATCAGTTGATACATGACCTAATGGAATGCAGCTGATCAAATGAGACACGTAATACGGATGCAAAAGAGCAATTTGATCACCGATGGAAGTGTGAAGACACTGACACTAACAGTAGGGACAAAGTACCTATATTATCTCATTCATAATTTCCTCCATATTCTCTTAATATTCTGCAAAAATAAATAATATTAGGGACATAATATGAAATTATCTCTAAACCTTATTAAGAACATATTAAAGCTAAAAAAAATTATTAAGTTCATAAGGAGAGATTTCATATAACTTTTATGTGCCTAATAAAGGTTATATGGGCCTTAATTTGTGTCTAATTTAGAGGCCCATCAATATTGTTTAAGCCTAGACCAGTGGATGAGGCTTGTGTGCATGCACAATACCTAGAGAACATATGATTGAAGAAAGGGAAATCAAGTGGATTGAAATAGAAGGAGAAATAGGACACTTCCAAGGGGAAGAAGAAGTGGAGGGGTAGAAAGATAAAAATAAATAAAACATGGTGTAAAGATCCCAACAACGAGTACAAACACTATAAAAATGATGGTAATACAAAGGAAAAGTACTTGAATATGCATCCAAACTTAACTTGAAGAAAGAAAAAGGAAGATACTAAGAAGAAGAATACATGGCCACTGATTTGAGCAACCAGGTTAAGAGGATATTGGATATAGATGAGAAGAAAATTTTTACATCAGTGAAAAATTGGGTGAATCCAAGTAGCCTTTAGCAACATGAAGAGAAAGAAATGACCAAACTCTTCTTCATAAAAATACAAGTCAAGAATAAAAATATTAATGCTCTTTTTGAATTAGAATCACATGAGAATCTCATTGCCAAAAATATGGTCAACAAATTGGGATTGGAATTTCATGATCAACTAATCCCATATCCATTGAGATGTGTAACCAAGAATTCATAGTTAAAGGTAACAAATAATGGAAAATTAGATTTACTATAAGTGCTGAATTTATTAATGAAGTAGAACTAGATATAATACCCCTTGATGTGTGTGGAGTGGTGTTTGGAAGTTGCTACTTGTATATGTGGGATGAAATCTTCATGTAGAGAGTGAACTAGTACTAGCTCATCAAGGATGGAAAATCATTCACCTTCAATGTGCATAACGGAAAGTCGAAAAAATTATTGGTAAATTCCAACCGAGCCAGGAAACTGATTAGTTCTCGCAAGAAGTATGTTTTATTTTTTTTGAGAGAAAATAAGTCTATACAAGAGCTAGTGACAATAGAGGAATCCATCAAGGGGTATACTAAGAAAGATAAACAATAATTGATATAGTTTCTACAAGCATACATATATGTGTTCTAGGAACTAAAAGGGATACCACCAAGAGGTAAGTGGAGCATGAGATCCAATTATTACCGAAATCCCCTTTGACAAACATTGGGCTATAAAAGTAATCTGTTATAGAAGCAAGTGAGGTGAAGAAACAATTGCAGTAACTACTTGAACAAGGTGTCATTCAACCAAGTACATCACTATGTAGGTCATCCATAATCATTGTTCCAAAGAAGGATAGGACTTGGGGAAATATATTACAAGGTGTTGAACGAAATTAAACTCAAGGAAAGGTACCCCTTTCCTAAAATATATTATTTTTTTATTAGTTTTCAGTTTTTAAAATGCTTCACCAAGTGCCTAGACTTAAAATTTTGATATCACCAAGTTCAATTCGGAGAAGAAGGTACCTTGAAGACTACAAAACCAAAAATGGTTTGTATGAGTGGTTAGTGATACCATTTTTCCTATGTAATGCACTAGCTAAGCTTAGGATGTTAATGAATAATATATTATGCCATTTTATAGATTCATTTGTTATTTTATATTTGGAAGATATGCTAGTATACAATGCTACCTAGGAAGAGAACATCTCAAATTTTACATAGGTGTTGGGAAAATTAAAGAAGAATCAAATCCTAGAAAGTTTCCAAAATTCTAAGTTTGTATAGTAGTATTTGGTGTATATAGGGTATGTGATAAGTGGAGGAGAGTTGAAGATAGATCCTACCAGGATGGGGGCAATCAAAAAATGGTTCAGGCCTACTAATGTTTCTAAGGTTATGAGTTTCATTGAGGAAGAAAAATACCTAAGGAAATTTGTATCTTTATTTTCAACAACAAAAACACCACCCCATGCCATAAAACCATGTGGAATGAGTTTTCAGTGGGGATAGGGTTAGTAGAGGGAATTTATGGAGCTAAAGAAAAAGATCATTTAAACATTAGTTCTAGCATTAGCTAACTTGAACTATCAGTTAGAAGTGGAGATAGATGTGAGTGGCTATACTATGGGAGTGGTTTTGATGCAAGGATGAAAGCCTAGATGGTACAATTTTGAAGTATTTCATGTAGAAGTTCCTAAATACTGTTCGATAGGGAAAAATGCACCACTTAGAATCTTAGGGGATCTCTCTGGTATAAATTCCCAATTAGAATTCAAAAAAAATTGGATGAGATTCCCATGTAGAATTTTTTCTCGAGTGCCATGTCATGTTGTTCCAAAATTATATTTGAATGGATGAGAGAAGAAAGGGAATCCACAAATATAGTCCTTGATTTAATACAAGTGTGAGAAAATTTATTGGAAATACCTTAAAGTAAAGTTGAATAATAAATGTTATAGCATATTTATAAATGAATATGAACCTTGAAGAAAAAATTATAGAAACCTCCATGGTATGTTTCTATATGTATACCTAGAATTTCATAAACTAGTTAGACGGTGCCACCTGTCTCTCTATCTCCTCAATGTCTCCTTGATTTTTGTTTCTAGTTGATTCTTGTTACAAGTAATGGCCAACTCACCTCTATGTGCCTTTAGCCATGAAGTGAATCTTCAATAGCATGGCTACCTCCTCTTCAATTTCTTGTCCCTTATTACTTGTAATATTTAGCAAAGAGGCATTCTTCCTGTCCTTATTTTCTTTCTAGTTAATTTACATGACATGTCCTTTTGAGCATATTTTGCAGCCTCCCATGGACACCACTTAATCAACTCAGATCTTTTGTTAATCCCAAGCTATATCCCTCCACATGCTCTAAAATCCTTGTGCAATCTCATCCTTGTGTGTTTTATTTACAACCTTATTACAATGCTTATAGGAGGGGAATTTTCTAAAGGGGTTGACGTCACAAAAGGTTAGTCAATCTGGGGATTGGGGAGGACTGCATAGAGATTTCAGATGAGGAAAATAAGGAGGAATATTGTATTAAATTTCATGGATAGGTTGTAAAAGAGTAATCAAAGGTTCAAAGGAAGACCAATGCACATGGTGGGACATTATAATACATTTTTTTAAACAACAATGATGAGAACAAAATCATCATTCTTATGACATAGATGATTTTTGGTGATTATATATTTACTATGGTAAATTTGTTTCATGTGCAAGTGTAGGTAAAAATGAGAGTTTTGGAAATGAAAGTCCGTATTTCATAAAGTAGCCATGGAAAAGGTGGTCAGGTGCCTTTGTTATAGATCCTTTTGGGCACATCACTCCCATCTTATAGATCAGTGCTTTAGGGCCCATCAAACCCTAATTCAGTTGTTACATTCCCTAAAGAAGTAAACCATCAGAATGCCTAGCTTCCCAAGAAGTTCTATGATTGAAATCATCCAAAATTGTCTCTAAGAGGATCAATGTAGGTAGATACCCTACCAGGGTGCGCTGCAGTGCAACCCAGTACACTACCAGGGTGTGCTGGGCAAATTTGAGTGAAATTTGCATTGGGGTTCGGAATATTCTTATCCATTGGATGCCTCTAGAAGTTTCCTAAGGCTATCCACTCCCTTGGGCTCGAAATTGGATGAGGGAGGGAGTTAAGGAACATCAATCCCTTTATCCCTTCCTCCACGGAACTAAATCCTAAGATTGGGAGGGCATTCATTATCACCATTTATGGCATAACTTCCTTCATTCACCTATAAAAAGACCACTCATCTAAGTGATCAGGGGCTAGAAATCATTGAATTATATGGAGATGCTATTAGTATGAGACTTGAGTTGGTTTAAAATATTGTAATGATGTCAAAATGTCTTGCTTGTTATGAGGAGAGGATGGGATTGAACTGGAGGAGTGATACTAAACCAAGAAAATTGGGTTGTAACTCTTCCTTTTACTAATAAAGTGTTCATAGCTTTTTCCATATGTTTGTATTGTCCATTGATTCTTTCATATGTGTATTATAAACTTGATTCCATTCTATGTTTAATCAATAGATCATTATCATATGCTTTGATTGGTTTTTGTCTTCTGTCCGTGTGCAAGTACTTTTCAAGCATATTAAGTATGGAAAGGAGCGACAGAATTGGTCAATGGAGATAAGGAGTAAGAGAAAGCTATAGGTAGGCTTGTTTACTATCTTATTTAATCTATTGGTTATAGAAAATGTAGAGAATGCTTTGCGTTGTTGTTCTAGACTTAGCTACTAGTCTAGGGGTTTAAGCCTTTATCCGTAGACACTAAAAATTCCCAAAAAAATTAGAGTCTCCGTTGGGGATTGATTATCCATCCTAGTAGCTAATACACCTCCTTAGACACCTTGACATACTTTACTTGTTGTAATTCATCCTTTTGCATGGAATTTTGGTCAAAATTTGAGGTTAGATGACTCTTGAGTGACCTCACAGGAATCGACACAGGCTAGCCTTAAATATAGTGCGCTACAATGCACCCTCCAGTTAGAGATAGTGCACTGCAACACAGTTACTCCCTCTTTGGCCTACATTGATCTTCCTAGGGTTAGATTCCCACCCTTGGAATTAATTTTTTTTTCCAAAATTATTTTGATTGCTTGTTTGCTGATTGTAAATGGATGTCATGTATCTAAAAAAAGTTTTTCATCTCCTTAGCTGGTCCTACTTAGACTAGGATTGATAAATATTTCTTATGTATTTACTTTATCATTTTCAATCTATAGTCGAAAGTTAGTTTTTGGTTGATTGATCTTTGTTGAAAGAAAGTGTCGTAAAATTGTCTTTTCCTTCGAAAGTCGAATTGTCGTAAAGTCCTCATTCATTAAAGATCGATTGACTGATGTGTGCATATGATTAGTCTTTTCATTGAAAGTGTCATAATTCCTGATTTCTTTGAAAACGAAAGTGTCGTAAAGTCTTCCTTTCCTTGAAAACAAATTGTCGCAAAATTGTAATTTTTATGAAAAGAGTTTATTGATCGATTGTGCATTAGTTTTCCTTTTTGTTCATTCACATTAAGGGAAATCGAAAATAAATACATGCATATTGCATTGAAAAAGTTTGTGAATGCTTGAACTGAATAGTTAGGGAAATTGCATTAGATGTGCTCTTTTCTCTTTGTTAAAGATTTGATTGCTCTATCCCTTACTAGCTAAGGTTTTCATCGTTCAAACCAAATCAAAAGTTTTTTTATCATATTAGTTGCATTTTAGGAATTGAAAACATATATCATGTGGTGAACCTTGAAAGGCAAATTATAAAGAAGATCAACTTAAAATTTATCTGAATTTACCTAATGGAGCATTGTCACCTAACGAAAAACATTTAGAGGTCTAGGCTAGAGACATGTTTCGGCGTCGTAAAACAAAGCAGTTTCCACTAACTTGTTTACAATACATCCTGAGTTTGATACCTCATTCCACATATGTGAGTATATCATAGCTTGTCCACTTACCTTCGGGTATATAGGGCGGTGTTACAGTACGTAAAGTATATGGGAATGCTCTCATTGTGTGGTTTTGCATTAGACAACGCTAGGTTGACATCCATCCTTAGGTAACCAAGTCGGCTGCCTTATACACTGTGATACACCGAACACAACATTCAGGGAGATTTCCTGCCCGTACTTCGTGGTTTGCCAGGAGGTATTCTATAGTTCACAGTTGCTTAGTAAACCTTTTGTATAGATTATCCCTCTTTTGTTTTGTTATGTTACTTTGATTAAAATAAATTAATTTACCACGGATAACATCCTCCACGCTCACTCCTTAGTTGATCTTAGGTTGAAACATATGGCGACAAATACAGAGTCCACTGATCAAGGAATTCATTTTGATGGGAATCCTAGTCCTTTTCCACCTTTTGGAAACATTGGTGCTCCATATATGGCTACATTATCCCTTTCGGGATTTACCATTGGTTTGCCAGTATGGTTGTTTTCAATCTCCTTGGTTCAAAATATCATGATTTCTCCGCAATCGAGTACACCTCCAACTAGACAAAATCAACCTCCGATTGATCCTAAGGTTGAACCTTTGTCTTATTCCTCGGTCGTTTCTTCCTCCCCTTCTTCCTCTTCACCTGGTGAAAGTATTGGTGCTAGTAACTAGGTGGCTAAGAAGAAGAAGAAAGGGAAGAAGAAGAAGAAGAAGCAAATTCAGCAGAGGGCCAACCAAGCAACTGTTGCTTTGAATGCAACCTCTGATGAGAAACCATCCATCAAGCCTCACAAAGTTCGATATCCATTCAAACCTTGTGCGGGAAACCATCTACTTCGAAATTGTCCTGATATTCCTCGGATCTTAAAAGAATGGTCTTGTCGTTCACATCATCTTGTGTCATCAACTTCTGGAGATCATGTTGGTGAACATCAACTAGTGGTAGTAAAGTTCATGGAACCAAGGGTAGAGTTAAGTTTCCTTGTATGTTATGTGAAGGGAATTAGACAATTCACCTTTTTCTCTATTTGGATGAAGCCAAAAGAGTGTTGGATAGCTGTCTTGCTTCACTGCATCGACTTCTATCAGATTATAGGAAAATCTACCTAAATCCTTCACTAGTTGATGAATTGACTAACTAAAATCAACCATCGGTCAAACGCACTCCCTCTGAAATTGAATCCTATGAGTCTATACCTGACCCAAATCAACAGGTCAAGGTAACAGTTGACCCGATTTCACCTTCAGTAAATCGTACCTTTCCAGAAGAGAGTGAATATGATACCACTCAGGTTATTTTTATTTCTTCAAATTCAAATGAGCTTGGGGGAAATCCACTTGTTCCATCAAGACAAGAGGAAAATCCTCCCATTCTGATAACTCAAGGGGTTAACTTTCTTGTTTCTACGGTATCCCCTCCAAGTAGTCTAGTCACTTCCTTTGATTGGAACCGACTGCCAGGATTCCATCTTCCTTCTTATGTGCCTTACCAAATCATATTATAGGTTTGAAATATGATTGTATCTGGCACTATTATAGATGAAGGTTCTTCTGTGAGTATCCTTTCCTCAACTTCTTGGCAAGCGCTCGGTTCACTGCCACTTGTGCCAGTTACCCAGAATCTGTTGGCTTTTAATAAAGGAACTAGCTGACCATTAGGGATCCTTCCTCAGTTGCCCATTACTTTGGAGGGAAAAATCATTTATTTGAATGTGATGGTAGTCCCAAGCCCTTTAGATTACAATTTACTTCTTGGGTGTGACTATGTTTATGACATGGGAGTTATTGTTTCAACAATATTTTGAGTGATTTGTTTCTCGTATGAAGGCAGAATTGTCACCGTTGACCAACTTTCATTTCCCGGTCCAAATATGTGATGTAGGAGCATCAAGGAAATTTTTCATTTGTAAATATGTGATAAAAGGGGGGGTGTGACATTTTTATTATTTTATTAATTAATTTGTTATTTTTAATAAAATAGGAGATAATTTGGAAAAGTGAGGATTTTGTAAATATTCTTTTATTGATTAAAAGGATATGAGAGAAATAGTTTAGGAGCAAAATTAGAGATTAGGAATTCTATGTATAGGACTTTGTTGAGTCCACACCTAAAATATAGATTAGTTGAGGATTAGGTGGAGGGATATTTTGAGTGAATTAAATGCATTATCTATGTATAAACATGAGGGGTTTTTGAGAGGATAAGGAGACATTGAGATTGTGAGTGAGTGTGAGATTGAGAGTAGGCTTGAACAGCAAGGCTGTAAGCCTTCAGCAAATTGTAAGGGCCACGACTGTTGAATATTTGGCCACGAAGAAAGGTTGTAAGTATTTATTTTATATGATAAGTGTGTTTAGAGCTTTATTGGTGAATTAGAAATTGGTTGTTTTAATTTCTGAAATTAAGAGTTGAGTTATGCGCACTTGTATTAGAAGTGTTTATGAATCAAAGAGAATTGAATGAATCAAGTTTGTGTGGGATTCATAGTAATCGATGCAATACAACACAACACTAGTCGAATGGGTATGGATACTATTTTTAAATGCTTTGGACTAGTTATGTTGAGTGAAATACATTGCAGAAGTCGCTCTTAGTTAGCGTGTTGAATCACAGGATGTAATAAAACTGCGATCATTGCTATTGGCTGTTTACGGAATTAATAACATAACATAGTCTGGTTTTGTAATGTGACTGTGTGAGATGGAAGTTGCTGGAGTGTTAATTCATATATGTGTTAAAAGACGTTCTGAAGGAAATAAAACTAAGTGCAGAATCGATATCTCTTAATCGAATTTCCATTTGAATGATTTTACTGTATGACAAAGGCGCAGGTTAGAAATCAATTCGATGGTAATGTTTGAAACCCGGTTTAGAATTCGCTCCTTCCGTGGCGTTTGGTTGACTGAAATGGAATACTGTTTGAACATTGTTGAATGCATTGGCACATCGACTTGGAGAGTCGATTTTACAGAAGGCACAATTGTTTAACAAACATTGAGTTGAACTGTTATAAATCATGTTGAGTTATTTAAGGTGCAGGTTCAGAGATTGAAGAAATTGGGTTCCATAGCAATTGAATCATGAATGGCGCTGTTGATTAAAAAAAATATAACACGTTGAATGCAGGATAAATTATTGTTGTGGAAAGATCGATGTGTAAATTGATGTTTGCTGTATGTGAATGATGCCTTCGATAAACCATTGCCATAAAAAATAATTGTGTTCAATGCGTGCTAAACTGAATTTGATTTAATATCCAGTTCACCCGTTGTTGGTTGCATTGTGAGAATTGGATCACATGTTAAAAGCGCAGTGGAGAAGTTAGTGAAGAAATGGAACGGTTTTCTGGATGTTGAAGAATGTATCGGTTCATTTGCAATCGATCATCAGAGTTCTGCTGGAGAGCAAACAACGTTTTGATAATCCAGAAATGACAGGCCAGAAGGTGCGATCCAGAATTGATAAAAGTTTGATGAATTAAATCTGAATTGACAGCGTGGACAGAAATGTTGAAGACGCAGTTTGCCAGAGTATTTGTAAGGGTAAGCATGTTAATGCAATTCCTGTGGACGATGATTTGCTGAAGAAAACGTTAAATGTGATGTAGGAGTTGCAAGTAAAACCCAGAATGAAGTTGCAAGTAGAAACCGGACGCAGGTTTGAAAAGTCTTGCTAGTTGCTCCATTCCTGGACACTATTGAAATGAAATCTAATTGTTGGCATGAGAATCGATTTAAAAGCCCAGGTTAGCAGAAAACGTAGCGTGGAGAATCAGACAAAATCTGTAAGTATTTGTTGCTGATTGAACGCTGTGGTTGCTATAAATAGATGTTGCAGGCTAGTACTCATTGATTGGATGATCGAAAAATGGAGATGCATGTTTATGATAACAGAGATTAAAGATTCTGGGTATCCCAGGCTCTGCCTGCGTCAATATGGCTCCTAGTCAACCATATTCCCTAAATGTTCCTTTTGTACCAATGGTATCATCCCTGCCACGGGTTAATTATGTGGCAACCTGTTCCATACCTACATCAACTGACGATCAATTCAGTGATGTTGTACATCATGTACTGGGGGCATTGGAACCAGATCTCTCCTTCATGACCTCTTATGGGTTGTGATCGAAGTATGAGGATAGTTCCTGGTCTTGTGTCAACCTTGTTAAAAAATGAAACCAAGGAATATGAGGATAGTTTTTTTACTGTGTTAACCTCATTAGAAAATGAAACATCTCCCATGAGGATAGTTCCTTGTCTTGTGTCAACCTCATTAAAAAATGAAACCAGGAAAACGAGGACAATTCCTAGTCTTGTGTCAACCTCATTAAAAAATGAAACAAGGAATGTGAGGATAGTTCTTTTACCTTGTCAACCTCATTAAAAATATGAAACGGGCCCATGAGGATAGTTCCTTGTCTTGTCTCAACCTCATTAAAAAATGAAACAAGGAATATGAGGATAATTCCTGGTCTTGTGTCAACCTCGTTAAAAAATGAAACAAGGAGTACAACTATAGTTCTTGCTCTTGTGTCAACCTCGTTAAAAAATAAAACCAAGGTGCATGAGGATAGTTCTTTTGCTGTGTCAACCTCATTAAAAAATGAAATAGGTCAACGAGGATAGTTCCTAGTCTTGTGTCAACCTCATTAAAAAATGAAACAAGGGACTACGAGGACAGTTCCTGGTCTTGTGTCAACCTCGTTAAAAAATGAAACAAAGGGTAGGGGTAGAGTTCCTTGTCTTGTGTCAAGGTCATTAAAAAATGAAACAAGGACCCCTGGAGCAAAGTTCCAATTCGAGTCTTTGATTAGATCTCATAAAATCCTAGTCGAGTCTTTCACTTGATCTCGTAAAAGAACCTTCATTCCATCCACTTAGTAGCCACGAGTAGTCTACCTAGGTGAATGTAACGAAGCTTGGGGGGCATGCACCTAGTGGTAAAGTTAAGTTTCCTTGTATGTTATGTGAAGGGAATCACCCCATTCACCTTTGTCCCTATCTGGACAAAGCCGAAAAGGTGTTGGATAACTGTCCTACTTCACCGCAGCAACTTCCATCTAGTTATAGGAGATTCTCCCTTTCATCATGCTGGGGGCATGAAAACTAATCTCGAGCATATTTTTCATTTTAAGCTTGTGTAAAAATGAAACTGAATCCAAGCATAGTTTTTCGTTTCAAGCTTGTGTAAACATGAAACTGAATCCAAGAATAGTTCCTTATGGTTCAAGCTTAAGTAAAAAAGAACCCATTTCGATTTTAACCCTTGTGATTTCCATTCTATCAGCCTTTTCTATCAGATGAGCCTTGGTTGTTTCATTCCATCACCGCCATCTCTTTGGCCAATCATACACTTTCACTTGGTTGTTTTACCCTTTTTGAGGAACAGTTGTAATGAGTGGTCTTATTAGCTAGCCTCTTCACATAAATCAACATGTTTTGAGACATCCCAACATCACCGGAACCAGTTTCTATCCTAGACACCACTCGTTCCTCAAAGTGGAGTCCTCTTTAAGCTCTTTTCAGACTCTTTAAACATGAAAAGATTGCTGATCTCCTATCCTTTCCAGCTCATTAACGGATTGGAAATGATATCTCTCTTGTATTATTTTACGCTTTTTCAGACTTGAGAGACAAATTTATGAAGAAAAATTTTGGAGTTTCGTTTTCATCCCTTTGTAAACTCTCTAAACATGAAAATGAGCGAGTTATATTTGTCGTTAAACTCGTTAAAAATATCAAATAGCGACAAAGTTTTCCATCTAGACAAGACCGAGTTTCACCTTCGCTAGACTCGTTAAAGAATCAAATAACGATGGATTCACCCGAAGGGTGGAATTATACAACAAGCATATGTTATCCTCATCAAGCTTGATAAAAATAAAGAGGTACTAGTCAACAATGACTGGGGAAAATGGGAAAAAGGGGAAAACACTTTATGGTAGCAAGTCACTCTTGAACATGACACTTTCACCTCATCACTGTGACTATGTGGGTTGGGTCATTCAGCTTGATGGTTATCACATCGTTGGTCTATCATACCATCCATTACTTTGTTTTGGGTCAATCCTACCAATTCATTTTAGTGCCGTCGACATGTTCAAGAGAAGTCATTCAGTTCAAACTTCATCCTTTGCAATATCGTAAACCTTCATTTTCATGACTATCATTCCTAAACCTTTAGTCGTCAATTAATTTTCATCTCCAAAATTGTTTACCTCTTTTCATGTCGTTGATGTGGGATACATCAAGGCCCTCCTGCGACGAGTCGCTTCTTGTTGAGATCATCAGATTATCCAAGAAGTTGACTTAGAAACACCCCTTCAATACCTTGAGGCTTGCATACATCAATGGCAGGTTTCTTGCTTCCGGTGATAGGTTGACATAACTGGCCTTTGACCGAAAGACTTTGTATGGTGTTCGAAATAAAATCATTTATTCACACCATGTGAAATGTACTACAGTACCTTGAGGGTAATTATCATTATTGGTGATTCCTCTCATGTCCGTTAACAACTCACATCATTAGTTAGTAATCAGATGATGTCTTCCCATGTTTGACTTCAAATCATTTATTCACATGGTTAGACTTATACTTGAGTGAAATATTGAATGAGATTGAAGACCCTGCATCTAGTTTCATCCATCCGGGCTACGATATTTTTAGGAGTACTAAATCAAATGTGTAGGTTTTAACCCCGTACAGAAATTACTTGCATACGAATTCTAAAACACAGAAAATAAGCAATGCGAGAGAAGAACACATAAAAAACATATACATAGAGATTTTCCCCTGGATCCCAAAACTGGGACTACTAGCTTGATTTTTCTTTATGTTCCTTTCAATGTTACAATACATATTTATACATGCCGAAGCATCCAATACCATGGACTGAAAACTATCACATCCAATACCATGGACCGAAAACCATCGCGTCCAATACCATGGACTGAAAAAACATCGTGTCTAATACAATGGACCGAAAAACCATTGTGTCCAAAAAACATGTGCAAAAATCATGCACAAAACCATAGGTGGGTCCGCCCAACCTAACATAGAGTCCAAAACCAAATTTTCCGGGGCACTGCCCCAAACCCCATAAACTGGGGTTATGGGTGCCCCTCAAACCCCCTATGACCTCCCCCCCTCTAACCCCCGGTTAACTACGTGGGCAAGTCATGGAAAGAATATAACACAACCCAACATTCTCCCACTTGTTGTTTTATTTCCACAGGGGACCACAAGAGAGCTTAGTCATTTATCCACCCCTGCAATGCCCATTGTTTCTCTACACCAAGAGAACTTCTCAAAGCTCACAAATTTTGTCAATGCATCTGCAGTATTCTTCAAAGTGTCCACCTTTACCAGTAACACCTTTTTGTCTTCTATCATATCCCTCACAAAGTGATACTGGACATCAATGTGCTTTGTCTTTGAATGATATGTAGGGTTCTTTGCCAAGAAAATTACACTTTGGTTGTCATAGTATATTCTTATAGCTTCCTGTACTAACCCCATACTTGAACACAATCTCTGCAACCAAACTACTTCCTTGCTTACATGAGTGGCTGCCATGTATTATGCCTCTGTAGTTGATAGTGCCACTACAGATTGTTTCTTACTCATCGAACTGACTGCACCTCCAAATAGGTTAAACACATACCCACTTGTAGATCTTCTCTGATCCAGATCTCTAGCCCAATTTGCATCAACAAAGCCCCGAATAGCCAACACTCTATCTAATTTTGGTCTTCCTTGGTAGTACAAACCATAATCACTGTGCCACGCAAATACCTGAAAACCCGCTTCACTGTTGTCCAATGCTCCTTCCCTGGTTTTAACATAAACCTGCTCAATACTCCCACTACATGTGCAATGTCTGGTCTAGTATAGACCATTGCATACATCAGGCTACCGACTGCACTTGCATATGGGACATGGGACATGTGCTCTTCTTCTTCTTGTGTCTTGGAACACTGCTCAACAGATAACCTCACACCTACACGAATAGGAACCTTCACCTATTTACTATCCTGCATATTAAACCTCTGTAGTATTGTCTTGAAATACTTCCTCTGGTTTAACTAGAGCTTCCTCTTTTCCCGATCTCCTTTAATTTCCATGCCCAAAATATAGTTTGCAGCACCAACATCTTTCATGTCGAATTTGGAGGACAATTGGGTCTTCAAATCCTGGATAATTTCTTTGTCATTTCCAACCAGCAACATATCATCCACATACAAGACCAGATAAATAACACGGTCACCAATTAATTTAAAATACACGCAGTGATTTTCTTTGCTTCTAGTGAAGCCAAGTCCCTGTATAGATGTATCAAATTTCTAATACCACATCGTTGGTGACTGTTTTAACCCATACAAAGACTTCTTTAACTTGCATACTAGTTCTTTCTTACCCTTCAGTGCAAAGCCTTCAAGCAGCTTCATGTAGATATCCTCTTCCAAATCCCCATGAAGAAATGTTGTATTCACATCCAATTGTTCTACCTCAAAATCAAAGCAATAGATAAAGTAATGTAATAGAAGTTACCTTGGCAACAGGAGAAAAAATATCACCAAAATCAATTCTCGGCACCTAGGAATAACCTTTTGCTACCAACTGAGGTTTGTATTTCTCCACTTTTCCTTCTGCATTTGTCTTATTTTTGAACACCCATTTGTTGCTAATGGGTTTCCTCCCAGCCGACAACTCCACCAGATCCCAAGCCTCATTTTTGTGTAAAGATGCTATTTCATCAACCATGGCCTCTTTCTAGAGTTTTCCATCCTTTGAATCTACTGCTTCCTTCACAGTTCTGGGATCATCGTTAGTAATAGATAAAGAATAATTTGAACAGAAATCAGATGGACTATACCTTTCAGGCTGCCTTCTTTCTTGAACTAATCTTCTCACAACCGGAGTTTGTGGCTCTTCATCTTATGATTCCTCCTATGTTGTAGAGTATGATTCATCCTCCTTTAGCTCAAACTCTATCTTCTCAGGTTCCTTCCATTGGAATTCATGTTTAATATCATATTTCACCTCTTTGAACACCACATCTCAGCTATATGCAATCTTATAACCCTTTAAACCATCCTTATACCCAATAAAGATGCACTTTTCATATTTACTATCCAACTTGGTTCGTTTCTTCTTTGGAACATGTACATATGCATCACATCCAAACACCCTCAGATGTGAAAGAGAGGGTTTCTTACCAATCCATACCTCTTGTGGAGTCTTATCCTCCAATGCTGATGAAGGTGACCTGTTGACCAGGTAACATGTAGTATCCACCACCTCTGCCCAGAATTCGTGCCCTAACTTGGCACCACTGAGCATGCTTCTTGCCATTTCCATCAACGTCTTATTCATTCTTTCTGCAATTCCATTTTTCTTAGGTGTATATGGAGTAGTCTTCTATCGTGATATACGACACTTCTTACAGAATTATTCAAATTCCTTACTGCAAAACTCTCCACCGTTATCTGTCCTCAGCACCTTTATCTTCTTCTCTGTCTGGTTTTCCACCAGAGCCTTAAATTCTTTAAATCTGCCAAAGACTTCAAATTTCTTCTTAAGGAAATATATCCATGTATTCGTTGAGAATTCATCTATAAATGATACATAGTACACAAACTTACCCAGTGATGGAACCTTCACAGGTCCAAACACATCACTATGCACAAGTTCTAATATCTGTTTCACACTCTTACTACCAAAAGGGAAACTCACCCGATTCTGCTTCCCATATACATAGTTTTCGCAGTAATCAAAATCTAGAGAGCTATTACTCATACCTTCTACCATACCTTTACCATGAAGTATTCGAAGGCCTTTCTCTCCAATATGTCCAAGCCTTTGATGCCACAACATAGTCTTCTCTCTAGAGACCACTAGATTTTCTGCTCCACATTTAGGAACCACAAAACTGTTGCACCCAACAACAACCATGCTACTTAGTAGCTTGTACAGAGTTCCAATCCGAACTACCCGCATCAATACCAGTGATCCCCGAACCATCTTGCAGGTATCCTTCTCGAACACTGTTTTTACACCTGCATCATCTAGCTTGCTTATAGAAATTAGATTTCTGGCCAATGCAGGAATGTGTAGAACACCCAGAAGTGTTCTAACTCTTCCACCTTGCAACTTCAACTTTACCTTTCCGCGACCAACGATTTTAGCATGCCTGTCATCCCCCAGAAGACATCACCACCATCATATTTCTCATACTCACAGAACCACTCTCTATGGGGAGTGAAGTAAAAGGATGCACTTGAGTCAATCAACCATGCCTCATGATCTACATGTGTACTTGAAGAAGCCAAGTACACATCCCCACCTTCATCTGAGGTGGTTTTCATCTCTGCAGAAGGAGCCTCATCAGATCCCTTTCCTTTGTCAGGAGCTTTAGATTTATAGTCCCTTTTGAAGTGACCTTCCTTTCCGCATTTCCAACACACCACCTTTGCAGGTTTTCTTGGAGATTTATATTTCCCTCTCCCACTCGATGACTTATTTTTGTTTCTGTTCTGGGACCGTCTTCTTATAGACAAGGCATCACCATTCTGGCTCTCTATATTTTTCCATCTCATCTCCTCCGTCAGCAAGGCTGAGACTATTTCATCAAACTACAAGGCAGTTACATTGCTACCTATTGCAATAACTAGACTATCCCACGAATCTGGTAGAGAACACAACAAACTGATGCACTTATCTTCATCTGAAATTTTAATATCAACAGATGCTAACTAACTTACCACAGTATTAAATGCATTCAAATGCTTTGTCACTGAGTCTCCATCTTTCATCCTTAGGTTATACAACTTTTTTCGCAGGAATAGTTTATTCGCCAAAGACTTAGATTGGTACAAAGTCCCTAACTTGTCCCACAAAGCCTTCGTCGTAGCTTCCCCTGATACATTCAACAATACTGAATCTGAGACACATAATCATATTGTGCTCTTTGCCTTCTGATCCAACTTTTTCCATTCTTCATCGGACACTCCCATTGGTTTAGTACTTGGATCTACTGCGATCCATTGATCTTTATTGACCAATAGAGCCTCCATCTTGAGTTTACACAACTCAAAACTTTGACCATTAAATTTCTCGATCTCTACCTTTCCATTACTCACCATCTTCTTTCACCACTAGAATTGATCTCACAGATTTCCCACTGAACAGGGTCTACCACAGGCTCGAGCAAAACTCCTCTAGAGAGCTATTACTCATACCTTCTACCATACCTTTACCATGAAGTATTCGAAGGCCTTTCTCTCCAATATGTCCAAGCCTTTGATGCCACAACATGGTCTTCTCTCTAGAGACCACTAGATTTTCTGCTCCACATTTAGGAACCACAAAACTGTTGCACCCATCAACAACCATGCTACCTAGTAGCTTGTACAGAGTTCCAATCCGAACTCCCTGCATCAATACCAGTGATCCCCGAATCATCTTGCAGGTATCCTTATCGAACATTGTTTTTACACCTGCATCATCCAGCTTGCTTATAGAAATTAGATTTCTGGCCAATGCAGGAATGTGTAGAACACCCAGAGGTGTTCTAACTCTTCCACCTTGCAAATTCAACTTTACCTTTCCGCGACCAACGATTTTAGCCTTCCTGTCATCCCCCAAGAAGACATCACCACCATCATATTTCTCATACTCACAGAACCACTCTCTATGGGGAGTGAAGTGAAAGGATGCACCAGAGTCAATCAACCATGCCTCATGCTCTACATGTGTACTTGAAGAAGCCAGGTACACATCCCCACCTTCATCTGAGGTGGTTTTCATCTCTGCAGAAGGAGCCCCATCAGATCCCTTTCCTTTGTCAGGAGCTTTAGATTTATAGTCCCTTTTGAAGTGGCCTTCCTTTCCGCATTTCCAACACACCACCTTTATAGGTTTTCTTGGAGATTTAGATTTCCCTCTAGATTTAGATCTCCCACTCGATGACTTATTTTTTTTTCTGTTCTGGGACCGTCCTCTTATAGACAAGGCATCACCATTCTGGCTCTCTATATTTTTCCATCTCATCTCCTCCATCACATGTTGGGTCCCTATAATACTAGTGATTACCCCATTACTATTGTAGTTATACCCCTTATTTATATTATTGTGCCCCTATTACCCCAATGTTGTTATTTCTGTGCCCCATGGAATCCCTCTATTGTTATTTTTGTGGCTTTATATTGTTATTGTTAGGTCGGCTGGATTATATTGTGACTCCTTAGACTCCTATATATAGAAAGGAGGTTTTGTCATTTGAATCATCCAAGAATTTTTCATTTATGTAATTTAAAGGAGGTTTCCCCCTCGAAGAAGCTGAATTCTAAGGCGTTGATCTATCTTTTCTATCTTTTCTTGAGCTGGTTTCATAACATTTGGTATCAGAGCTTTGGATTCTAGGGTTTCGCTGCTCCAAACAGGTCATCGTGGAATATTCGCTATAACTTGCTTTCTGTGACGTTGCAGAAGTTGCAAAAAAAACCCATTTGAGAAGAAATCATGCTGAACCTTGGGTGTGAATTTCAGTTCTTTTTGTGCAATATCTGCGGAGATATGATCTAAGGAAGTTGGTCTTTTTGCAGACTCCTGAATTACATTCAAAACAGGTGACTTGGGAAAAACCATCATAACTTTCTCTCTGGGGATCGGATTGAGATTTCGTAAGAAGGTAAAGAAAGAGGACAGTCTGTAGTTTCTTGTATGAATGTTTCAGATCCAAAGGTCAAAATAGTGACTCGTGGCACGTCGTACAAGTTCGCTCTACTGAACTAGTCTATAAGCATGTCACTGTGGGAGATTTCACATAACGCTTCCTTGGAGAATCCAATTTGGGTCAGACTTGTGGCATTGGAAAGAGGACACAGAGGGCTACTACAGCTCAAAAATTCATAGGTAGATGATTGGAAACTACAGAGATACCTCAGAGGCAATATCGAGCTCCTACAAAGTGAAAAAAGGTGTGTAGATTTTCTTAAAATTTTGCTTAAGCTTGGTTTGAAAATTTATTTTGAAAGAATTCAAAGGGCATAGTAGAGCATTATTATCGGTAACTGATGCCCCGAGGAAAGAAAATTCAAACACCTAGTAAGGAACCTGAAAGCTCTAGCATGACTCATGAAGAAGAGGAAGAAATGCAACATGATATATCAAAATTACAAGACCAAGTGCAACAACTGTCCCTTACACAAAAAGGAACATAATCTAAGATGGATGGTTTAAAGAAAGATGTAGAAGCTAAGATGGATGGTTTAAAGAAAGGTTTAGAAGCTAACATGGACTGTTTAAAGAAAGGCGTAGAAGCTAAGATGATTGACGTGGAAGCTAAGATGGATGATTTGAAGGTAGATTTGAAGATAGACATGGACGAATTGAAGATAAATATGAATAAGTTGCTACAAGAAATGGTCCCTAAGGGTAAAAGGGTACTAAAGGAAACTCATGATGAGAACAAAAGAAATGTTAATCATGATTCCATAGATGTTAATGTTGTATTGAAGACTCCCCATATTCCAAAAATTGATATGAGGAAGTTTGATGGCAAGGATCCCACCACATGGTTATTACAGATGGAGCAGTTCTTCGATCTCAATAATGTGCAAAACACACAAAAGGTACGTATGGCAACTGTATATTTGGAACCAAATCAGTTTGTATGCTATCAATGGCTTTGCTCTCGTAAACAATTTATCACTTCGGCAATTTTTACGGAAGAATTGATAGCACATTATGAAGATACAAAAAGCAACACTTTTTTTAGCCAATTGATAAGTCTCAAACAAAAGGGTTCAGTAATGGAGCACATTGAGGAGTTCCAAAAATTGAACATAAGGGTAAAAGATATTCCAGAGGAGCATAGGATTGATGTGTTCATAGGGTCTTTAAAGGATAATATCCAACATGATGTTCGCCTTTGGGAACCTGATTCATTAGAGAAGGCATTCGGGTTAGCAAGAAAAATGGAAATCAAAATTATGGCAACTAGGAAGCGTACCACTCACAACTATAAAGATGGAAGTGTTGTTGCCCCTAGTCTTCCACAACCTATAAGGTTGACACCACAAAAATTGGAAGAAAAAAGAGCAAAAGGGCTTTGTTACAGTTGTGATAGCAAATACACTAAAGGTCATAAGTGTGCTGAGAAGAAATTATTCTACATAGATTGTGAAGAGGAAGAAGAAAAGGAACAAGAAAGGTCAAAAGAGGAAGATATACTCCAGGAACAAAGCCTAGATGAAGAACAAATAAATCCGACCATATCTTGTAATGCATTGGCGGGAATTACCACTCCTCAAACCATCAAGATAGAAGGACAAATCAAGAAGAAAAAGGTAATAGTGTTGATTGATTCAGGAAGCACCCACAATTTTATTCATTGTAGGGTAGCAAAAGAATTGAATTGCTTCCTATATCCAGCACCAGAGTGTCAAGTGATGATTGCAAATGGAGGAACAATAAATTGCTCTGGAAGGTGCCATAATATCAAGCTATCCATGGGAGAATATGTATTGACTAGCCCAATGCTTTCCATTCCAATGGGAGGTGCTGATGTTGTACTAGGAGTCCAATGGCTACAATCCTTGGGTACAATAGCTTTTAATTTTCAAGAACTTTTCATCAAATTTTATATGGAAGGAAAGGAAGTTGAATTAAGGGGTATTGCAGGGAAACCAGGAAAGATAATCAGCTCTAATGGTATGACAAAGCTTCTAAAAAAGGAGCAAAGAGGTGTAATTGCACAATTATGTTCGCTAGATGTTTCCACATCAGAATCATCTATTTCTCCAGATCTCCAAAATGTCTTGGACAATCATTCCAAGGTATTTGAGACTCCCAAAGGTCTCCCACCTATGCGTGATCATGATCATGCTATTCATCTGATTCCAGGAAGTGTTCCTCCAAACATCAGGCCGTACAGATATCCCTATGTCCAAAAAAGTGAAATTGAACGTATGGTTGCAGAAATGCTAGAGGCTGGTATAATTCAACCAAGTCAAAGTTCTTTCTCTGCTCCAGTAGTATTGGTGCACAAGAAGGATGGATCATGGCGCATGTGTCTGGATTATAGGGAGCTCAACAAGCTCACTATTAAAGATAAGTTCCCCATTCCTGTCATTGATGAATTACTGGATGAATTGCATGGATCAATTTACTTCACCAAGTTGGATCTTCGTTTGGGATATCATCAAATCAGAATGAAGATTGAAGACATTCCGAAAACGGCATTTAGAACTCATGAGGGTCATTATGAATTTTTGGTCATGCCTTTTGGCCTTACCAATGCACCTTCAACATTTCAAGGTTTGATGAATTCAATTTTCAAACCATTCCTTAGAAAATTTGTGTTAGTATTTTTTGATGATATACTAATCTACAACAAGTCTTGGAAGGATCATGTTGAACATGTTGACAAGGTGCTACAACTATTGGAGGAGAAACAATTATATGCAAAAAGATCCAAATGTTTCTTTGGAGTCCAGGAGGTGGAATATTTGGGTCATATTGTATCTCATGAAGGAGTTAAGGTAGACCCTAGCAAAATTAAAGCCATTAAGGAATGGAAAATCCCCACATCCATAAAGCATCTGCGAGGATTTCTTGGGTTGACAGGGTATTATCGCAAGTTTGTTAAGGATTATGGGAGAATAGCAGCACCTCTAACAACATTATTGAAGAAAGATGCATTTTCATGGACTCCGGAAGCAACAAAGGCCTTTGAACATCTTAAAGAGGCAATGTGCCAAGCACCGGTCTTAGCTACACCGAACTTCACAAAAACCTTTATTGTGGAATGTGATGCTTCAGGAAATGGAATTGGTGCTGTTCTAATGCAAGATGAAAGACCCATTGCTTTTGAAAGTCGTCCAATCAAGGGAAAGTTTTTAAGCAAAGCTATTTATGAGAAGGAAATGTTGGCAATACTCCATGCACTTAAGAAATGGCGACCCTACCTAATGGGAAGACACTTCAAGGTAAAAATGGATCATGATAGCCTTAAATACTTTTTAGAACAAAGATTATCCTCTAAAGAGCAACAAAAGTGGGTCACAAAGATGTTGGGTTATGACTTTGAAATCATCTACAAAAAAGGGAAGCAAAATGTGGTGGCAGATGCACTCTCAAGAAAGGATGAGGATGTGGAAGCATTGTTGTGTGCCATTTCTATTATCCAACCAGATTGGATAAATGAAGCAAGGGAGGAATGGAAGAATGATGAAGAAGTGTGGGCACTTATTCGAAAGCTACAACAAGATTCCAGTACGTCTGATACATTTAGCTGGAAAAATGATTCGTTATGGTACAAAGATCGCTTATTCCTCTGTAAGAATTCACAGCTAAAACAAAAGATTCTTATGGAATTGCACACTTCTCCCTTAGGGGGGCACTCAGGATTTTTAAAAACTTACCACAGGGTTAAGAAGGAATTTTTTTGGGATGACCTTAAATTAGATATTCAAAAGTTTGTGGCGGAATGTTTGGTTTGCCAACAAAATAAAGTTGAAACAATTAAGACACCAGGTCTATTACAACCTTTATCCATTCCAAGCCAACGTTGGGAGGAGGTTTCAATGGATTTTATCACAGGTTTACCCAAGTCTGAGGGAAAGAGTGTCATCATGGTGGTAGTTGACAGACTTACCAAGTATGCACACTTTTGTGCATTATCACATCCATTTAAATCCAGTATAGTTTCTACTGCATTTATGGAAACAATTCAAAAGCTACATGGAAACCCAAAGATTATTGTAAGTGACAGAGATCCCATTTTCACTGGAAATTTTTGGACAGAATTATTTTCTTGTCTTGGTACTCAGTTAGCTCATAACTCATCTTATCATCCTCAATCTGATGGGCAAACTGAGATAGTAAACAAATGTTTGGAAGGATATCTTCGTTGCTTTGTATCTGATAAACAGACACAATGGGTCAAATGGTTGCCTCTGGCTGAATGGTGGTATAACACTTCCTTCCATACAGAAACAAAAATGACCCCATTTATGGCACTTTATGGGTATCAACCACCATCCATCACATCATATTTAAGAGAAAATTCTAAGGTTCAGGCAGTGGAACATCACATCGAACATCAACAGCAAGTCCTCCAACTCTTAAAGGATAACCTCGTGTTGGCACAAAATAGAATGAAACAACAGGCAGATCAACATTGCAGTGAAAGAAGTTTTGATGTAGGTGATTGGGTATTCCTACAGCTACAACCATATAAGCAAATGTCCCTAAAGCAAGCTAAGAAGGATAATAAGTTATCACCAAAGTATTATGGTCCGTACAAGGTGTTGCAAAAGATTGGTACTATGGCATACAAATTGGAGCTTCCTGCAGCTTCTCGATTGCACCCAGTTTTCCATGTTTCATGTTTAAAGAAGGTTATAGGCGACAAGCTCCCAGTTCAAACAATATTTCCAGAACTTAACGAGGAAGGAAAAATTATATTGGAACCGGAAGCAGTCACAGAAACAAGAACTTGACAGCTACGAAATCGATCAATTTCAGAGTATCTTATCAAGTGGAAGAACTTATCCACTGAAGATTCCACATGGGAGGATGAGAATTTTATGCAGAAGTATCCAGAACTACTCAAGCGTTGAGGACAACACTTTTTTGAAGGAGAGGGGCATGTTGGGTCCCTATAATACTAGTGATTACCCCATTACTATTGTAGTTATACCCCTTATTTATATTGTTGTGCCCCTATTACCCCCATGTTGTTATTTCTGTGCCCCATGGAATCCCTCTATTGTTATTTTTGTGGCTTTATATTGTTATTGTTAGGTCGGCTGGATTATATTGTGACTCCTTAGATTCCTATATATAGAAAGGAGGTTTTGTCATTTGAATCATCGAAGAATTGTTCATTTAGGTAATGTAAAGGAGGTTGCCCCCTCGAAGAGGCTGAATTCTAAGGCGTTGATCTATCTTTTCTATCTTTTCTTGAGCTGGTTTCACAACAACAGAACACCCAAAAGTTTTCTAACTCTTCCACCTTGCAACTTCAACTTTACCTTTCCGCGACCAACGAATTTAGCCTTCCTGTCATCCCCCAAGAAGACATCACCACTATCATATTTCTCATACTCACAGAACCACTCTCTATGGGGAGTGAAGTGAAAGGATGCACCTGAGTCAATCAACCATGCCTCATGATCTACATGTGTACTTGAAGAAGCCAAGTACACATCCCCACCTTCATCTGAGGTGGTTTTCATCTCTGCAGAAGGAGCCTCATCAGATCCCTTTCCTTTGTCAGGAACTTTAGATTTATAGTCCCTTTTGAAGTGGCCTTCCTTTCCGCATTTCCAACACACTACCTTTACAGGTTTTCTTGGAGATTTAGATTTCCCTCTAGATTTAGATCTCCCACTCGATGACTTATTTTTGTTTCTGTTCTGGGACCGTCCTCTTATAGACAAGGCATCACCATTCTGGCTCTCTATATTTTTCCATCTCATCTCCTCCGTCAGCAAGGCTGAGACTATTTCATCAAACTGCAAGGCAGTTACATTGCTACCTACTGCAATAACTAGACTATCCCACGAATCTGGTAGAGAAAACAACAAACTGATGCACTTATCTTCATCTAAAATTTTAATATCAACAGATGCTAACTAACTTACCACAGTATTAAATGCATTCAAATGCTTTGTCACTGAGTCTCCATCTTTCATCCTTAGGTTATACAACTTCTTTCGCAGGAATAGTTTATTCGCCAAAGACTTAGATTGGTACAAAGTCCCTAACTTGTCCCACATAGCCTTTGTCATAGCTTCCCCTAATACATTCAACAATACTGAATCTGAGACACATAATCATATTGTGCTCTTTGCCTTCTGATCCAACTTTTTCCATTCTTCATCGGACACTCCCATTGGTTTAGTACTTGGATCTACTGCGATCCATTGATCTTTATTGACCAACAGATCCTCCATCTTGAGTTTACACAACTCAAAACTTTGACCATTAAATTTCTCGATCTCTACCTTTCCACTACTCACCATCTTCTTTCACCACTAGAATTGATCTCACAGATTTCCCACTGAACAGGGTCTACCACAGGCTCGAGCAAAACTCCTCAGCAACAAACGCATCCCCTTGAAGCCAAAACTGCTCTAATACCAAATATAGGTTTTAACCCCATACATAAATTACTTGCATACGAATTCTAAAACATAGAAAATAAACAATGCAAGAGCAGAACACATAAAACATATATACATAGAGATTTTCCCCTGGATCCCAAAACCAACTACCAGCTTGCTTTTCATTATGTTCATTTCAATGTTACAATACATATTTATACATGCCGAAGCATCCAATACCATGGACCGAAGACGATTGCTTCCAATACCATGGATCAAAAAACCATCACGTTGAAAAACATGTGTGAAAATCATGCACAAAACCATAGGTGGGTCCGCCCAACCTAACATAGGGTCTAAAACCAAAATTTTCTGGGGCGCTGCCCTGGACCCCATAAAGTGGGGTTACGGGTGCCCCTCGAACCCCCTGTGGCCTCCCTCCCTCTAACCCCCGGTTAACTACGTGGGCTAGCCATGGAAAGAATATAACACATCCCAACAAAATGTACAATGGCCTTACATTCATTGTCATCCATTCATGGGTCTATATCTGTAGACAACTATATTTGTACATGTAATGAAAGTTTATAAGCTGAGCATGGGTATGCCTTCCCTCAGCAAGTTTATGAGAAAAAATCAAATTATGATGATATATGTATTGTAATTGATGCAGGTCACCTTCCACTTCGAAACCTCCTCTCCACATGGTAAAGAATTTCACTCGACATATATATTTTCGACTTCATGCTTTAGGGGGCAACTGTTACAGATCCATTTGGGCACATCACTCCCATCTTATAGATCAGTGCTTTAGGGCCCATCAAACCCTAATTCAGTTGTTACATGCCCTAAAGAAGTCAACCATCAGAACGCCTAGCTTCCCAAGAAGTTCTATGACTGAAACATCCAAAATTGTCTCTAAGATGATCAGCGCAGGTAGATACAGTACCAGGGTGTGCTGCAGTGCAGCCCAGTACACTACTAGGGTGCACTGCAGTGCAGCCAAGTACATTACCAGGGTGCGCTGGGTGAATCTGAGTGAAATCTGCATTGAGGTTTGGAATATTCTTATCCATAGGATTCATCTAGAAGTTTCCTAAGGCTATCCACTCCTTTGGGCTCGAAATTGGATGAGGCAGGGAATTAAGGAACATCAATCCCTTTATCCCTTCCTCCATGGAACTAAATCCTAAGTTTGGGAGGGCATTCATTATCACCATTTATGGCATAACTTCCTTCATTCACTTATAAAAATACCACTCATCTAAGTGAACAGGGGCTGGAAATTATTGAATTATAGGGAGATGCTATTAGTATGAGACTTGAGTTGGTTTCAAGTATTGTAATGATGTCAAAATGTCTTGCTTGTTATGAGAAGAGGATGGGATTGCACTGGAGGAGTGATACTAAATCAAGCAAATTGGGCTATAACTCTTCCTTTTACTAATAAAGTGTTCAAAGATTTTTTCATATGTTTGTATTGTCCATTGATGCTTTCATATGCATATTATGAACTTGATTCCATTTTATGTTTAATCAATAGATAATTATCATATGCTTTGATTGGTTTTTGTCCTCTGTCTGTGTGCAAGTACTTTTCAAGTGGATTAAGTATAGAAAGGAGCGACAAAATTGGTCAAGGGAGATAAGGAGTAAGCGAAAGCTATAGGTACGCTTCTTTATTGTCTTATTTAATCTATTGGTTATAGAAAAGGTAGAGATTTCTTTGCACTATTGTTCTAGACTTAGCTACTAGTCTAGGGGTTTAAGCGTTTATCTGTAGACAATAAAACTTCCCAAAACAGCGTTAGTGATGTGATGGTGATAAAGAGGAATGGAAGCTAAAAGCTTACGAGAATAGTGGGTTGGTGATTTAGGCCATAAATTTTTTTAATTTTGAAGCAAAGATGCAATTGAGCAATGCTAATAGCATGTATCAACAAGCAGATAAGCTAGAAATTGAAGTTGATTAATTGTGTGTGTTGATGAAAGAATTTCTTAAGAACAGGCATAATGAAATGAAGAAGACGAAGAAAAAAAATTGGTTTACTAAAATAGAGTACATCTACAAGACCAATGGATAGCAACAAACCATATTTTTTGATCCTAGAGGGTGTTAAGAAGCAACAAAAAAACCAAAAAGTAGTCAAGAATGTGGATGAAAACAAAGTTAAGTTTAGGATCCAGGAGGACTTCAATAGAGGAACATAACTAAATGGTCATGAATATTTTCCCCTTGGTAATTTGATGGAGGATCATAACATTAGGATAATTTTGAGGTCTAAAATTGTCCTCATAAATAAAATATTAAAAGAACAGCTAAAATAATAAAATAAGACATGATTTTTTAATGAAAAAGAAATAAAACCATTTTTTATTGTATTTCAACTTATCTCCAAGTGTTTAATATTCATCTTCTACTTTTAGCAGTCAGTAAAGGGGGCATTTTTCCATTACTTTGGTGACTTGTTTGATTCATTAAGAATTATTTACGTCTTTGTTCCTTAGTTTTTAGTTTTTGTTTATGTATGCATTGTCCTAACCATTTAACAATGCTTTGTTTACTCATGTTCTTCCACTAACAACAACCAATTCTATCTGTGATTTCTTTGTAGGGAACAACCAACTACTAAGAATTTGTCTTTTGGTACCCCATAGCAACAAAAACACCAACACAGATTTGGCGACTCCACTAGTTTCTTTTACTTACTCTAACAATTATTTTTGTTGGACCTCCTCTTTGCATTATCACTCATTGGTGCATTAACAAACTCTCTAGAGTTTTTGCAGGACCCTATGGACCTATTTTCGACCGAGAAGAATGTTGGAAATAATACTGAGAGGGGGGGTGAATCAGTATTATCAGATTAATCAAACTTTTAAATGCCCAAAAACATATACGCTACTTCAGTTAAGTGAACCAGCGTGTACACGCTACTGTGACGAAGTAAAACAGCGTATAAGCAGAAAACTCACAATTTAGTTGGCTTATTCTTCAATTAAGTGCATCAGGACATTATTCATCATATTAACAGTAAACGTGTGCAGTATAACAGAACAGATAAAAAGCCACACACATGAACACCAAGATATAAGGTGGAAACCCAATGTGGGTGAAAACCACCTGCTGCAAGTTGTCTCTATCTTTCTTAATATGAAACTTCAGTTTACAATCTTTTGTACTGGTGCAGCCTTATACCAGTACGCAGGCTACAACCTGCAGAAGGCTTCAACCTTCTCTCGTTCTCCAAACTTCCTTGGAAGGGAGCTCCAACCCCCCTTTGCTCTTGTACTAGCCAAGATACTAGTACGTAGGTGCTGACCTACAATCTTCCTTCTTCCAGGTATCACTTTTCATACATTTTCAGACTTGGATATTCCTGAAGCACAACATTACAATCTGAAGACCACAATTCATTCAATTTCCACAACAGATCATTGAAGCATAAAACAACCAAACTTTGAATCACTGAACCACTGAACCCTGTCAATCACCAGTTACCAGAACACAGTGCAGACTACAGAACTCTGCAATAACAGTCAGACCCCACTGTAAACCCAAATCAAGCTTCAAAAGATATACGCTACTTTAATGAGCAGAACCCGCGTATACACGCTCTTTTACCGAAGCCAACCTGCGTACGGATCTAAAAATAAACTTTCTCAATTTGCAGCTGTACCAGATATTAGTTAGACTCAGAACGTAACATTGCGACAATATGCAGATCTAGAAATACGCATAATCAACCATATCATGATAGTGCATTTCAAACCATTAGATCCCGATCTATCCTTAGATCTAGTCTTCCATTAACCGATGTGATCTCTCCTTGGCTTAGATCAACCAACTCAGAACCTGCATATCAGATCTCTTTCTCTCTTAGATATTCATGCCTTGTCGAAAGATGATTTTTGCCTAATGATCTTCTTCTCCTTATATAGCCTTAGGCCTTTCTCAATACCAAGAGCCAAAACCATAGTAACACAATACCATCAACTTTAAAACTAGGGATCGACACGCCCGTCGAGACATAATGGTCCGAAATCATAGGCACAACTTCCAAGGTCTAACCACCATGAACCAAAGGAACCTTTCCACATACACGCGCTTTTTCTGAATCGAACTTGCGTGTACACGCGACTTGGGCTTAACGAAACAGCGTGTATGAGTTTCCTTGGCATGCTGTACTGAGATCTGTCTTCTGATTAAGTTGCCATCACCTGTACCAACTTCTGAGCACCTGTACCATCCACTGAGTGAGTTGCCATCAAGGACAACACTTGAACCACAATCTCCCCCTTTGGACTTGATGGCAACCACCACACCAAGTCACTCTCCCCCTTTGACATCAAGGGCAAAGGGTGGACCAAAATATTTTCTTCCTTGGTATTCCTTCTGCTGTCCATACCGCTGTCCATACTCCCCCTGAGTACATGCTGAAATCTCCAAGTGTGCTCCCCCTTTGTGTATGCCAAAGTGTACCAATCTATCCGTCCTGCTTACCAAGTGCTGTTCATGCTCCCCTTGACTGTAGGCAAGATCTGCAAAAGATGTTCTTCAAGAAGAACAAAGACTTATACATTAAAGAAGACCTTCCTATCACCAAAAGACTCAACATACATTCATCACCCAATCTAGTGGGGATATACCAATATTGACTCATCCACCTAACCATGTGAAGACACATGATAATACATGAACATTTCATCATTCATCCCAGGCATAGTGGGGAAACCAACAAAGGCCGTTACATGACCTTGACACCATAAAAGAGACAAGAAAGACATAGAGACAACAGATCTAGACCAAGATTTAGAAAAGACACCAGCAGCATCGGATAAACATCTTGTTAGATCAGCAACGAGAATTGCTTTCTGAGCTCCTTCTTCTTAAACCAACAACCAAAACATCTGAATGCCAACAATGCTTTATGAGACTTTTGAGCTGCTCCCCCTGAACCTGTGCCTGTTGCACTCCCTGAAACTGTGCCTGAATACTTCTGACATTCCTATTGCTGTTCAGAACTTCAGAGTTTTCCTTTGCTGTTCAGAACTTCATATACGCGTTTTATCCTGTATAAAACAGCGTATGTACGCGGATATTCTTTCTGCAACAAGCGTCCAGCATACACGCGACTTACTCACCATAAATCCGCGTGTATACGCTCATATCCCTTCCGTAACCTGCGTATACCAACTTTTCTGTAGAACAAAACAAATTTCAACAACAGGATGAAGCATCAACTACTCCCAGCTTTTGTCTGAGATATTCAAAAGTTTCCCTGGGCAGTGGTTTTGTGAGAATATCAGCAACTTGCTCCTTAGAAGGAACATACTCCAATTTGACCTTCTGCTCAAGCACTTGTTCCCGAAGAAAATGGTACTTGATTGGTATGTGCTTGGTCTTTGAGTGCATGACTGGATTCTTTGAAATGCTGATTGCACTTGTATTATCACATAAGATAGAGACAGGTGGAGTGCAAGTGATTTGAAAGTCCTGCAAGGTCTGCATCATCCAAAGAAGTTGTGTGCAACAAGATGCTGCAGCCACATATTCTGCTTCAGCTGTAGATAAGGCAATCGAACTTTGCTTCTTGCTGAACCAAGACACTAATCTGGAACCCATGAAGAAAGCACCTCCACTTGTGCTTTTCCTATCATCCACACTTCCAGCCCAATCTGCATCTGTGTAAGCATGAAGAGTGAGATCTGTATTTCTAGGATACCATAAGCCATAGTTTTGGGTCCCTTGAAGATATTTGAAGATTCTTTTGACTGCCTGAAGATGGGTTTCCTTTGGGTTGGCTTGAAATCTTCCAACCATCCCTACTGCATGAGTAATATCTGGTCGAGTACCTGCCAAATAAAGCAAACTCCCAATCATGGATCTATAAGTGGGTTGGTGAACTGCTGCTGATTCATCATTTGCACTGAGGCTGCATCCTGTAACCATGGGTGTACATACTGGTTTTGACTCTTCCATGCCATACTTCTTCAAGATCTGCTTGAGGTATTTGGTTTGAGACAAGAAGATACCTCCTTCATTTTGTTGGATTTGCAATCCAAGAAAATATGTCAATTCTCCAAGAAGTGACATTTCGAACTCTTTCTGCATAACCAAGGCAAAGTTTTGACTCATAGTTTCTTCATTGCTGCCAAAAATAATATCATCTACATAAACAACAAGAATTAGCAATTTGTTATTTTCAACTTTTATATAGAGATTGCTATCTGCTGATCCTTTTGAAAAGCCTTGTTGGTGAAGATATTTGTCCAACCGATAGTACCAAGCCCTTGGGGCTTGTTTGAGCCCATAGAGAGCCTTTTTCAATCTGCATACAAGGTTTGGATCATTCCAAGAATGAACCCATCTGGCTGCTCAATATATACTTCTTCTTCTAAGTCTCCATTCAGGAAGGCTGATTTCACGTCCATTTGAAATACCTTGAAGTTTTGAAAGCTTGAGAGAGCAAGGAACATTCGGATGGCCTCTAGTCTTGCCACAGGAGCAAAGGTCTCTTCAAAATCTATTCCTTCTTGCTGTGCATACCCTTTACAAACAAGTCTGGCCTTGTTTCTAATTACTTCTCCATTTTCATTTAACTTATTCTTGAAGACCCATTTTGTTCCTATTACATTCTTATCTTTTGGTCTAGGAACCAATTCCCAAGTGTTGTTCCTTTCGATTTGCTCAAGTTCTTCATCCATTGCTTTGACCCAACATTCATCTTTGCATGCTTCTTTCACATTTTGTGGTTCAATGGAGGAGAGTAGAGCCAAGTAGCTTGAAGCTTCTGCAAGTGTCCTTCTTGTTTGTACTCCTGCTTCTTTCTGCCCCACAATCTGAGTTTCTGGATGATTCTTTTGGACATATCTGGATGGAGTCTTCTCTTCTATTCTTGTCTGCTCCTCTGGTTCTTCTTGAGATTCTTCTTCTTCTTGAGGTTCTTCTTCTTCATCATTTCGCCTTTGAGAGTAACCTTCATCTTCTTCATGATGAAATTGCCTAGGAATATATCCCTTCTCATCAACCACTATATCAATACTGTCAACAATTCTGCCAAGTCTTTTATTGTAGCACTTGTATGCTTTGCTATGTGGAGAATAACCAAGAAGAATGCCCTCATCTGCTCTAGGTTCAAGTTTTCCAAGTTGCTCATCAGTGTTCTTAATATAACATTTGCTCCCAAAGATTTTGAAATGCTTCACGGAAGGAGTTTTACCACTCCAAAGCTCATGAGGTGTTTGAGTGCTGTTTACTCGGACATTTGTTTTGTTAAGAATGATAACAGCAGCATGTGCGGCTTCTCCCCAGAAGGTTGCAGGAGTACCTGATTCATCGAGCATAGCACGAGCCATTTGTTGGATAGTTCTGTTCATTCTTTCCACAACCCCATTTTGCTGAGGAGTTCTAGCTGTAGAGAATTCTCTTCTTATCCCATGTTCATCGCAGAAATCAAAAAATTCATTTGATGTGAACTCCCCACCTCTGTCAGATCTGAGGCACTTGATTTTGTGTCCTGATTCATTTTCGGCCAATGCTTTGAAGGATTTGAATTTTTCGAATGCTTCATCTTTGTGCTTCATAAGCCCTAACCAAACAAACCTTGAGAAATCATCAATGAATAATATCAGA
The DNA here is from genome assembly GCA_031772625.1 of Pinus tabuliformis. Lineage (NCBI taxonomy): Eukaryota > Viridiplantae > Streptophyta > Pinopsida > Pinales > Pinaceae > Pinus > Pinus tabuliformis. Next base: position 285,387,202 of record CM062812.1, read on the forward strand.
TATTCTTCTCCTCGAGGTGACCTTTTCCTAAATGGACCACATACATCTGTATGGACTAGCTCAAGAGGCAAGCTAGCTGATCCTTCCTTCTCTGGAAAGTTAGTTCTGGTCTGCTTTCCAAACTGACAAGATTTGCATATGGTGTTGTCTGGAATTTTGATATCTGGAAGATCGCGAACTGCCTGATATTTGCATGCTTTCCTTATTTGTGAGAAGCTTAGATGTCCCAACCTTCGATGCCATAACCAGTGCTCTTCATCCTTGCTAAGATAGCATTGTTGTTGTTCTTCTTCAAATATGTACAGATTATTTGGAGTTCTTTTGCCTTTGAGAACTGTTTTACCTGTATCAAGATCACGAACAAGACATCCATTCGATCTGAAAATAACCTCTGTTTTTTGATCACACATCTGGCTGACACTTAGAAGATTATGTTTCAATCCATCAACATACAAAACATTTCCAGCCTTGACCTTTTCTTTTAAAGGAGCAATACCTTTTCCTTTTATAGTAGCAGGAGTATCATTTCCAAAAGAGACTTTCTTTCCCTTTTCTAAAGTAGAATAAGATTCAAGTTTTTCTTTATCACCTGTCATATGTTTCGAACATCCACTGTCAATGTACCATAGATTTTCCTGTCCTTCTGCATAAAATGCTATCCCACATCTTTCTGTTTGAGGTTCCTTTATTCTCCATGTTTTGGTGCTTGTGGCTTGTTCCTTTTTCTCCTGAAACCTGCTCCTGCATTCAGAGTCTTTATGACCAAAATTATTGCAAATAGAACATTCAACTTCATTTTCAAGCACCGAAAAGTTGTTATAGGTTCTTTTTGTAATCCCTGTCATACTTCTTTGTTTTTGAGCTTCCCTAGTCATGATTGTTTTATATGCAACACATTGAGCTGCTCTGTGACCAAAGTTGTGGCAAGAAAAGCATTGTCCATTGAAGAAGCTTCTGCGGTTATTGAATCTACCAGCCAACTGATTGTAATTTCTATTTTCATCTATTCTTGAGCCAAACTGAGAAGATTTTACCTGTGGTTGGTTGTAGCTTTTGTTCATCCTTAAGGAGGATTGTCCCTGATAGTTTTTGTTTGTAACTCGTCCCTGCTTTACCTGATTATCTTCATTGTTCTTCCGCTCATTTCCTCTTGCTGCATCAAGATAACTTTTTGAGGTGGATGCTTGAGAGGTTTCTCCATTATAGCCCAAACCTGTTTTGTTTAGAGGAGACCGCTGCACACTAATAATCTCATCCAAGGTTTCAGATCCTTTGACAAATTTAAGATTAATAGTTTTTGTTTTCTCAATTTCTTTTCTGAGACCAACAATTTCACCTTCTAGTTTTTCAAGATGTTTTTCCTTTTCATCAATCTGAAATTGCAAAGTATCAATAATCACATTCCTTTCTTCTATGCTTCTCTTGAGTCTAGTGATTTCATTATAGAGATTATCCACATCTATAGCATCCTCATAATCATCATCTTCAAATGCCATTAATAGCTTATATTTATTACCTTGTTCATCTTCATCACTGTTTGATAAGCCATCACTATCTTCATGGGTGTAGTAGCTTTTCCTATTTGCACTTTGTTTCTTGTTCCATCTAGCAGGTTCTTTTCCTTTATCCTTATAAGGACATTTTGCAGCATAATGACCTACTTTCCCACAAGCAAAACATTTGAAAGGTAGCTTACCTCTGAACCTTCCAGAACCCCTTTGAAGATTTCTGACAAAATTTGATTCTTCTTCCTCTTCTTCTGGAACATGGCTTGCTTCATAGTAATCTTCTTTTCCTGATGCCTTAAAAGCAGCTTCCCTTCTGTCAGATGGACCTCCCTTTCTCATTTCATAAGCAGTTAGAATTCCATGTAGCTGAGACATAGTGAGAACACGGAGATTTTCTTTTTCTTCTATTGCAGATACTTTAGATTCAAACTTGGGGGATAAAGATCTTAGAATCCTTTGAACTACTATAGTTTCTCTTATTTCTTCACCCAAGTTTTTCATACAATTAACAATCTCATCTACCCGGAGAAAATAATTAGCCACACTTTCATCATTATACATCCTGAGAGTCTCATATTGAATCCTGAGTGTTTGAAGTTTAGCTTCCTTTACCTGTTCATCTCCTTCATAGCTAGTGATCATTTTGTCCCATATTTCTTTTGCTGATTTGAAGTGCATGACCTTCATGAATTCTGTTTGAGATATACTTCCTAATAGGGTAGCGACTGCTTTTGCATTTGTTTCATATGCCTTTTTTTCATCTGGATCTGTAGGAGTAGCTGAAGGAAAAGCATAGCCTTTTTCTACAATGTCCCAAACTTCTGTACCAAGAGATTGAAGATATGCAGTAACTCTTACCTTCCAATAATTGAAATTTGTTCCATCAAAAACCGGTGGCCTGATTGATGCTTCTTTCTCGTAGTTGCTCATGATGAATGATCTTCCTTCAAGCGATCAAGCTTCTCTGAAGGACCTGCTCTGATACCAATTGTTGGAAATAATACTGAGAGGGGGGGTGAATCAGTATTATCAGATTAATCAAACTTTTAAATGCCCAAAAACATATACGCTACTTCAGTTAAGTGAACCAGCGTGTACACGCTACTGTGACGAAGTAAAACAGCGTATAAGCAGAAAACTCACAATTTAGTTGGCTTATTCTTCAATTAAGTGCATCAGGACATTATTCATCATATTAACAGTAAACGTGTGCAGTATAACAGAACAGATAAAAAGCCACACACATGAACACCAAGATATAAGGTGGAAACCCAATGTGGGTGAAAACCACCTGCTGCAAGTTGTCTCTATCTTTCTTAATATGAAACTTCAGTTTACAATCTTTTGTACTGGTGCAGCCTTATACCAGTACGCAGGCTACAACCTGCAGAAGGCTTCAACCTTCTCTCGTTCTCCAAACTTCCTTGGAAGGGAGCTCCAACCCCCCTTTGCTCTTGTACTAGCCAAGATACTAGTACGTAGGTGCTGACCTACAATCTTCCTTCTTCCAGGTATCACTTTTCATACATTTTCAGACTTGGATATTCCTGAAGCACAACATTACAATCTGAAGACCACAATTCATTCAATTTCCACAACAGATCATTGAAGCATAAAACAACCAAACTTTGAATCACTGAACCACTGAACCCTGTCAATCACCAGTTACCAGAACACAGTGCAGACTACAGAACTCTGCAATAACAGTCAGACCCCACTGTAAACCCAAATCAAGCTTCAAAAGATATACGCTACTTTAATGAGCAGAACCCGCGTATACACGCTCTTTTACCGAAGCCAACCTGCGTACGGATCTAAAAATAAACTTTCTCAATTTGCAGCTGTACCAGATATTAGTTAGACTCAGAACGTAACATTGCGACAATATGCAGATCTAGAAATACGCATAATCAACCATATCATGATAGTGCATTTCAAACCATTAGATCCCGATCTATCCTTAGATCTAGTCTTCCATTAACCGATGTGATCTCTCCTTGGCTTAGATCAACCAACTCAGAACCTGCATATCAGATCTCTTTCTCTCTTAGATATTCATGCCTTGTCGAAAGATGATTTTTGCCTAATGATCTTCTTCTCCTTATATAGCCTTAGGCCTTTCTCAATACCAAGAGCCAAAACCATAGTAACACAATACCATCAACTTTAAAACTAGGGATCGACACGCCCGTCGAGACATAATGGTCCGAAATCATAGGCACAACTTCCAAGGTCTAACCACCATGAACCAAAGGAACCTTTCCACATACACGCGCTTTTTCTGAATCGAACTTGCGTGTACACGCGACTTGGGCTTAACGAAACAGCGTGTATGAGTTTCCTTGGCATGCTGTACTGAGATCTGTCTTCTGATTAAGTTGCCATCACCTGTACCAACTTCTGAGCACCTGTACCATCCACTGAGTGAGTTGCCATCAAGGACAACACTTGAACCATAATGCCAACAAAGAAGATTCATTTTTCAGTCTTTTTTGGCATCCACATGAATTTTGTTTAGACATATACGCACACATGTCTGTGCAAAATAAAACCCATGCGGTTTAGAGAGAGCATATAAAACCATTGTAATTTTCATTTCCTAGGTGATTGGCAACCTCTAGTGAATTTCCTTCACCTCTGTAATTTTTTTCCAGTTAGTTTAGATTGCCTAGTTGATTTACTAATCATTATTAGTGGAGTAATTACGTTATCTTCATTTTTTGTTTTTGCATAGCTTAATTAGGGGAAAATTAAGTTGCCACATTCCACATATCTTTCTTTAATATATTTCTCTATATTTTACAAGTCAGATAGCTTAATTAGTAAAGGAGTAAGTGGCCCCTTATCCACAAATCTTGTTATTAACTAGAGAGTTTTTATTTATTTTCAATATCTTTGGGACTAGGACCAAGTGTTACTGCAGAAATTAAGTAATATTTTCTACCCTTGCATCTTTTAGATGAACCTCAACTTGCATATGAAATCTTTCTTAATGAACTTGAGTTTTGCATCTCCCTTTAGGCACACATCATGTAATAGGAAAATGAGTAAGTGGCCCATCATCCACATATAGTTTTTTTTCATGCAAGGAACAATTAACACTTAGTGTAATTAGCAGTATTGTAAATGATAATCAAATATCTACATCTTATCACACGTTGTATGTTCACTTTGCCACTTGCACAAACATTACATGTCACACACTAAGCTTCTATCATATTTGTACTAGAGGGCATCCAGTTTTTGGATCTTTTATTACTTAGTTTATTTTTCTAACATTATCACACTGTAAGTAAATAAAGCCTCCAAAAATAAACCATAACTTGAACCAACTAAATTTCCCCATAGGGGCCACAAAAGAATTTATAGTTCAGGTTTGGACCATTGGGGGTAGGCATCCCATAAATTTCCATGGTCATGTTACACCTTCGAAACATAGAAATTGGCTTTTAGGGTTCTTAAAATCCTTCATAATCCCACAAAAAGGACTATTCGAGCACGTCAGAGACCTAATTCAGATGGGGTTCGACCTAGGTCTAGTTTGTGCAGTACTATTCGAGGCTACCCGACCAGTCTAGTGCTTGGTACTAGTAACTGACTACCAAGAAGCTAAAGACTTGAATACTCATGTGGGACAAAGGTATTATAGTGGAAACAATTAGGGCGTAATTTCCCTATAGGTGGAGGTGTGGGAAATAGTAAAGCCTCTTTCATTACCTTGGTTGATTCTTCTGCTGCTAGAAAGCATCGCCTGTTCTCTCAAGACATTTCCCTAATACCCACTAGAATATATCTCCACAAGGCTCAGTTAATTTGAGAGTGACAAGGATGAATACATCTTCATAGGATATTTTGTCATATGCAAAAATAAATGAAAGATATTTTTTCATTTGATAGATCACATAGCATAAGTTAAAAAGAAAGTAATCATGTTAGTTTTCTCTTGGTTTTATGTATGTGATTTACTTTCTTTAATACTTATCATCTTCCCTCATCACACAAATTAACACACTCTACTCAACACCATAAGGTACCCCATGGCTCCCTGTTTCTCTATACGTTTCCAAAACCTTGCCCCTATTACTGAGAGGTGTGCCATGTATCTCATCATGTAGGCATAGAAGACACCACACAACCATCGTTATAGGATCATCATTTCTTGGGGCAACTTTGATTGGGACCCCTCCTTGTCAAAGAACTCCTTTCACTAACCCTCAAAGGACTCCACACGCTACCCGTCAGGGGACCCCTCACGCTACCCCTGAGGGGAGCCCACACAACTCCCCTCTTGGGAGTCCACATTGTTCTCACCAGGGTAACCATCATCACCAGGGAACCCCTTTAAATATAGCTATTAAAAATAAATTTTCAATGGCAAATAGATTTCAGGTACGTTTTTTAGCTTCATTAAATCTCCCTGATTTAAGCCAGTTAACCAATGACCCTATCACACATGCCCATAACTAGAAACCTGTGCCAGCCAAGTTACCTTCCTATGTGCCAAAATTAAAAGGAAAACAAGGAGAAGATCCTGAAAACTATGTTATGACCTTTCACCTTTAGTGTTTGTTGGGTAGCAGAGGGCCCGCGTAACAGTTTTGGGACTCAAAGTCCACAATTTTGGGGAAAGGTATGGTAAAGACTCCACGAAGTGTGTGGAGTGAATTGTAAATAAGTCGAGTCAAAGGGTTGTCCGCCCAAGAAGTAATATAGAATAGTAGGAAGTAAGTTGGCTTGTCCATGGTCCACAAACCATAGGAATGTATAAATAGAGTGAGGCTCTATGGGTAGAAGTTAGTTTTGGTCTGTCTTTTTGGGATCTGATATGTAATGGTTTTTTTAGGAGAAAAGCCCTGGAGTGTCTGTAAGTCTGAGTCAAGGGTGTTGGTAGGTAGATAGAGGCTCTGCAACTGTGTGCGCAGGGCAGATTTGGATGTATTGGTGAAGGAACTAAATAAAGATAAGTTGATTCTGAAATTATGTGTTAAATAGGAATTATTGTGGATCTGGCTAATTTGTGGTTAATATAATTGTTTGATCTATGTGTGTATGCTTATGGTATGAGTTTATGCAAATATGTATCCTTTCTAAGTGCATGAACTGGTTAATTTTGTTAAATGTTTACTTAAAGACCATAAAAAATAGATCTATTCTATAACAGCACATTAATAAGTATTAAGGAGTTTTCTGGGGTTGGATCTGCATGGAGCAGAGTGGCGCGAAGCCACAGAACAATGCACAAAACCTCCAGATCACATCAAGACATCTCAAGGGTGTGGAAACCTGGTTCCAACACCCTCCCTTTCTACCTCGGGTGTGCTTCGCAGACTGTTGCCGAAAGGGTTGGTAGCTGCAGGATTTGCTTGGCTAAATAACTCTTTCGAACTTGGGTCAAGCCCATATAAGCCAACAAATGGTTCTGTTGCTGGGACTGGGATCAGCCTAAGGGATGTTTGATGTCGGAACACTAGAATCCTACAAAGAAAGAGCTTGAAGATTGGCTAGATCAGAAGCTTCACGAGTTTGTAGTTCAGGAAAACAGAAACTTGCAGATATTGGAGGAAGGGTGGTTAGATTGTTACATATACACAGATATCCATGAAATATTCTTCGTAACATTCCCGATAGAATTATACAAGTGGATCATGAGGTTTGTTGACAGTGTGGGAAGGTGCAGACTAGATCAACCTATTGTGTGGAATCCATAATTGGCGCGTAGGCTAGAAGCATCCGAAGACAAAATCGCATGTGCCATAGATCACTGGTTGGATTGCGTAATAGGAGGGTTTATTATCGAGTTCATGATAGACACAATTGTGAGTTATAGTGAAGCAGAAAGGCACTTTCTTCGAGGACCGTGGGGCATGCATATTAAATCATTGAACACTTGGATTAAGATGATGTTGTGTAAAAAATAGATTATGCGCATTTATTGATGTCTACCATAACGCAGAGTGGAAAGGGCTACCGAGGAACCGAAGGATTAGAGAACAGTCTTCTAATTTCTATTTTGCGAGAAAATGAGGAGGAGCTCATGAGGTTCTCCCCAAGAAGAGTGGTCCGGTTGATTAAGCAGCACTTTCCACTAATACCACCTCTCTCTATGCCATCACCTACTTCTCTGATGTCAAATCTGTCTTCGCCCACTCCACCTCCACCTCTACCTCTACCACCACCGAAGGTTGGGATGGCGAGTGCAGTCAAGTTGTCAGTGTTTAAGGGTGCAGGAAATGAAGAACCATATCAGTTTTGGTTTGTGGTAAAAGCTGTATGGGAATCCCAAGTCATAACAGATGATAACATCAGAAAGGTTGCCCTGGTGAGCACGCTGCAGGACCATGTGTTGATGTGGTATATAAAGTACTCAAGCAATCATCTGAATGTGGCAATAACAGCAATCTAGGATGCCTTGGATAAAGAATTTCGTCAACCAAAATCAGAGACACAGTCGGTCATTGGGTTCAAAGAGATAGCGATGCTACCGAGTGAAACCCCATGGGATCTGGATCATAGATTAAAGAGAACAATCCACGAGGCTAACATGACATTGACGGATGCGCAGCACTGCACGTGGTTTGTGGCGTCCTTGACACCATATCTAAGGATGGCACTATCACAGCAAAAGATCTCAACCGAAGCTGAAGCATTAGAAACCGCAATGATATTGCACGAGACCCTAATATAGGATCCATGGTTGGGACTTCAGCAGATCCACGTGCAACTGCAAAACCAGAGCTTAGAGATGTAAAGCTTGAAGTAGGAAAGGGCGACCTGATTGGAGGTGCATACAGAGGTGGATGCATTAAATGAAGAAGTCAAGCACATGACAAATACCATTGCACTGTCTTCGCGAACTATCTGGTGGGGGGGGGGAGGGCGATGCCACTAAACTTGGAGGTACAAGTTGGGCCAAGTGTGGCACCTGCACTCTGGTGCACGATTTATCAAGTAGGTGGAAATCACGCAACGAACAATTGCCACCTATTGCGGAAGTATACCTAGACCCTGCAGCAACTGTATTGCAACTTTTGTATATCAGTGGGTCACGATGAGCGAACATGTCAGAATTATGACTTAATGATGGAAAGAAACCCAGCTTATCGAATGTAGATTGAAGTGCGAGGGTCCGACCCAGATGTAGGGCCATGTGAGGGATTTCAAGGGCGCGGCCGAGGAAGGGAAATGGGGCCTGGGTGAGGCAGTGGACAGCTGATTTGTTATAATTACAAAGGGCCGGGACACTACGCTCGCAACTATACTAACCCAATGAGGATATCTTGCCCCTACTGTGAACAGTTTGACCATGAAATGGTAGATTGCTCGATGTTAATTTCCCAGATGCATGAAAAGGGAGTATTACAGCCTACTCCAACCCCAAATGTCCAAATGATGAGGTCGAAACCACGCGAAGAAGACCCCAGCATAAATATGGTATTGAGGAGTGGCATACCCACGGGATGAGATGCATGGAATGAAGAGGCGAAGGCTCATGATTCCCCTACAAAGAAACCCAAATTTGAAGTGGAACAAGGGATGAAGATGCCGAAGGAAGCTCTGAAGAGGTTCACAGAAGTTTCTACTCTAGGTAGGAGGGACCTAATTGAGTCGGGGATGGATCCCTCTATGCTTACTACCTTTTTAGAGACGTGTATGAAGTTGTTGTGCGACAGTACAGTCGTTAAGTGATTACAAGAGCTGATCACTAAGTGCGCGGGGTCGGATGAGCCACGCGTAGTCCAGAAACTAGGAAGACATGCTCTGCTTACTAGATGAGAGATGCATATGACAGCGCAAATTAGTGAATACGAGATGACCCAGGTCATTTTGGATTTAGGGTCAGATGCGAGTGTGCTACCTAAGCAAACATGGGAATGCATGGGTAGGCCCGCACTACAATGGTCTCCTATTCAACTAAGGATGGCCAACCAGCAAAGAGTCCTACCGATGGGTCGACTACAAGGGGTGACCGTGGACATTGAAGGCATAAGTATGCAGACCAACTTCGAGGTAATAGAAATTGTGCATGACACAAATCCCCACCCTGCGTTGCTAGGAATTGATTGGGCCACAGACATGAATGGGGTCATCAACTTGAAAAGATGGAAAATGACATTCAAAAAAAAGTGACTACAGGTAATTGTCCCACTGGACTCGGCTGAAGGAGAGCGCTACACTGAGCCAGTGTGCAATAAGGACAATGATGATGAACTGCACTGCATACCAGATAATAGCGCAAGATTAGGATCGAGTGAACCCCTTAGCGAACGAAAGACATCCATGGGAACACGATAGTTTGTGCACATCCAATACAGATGAGGAGATGGAAATATGGTAGAATAGATTGCAAGAAGTCACCACACTCAACTGTAATATGATTATTATATTATTGCAGTACATAACCACTGAAGTAAGGCCATGGTTGGCAAATAGTAGCGCAACTAGTGAGGGGCAGTGTATCAAACATGGCACCTTAACCGCTGCCCAGGAGCAGCATGGTGCATCGGACAAAGCACCACACACATAGGGGAAGTTGAGAAGAAGAAGATGGTTACATGTATGGATTGGAGGACGGGCGCACTGAAACAGGGCAGTCATCCACTTACAACAAAGGGCACAGCCATATGTTGTGCGACCATCACACCAACTAAATATGCATGTAGCAAGGGTCTGCTGGGCCAATACGACCATACCCAAAGCAGGGTATGCCAAGGGACCTCTATCCATGTCCGGACGGGCCATTTCCTCCACCGTCCGACCTGAACCTGAAGACCAGTGTGATGAGATTCGACAGTTATGGGAAGTTGTTCGGCGTGGTAAAATGAGACTTCGTGAGTTAGCGGAAACTGGGGTTAGACTCCAAGAGAAAAGTGAGAGGCTGGATGAAGAAATTGATAAACTACAATTAGAATTCACCCACATGGGCTACGCGAAAGAGCTAGTGAAGGGACCAGACATGGCTGGCTCTCCTATACTAGTAGGAGAACCGGTGACCTTGCTAGCATGGTTGTGCCTGCAACCTAGGTCACATAGAAACACACACCACTATATACCATCAGACTCAAAGGAATGCGAATGGTGCTCGCAGCTCGGGCTAGTAGGGAAGTGGAAGGCTCACACGACAGGTGCGAGCACCTAAATATCTGTAGAAGGCCCAGTCCCAATGCTCCACGTAGTTGGAAGAAGGTGTGGGACTATAAAATAAGCTGGAGAAAAGTTGCGCACAGACGATCAACTGCATAGGATGCACTCGCGCACCAGTAGCTACGCTGCCACGGGGAGGGAAGGGAAAGCGACCGTTGCAGGTACTGTTCATGACAAGATGGACCATTTAAGTCATAGAGAAGCAGGCAGCAGGCAATTAAGGCGTAAGGGTAACCGCCAAATTCGCATTAATGAGCCACGAGGGGGGTGAACGACCAATTTTGAATTTGAAATCATATATATCACATGAGCAAAGGGGCATACCACAAAGTTTCATCTTGTGAAGAATTGGACACCTTGGTTTCTGGTCGGAAGGAGCAAGATGAATGAGAAATTGTTGAAGGAAAGCCCATGGTTTCAGGCACTGTAAAAGGAATACCGAGAGTCACTCCTCAGATCAATAAACCCTACTGCAAAGAGTCCACAGAATCCAAAACCGTAGGTAGCCAAGCTCCCTAAATCACCTCGGACACTGTGGACCAAGAAGGATTCCTAGACTTCAGAACCAATAAGAAGGTTGTTGCCACATCTGCACTTTAGTAAGCTCACAATGGAAGAAAAGGGCATAAATATTACAATTGAAAGTGATTAGGAGGAAGCAGGCTCTCCAGCATATGTTAAAGAAATAAACCTTGACAAGGATACAATCCAGCTAGTACGATGGCCCAAGTATGTGCCTCCAAGCAAAGGGAAGGCTAAGGTACCTGCCAATCTGGATGAAGTTGATAATATACTCATCACTCCGTCTCTTCCAAAAGGGGTTCCAGTTGAAAGCTCGGTGGTTGGTCGGGTTGCGACAATGAAATTTGAAGACTGGGACCTGGTAGATACAACAAAATTTACCCATTTGGCGATTGGTGCACTGATGGAGCAGAGTGCAGAAGGGACAGTTACAGCCCTGCAGCCAAAGGAGTGGCTACGAAAGGTGGAAAATTTTGGGCTGCTCTGTCTCTTGTCCATCCCCCACTTTCTCTGGCCCCCTATCACAATATTGGTCATGAGGCAAATACTTTGCTTAGTCCATGATGGAATATTATGGATCGGGAAACCCATTGACATCACCACATAAATTGTTCATAGGATATCGCAGCTTCCCTGTGAAGGGGGGGAGCCTAGGGAAATTTTCGATAAGAGTGGTGATGTAGCAATGATAGAAACCCAAAAAAAGAAATATAAGCTCGAGAAGGGGTAGCGAGGGTACGTTATTGATAGTATTTCAGATAAGGTAGTTCGCATTGCTACCCAGTTTCTGGTCGGGAAAGTGATGCGGAAATGCCATGGCACCGAGGTTCCAGCCATAGTCATTGCGCTCGCTGAGGAATGCGTAGCTGGAGAATGGTTCAATTGGTCGCAGTTCCTTTGTGAAGAGTTCCTGACCAACTGTCGGGAGGTCCAAGAGGAGGGAAAGACCTTTCATTATGCGTGGCTACTGCTCTCCATTGTGCTGGTTACCACTAAGTTACTTGAAGACAACCAGTTCCCCACCTTGGACCAGGATTGGCCAGAAGCTGCCAAATATGCTTCCCTTTGCGTGAAAAGGGATGTTGTACAAATCCAGGGCATCAAGATCTTTTGGATACTGATGGATGCAAATGTGTGACAATGGATTAATGAGCAACCCCACCTGTCCACCGAAATCTATGAAAGTGTGAAGCATATTTCCGAGTTTAAAGTGGACATTCACATTGTTTACATACGGGCATGCAAGGACCCCGACCAGACATGGACCACACTCCATTTCATTGCCATTGATGATGTTATTGATGCGGTATTGAATAGTTGGCCATCGTCATGGCACAAACCAGATGCAATGGGGCACAATGAGGCTGTTATTCGAAAGTGGAAGGATGAAGCTAAGCAAGCATCACAACAGAAGTAGAACAAACAACACGCTGCGAAGGTTTGGGCGACCTGGGAGGTGGTGCAGACTTCAACAGAAAAGACACCAGCAGGAAGGGCTGCATCAAAAAAGGACAAAAGAAGCTAGAGGGTACCCACAAAGATGGCCACGTATATAGGGATGGAAGGAACACCATAAACCACCACGGGTGCACCCTTAAAGTGGCCAGCGTCGATAGAACAGACGAAGCCATAGAAGAAGGCCAAGGCATCTAAATGGGATGGCGAACTAACCTCCTTGACTGAGGGTGACCTAGGGGACATAGGGGACACCTTTCACGAAGCCACTCAGGATGCAATTGATGACTCCATGTCAGAACACTAGATTGTGTTGGGGGAGCTCTGCACACAGCTACAAGGATTGGGTACACGGGTAGTGCAGACGGGAACCACCGCTACTCATGAGATTACAAGTATGTCAGCCATCGAGAAGTTACTGAAGACCCAATTGGCTCAGACTATCGTGATTCTAGCAGGAGCATTGATAACAGAAAATGAGGAGGACAAAGATGTTGAAGGATGGCTTACAGGGCTAGGACTCAATTTCACTGCCCTCCCATGTGAAAATTTGTACCAGCTCCAGGACAACGCCATGATGGAGCTCTGTGCCAGGGAGAGGTGCATGGAATAGGTACTCAGAGAACAAAGAATTAATATAGAATAGTTGAGCCGGCAACAGGATGAAGCCGTCGCACAGAGTCAACAAGTGGAGCAATTGGTTGGGGAAGCATGTTCGCGGGCCCATGAGCTGGAGATTGCACCCGATTTTCCTGTTGGCATATGAATCAACAAGATGGCTAGTGGGTTCTGTGTCGCAAAGGAAGAGGTCGCAAAGATTCAAGTGGAGCTCAGTTTGCAGATTGCTGAGTTGAAGCTGTAGGCACAGCCTTCACTGCCCCCAGAGGTCACGGAGTAGCGCAAAAGCATCATTAGCTCCAGTCGGGAAACTATCACACGGTCCATGAAGAAATGCACTAACTTTTTGACTCGGTCACTTAGTACGCTCACTTCACTCCAGGAAGATCCTACCCTACAGTGACTAGAAACCTAGGCAAGAGAGCTCCAGCAAGCCTATGATAATATCAAAGGGGCCGCGTAGACAGCTGTGGTTACACAGTGCTTGGCCAAGATGAAGGAAGCCCGGGCTTTGAAAATCCAAGCTGATGCTGCTCACCAGAAAGAAGGAGTGATTAAAGAATGTCTCTAGCCATGGATTGATGAGGCATTCTCGGTTTCCACTACCATTGAGCACAAGGTGGCACACATGCAGGCAAAATATGCACTTGGTGTAGAAGCTATGGCAGAGACTGAGGTGTCCGTGGCCCATGTTGCATGAGTACAGCAGATTGTGGATGAGTTTGCTGCAAGTACCAGTGAAGCAGAGAAAGTGTTGTCTAACCTCCATGCGAAGATTGTCACACCAGACGAGTGACTCGGGATGAGTCACGATGATTGTGTTGGGGGATTGTTGGGTAGCAAAGGACCTGCGTAATAGTTTTGGGGCTCAAAGTCCGCAATTTTGGGGAAAGGTATGGTAAAGACTCCGTGAAGTGCGAATTGTAAATAAGTTGAGTCAAAGGGTTGTCCGCCCAAGAAGTAATATAGAATAGTAGGATGTAAGTTGGCTTGTCCATGGTCTGTAGACCATAGGAATGTATAAATAGAGCGAGGCTCTACGGGTAGAAAGTAGTTTTGGTCTGTCTTTTGGGATCTGATATGTAATGGGTTTTTTAGGAGAAAAGTCCTAAAGTGTTTGTAAGTCCGAGTCAAGGGTGTTGGTAGGTAGATAGAGGTTCTGCAGCTGGGTGCACAAGGCGGATCTGGATGTATTAGTGAAGGAACTGAATAAAGATAAGTTGATTATGAAATTCTGTGTTAAATCTGAATTATTGTGGATCTGGCTTATTTGTGGTTAATATAACTATTTGATCTATGCACCTATGCTTATGGTATGAGTATGTGCAAATTATGTATCCTTTCTAAGTGCACGAATTGGTTAATTCTATTAAATGTTTTCTTAAAGACCATAAAAAGTAGATCTAGTTTATAACAGCGCATTAATAAGTATTAAGAAGCTTTTTGGGGTTGGATCTACATGGAGTAGAGTGGCGCGAAGCGGCAGAACACTACGTGAAACCTCCAGATCACATCAAGACATCCCAAGGGTGTGGAAACTGTTGGAAATAATATTGAGAGGGGGGGTGAATCAGTATTATCAAGCCAAATATTCCCTTTTCAAAATCAGAGGATATACACTACTTTAGTTAGTAAAACCCGCGTATATACACAACTATGTAGAAGGAAACCCACGTATACAATGCAAACTCATGATTTACTTTATATTTCAGATGCTTATTATTAATCTGTGTATCTGAGTGAAATAAAAAGTAACCAGACCAGTAAAATAGAATAGAAGACAGTCACACACAAGAACACAAGATATAAGGTGGAAACCCAATGTGGGTGAAAACCACCTGCTGCAATTCGTCTCTATCTTTCTTTAATTAGAAAATTCCTTTGACAATGTACTGGTTCAGTCCTTTACCAGTACATAGGCTACAACCTGTAGAGAGCTACAACCCTCTCTCGTTTTCCAGCTTCTACTGGAAGGGAGCTACAACCCCCTTAGCTCTTGTACTAGCCAAGATACTAGTACGTAGGTGCTGGCCTACGGAAGGCTACAACCTTCTCTTTCTTCCAGGGACCACATTTCATAAATTTTCAGACTAGATCCATGAACATCAATCAATCATCAAGATTTCTACTTCAACCAATCTCCTTTCCACTGAACAAAACTGATTCACAATAAACACTTCTCTGACAGCTGTACCCAGAACACAGCAACAATAACCATATACCAAATTCTGAACCCAGAACACTGCAACAACAAATAGAGGCAGCTAGATCACAATAAAATATGTATACGCTACTTAAACAACCTGAAACCTGTGTGCATACGCTCCTGTGTGTGTAGCAACCTGCGTATACGCAGTTTTCCTTTACGGAACCTGTGTGTATACGCGCCTTCGCTTCACTGAACCTGCGTACAGATCTGTAAAGGAGAATTTACTCTTTCAAACAGTCAAATGCTAAATAACCCAGATTATCAGATTTATAGATCAAGTGTGCGCCTCAGAGAACAGATTAAAATCATACAAAGATACTATCATTCAAGCTTTAAAGATTATGACCCATCAATAGATCTTATCCTTCTTTATGCACTTAGGTTCCTCGTTCATTCAGATCCAGATTTGCACCATAAACCCAATCACAAAAGTTTCAGATCTAGCACATGTTAGATATTCAATTGATTCCAAAGATGCTTTGCCAAATGATCTCCTTTCTCTTTTATAGTCTTAGGCCTTTCTCAATACCACAGTCCAAAACCATAATAACACAATACCACGGGCCCAGTACTTGGGATCAACACTTCTGACGAGATACCATGGTCCAAAACCATAGGTTCGAGTACCAAGAACTAACTACCACGGACCAAAGGTAAGTTTTCCAACATATACGCGCTTTTCCTTGCGTGAAAGTGCATGTATATGCATACGCGCCTTTGTAACGTCTAACCCGCGTGTATACCCATCGTTTTCTAGATGAACCTACGTATATGTCTTTTCCTTCATTCTGAAAGCCTGAACTGAGATCTATTATCAAAGAGAGTTGCCATCAAGGACAACACTTGTGCCATAGCTCCAAACCTGTGCCATAATGCCAACAATCTCCCCCTTTGGACTTGATGGCAACCCCAAGATCCTTAAAGTCATTCTCCCCATTTGTCATCAAGGGCAAAGGGTTGTGCTCCCCTTGAGTACATGCTGAAATCTCTGCCCTGCTGTGCTGACCATGCACCCCCTGACTGTAGGCCAGATCTGCAAAAAGATGTTCTTCAAGAAGAACCATGACTTATACATCATAAAAGACCTTCCTATCACCAAAAGACTCAATACGTACATCCATCACCCAACCAAGTGGGGATACATCAGAAATTTAGATATGACAACCAAGTTCATTACATGTTCATCCCAGGCATAGTGGGGAAACCAAAATAGGCCGTTACATGACCTTGACACAATAAAAGAGATACCACAAAAGAGATACATGACATAAAGACGAAATACTTATGAAAGTCACCAATAACTAATAGCAGAAACATCTGTCAATCATCATTCAGATCAACAACCAAGATTTCCTTCTATTCTCCCTCTGCCTTTGTTCCACCTGAACTCAACAACAGCTTAGAACCAAAAGCTTCTAAGATAATGCCAACAATGCATCATTAGAAGTTTATCTACTCCCCCTGAACCTGTGCCAGATGGTCTCTGTCAGACCCATATCAGAATATCTTCAACCAGAGCCTGTCCCTACTGATATCCATCAAACCTCTATATACGCAACTGTCTCTACACAAACTGGCGTATGTATGTGGATCCTCCTCAGGAAACTCGCGTACACCCATTTTTCTCGGAACCAGACAAGATTTAACAACAAGATGATGCATCAACTACCCCAGCTTCTGTCTGAGGTATTCAAAAGTTTCCCTGGGCAGTGGTTTAGTGAGAAGATCAGCAACTTGTTCCTTAGAAGGAACATACTCCAATTTAACCTTTTGTTCCATCACTTGATACCGGAGAAAGTGATACTTGATCGGTATGTGCTTGGTCTTTGAATGCATGACTGGGTTCTTTGAAATGCTGATTGCACTTGTATTATCACATAAGATGGAGATAGGTGGTGTACAAGTGATTTCAAAATCCTGCAAGGTCTGCATCATCCAAAGGAGTTGAGTGCAGCAAGATGCAGCAGCCACATATTCCACTTCAGTTGTAGATAAAGCAATCGAACTCTATTTCTTGTTGAACCAAGATACTAATCTGGAACCCATGAAGAATGCACCACCACTTGTGCTCTTCCTGTCATCCATGCTTCTGGCCCAATCTGCATCTGTATAAGAATGAAGTGTGATATCTGTATCTCTAGGATACCATAAGCCATAGTTTTGAGTTCCTTGAAGGTAATTGAAGATTCTCTTAACTGCCTGAAGATGATTTTCCTTAGGATTGGCTTGAAATCTTCCAACTATTCCCATTGCATGCATGATGTCTAGTCGGATACCTGTCAAATAAAGTAGACTTCCAATCATAGATCTATAGGTTGGTTGACGCACTGCTGCTGATTCATCATTTTCACTGAGGCTGCATCCTGTACCCATGGGGGTACATACTGGTTTTGCATCTTCCATGCCATATTTCTTCAAGATCTACTTGAGATACTTGGTTTAAGACAAAAAGATACCGCCTTCATTTTGTTGGATTTTCAATCCAAGAAGATATGTCAGTTCTCCAAGCAAAGACATTTCGAATTCTTTTTGCATCACGAAGGCAAAGCTTTGACTCATAGCTTCTTCATTGCTGCTAAAGATAATATCATCTACATACACAACAAGTATTAGCAATTTGTCATTTTCAATTTTTATATAAAGATTGCTAATTGCTGATCCTTTTGAAAAACCTTGTTGATGAAGGTATTTGTCCAAACGATAGTACCAAGCCCTTGGAGCTTGTTTAAGACCATAGAGGGCCTTCTTAAGTCTGCATACAAGATTTGGATCATTCCCAAGAATGAAACCATCTGGTTGCTCAATGTACACTTCTTCTTCTAAGTCTCCATTCAGAAAGGCTGATTTCACGTCCATTTGAAATACTTTGAATTTTTGAAAGCTTGAGAGAGCAAGGAACATTTGGATGGCCTCAAGTCTAGCAACGGGAGCAAAAGTTTCTTCAAAGTCTATTCCTTCTTGTTGAGCATACCCTTTACAGACAAGTCTGGCCTTGTTTCTAATAACTTCCCCATTTTCATTCAACTTGTTCTTGAAGATCCATTTTGTTCCTATGACATTCTTATCCTTTGGTCTAGGGACCAACTCCCAAGTGTTGTTCTTTTCGATCTTCTCAAGTTATTCATCCATTGCCTTGACCCAGCATTCATATTTGCATGCCTCTTTTACATTTTGTGGCTCAGTGGAGGAGAGCAAAGCCAAATAGCTCGAGGCTTCTGCAATTGTTCTTCTTGTTTGTATACCTGCCTCTTTCTGCCCCAAAATTTGAGATTCTGGATGATTCTTCTGAACATACCTGGATGGAGTCTTATCTTCTATCCTTATCTATTCCTCTAGTGCCTCTTGAGGTTCTTCTTCATCATCAGTCTGATTTGGAGAGTAGTCTTCATACTCTTCGATATTTTCATAATTTACTTGCCTAGGAATGTATCCTTTTTCATCAAACACTACGTCAATGCTGTCAACAATTCTTCCAAGTCTTTTATTGTAACACTTATATTCTTTGCTGTGGGGAGAATAACCAAGGAGAATGCCTTCATCTGCTCTAGGTTCAAGTTTTCCAAGCTGTTCATCATTATTCTTAATATAGCATTTGCTTCCAAAAATTTTGAAATGCTTTACCGAAGGAGTCTCACCATACCAGAGCTCATGAGGAGTTTGAGTGCTGTTCACTTGGACATTTGTTTTGTTGAGAATAACAACCACAGAAAATGCAGCTTAACCCCAGAAGGTTGCGGGAGTTCCAGACTCATCAAACATAGCACGAGCCATTTGTTGGACCGTTCTGTTCATCCTTTCCACCACTCCATTTTGCTAAGGAGTCCTAGCTGTAGAGAATTCCCTTCTTATTCCATGTTCTTCATAGAAATTGAAAAATTCATTTGAGGTAAAATCCCCACCTCTGTCAGACCTGAGGCACTTAATTTCATGATCTGATTCATTTTCAGCCAAGGTTTTGAAGGATTGGAATTTTTTGAATGCTTCGTCTTTGTGCTTCATAAGTCCTAACCAAATCATCCTAGAGAAGTCGTCAATGAATAATATAAAGTATTCTTCTCCTCGAGGTGACCTTGTCCTAAATGGACCACATACATCTGTATGGACTAGCTCAAGAGGCCTACTAGCTGATCCTTCCTTCTCAGGGAAGTTAGTTCTGGTTTGCTTACCAAACTGACATGATTTGCGTATTGTGTTGTCTGGAATTTTGATATCTGGAAGACCACGAACTGCTTGGTATTTGCATGCTTTCCTTATTTGTGAAAATCTTAGATGCCCCAACCTCCAGTGCCATAACTAGTGTTCATCATCCTTGCTCAAATAGCATTGTTGTTGTCCTTCTTCAAATATGTATAAATTATTTGGAGTTCTTCCACCTTTGATCATTGTTTTTCCTGTATCAAGATCACGAACACTACATCCATTTGATCGAAATATTACCTCGGTTCCTTTATCGCACATCTGACTGACACTCAGTAGATTATGCTTCAAGCCATCAACATACAAAACATTTCCAACTTTGACCTTTTCTTTCAACTGAGCAGTGCCTCTTCCTTTTATGACTGCAGGGGTATCATTTCCAAAAGAAACTTTCTTTCCCTTTTCTGAAACACTATATGTTTCAAGTTTTTCTTTATCACCTGTCATATGCTTCGAACATCCACTGTCGATGTACCATAGATTTTCCTATCCTTCTACATAAAAAGCTATCCCACATCTTTCTGGTTGTGATTCCTTTATTCTCCATGTTCTGGTGCTTGAGGCTTGTTCCTTTGTCTGCTGAAACCTTCTCCTGCATTCAGAATCTTCATGACCGAAGTTATTACAAATAGAACATTCAATTTCATTTTCAAGGGCCAAAAAGTTGTTATAGGTCCTTTTCATAATCCCAGTCATACTTCTTTTTTTTTGAGCTTCTCTAGTCATGATTTTCTTATAGGCAACACATTGAGCTGCTTTGTGACCAAAAGTTATGGCAAGAGAAACATTGGCCATTGAAGAAACTTCTGCGATTATCAAATCTACCACCCAAATGATTATAGTTTCTATTGTCATCCATTCTTGAAGCAAATTGAGAAGTTTTTACCTGTGGTTGGTTGTAACTTTTGTTCACCCTTAAGTTGGATTGCCCCTGATTTACCTGGTAGTCTTTGTTTATTCTTGATGTAATTCATCCCTGTTTTACCTGGTGATCTCCATTGGGCTTTTGCTCATTCCTCCTTGCTGCATCAAGATAACTCTTTGAGGTGGATGCTTGAGATGCTTCTCCATTATACCCCAGACCTGTTTTGATTAGTGGAGAACGTTGTACATTGATAATCTCATCCAGAGTTTCAAATCCTTTAACAAATTTAAGATTAAGAGCCTTTGTTTTCTCAATTTCTTTTCTAAGGCCAACAATTTCACATTCTAACTTCTCAAGAAATTTTTCTTTTTCATCAAGTTGGAATTGCAGAGTATCAATGATCATATCTTTTTCTTCTAAACATGTTTTGAGTCTAGAGATATCTTCATAAAAACCATCTACATCTATAGCATCCATGTAATCATCATCTTAAAAAGCCATTAAAAGTTTATAATCATTACCTCGTTCATCTTCGTCACTAATGGATAGGCCATCACTGTCTTCATGAGTGTAGTAACTTTTCTTAGTTGCATTCTGTTTCCTGATCCATCTAACAGGTTCCTTCCCTTTGTCAATCTTATCCTTATGAGGAAACTTGGCAGCATAATGACCGACTCTTCCACAGGCAAAGCATTTGAAAGGTAACTTACCTCAGAATCTTCCAGCACCCCGTTGAAGATTCTTGACAAAATTTGATTCTTATTCTTCTTCTGACACGTGTCCTGACTCATAGTAGTCTCCTTTGCCTGAAGCCTTGAAAGCAGCTTCTCTCCTGTTCGATGGTCCTCCTTTCCTCATTTCATAAGCAGTTAGAATCCCATGCAGCTGTGACATGGTAAGGTTTCGTAGATTATCTTTTTCTTCTATTGCAGAAACTTTAGATTCAAACCTAGGGGACAAAGATCTTAGAACTTTTTAAACCACAACAACCTCTTTTATTTCTTCACCCAAGTTTTTCATACAATTAACAATCTCATCTACACGAAGGAAATAGTTAGCCACACTTTCATCATTGTGCATTCTGAGATTTTCATACTGAATTCTGAGGGTTTGAAGTTTTGCTCGTTTTACCTGTTCATCTCCTTCATAGCTTAGAACAATATTGTCCCATATTTCCTTTGTGGATTTATACTGCATAACCTTGACAAATTCTGATTGAGATAGACATCCTAATAGGGTATTGACTACCTTTGCATTTGTTTCATATTTCTTCTTCTCAGCCGGATCTGTAGGAGTTGCCGATGGAAAAGCGTACCTTGTATCGATGATATCCCAGACTTCTGTACCAGGAGATTGAAGATAGGCAGTAACTCTTACCTTCCAATATGCGAAGTTTGTTCCATCAAAAATCGGTGGCCTAATAGATGCTTCTCTCTTGTAGTTGCTCATGATGATGGATCTTCCTCCAAGTGATCAAGCTTCTTTAGAAGGACCTGCTTTGATACCAATTGTTGGAAATAATACTAAGAGGGGGGATGAATCAGTATTATCAAGCCAAATATTCCCTTTTCAAAATCAGAGGATATACGCTACTTCAGTTAGTAAAAACCGCGTTTATACGCAACTATGTAGAAGGAAACCTGCGTATACAATGCAAACTTCTGATTTACTTTATCTTTCAGATGTTGATTATTAATCTGTGTATCTGAGTGAAATAAACAGTAACCAGACCAGTAAAACAGAACAGAAGACAGTCACACACAAGACACAAGATATAAGGTGGAAACCCAATGTGGGTGAAAACCACCTGCTGCAATTCGTCTCTATCTTTCTTTAATTGGAAACTTCCTTTTAGAATGTACTGGTGCAGTCCTTTACCAGTATGCAGGCTACAACCTGCAGGGAGCTACAACCCTCTCTCGTTTTCCAGCTTCTCCTGGAAGGGAGCTACAACCCCCTTAGCTCTTGTACTAGCCAAGATACTAGTAGGTAGGTGTTGGCCTACTGAAGGCTACAACCTTCTCTTTCTTCCAGGGACCACGTTTCATAAATTTTTAGATTGGATCCATGAACATCAATCAATCATCAAGATTTCTGCTTCAACCAATCTCCTTTCCACCGAACAAAACTGATTCACAATAAACACTTCTCTGACAACTGTACCCAGAACACAGCAACAGTAACAATATACCAAATTCTGAACCTAGAACACTGCAGCAACAAATAGAGGCAGCTAGATCACAATAAAATATGTATACGCTACTTAAATAGCTTGAAACCTATGTGCATACGCTCCTGTGTGTGGAGGAACCTGCATATACCCAGTTTTACTTTACTGAACCTGCGTGTATACGCGCCTTCGCTTCATTGAACCTGCATACATATATATAAAGGAGAATTTACTCTTTCAAACAATCAAATGCTAAATAACCTAGATTATTAGATTTATCGATCAAGTGTGTGCCTCACAGAACAGATCAAAATCATACAAAGATACTGTCATTCAAGCTTTAAAGATTATGACCCATCAATAGATCTTATCCTTCTTTATGTGCTTAGGTTCCTCCTTCATTCAGATCTAGATCTACACCATAACCCCAATCACAAAAGTTTCATATCTAGCACATGCTAGTTAGTCAATTGATTCCAAAGATGCTTTGCCAAATGATCTCCTTCCTCTTTTATAGTCTTAGGCCTTTCTCAATACCAGGGTTCAAAACCATAATAACACAATACCACGGGCCCAATACTTGGGATCAACACTTTTGACGAGATACCATGGTCCAAAACCATAGGTTCAAGTACCAAGGACTTACTACCACAGACCAAAGCTAAGTTTTCCAACATATACGCGCTTTTCCTTTCGTGAAAGTGCATGTATACGCATATGCACCTTTGTAACGTCTAACCCGCTCGTATACACATCTTTATCTAGATCAACCTGTGCATATGTCTTTTCCTTCATTCTGAAAGCCTGAACTGAGATCTATTATCAAAGAGAGTTGCCATCAAGGATAACACCTGTGCCATAGCTCCAAACCTGTGCCATAATGCCAACAGAAACCTAGTTCCAGCACCCTCCCTTGCTACCTCGGGTGAGACCTCAATCTGCACTCCACAAACTGTTGTCGAAAGGGCCGGTAGCTGTGGGATTTTCTTGTCTAAATAACTCTTCCGAACGTGGGTCAGGCCCATATAAGCCAAAAGTGTTCATCGAATAGTATCACGAAAGACACTATTAGCCTACAAATATTTCAATGTACCCTCAAAGGATCCGCAACCAAATGGTACATAGGGAAAGCTTCTAGGTCACATGGGAACTTTGGTTCTCTAGCCACAACATTCCTCACATTCTTCTAGCTCCTAGTCCCCTAAGACTCAGGACTAGAACTCCTAATTCATTTAAAAAAAAATGCCACACACATATCAGATCACATCCATGAATGACAAAAATTTTGTAGCCTATGTAAAGCTCATATGGAACAAAAACTCCTCCTCTACTTGTTTTCGAGATCTCTCATGTTAGAAATATCAAAAGATGTGGCAAATTCCTCCCCACAAAGCGAGGAAGAGGCTAATGATAAATGTCAACAATTAGAGCTCATATACATGCAATTTGGATACCTTTATCATGTTCTTCCAGATGTGCCTCACATGCAAACTTTTAAACTAGTTACCAATTGTGTCTAATGCTACCGACAGATTGATTGGGACCATAGCCCAAAATAAACTAGGAAACACCTTCTAGTACTTTGGAAATATGTACAGTAGACAACCTTTTGGTTCCATGCTTCCAACACCACCACCACTACAAAACACAAGATATTACGCTTTTCAACCTACACCTATGTAGAATCCTACTATACAAGTCAATTAATACCCTCCCAAGCATGGTGGCCAATATCCTCCCATGTAGGGTGGCCCATATCCTCCCACATAAGAAAATATGTACCCCCCTATGAATGTAGAAGTGGTTTCCACTTCCCCAAATTCATATGCTAGCCAAAGACAAGGGAGTTTGTATTTCCTTTTGCAACACCAAAACAAAATAACCCACCAGCGCAAGCTAATGCAAGGATTAATTTCATATGTCCTTCTCTCCCTTAACAACAACAATCATTCAAGCATCAAAAGACAAATAACCCACCTAATGTTTCTAAGAAAAAAGGAAATAACAATCCAAAGGCAGAACCTAGATAGGGGGAAACAATCAACAATAACCTCCAAGGGCACTGGTTGGGGGCAACCCCAATTGGAATCCAAACCAAGGACAAATCAATAACAACCCACAAAGGAAAAATAAGAACCCAGGTCTATAGACTAATCAGGCTTGTTCCATTTGCAGGGAATATGGTCATTACACCCAGCATTGTCCTCAACTCTCAGATTTGAAGAGTATTAAAGATACTTGGGTGCTATTGAGAATTGACAACAAGAAATTCCAGTTTAATCTCTCCTTGAATTACACTGAGAATTAAAATCAAATTCTATTCTCATATAAACTTGTAAATATCTAATTAAGTTTAATTAACTTAATTATCTTAGGAATTTAGAGTTGGAATTATTTCTGTAGTCATGTACAAGTTCTCCCTAAATTTTAGGGGTCTAGGATGAGCTTATTTGTGTTGTAATTAGATAAATCAGTTTGGCTGAGTTATAGATAGTTAAACCAGTTCTAACTATTTCTAGAACTAGTAGAGGATAAGTAGCAAGTTGGAACACTAGTGCATCCTAAGGTTCTACTCCAGCGAACTAAAGATTCCCTCATGAGAAACTCATGCATGCCAGTTTAGAGAAAGACCAAGTTGAGACTAGAACGTAGGAACAATGTACTATCAGTTCCAGAGTGATCCGAGTTGTATAGATCATGCATGAAATCAAGAAGAGGACCTAGTTTGGATTACGCAGTTTTGAGGAAGGATTTCCCACATTAAATATGGGTTGATCCTCACAAGAATTGTGCAATGAAATAGGGGCTCAACAGGCAGAAACAATTGGGTAAGTGTTCTTCAGTGGGAGCTTGTGAGGCAG
The DNA here is from genome assembly GCA_031772625.1 of Pinus tabuliformis. NCBI lineage: Eukaryota > Viridiplantae > Streptophyta > Pinopsida > Pinales > Pinaceae > Pinus > Pinus tabuliformis. Next base: position 285,412,748 of record CM062812.1, read on the forward strand.
AGAGTTGATCATACTTGTGTAGAATTGTTCTTATGAGAACAAGCTTTGTATTATCACTCATATTTCTGATTAATGGAATAGATAGTCAGGATTTTGAGCAGTGGCTTTCCCCAGAGAAATAATTGTGTTATGTGTCTTTTATTATCTTCCTCTTGTGGATTATTATTTTCATCGATTCTTGGTTTCCACTGTTTAACAAGTAGAGTGTATTATTGTCTTGTGATTTAGAACATTACATGAGCTATGAATCTACAAGAAAATCTATCAGGGAAAGGGGGGGAAAACCAATAAACTGCAGTAATGAATAATCCTTCCCCCCACCAAGAAGTGGCAAATATTCAACATGCACCCTCTCAATAACAATATCAGAATCTTCCTGGAGGAAGTTCCCAAAACACCTCAAGTTGAAAAATTTACATGGAAGGGGAAGACATTATCTTGTTGAAGTGGAACCTGGATTATGGAACTCCACCAGAAACCAACTCATCCACCTCGACCACTGAAACATATACAACACCTTTAACAATCCATTTCCATCCCATAAAAACCATCTGAGAAATAGTCAAATGGCCTTTACAATGAATGGGACACAACTCAAAGGTTGCTCACAACTATAACATGTTTGATGACGTATCCTAATATCCTTCAACTATGCCATCATTCTAAATCTTGCAAACATGCCCAGCCCAAAAAAACGACTTACTTTCTTCATTAGGAGCAATGGACCCTATTGATTCTCTATTTATATGCTTTTGACTTGGATAATGCTACCCCACATCTTTCATCAACGGTTTCCTTCCATATCTCGATCATGATATGGAATATCACCATTCACTACTGCATAGTTGATGAAGGACCATACACATGCATTATGTCCAAAAAAATTTGGCAGAAACTTGGATATCCCAAACTCAAACCATCTGACATCAGTCTCAAAGAATATGACAAGCACCCTTATGCTCCCGTAGGCCTATACCAAGATGTTCTAGTACAACTTGCTGATAAAATGGTGCTCAATGACATAGAAATCCTATATGCACACTTGGATTACAACTTGGACGGAGTTACATGTATGTGATGATTGCAGTGGTCTCTTGTGCATTCAGGGTAATGATGTTCCCTCATGATGGGAAAATTATTATAGTTGACAAACTCACATACTATGATTAGAAGGTATATGCCAGCCCTGATGGTGTGTTATCTTTTGTAAGATCTTCCGCTGATTTGATGACAACCTACATTGAATTCGGACTTTGACAATTCAAACCATCAAAACTCCTTGGTACATACCCTGGAAAGCCCCCTTTGCTATAGGACATCCCCCCAACAAAAAGAGCCCCAGTGTGCATGATGAGTTCATCCAACACCCCTCAGAGTTAGGAACTAGTTCTAGACACCACTAGTGCTAAAACTACTAATTCTACATTCCTACCACATGCTATCAAACACCCTTCTTATACCCTCCAACTGGTTTTGTCTCACAAAGTCATGGAAACACTGACATTGCAAAATATGTCTCTCGCGATACTGGTCTAGTATCTAGCCCCTCGAGCCATGTTGGAAAACTCAAGTATCACCTCAATAGGCATAATTCCTGTAGCCCCTCTTTAGGAAACCACCCCAAATCAAGAAGTGCATGCATCAACACCAGTCAGTGCTTGCAAGAGGAATAAGAAAAAAGTCAAGAAGGTGGAAGATTCAAAATATTCCTCATCCATGGTATGTCCACCCTTTTCATTGTGTGAAGTAGTTGGGCACCCTACCAACATGTGCCCCAAGTTAGAGTTAAAAAATCTCATGCCTTCCCCAAAAATGCTAGTGACCTCACCTCCACCTGCTGGAGAAAAGGCCACACCAGCGTGCAATAAGTCATTTCACACTAACCACCCATGCACTATATGTGTAGAGTATGGGAATTAACCTCATCATTTCCCTAAAACACCTCAATATCAAGATGCAATAAGTGCACTCGTTCAAGATAATACTGTGGCTCCATCACTTCCCGCCATGCCAGTAGTGGATGATGGCCCCAAAACAATTCTTTTTTTTTTTAGGAAGAAGATTCATGTTCATATTCCCCTAACACTTATGGTCACACATCCTCCAAACATACAAGGAGGCAACCAGAATCAATGACACCTCAAACGGCCTCCATGTGCACCCTATGCAATAGACCTGACCATCTAGTTAACCAATGCTAGGAATTGAGCAAGATTAGAGATGTCTTTCACTCATTGGTCCATATTCCACAACCCACTAGCTCAAATAAATCTAGACTCTAACACAATCATTATCACATATTCTCTTAAGTGCATCATATGCGGAATTGCCAATACCTTCCCCGGTTTCAAGCAACCAAAGTAGCATTAAGATAAATGGATGTTGGGGGCACACATCATGCCAATACAAAGATTCGGGGATAGTCGACACCCAGGAAGGCCCCACCTCATGACACCAACCATGCGTCATTCTCTCACACTATGGGAAATGCTAACATCCACACCATTTATCATGTTAGCACTAGCCCTACATGTAATTTCTTTACTAGGGACAATCATAGTTCAGGGACATGCCCTCTTTACGAACATTTGGACAACTTAGAATATGACACTCGCAAGTCCAACATACCCCTTCAAACCAACCTCACAAGGAGGAAGACGCATTGGTCGATATAACGGAAATGTTCTCATGGGAAACTACTCCCACTCATCATCAACCCTCCATTACAAATATTCTACCACCACCTAATGCTAATGACATGAAACATCATATACAATTGATTTCCTCTTCCGTAGGAACCCTTTTTTTTTCTTTCTGCTCATCATTTTTTTGGTGTCGTGATTGTTAAACCCACCAAAATAGTGGTATCATCACTGATGGTGCAACCCCATCCTATATGCACATTATCAACTTCATTGAGTTATATGACATCAAGCATTGAACCATATTTTTTCTTTTCTACCAGCACAACTAGGTCCGAACTCCACCCCCACGACCTTGCACAACCCATTCCATCCCTAGATAATATTTTTCACTTATACAAAGATATTCTAGAGGCCATGATGGAACCCAAATTTCCATTAGATTCCATGCATCACTATTCATTATTTCTACCTAAAAAAAGCATTTGCACCTATTGATGCACCAAGCCATGATATGTGCACAATAGAATCAAAGGATTTCCTTCCACTAGAATAGGTAGATTGTTTTAAAATTCCCATCTAGGAAGTACATGCATTTAAGGATGGGAACATGTCAAGTATCTCACATACCATTAAGGTTGATATTTGTAACAAACCTGCATATTTGAAGAAATCTTGCTGGGGGCATCATGCTCCCCAGAAGAAGTAGCCTCATACAAAGCTATGTTCAAGAATATAGGGATTTCTTTGCATGGACTTATTATGAAATTCCAGGCATTCGTCCCACCATTGTGAAGCACCACATTGACATTGTCAGATGCCCACCCTATTAGTCAAAATAAACACCATCTTCACTCATTCACAAAACCCCTTCAGGTGCGCCCTCTCATGTTCTTCAATTCATGTTTTTCAATAAATTTAACCTAATATATGTTTTCATGAAGATGTTTTCACTTGGGGTATTAGTTGGTGAGTTTATAGGTACATCAATAGTTTCCCACCAAAATCAATACCCCAGTTTCTATTGACAATGAAGGTATCATTCTCCACCAGACATAGTAGGCTTCCTACAAAGATTTTCATATCCTAACATCATTTCTCTAAAATGAATCATAGGGTCCATCATCTCGACCACATTTACCACCAGCTCCCTTTGCACATGGTAAACATCCATGTTGGTGAATAGAACATTCCCATTCATGGATCACCCCATGTTGTAGACCCCCCCACACTATTGGGACCCATGACCATCTACTTAGGACCAGGAGCCATTTCATTTTTATGTCTTGAATATCAGCCTCATTCTCCTCTTCTTTACTTATTGCTTACTAACCCTACTCTCAGGCCACCTCATTTATTATGATGTATCAAGTTAGATGCACTCTTTTGTTCTACATTTTTCCTATCATCCCTCCATATGGCATAGCACATTTGCGTCACTTCATCTGCTTCAGCAATCCCACACCGAGGCCAACCAATGGAGCCTTTGCACTTTGCATGAAAAACCTTATGTCCATTATCATGCAGGTCACCATTTTCATGAGGAACCATCTCCATGTATGTACACCCCAAACCACCTTTATATTATTTTTCTAAGTGTACAACCATTTTTTAGGAAAAAGGTTCCCACCCATATTATCATGTAGCATTCCTGGTGATAGTCCCTAGTCACCCCTGGTTGGACCTCACTGACCACCACACTCTTAATTAATCACTCATTATGCCAGTCTAAACATACTTAGACTTACCCTAGATGTCCTACTAACTCCAAGGACATTCCCCCTTGAAGAATTATTTTGAATGTCACCACTCACATTATAGCTCCGACCTAGGGCAATTTTCTTTATTCACTCATATTGTCAACTTTGATAATCATGCATTGTTGACCCACCACATTAAACTCATCTTTAACCATCATGATTCCTTGAATCAACATTTTAGATGGTTGACGCTTCTTTCTTGTCGAATTCAACATCCATCTTCCAAGATCAAAGTATTACCTTGGGTGCTTTTTCCCACTAAGGGACATCCTCTGGTGGCATAGTGGGAATCACTAGCATCCATTGATGTCATCAATATCCCTGAGATTCGACACCAACATAAGTTTTTTCACGTCAAGGTAGTATCGTACGTGGTGACCATTGCAGTTCTCTCATTTAGCCGAAGACCCATTCATCACTTAGCACCTCATCCAATAGTGCTTCAATTTTGATTCACGAGAGGCACCCAAACTCGAAGACCCATGCATCCATGAGAACCTCACTCAACAGTGCTTCACTTTTGATGCATGGGGGCACCTAATTAAGTCTATTTTTCAGAAATTTTCTTTCATCAACATGTCAGCCACTACAATGCTAACTTGACAATAATATTTCCTGTATGATCGTAATACTTAGTCACTAGTCATCATAATGAGCATGGGACATGCCCGCCTTGTATAGAATATTTTTTCCTAGAGCATGGTTATCTTTATCCTCAATCAAGATCTTTCCCTACTCATCTCCACAATAAGTTATATTTTCTCTCAATAAGTTGATTAGACTCTCAAAAAAGAAAAATGTGTTCAACTATACATTTTATCCTAATGTTATAGACATTTTTGTGCCTTACAGCTATAAGAATGAAATGTCCATAATCCAAGGGATCCAAAGTCCCTAAAGATGTTGTTACAGCTCCTAAAGGAACAAGGTCAACCAATGACAGCTTCTCCCAGAAGTTCTCCACCAAAAACCACTCAGAAACAGTCAATTCAGGATCAATTCAAGTGCTCCACTAGCTGCCTGCGTTGCAAAGCACCCCAGTACACTATCTAGGTGCATTGGAACGCACTTGAATGCACTACCCAGGTGCGTTGAGCGGGAAAGGACAAGTGGCAGAGTCATTCAACGAGGTGGAAAGACCATGGAAGCTTCCAGAATCTTCTCCAATGACACTTGCCTCACTGAATTCGACCAAGTGATGAGTAAGAGGCTCTCAGTCTCCAAGTGGAAGCAAGAACTGACAGAGAGAAGCCACAAGTCAAAACATAAGCTGACTCATCTTCTCTTCTTACATCTATATATGGATCCCTCATCCCAGAGATCCAGAGGCTGGAATTTTGTACCTTGCAGAGAATTGCTGTTGGTTTGAGATTGAGATTAGTACATTGGGTGATTTATGCTTTTTTGGAGGAGAGGAAGGGATTCCTTTGCTGGGAGGTAGATGCTGGATCAGAACTCACTTGGTTTTGTCTCCTCTTGGACTTTCTTATCATATCAATAAAATTATTTCAGTTTCTCCTACATGCTGTGTATCAATGATGTTTTGTGATATTTGCATGTTTAGCTTAATCTGATCTTGAGCTTTTTATGAATGTATATCTATAGCTTCGTGTAGTTTCTCTCTCTTGTGATCTTGCAGGAATTCGGTGAAGCTGGGCCGGTAAGGGAGCAGGGAGCTGGGAGCCATCGAAGAGAGGAGCGATTGGATCAACAAACTAGCGAAGGACACAGGTTAGTTACATCCTTCCTCCTCATTTACATTTCATAAAGAAGAATACTCAAATAGTTTTCCTTGTTTGTTGCTAAGGCACTATCACACCTTAGAGTGGGATAGGGGCGTTCTGAATAGATACTTTTCCCAACAACACCTAACCTCATACATTAGGGAGAAACTGTTAACACCAAAAAATTGTACACACATTTGTACATTCTAGGTGGTGCCCTGTTAGGACCCTACATTGTACCTTTTTGCTCATATATTCTGCTACCATTGCACCCTTTCTCAATCCATATTTAAAGTCTATGTTATTAATTTAATCCATTTTCCAAAGGTATATAACATTTCTTGTCATTACTATATGTTTAATTTGTTTTACATATAATTTTACATTACTTTCATAATTAACCATTGATCGGAAATATATAGTTGCTGAAACAGTCTGAAGACTGCAGATTTATCATTGCAGTTTACGTTGCTGAAACAGTTAGAACAGTGTGAAAATCCCGTTGCTGAAACAACCCATGATTTGCATTTCAGATTTGGCAGAAACAAGAAGAGATTATCGAAGGAGCTATTACACTAGCTGCAACAACTACATTCCAAGGTCGACATTGTCACAACCATTGTAATAGCATTTTGTTAATGGAATAACCAATTATCCTATTTTAGCATATCATGTTAAAAATAGGATTTGTAATGTAATCAAATGTATAATAGATGTATCCTCTTTAAATAGAGGAGACATCGACATTAGAGGGGATGGAAAGACTACGGGAAGGTCTTTCTAGAAGTAAAGGAACTCGAATCTTTTTGTAATATGATACATTGACAGATGAAAAAAATATTGTTCTAAGCACTCCTTCTTAGTTCCTTTTCCTGGGGAATCTTGTGAGAAGGAAAGAGCCAACCTTCTTCACAAGATTCATCCATTAATTTCTGTAGTGCGTTAAGTGTTATTTTTTACATTCATGCCTTGTTAAACTCTGTTTGCTGAAATTACTTATGCATTATTGAAATACTGTATTTACTGCTGAAACTCTATTTCTGTTTAATTATTGCATTGTTTTCATAAATTCATTCATAGGTAGTCAATGATTGTTTTAATTGGTAATCTGGTTTACAAAGTGAGTTTTTGAAGCATGGTAATCAGAAACACGTGCTGAATATTCCTACTTGGGGAATAGGGTCTTGTTCTCTATTATAGCATAATTAGTATTTTGCTCTGCAGATTGATTCTTTTTCCTAGATTGTTATTTTTAATGTAATCGAGGATTCTTTTGATAATTGTCTGCAATAGAAAGATTGTTCCTTTTGTAACTCAGAGTATAACTTTAGCAAGGTGTGATTAGTAATACAACTTTTCATTGCTTTTGGGATTGAGCATATACAGTGTGTGATTGCCTTTGAAACAAACAAACTTCTCTGGGTTGAAATTTCATGTAGCACTTGGTTGTTTAAATTAATAAGAAATTAAAGTGACCAAAATTTTGGCACTGTTGCTGAGGAAGGCAATTTTAGATTTCAAAAGCACTAATGTTTTTCTTTTAGATGTGCAGAATGCATGAGAAGACACAAGAAAACTAACCCTACAGGTGGCAAGGGCAAAGGAAGAGAAGGAAGAAAGAATTTTATTGGCAAGATTATATCAAAAGTTGAAACTTCTTAGAGGCTAAGCTCCTGAAAGCCAAAGTCTTAGCATTGCCTTCAAACAAACTACGAAACAGAGGAAGTTGTGGGACCTAAAATAGTTAAGGATCTAGTAGAAGACATTGAGGAACTAGTTGAAGACATTGAGGAGCCAACATAAAACATTGAAGATAGAGTAAGTGCAGTAGGAGAACAACCAATGGAAGGGAAAAAAGAAGGATTCTTTGGTGGAGGATAGGTAGGAGAAGGAAAAGATGAGAAGTCTCTCTCTACTTTGGGATTTCCTATTGGTGATCTTCCTAGAGTAGAAACTCCCATGAAGAATATCCCACATTTGGCCTTACCTAACTTCCATGGTTTATCTTCTGAAGATCCTGATGAGTTTCTTTTTGAGTTTGATATATTATGCAAAAGCTATGATTATGTTACTAATGCTCAAAAACTGAAGCTATTTCCAGCAACACTAAAAGGAAATGCACTAAGATGGTTCATGAGTCTAGGAGGCCATGTAATCACATGTTATGAAACCAGCTCAAGAAAAGATAGAAAAGAAAGATCAACGCCTTAGAATTCAGCCTCTTCGAGGGGGCAACCTCCTTTACATTACATAAATGAACAATTCTTGGATGATACAAATGACAAAACCTCCTTTCTATATATAGGAGTCTAAGGAGTCATAATATAATCCAGCCGACCTAACAATAATAATATAAAGCCACAAAAATAAAAATAGAGGGATTCTAAGGGGCACAGAAATAACAATATGGGGGTAATAGGGGCACGAAAAATATAAATAAGGGGTACAACTACAATAGTAATGGGGTAATCACTAGTATTATAGGGAACCAACATGCCCCTCTCCTTCAAAAAAGTGTTGTCCTCAACGCTTGAGCAGTTCTGGATACTTCTGCATAAAATTCTCATCCTCCCATGTGGAATCTTCAGCGGATAAGTTCTTCCACTTGATAAGATACTCTGAAATTGATCGATTTCGTAGCTGTCGAGTTCTTGTTTCTGTGACTGCTTCCGGTTCCAATATAATTTTTCCTTCCTCGTCAAGTTCTGGCAATATTGTTTGAACTGGGAGCTTGTCGCCTATAACCTTCTTTAAACATGAAACATGGAAAACTGGGTGCAATCGAGAAGCTGCAGGAAGCTCCAATTTGTATGCCATAGTACCAATCTTTTCAACACCTTGTACGGACCATAATACTTTGGTGATAATTTATTATCCTTCTTAGCTTGCTTTAGGGACATTTGCTTATATGGTTGTAGCCGTAGGAATACCCAATCACCTACATCAAAACTTCTTTCACTGCGATGTTGATCTGCCTGTTGTTTCATTCTATTTTGTGCCAACACGAGGTTATCCTTTAAGAGTTGGAGGACTTGTTGTTGATGTTCGATGTGATGTTCCACTGCCTGAACCTTAGAATTTTCTCTTAAATATGATGTGATTGATGGTGGTTGGTACCCATAAAGTGCCATAAATGGGGTCATTTTTGTTGCTGTATGGAAGGAAGTGTTATACCACCATTCAGCCAGAGGCAACCATTTGACCCATTGTGTCTGTTTATCAGATACAAAGCAACGAAGATATCCTTCCAAACATTTGTTTACTATCTCAGTTTGCCCATCAGATTGAGGATGATAAGATGAGCTATGAGCTAACTGAGTACCAAGACAAGAAAATAATTTTGTCCAAAAATTTCCAGTGAAAATGGGATCTCTGTCACTTACAATAATCTTTGGGTTTCCATGTAGCTTTTGAACTGTTTCCATAAATGCAGTAGAAACTGTACTGGCTTTAAATGGATGTGATAATGCACAAAAGTGTGCATACTTGGTAAGTCTGTCAACTACCACCATGATGACACTCTTTCCCTCAGACTTGGGTAAACCTGTGATAAAATCCATTGAAACCTCCTCCCAACGTTGGCTTGGAATGGATAAAGGTTGTAATAGACCCGGTGTCTTAATTGTTTCAACTTTATTTTGTTGGCAAACCAAACATTCCGCCACAAACTTTTGAATATCTGATTTAAGGCCATCCCAAAAAAATTCCTTCTTAACCCTGTGGTAAGTTTTTAAAAATCCTGAGTGCCCTCCTAAGGGAGAAGTGTGCAATTCCATAAGAATCTTTTGTTTTAGCTGGGAATTCTTACAGAGGTATAAGCGATCTTTGTACCATAACGAATCATTTTGCCAGCTAAATGTATCAGAAGTACTGGAATCTTGTTGTAGCTTTCGAATAAGTGCCCACACTTCTTCGTCATTCTTCCATTCCTCCTTTGCTTCGTTTATCCAATCTGGTTGGATAATAGAAATGGCACACAACAATGCTTCCACATCCTCATCCTTTCTTGAGAGTGCATCTGCCACCACATTTTGCTTCCCTTTTTTGTAGATGATTTCAAAGTCATAACCCAACATCTTTGTGACCCACTTTTGTTGCTCTTCAGAGGATAATCTTTGTTCTAAAAAGTATTTAAGGCTATCATGATCCGTTTTTACCTTGAAGTGTCTTCCCATTAGGTAGGGTCGCCATTTCTTAAGTGCATGGAGTATTGCCAACATTTCCTTCTCATAAATAGCTTTGCTTAAAAACTTTCCCTTGATTGGACGACTTTCAAAAGCAATGGGTCTTTCATCTTGCATTAGAACAGCACCAATTCCATTTCCTGAAGCATCACATTCCACAATAAAGGTTTTTGTGAAGTCCGGTGTAGCTAAGACCGGTGCTTGGCACATTGCCTCTTTAAGATGTTTAAAGGCCTTTGTTGCTTCCGGAGTCCATGAAAATGAATCTTTCTTCAATAATGTTGTTAGAGGTGCTGCTATTCTCCCATAATTCTTAACAAACTTGCGATAATACCCTGTCAACCCAAGAAATCCTCGCAGATGCTTTATGGATGTGGGGATTTTCCATTCCTTAATGGCTTTAATTTTGCTAGGGTCTACCTTAACTCCTTCATGAGATACAATATGACCCAAATATTCCACCTCCTGGACTCCAAAGAAACATTTGGATCTTTTTGCATATAATTGTTTCTCCTCCAATAGTTGTAGCACCTTGTCAACATGTTCAACATGATCCTTCCAAGACTTGCTGTAGATTAGTATATCATCAAAAAATACTAACACAAATTTTCTAAGGAATGGTTTGAAAATTGAATTCATCAAACCTTGAAATGTTGAAGGTGCATTGGTAAGGCCAAAAGGCATGACCAAAAATTCATAATGACCCTCATGAGTTCTAAATGCCGTTTTCAGAATGTCTTCAATCTTCATTCTGATTTGATGATATCCCGAACGAAGATCCAACTTGGTGAAGTAAATTGATCCATGCAATTCATCCAGTAATTCATCAATGACAGGAATGGGGAACTTATCTTTAATAGTGAGCTTGTTGAGCTCCCTATAATCTGGACACATGCGCCATGATCCATCCTTCTTGTGCACCAATACTACTGGAGCTGAGAAAGAACTTTGACTCGGTTGAATTATACCAGCCTCTAGCATTTCTGCAACCATACGTTCAATTTCACTTTTTTGGACATATGGATATCTGTACGGCCTGATGTTTGGAGGAACACTTCCTGGAATCAGATGAATAGCATGATCATGATCACGCATAGGTGGGAGACCTTTGGGAGTCTCAAATACCTTGGAATGATTGTCCAGGACTTTTTGGAGATCTGGAGAAATAGATGATTCCAATGTGGAAACATCTAGCGAACATAATTGTGCAATTACACCTCTTTGCTCCTTTTTTAGAAGCTTTGTCATGCCATTAGAGCTGATTATCTTTCCTGGTTTTCCTGCAATACCCCTTAATTCAACTTCCTTTCCTTCCACAGAAAATTTCATGAAAAGTTCTTGAAAATTAAAAGCTATTGTACCCAAGGATTGTAGCCATTGGACTCCTAGTACAACATCAGCACCTCCCATTGGAATGGAAAGCATTGGGCTAGTCAATACATATTCTCCCATGGATAGCTTGATATTATGGCACTTTCCAGAACAATTTATTGTTCCTCCATTTGCAATCATCACTTGACACTCTGGTGCTGGATATAGGAAGCAATTCAATTCTTTTGCTACCCTACAATGAATAAAATTGTGGGTGCTTCCTGAATCAATCAACACTATTACCTTTTTCTTCTTGATTTGTCCTTCTATCTTGATGGTTTGAGGAGTGGTAATTCCCACCAATGCATTACAAGATATGGTCGGATTTATTTGTTCTTCATCTAGGCTTTGTTCCTGGAATATATCCTCTTCTTTTGACCTTTCTTGCTCCTTTTCTTCTTCCTCTTCACAATCTATGTAGAATAATTTCTTCTCAGCACACTTATGACCTTTTGTGTATTTGCTATCACAATTGTAACAAAGCCCTTTTGCTCTTTTTTCTTCCAATTGTTGTGGTGTCAACCTTGTAGGTTGTGGAAGACTATGGGCAACAACACTTCCGTCTTTATAGTTGTGAATGGTATGCTTCCTAGTTGCCATAATTTTGCTTTCCATTTTTCTTGCTAACCTGAATGCCTTCTCTAATGAATCAGGTTCCCAAAGGCGCACATCATGTTGGATATTATCCTTTAAAGACCCTATGAACACATCAATCCTATGCTCCTCTGGAATATCTTTTACCCTTATGTTCAATTTTTGGAACTCCTCAATGTGCTCCATTACTGAACCCTTTTGTTTGAGACTTATCAATTGGCTAAAAAAAGTGTTGCTTTTTGTATCCTCATAATGTGCTATCAATTCTTCCGTAAAAATTGCCCAAGTGATAAATTTTTTACGAGAGAAAAGCCATTGATACCATACAAACTGATTTGGTTCCAAATATAAAGTTGCCATACGTACCTTTTGTGTGTTTTCACATTATTGAGATCGAAGAACTGCTCCATCTGTAATATCCATGTGGCGGGATCCTTGCCATCAAACTTCCTCATATCGATTTTTGGAATATGGTGGGTCTTCGATCCAACATTAGAGTCTATGGAATCATGATTAACATTTCTTTTGTTCACATCATGAGTTTCCTTTACAACCTTTTCACCATTAGTAAGTATTTCTTGTAGAAAATTTGTCAAATCTGCCTTCAAATCTGCCATGTCTGTCTTCAAATTTGTCCTCAAATCTGTCTTCAGATCATCCATCTTAGCTTCCATGCCCTTTATCTTAAATTCCACGCCATTTATCTTAGATTCCACACCATTTATCTTAGCATCTGTTAGTTTTTGTGAGCGTGACATTTGTTGCACTTGCTCTTGTAATTTTGATATATCATGTAGCATTTCTTCCTCTTCTTCATGAGTCATGCTAGAGCTTTCAGGTTCCTTACTATGTGTTTGCATTTTCTTTCCTCGGGGAATCAGTTACCGATAATAATGCTTTACTATGCCCTTTGAATTCCTTCAAACCAAGCTTATGCAAAAATTAAAAAAAAAACTACACACCTTTTTTTTACTTTGTAGAAGCCTGATATTGAATCTGATGTATCTCTGTAATTTTGAATCATCCAGTTCTAAAACTATGGCCTGTAGTAGCCTTCTATGTCCTCTTTCCAATGCCACTAGTCTGATCCAAATTGGATTCTCCAAGAAAGAGTTATGCACAATCTCCCGCAGTGACCTGATTATAGACTAGTTCAGTAGAGCGAAATTGTATGAAGTGGCACGTGTCACTGTTCCAACCTTTGACTCTGAAAAATATATACAAGAAAACTTCTATCTGTCCTCTTTCTGTACCTTCTTATGAAATTTCAATCCGATGCTCAGAAGGAAAGTTATGACGATTTTCCCCAGGTCACCTGTTTTGAATGTAATTTAGGAGTCTGCAAAAAGACCAACTTCCTCAGATCATATCTCCGCAAATATCGCGCAAAATGCTCTGAAATTTGGACCCAAGGTTCAGCGCCATGTCTTCTCAAATGGGTTTTTTTGCGGCTTCTGAAACGTCACAGAAAAAAAGTTATAGCGAAAATGCCAAGATGACCTGTTTGGAGCAGCGAAACCCTAGAATCCAAAGCTCTGATACCAAATGTTATGAAACCAGCTCAAGAAAAGATAGAAAAGAAAGATCAACGCCTTAGAATTCAGCCTCTTCGAGGGGGAAACCTCCTTTACATTACATAAATGAACAATTCTTGGATGATACAAATGACAAAACCTCCTTTCTATATATAGGAGTCTAAGGAGTCACAATATAATCTAGCCGACCTAACAATAATAATATAAAGCCACAAAAATAACAATAGAGGGATTCTAAGGGGCACAAAAATAAAAATATGGGGGTAATAGGGGCACAAAAATATAAATAAGGGGTACAACTACAATAGTAATGGGGTAATCACTAGTATTATAGGGACCCAACATCACATCATGGAAATAGATGAAACAGAAGTTTTTGCTCAAATATCAAGACTACTGCTGGATGAGATAAAAAAGAGAGGAACTATTTAAGATGGTACAAAAGGAGGACGAAAATCTGGATGACTTTATGGAAAGGCTACAATATAATCTGCAGAGATCCAATCATCCCAATGTAAGTAAAGATATTCTTAAAATGATATTGTTGAAAGGGGTGAGGGATGATTGTCTATACATGCTAAATATGCTTGGTAAAGGGGACATATCTAAAGAATCATATGATGAAATTGTTAACCTCTGTAAAAGATGTTCAAGAAGAGCTACAAGGAATATATTAAACAACAGGGATAATACATATTCAAGAGTTCAAAAATTAGCTAGCGGAGGAGCAACAAGAGCTGAAAAAGGTAATTTACTTGAAGAATTTAAAACTGAAATGTTAAGTTCTTTTTCTTCACAGATTGACTCCTTGCAGGTTAAGAAGAAACAAGCAGAAGCAGAAGCTGATTTGGCTATCTTCTGTCCCAAATGCAAAGATAAACACCCACTAAGGGAATGCCCATTGGACAAAGTGCCAATTTGCACCCTTTGTGAGAAGGATCATGAAACACAACAATGCCCTTCTTTACCAGGAATAAAAGCATCATTGCAACCAACTGAAGAAGAAGCTAAAGCAGTCTATCTGTTGACACAGAGAAGGCAATGGCAACCACGAGCATAAGGTATGAACTCTAATATGATATTTACGTCTTCTAATCATTGGAATAGTTATCCTTCTTTTAATCAAGCAAATTACCCTCCCTTTAACTAGATGCAATACCCACCCTTCAATCAAATTAATTACCCACCCATGCAACAAACAAACCCTCCCTTTGTAGACCCAGCAATGTGGACTCCTTGGCCTCCATAACAACAATCTTACTTTAACCAATGGAATCCAAACTGGAGGGGTCAACAACTCCCATTTCCAAATCAATTTCCTCAGTTTCAGCAATTGCTCCCTCTACCATTAGGTGCTCCACCAAATAATAAAATGATGAGACCCCAGCTACCTATACAACCAAACCCTAACCCTAATAATAAACTTGTGCAAGTTATTGATATTCAGAACCAGCCAGTACTTCATGTTTTCCCTGCGCAGTGTAATGATATTCATTTAAGATCTGGGAAAATAGTCGAACCCATTATTGATTATGTTACCTCTTCTGATTCTGATAAAGAAGAGACAGAGAAAAATGATTCATGCAAGGAGGTACAACCATCCTCTAATAAGGGTGTTGAAATAGTAGAACCACCATTCCCTAAGTGTTTAGATTTGAATAAAATGCCTGAGCCATCTGCTTTAAATCTTTTATGGGAATTACAGAATATTTATGTTAAAATTCCACTATTACAAGCACTAAGAGATGTACCAATCTATGCCAGAACTATGAGAGATATTTGTGTTAAGAAACCCGGTAGGAAAGCTAAAGATCCCCTTACAGTTCATGTTATGGGTGATCTATCTGCCTTAACGACCGATAAAGCCCCTCCTATTAAAAATGGTGATCCTGGTCATCCTACTATTATAGTACAATTGGAAAAACAATCATTCAGTGAGTTATGATAGATTTAGATGCTGCTATAAATATTATGACTCTTGAAACTTCACAATTGTTATAGCTAAAGAATGTAATTAGAGAGACACCAACCATTCTAGAGTTAGCTGACCATTCTACAATCAAACTGGAAGGAGTCATTGAAGACCTAATCATCTCGGTTGAATCTTGGAATTACCCAGCTGACTTTGTGGTATTACAGACTAAAACAAAGTTGGGAGGACATCCTCTAATTCTGAGAAGGCCCTGGTTGGCCATAGTCGATGCCTTTATCAGCTGTAGATCTGGTTCAATGACAATTTCTAATGGATATGAAACCAAGTAGCTTACTCTCTACCCTCACACCACACCCATGATTAATAATGATAATTCTGTATGGTTGGACCATGATGATAATGCTACTCAACCTATTTTGACTATCGAACAAGCTCTAAGCTTTAAAGATACCACTGAGGATGAAGTAATTAATAATTTTATTTGTGAACCCTCCTTGGTGACTTCTAAAGCACATAACTAGTTGGCTGCAATTTTGAAATCTAATACCCAGGAAAAGCTTAAATCTGAAGATATACCTCAAACATCAACTACCATCTCCTCTAAAAGCATAACAATAGAAATTGAACCTGGCAAGACATTGAACATAAACCTCAACTTGATAGATGCTAAACATAGCAGCTAATGAAGTTACTTCTCAAAGATAAGGAAACATCTGCATGGGACTATACAAATATGAAGGGAATCTCTCTTGAATTATGTACTCATCGCATGCATATCAAGGAGGGTTGCCGACCAATTTGTCAACCCCAGCGATTAATGAATCCTAATTTAAGGGAAATTGTCAAAGAAGAACTTCAAAAATTGCTTAATGCATCATTTATATATCC
Source organism: Pinus tabuliformis (assembly GCA_031772625.1). NCBI lineage: Eukaryota > Viridiplantae > Streptophyta > Pinopsida > Pinales > Pinaceae > Pinus > Pinus tabuliformis. Next base: position 285,429,379 of record CM062812.1, read on the forward strand.
CATATCTGACAGTGAATTGGTTTCTCCATTGATTATAGTCCCTAAGAAAAATGGGAAATGGAGAGTGTGTGTAGATTACAAAGTCTTAAATAAAACCACTCAAGAGGATCACTTTCCCTTGCCATTCATTGATCAGGTGTTAGATAGTTTGTCAGGGAAGAAATTCTTCTCCTTTTTAGATGGTTTTAGTGGGTATAATCAAATCAAAATTGCACCCCAAGACCAAGATAAGACCACTTTTACTAGTCCCTGGGGAACTTTTGCCTATAGATTTCTCCCATTTGGACTATGTAATGCACCAGCAGCCTTTCAAAGAGTAGTTATAGGAATCTTCTCTGATATGCTTAATGACTCTATGGAGATATTTATGGATGACATTACCCCTTATGGTGTGTCTTTTGAGGATGCATTACAAAAGTTGAGAAAGTACTTAAACGTTGTGTGCAAGCTCACCTTTCCTTAAGTACTAAAAAATGTCATATGATGATGAATGAAGGAATTGTACTTGGACATTTTATTTCATTTCAAGGAATTTAGGTAGATCCATCCAAAATACAGGTAATTCAGAACCTTCCTATTCCTAGAACACAAACTGATGTGAGAAGTTTTTTAGGACAGGCAGGATACTACAGAAGATTTATCAAAACTTTTTCCAAAACAGCTTCTCCTTTGTTTTTGTTACTTATGAAAAATGTTGAATTCAAGTGGACTAATCTTTTCCAGGAAGCATTTGATGAACTCAAGCATTAGTTATCTACAACTCCTATTTTAAGGGGACCTCATTAGGCATTTCCCTTCCATATATCCTCTGATGCTTCAGATACTGCAATTGGAGCTATCATTGGACAAGAGGAAAACCATCTTCCTTATGCTATCTACTTCATTAGTAAGAATATGACTCCTGCTGAGCTTAATTACACAGTTACTGAAAAGGAATTTTTAGTAGTCATTTATGCCATTAGTAAATTTTGACATTAAATTACTGGTTACTCTACTTTTGTCCATACTGACCACTCAGCTATTAAGTATTTAATGAACAAATCTGTCACAATTGCTCGAGTCACCAGGTGGTTATTTTTATTACAAGAGTTTTATATTACAATTGTAGATCGACCAGGTAAAGAAAATGTGTTGCTGATTTCCTTTCTTGCTTAAAAGCTTATGATAATACTCTAGTAGATGATTCCTTTCCTGATGAATACTTATTTCTAGTATCTGCTCACTCACCTTGGTATGCAGACATTGCCAATTATCTGGTTGTAGGGAAATTACTATCACACCTATCACATCGAGAGAAAAGAAAGATCATTCAATGAAGTGCTCGGTATAGCTGGATAAGTGGGTGTCTTTTCTACACAGGACTTGATCATGAGATCCGAAGATGCATTAGAGAAGATGAGGTTTATGATACACTAAAAGCTTGTCATGTTGGCCCTTGTGGAGAGCATTTTGCTGATAAGAGAACGTCACATAAAATTCTCAGGATCGGTTATTATTGGCCCTCACTCTTCAAGGATGCAAAGAAATATATTCGAGCCTGCGATAGCTGTCAACGAATGGGTCAACCTAATCATAGAGATGAAATGCCATTGAATCCCCAAGTAATACTTGAAGCATTTGAAAGATGGGCCTTAGATTTTGTAGGGCCCATTAATCCTCCATCCAATCAAAGAGTTTACATATTGGTTTGCACAGATTGTATGACTAAATGGGTGAAGGCTAAAGCACTCCTTAGAGCTAATGAAGAAGTTGTTTTAGCTTTCCTATTTGAAGAAATATTTGTTAGATTTGGAGTGCCTAGAGAGCTAGTTACAGATGGAGAACCTCCTTTCAATTCTCATGGTTTTAAAACAACCCTCCAAAAATATCATATTCATCATAGAATGACTACACCATACCACCCCCAAGCCAATGGAAAGGTGGAGAGTACAAATAAAGTTATAGAAGCCATTCTAACAAAAACAATGAAGGAGAACAGAAAGGATTGGTCTCAAAGACTCCCTGTAGCACTATGGGCTTACAGAACTACCTAGAGAAATACTACAGGATTTTCTCCCTATGAATTGGTTTACGGTCAAAGTGTTGTTTTTCCTGTGGAATTTGAAATTAAAACCTTAAGAATTTCTTTAGTTGTTAACCTTGATTTGACTAATGCACAGACAACTAGGTTACAGCAGCTTCAAGGATTAGATGAAAAGAGGTTAGATGCCATTCATCAAAAAACTATGATCCAACAACAAAGAACAAAGTGGCATGATAAAATCATCAAGCATAAGTAGTTCCAAGAAGGTAATTGGGCTTTATTGTATGATTCTCAGTTTGAAAATTTTCAAGGGAAACTATGTACAAGATGGCTAGGACCTTATGAAATAGATACTGTTTTTCCCAATGGAACAGTAAGGCTCCTAACAATTGTTGACTCTAGAACACCATTATTAGTAAATGGTAATTGGCTCCATTTGTACCAGCGACTCATTTCCAAAGAGGATTTTAAGGCCACTTGCATGGAAGATTCACATTATCTCTTTTTGGGGGAGCCTTTTGCCCCTCATTGCATTTAATTTCTGCATTGTATTTCTAGCATTAGATTAGATTTCTTAACTAATAATCCCTGTCAAGGTTTGGCATGTTACAATTGATTATTTTGCAGATTCCAGATTTAGGAAAGGCTTATTGGAAAGGACAATCCTACTACAAGCAGATCCAAGCTTCATCTTGTGAAGCAATGTTCATCTCAATCTATCCATAGTTCATTTCCCCATCCTCCAGGAACATTTCCATCATTAATTCCCCTTATTTCTTTTCCCATTTTTCCCATCACTCTTCAACAACATTTTTCCCTATTTCTCCCATTGTTAAAACAACACTCTTTAGCAACATTTTCCCTTGTTTTTCCCATTGATGAAACAACACTCTTCAACAACATTTTCCCTATCTTTTCCTTTGCTAAAACACGACCCTTTACCCATTTTCCCATTGCTAAAACACGACCCTCTACCCATTTTCCCGTTGTTGAAACATCATTTCTTTTCAAAGACATCACCTTACAACACTTTCCGTCATGAAAATCACTTTCTTCCATTATTTTTATGCGAATTATGTCCTTTCACTGCCTTCTCCTATGATTATACAGAACTCTAATATAATATCCCTCATGTTTCAAAAGCTTCTTCCATGACTATTGCTGATCTATTATGAATGAGCACTATACTTTTCGAAATATGAATTAAAGGTAAACATGAGGTATGTAAATATTATGTGTAAGTACAATTAAACTATGGTTAAATGAGAAGATTACATTCATCATTAACACAATCCCCGTACATTTAAAGTCATTATTTCAGCCGTATTTGGGGGGGAATACTGGAACTATACGCCATCATTTCACAGCAAGCCAATTACCGTCATTTTTCTTAACCATTATCTTGTCTTATTACCTTGCCCCTTCGCTGTTACTCCATGTTCTCATTCACAAAATTTACTCTGTTTGAAGTACAGTAACTTGGTTTTTGACTGTGCATTTTACCAAAGCCGGTTAACTATGGGAGGACCTGCTATTCAACATGAGCTCGGCTCGATAGCTTTGCTTGAATTATATCCAGAAGCGTATCATATTTTTCAGTAGTCAGGCTGGATAGGATATTTTCAGAGGCTTCAGGAATTTGATCCACAACAGGTCCTTGAATTTGCACGAAATCTACAGGAAGATCATTCTATTGTCCAGGGAGTTCGAATTCCAGTCTCAGAGGGTGACATAGCACAGGTTTCAGGTCTGCAGGTCACTGGCACTGGATGGTTTAATAGCAATCATATTATTCTGAATGCACAACTAGATTTTCTTCTGCCAAGAGAAAAAGTCGAGCCCAAAGGCCGGGGTGTCCAACTTCGCTCATTATTACCTCCATGGCCGAAGGTTGCTGAATTCGTCAAAAATTACCTTACTTGTGAAGGTCGCTACCAGGTAGTCTATCAGTATGATTTTGTCTTATTGAATCATATGAGACATGGTCGACTGTTAAATATTCCTTATTATTTACTTGGGTGTCTAAAGAATATGTCACATTACTGTAGATAGGTAAAATTCCCACTCCTTTCCCTCACCCATCACCGTCTTGTTCAGGTATTGATTTAGAGGGGTTTTTCTCAGCAAAACACTCCTCTAAACAATCCACGTCTAGACCTTGAGCAAGCTGCTGAAATTCCTCAAGAAGCTACTGAAATTCCTCAAGAAGCTGCTAAAATCCCTCAGCCACTTGCTGAAAATCCTCAAGAAATCCTTGAATATCCCCATGAAAAGCAACCAGGGAACATCCATGACCCTCCATAAATTCAACCAGCAAAGCCAATTGATCCAATTTACCCTCCCACTATAGCAATCCATCCCACAATTTAGCAGAATCATCTAATTCTACTGTTCATATCCCTAGTGATGATTCTGAAGATAACCTCCCCCTCTCTATTCTAAAAAGAAAAAGGAAAACTAAGACTGTTATCCTATGAAGAAAATGAATGAGGGCCTCAACCAAAGTAGCTACCATTTGTAATAGCCCTCCCCCTCAGAAAGAACCCACTCATAAAAGGAAACTTACTACTCTCCCCACCGTTTTACCCCGAAGAAGAATGAGGACATCAACTTAAGCGGCAATTGTTGCCACTATCCTAAATTCTCAACCTATTCATCTAAAACTACATACCCCACCACAATCCCAAGTCCCAGAATCTTTACCTGTCTCACCCTCAGGCACTAAAACACAAGAACTAGATGCCCAGGATTTTACGACATCATTTCTTTCAGAGCAAGTAGCTACCACACAAGAACCAGCTACTCATTCAGTAGCTGAAACACAAGAACTAGCTATAGTTGCCACACAATAACCAGCTACAGCTGTAACACACGAACCAACTACTGATATATAGAATCTAGATGCCCATGATGCTGCACATCACGTAGCTGTTACATAAGAACTAGCTACTCATTGAGTAGCTCCCACACAAGAACTAGCTACTGAGACTGTGACTGTTACACAAAGCCCAGTCACCTTGGCTTTCGTTTTACAGGAAAATGAGTTTCTAAAATCAGAACTCGAAGTTTATAAGCAGGAATTGGTAATGGAAACGGAAGCCTATGAAAAAGACCTTAATTTGTACATTTTAGCTTATGCAGCATCCACGACTGAGAAAAATATAGAGAAATATCAGTATAAGGAATATATGTGCGGCTAATGCGGTAACATTTATCATCAAGCAGGGTATAAAATAGTTGAAATTCCATTGTCTAGAGCCTCCCCTGCATTCACATCTTTTGCAATCAAAGAGAAACGCCCTACTGCCACACAAGAACCAATAGGGCCTTCAATTTTTTTTGAAAAATAAGCCAAACCACAAATACCTCAGCCTACCACTCGTAGTACTGAAACACAAATTGAATCTTCAGATAAGCACCAAATAATGGACAAGTGGAAGAAAAATTATGTTATTTCGCAAGATAAGATCTTGCAGGAGCATAAATTACTCTGACAAAATCATATATATTAAAACTGGGAAGCCTTGGAGCAAGTACTCCAACATTCTCGCTCCTAGAAGAAAGAGAATAAAGAGCTAAAATGTAAACTGCTCCTTATGTTTGATTTGGTTCATAAATTATTAGCTACTAGGAAACCATCTTCCAATTATTATCCTTTTCTTGTAGAAATCTTAGTGTTCTTTCAAATAAAGGCAATTAAAAATGGAAGATCTCATGAAGTATCTACACCCGAACAATTTCTGAAAACTTTTGCAGAAGCATCCATTAGTGATCAACATTTGCTCTGTGAGTTGTATCTCCACAATGAAGCTATCCTTGAAAATAGGAAGATCAATCTTAACCCTTTGGTTGGTGATGTTCAGTTCAGGGCATTTGCCTCATTCCTTGCTAATCAGATCACATGGCAGAGTGCCTTTCTTACAGCAAGTCATAATGAGGACAACCATCTCCTGTGGATTCAACCAGAACCACAAAATCTCGATATTTTTATTGGAGAGTATCATCAATTTTTGAAAAAAATAGGGATGGTTGGACACACCAGGCAACTACAAGCAACAATGCTACAAGACTTCCAACACCTTGTTAAGACCAAGGCAGCTGCTACCTTAAGAGCGAACAACTTATTCTGGCAATAGTATTCTAAGGAAACGTAGGAGTATAGCCCCTTCAGTTCCCCTAATTTTGAAGCAGCAATCTCAAGGGTACTCAATTATATTAGATGTGTTCAGCAATGTGCTGAAAAGTGGATAGGGTATCATTTTCATTTTCCTATTCTATGGATGCCAACACAAGAATATAAGGCTCATTACAAGTTGACTAAAAAGGAAGAAGCAACAACATGGTAGAGACTGCAAAATGTGCAAGGGTTCAGAGATCTAACTGACATTATCGTCTATAGTTACTACTTAAGTAATTTGTACTCTAAGGCCCAATACTCGGACTCTGATTCAGAGTGAAGTTGCATGAGGACATGTAACCCTTTCAGTTGGGGGGGATGTTAGGACCCTACATTGTAACTTTTTACTTATATATTCTACTATCATTCCACCCTTTTTCAATCCATATTTAAAGTCTATGTTATTACTTTAATCCATTTTCCAAAGGTATATAACATTTCTTCTCATTACTATATGTTTAATTTGTTTTACATATAATTTTACATTACTTTCATAATTAATCATTGATCGGAAATATATAGTTGCTGAAACAGTCTGAAGGCTGCAGATTTATCATTGCGGTCTACATTGCTGAAACAGTTAGAATAGTGCGCAAATCCTGTTGCTGAAATAGCCTGTGCTTTGCATTTTAGATTTGACAGCAACAAGAAGATATTATTGAAGGAGTTGTTACACTGGCTGCAACAACTACATTTCAAAGTTGGCATTGTCACAACCATTGTAACAACATTTTGTTAATGGAAGAAACAATTATCCTATTTTAGCATATCGGGTTAAGAATAGGATTTATAATGTAATCAAATGTATAATAGATGTCTCCTATTTAAATAGAGGAGACATCAGCATTAGAGGGGATGGACAGGCTACGGTAAGGTCTTGCTGAAAGTAAAAGAACTCAAATCTTTTGGTAATATGATACATTGACAGATGAATAAAATATTGTTATGAGCAGTCCTTCTTAGTTCCTTTCCTGGGGAATCTTGTGAGAAGGAAAGGGCCCACCTTCCTCACAAGATTCACCCATTAATTTCTATAGTGTGTTAAGTGTTATTCTTTTCCATTCATGCCTTGTTAAACTCTGTTTGCTGAAATTACTTATGCATTATTGGAATTCTGTATTTATTGCTGAAACTCTATTTCTATTTAATTATTGCATTGTTTTCATAAATTCATTCATAGGTAATCAGTGATTGTTTTAATTGGTAATCTGGTTTACAGAGTGAGTTTGTGAAGCATGGTAATCAGAAACAGGTGCTGAAGATTCCTGCTTGGGGAATAGGGTCCTGTTCTCTATTATAGCACAATTAGTCTTTTCCTCTGCAGATTGATTCTTTTTCCTAGATTGTTCTTTTTAACGTAATCCAGGATTCTTTTGATAATTGTCTATAATAGAAAGATTGTTCCTTCTGTAACTCAAAGCAGAACTTCAACAAGGTGTGATTAGTACTACAACTTTTCATCGCTTTTGGGATTGAGCATATACAGTGTGTAATTGCCTTTGAAACAAACAGACTTCCCTGGGTTGACAATTCATGTAGCACTTGGTTGTTTAAATTAATTGTAGAAATTTCTGTTTTCCCACCCCGGTTTTCAGTTTCACCTTATTTCTCCCATGTAGTTAAATGCCCTTTCCCATAACCATCCATTTAACAAGCTGAAAAAATAAATATTGCTGAAAACACAAATTCTGGAAATTTTACAGAATGCTGGAAATTGCAGAAATAAAAATCAGCAGTAATAAACAGCCTTTAAAACACATTTAAACACTGAGATTTTTGGTCAACTTGACCCTAGAAAAACCCCCTACAACTCTTGGGGAAAACCAGTTCGAGAGCTCTTCTTTATTTCTGAAAATGCCTTTTTACAGTGAGAAATTTTCAGCAAAAATCAGCAAGCAAATTTACAACTTATCTCGATTTCTGAGCCTCACAGCCCACTAGAAATTTCCAAACAGCAACACAATGTTGTACGACCACTGTACGGACGGTACAGACACCTGTACAGATGGTACGGACGGCTGTACGGACAGGCTGTATGGACGGTATGGACAGGCTGTACGGACCTCGATTTTTGTGCAGAAAATCAGCTGCCTCGATTTCTGTGCAAAAACAAATCTGCCTTTTACTGTTTGCTCAACAAAAATATGCCTTTTACTGCTTGTACATTCAGCTGTAAGGATTTGCTTAAATGCTATCTTGGTATGTGTGCCAAGCTGCTGCCTCCTTCTCCTCCTTGTCCAGAAATCTCCCTTGCTCTCTTGCTCTCTCTCTCTCAATCTGCTCATGAAAGAATGAATGATATTTTCCTCCTTTTCCTCCCTTAATCCAACCCTAAGTGACTTTTGGGTGATCCCTAAATCCAATCGCTGAAATAGATTTAGATCAATGGCTGAGATTAAATGCTCATTTAAATCTCACTTTCTATTTTTTAATTCACCCCACTTTAATAAAGACCCACTTAGTCATTTATTTCCAAAGTCACTTTTCCTTTCTAATTTTTCATTGACTTTATAAAAGTCACTTTAAAATTAGACTTAGTAACTTTATCACTTAAAGTCACTTTTAAATTAGATTTAACTTTATAAAAATTATAAAGTTACTTTAGGAGAAAAATTAAATTCTTTTGGACACTTTTCCTTAGGCCAAAGATCAAAGCCTAAGGGAACCACCTGTCCTCCGGTACCAAATTTCAACACTCCCTCTTACTGAGGAAGGTGTTCCTCACCACACCCATCTTGTCTCTAAAGTAGACATGCTTGCCCCGTGGTAAGGCTTTGGTAAGAATATCTGCAACCTACTCATGAGTGGAAATATACTCAAGCTTCACAGCTCCCTTCTGAACATAGTCTCTGATGAAATGATATCTGATCCCGATATGCTTTGACCTGTCATGAAATACTGGATTCTCTGTGAGTTTAATGCAACTCTGATTATCACAGTAAATCACTGAAGGTCTCAACGGCTGACCAAATAAGCCAAACAACATCTTGCGAAGCAAGATGGCCTCACAACTAGCTAGACTAGCTGCCATATACTCTGCTTCCATTGAACTCAGTGCTACTGACTGCTGCTTCCGGCTGAACCATAACACTACTGCTGAACCCAACCCAAAACAGCACCCTGAAGTGCTCTTCCTATCAGAAGCACAACCTGCCCAATCAGAATCAGTGTATCCTGCCAATCTCACTCCATCTCCCTGCCTGTAGTCCAGACCATAATCCACTGTCCCCTGCAAGTACCGCAAAATGTGTTTTGCAGCCACCTAGTGAACCTTCCTAGGCTCACACATAAACTGACTCATCGTGTTGACTGCAAAACAGATATCTGGTCTAGTGTTGACCAAATATATCAAGGAACCAATCAGCTGCCTGTACAATGTGGGATCCACCAACTCGGAATTCGAAGCATGAAGCTTCTTCCAGTTGGTGATCATCGGTGTCGACATGGGTCTACAATCCTCCATGTGGAATCTGCTAAGGATATCCACAATATACTTCCCCTGCCCCAGGAAGAAATTCCCCTCCTCCTGCCACACCTCCAAACCCAAAAAGTAATGCATCAAGCCGATGTCCTTCATCTCAAACTCCGCCGCAAGATCTCTCTTGCAGTGCTCTATGAGTCTCTCTGCACCTGTAATGACCAAGTCATCCACATACAACACCAGAATTAGAGGCTCCTCACCAATCACAATAAAGTAAAGGTTCGGATCTGCCTCACTCTTTGTGAAACCCATCCCTTGCAAATATGTATCTATCCTGGAGTACCAAGCTCTAGGAGCTTGCTTCAGGCCATAAAGGGCCTTCTTCAGTCTGCACACATGGGACTCCTTCCCATGCACCTCAAAGCCCTGTGGCTGCTCAATATACACCTCCTCCTGTATGAAACCATTGAGAAATGCGGTCTTCACATCCATCTGGTGGATCTTCCAACCCATCTCTGCTGCTATCGATATAATGGAGCGGATCGAAGTATATCAAGCCACGGGAGCGAAGGTCTCCTCATAATCAACTCCCTCTACCTGGGAGAACCCTCTAGCCACAAACCTTGCTTTGAATTTCTCAATGCTTCCATCTACAGCATGCTTTACCTTGTAAAGCCATCTGGAAGTAACCACGGATTTGCCCTCAGGCCTCGACACCACATCCCAAACATCATTCTTCATGATAGAAGAATACTCCTCCTGCATGGCCTCTCTCCAGACCTGCTGGCTAGCTGCCTCCTCATAGCTAGAAGGCTCAGAGTCAAGGATGCTGGTAACCATCGCCATATAACTACAAAACCTCTCAGGTGGTCTACTCTCTCTGACCGGCCTCTTCGGCTCAGCAACAAATGTGGCATCTCTCAAGGTGTCCTGAAGTCACTTGGGCTTCCTCTTCCCTGAGCATACTTCTCCCATAGGAGAATGAAACTCCTCCTCCTCATCACCATCAGTAGCCTGAACTCCTGACTGTCTGTCTCCTGTCCTCCTGCCTGCACCTGAACCTGTAGAAGCTGAGGTACCGTGTGAACTGTCCATCAGTGGACTCCCTAGTGAACTGCTCTTTGAACTGCTCTGCATGCTGCCCGGAGCACCATCCCTCTAGCTCGGCGAGCCACTGCTCACTGATGGACCTGACATCCTCATAGATGTACCTTCTGATCCTCCTGATCCCTGCCCAGTGGATCCCTGCAACTGACTCAACTGCTGCTGAGGGTCTGGCTGATCCAGATACTCTAACTCCCGTGACCTCGTAAAGGCCCTGTCCTCCTCGAACTTCACATCCCGTCTGACAACAACTCTCCTCTGTGTAGGAATGTAAATCCGAAAGGCCTTTGAGGTCTCACTGTAGCCCACAAAGATACCCTTCTCTGCGGTGGGCTCTAGTTTGGTCCTCTTCTCCTTGGGTATGTAGGAGTATGTAATGCATCCAAAGATATGAAGATGACCAATATCAGGCTTCTTCCCAGAGAAAGCCTCCTCCGGAGTCATGTGCCCCAAGGCACGATGCAGACTCCTGTTCTGCAAGTAAACAGCTGTGTTGCAGGCCTCTGCCCACAAAAACAATGGCAACCCCTGATCATGTAACATGGCTTTGGCAGCCCCTATGATGGATCTGTTCTTCCTCTCTGCAACCTCGTTCTGCTGGGGGTTGTAAGGAACAGTGAACTCCCTCCTAATGCCTGCCTCCACACAATAATCAACAAACTCTCCAAGGGTGTACTCTCCTCCATTGCCCGACCTCAGGGACTTGATCTTCCGACCTGTCTGTGTCTCCACAAGAGCTCTGAACTCCTGAAACCACTTGAAGACCTCACTCTTGGTCTTCAAGAAATAAATCCAGGTCCTCCTGGAGTGATCATCAATGAATAAAACATAGTACTCATATCCACTCAAGGAAACATGAGACATCCAACCACTCACATCAGAATGAATCAAATCAAGTATCCCAGTCGCTCTATTGTCACTGCTGGGAAAAGGGGATTTGGTAAACTTGCCCATCGCACAACCTCTGCAAGTATCAAAGTGATCAGTACTGAAATCTGGCACACCTGTAGTGATCTCCCGCAATGTCCTCAAGGCTCCATGATACATGTGTCCCATCCTGCGGTGCCAAATCTCACACAGCTCAGAACTGTTAGCTCTGTTGTCGGTACTACTGCTCAATTCCAACAGGGGCTGGAATGCAAACTTGTACACCTTTGCATGGTGTACACCTATCACTCTAGTTGAATCAGCTGGAGCGCCCCTGCGATACATCAACACCTGTCCTCCCCTGAACAGTACCTCATATCCTCTGTCCTCCAAAGCTGAGACGGATATGAGGTTCTTCCTCATCCCTGGCACATAAAGAACATCTGACACTTTCAAGGGAGGTTTGGACTCCCTCTGAAATGTCAGTGTCCCCACCCCGACTGCTCTAACAACTCTGTCATCACCAAGTACTACCTCAATATCAGTGCCACTCTCTGAAAGCTCTGAGAAGTACTCCCAGACTCCTGTCATGTGACGTGAAGCCCCACTGTCCACATACCAGATACCTGAAGATGCTCCGCTAATCGAGGGAAAAGCATGCTCCCTCTGAACCTGTGTGGCAAGTGATCCTGCACTAGAGGACTCACACGTAGTGAACGCAAACTCCCAGTCAAACCGACCTGCAAAGTCCTCAATCTCTGCTGAAGCTGCCACGTCCTGGTTCTTCCCCTTCTTCTTCTTCTTCTTCTCCAGACACACAACTGCATAGTGTCCTATCTTCTGACAATTCCAACACTACACCTTGGAATAGTCCTTCTGTGTGTTTCCCTGTTTACCTTTACCTTTGTCTTTGCCCCCACCACCGCTTGTGGAAGCCTACTTCTTCCCTTTGCCTTTCTTGCCTCCTACCACCAGTGCTACATCCTCATCCTGCTCAACTGGCTTGGCTGCCCTAAGCTGACCTTTCCTGATCTCTGTCTGAATGCAATCATCCCAAAACCTCTCCCATGTGGGAAGGGTCTCACGTGCACAAACCCCATCAGCAAAGTTCAACCATGAACGGGGGAGGTCATTCACTGCAATCCGCACCAACTCAGTGGGTGGAATGGCCTCTCCAATCACTGCCAACTCATCTCTCACATTAGTAATCTTTGTGAGATATCCAGCTGCACTATCATTACCCATCTTAATGTTCTTCAGCTTCTCCTTCAGGACCATTTTTCGGTTCTCATTGGTACTCTGGTAGAGATTGGACAATGTTGTCCACATCTCATGGGCATTGCTCTTTCCTCTCACATGAGGAATGCAATGGTCTTTGATTCCGTCTAGAATCAGCCTCTTACCCTTGTTGTTTTTTTATTATAAGCGGTCAACTGAGTAGCATCAGTAGGCACAACAACAGGGTTTTGTGTGGTATGTACCATGATATCTCAGACTTCTGCCTCCTCAAAGATACTCTGCATTCTCTCCTTCCAAACGCTGTAATTTGTATGCCCATCCAGCCTATCCTCTACCCTCAATCCCAATGACATCTTGTTGTCCTAAAACTGAAAAATAGCACTGTTGTGATAAAGATAAAACTGCTGTTTATGAAAAATCAGCTTGCTGGAATTTTTCCTTTTGTTGTCCCAAACTACCCTTCAGAATTCAAGCTCTGATACCATGTAGAAATTTCTGTTTTCCCACCCCGGTTTTCAGTTTCACCTTATTTCTCCCATGTAGTTAAATGCCCTTTCCCATAACCATACATTTAACAAGCTGAAAAAATAAATATTGCTGAAAACACAAATTCTGGAAATTTTACAGAATGCTGGAAATTGCAGAAATAAAAATCAGCAGTAATAAACAGCCTTTAAAACACATTTAAACACTGAGATTTTTGGTCAACTTGACCCTGGAAAAACCCCCTACAACTCTTGGGGAAAACCAGTTCGAGAGCTCTTCTTTATTTCTGAAAATGCCTTTTTACAGTGAGAAATTTTCAGCAAAAATCAGCAAGCAAATTTACAACTTATCTCGATTTCTGAGCCTCACAGCCCACCAGAAATTTCCAAACAGCAACACAATGCTGTACGGCCACTGTACGGACGGTACGGACGGCTGTACGGATGGTACATACGGCTGTACGGACTGTACGGACAGGCTGTACGGACTGTACGGACAGGCTGTACGGACCTCGATTTTTGTGCAGAAAATCAGCTGCCTCGATTTCTGTGCAAAAACAAATCTGTCTTTTACTGTTTTCTCAGCAAAAATCTGCCTTTTACTGCTTGAACATTCAGCTGTAAGGATTTGCTTAAATGCTGCCTTGGTATGTGTGCCAAGCTGCTGCCTCCTTCTCCTCCTTGTCCAGAAATCTCCCTTGCTCTCTTGCTCTCTCTCTCTCTCAATCTGCTCATGAAAGAATGAATGATCTTTTCCTCCTTTTCCTCCCTTAATCCAACCCTAAGTGACTTTTGGGTGATCCCTAAATCCAATGGCTGAAATAGATTTAGATCAATGGCTGAGATTAAATGCTCATTTAAATCTCACTTTCTATTTTTTAATTCACCCCACTTTAATAAAGACCCACTTAGTCATTTATTTCCAAAGTCAATTTTCCTTTCTAATTTTTCATTGACTTTATAAAAGTCACTTTAAAATTAGACTTAGTAACTTTATCACTTAAAGTCACTTTTAAATTAGATTTAACTTTATAAAAATTATAAAGTTACTTTAGGAGAAAAATTAAATTCTTTTGGATACTTTTCCCTAGGCCAAAGATCAAAGCCTAAGGGAACCACCTGTCCTCCGGTACCAAATTTCAACATTAATAAGCAATTAAAGTGACCAAATTTGTCTAGGAGAGCATACATGCGAAGAATTTCCAGCTGAGAACAACATGAAGCATGAAAATAAACAAATTTCTAAAGGTCTCAATTATAAAATTTACCCATGCGGCTTATCCAAAGGCAACAATTATCTATCGTGTGACTTTTTCTTCAATAGTAGCATGGTCAATTACGAATCAATAGTCCGAGACCACTTCACACACTTGGAAGATGGGATTCCCTAACATGTTCCATTCAAGTAAATTTTAATTTGAGTTGACCTAAATATGTGCAGCCCCTAGGGATCCTCTTGTCCTACTCATAAGTCATTTTCACATTAAAGGACCAAGAGAGGGAAGAGTGATTTAAAATTCTATATAAACAAGCCATTAGAAGACCAAAATGAAGGCAATGTTGTGCTGGAAAAATTTATCTCAAGCAATCCTGCATTCCATTGTTGGTCAAGAAGTAAAGAATTGTTATGTTGGCCAAATTGTTTCTCAATAATCCAACATTATAGTGTGAAGAGGATTCCACCATTGAGAGGGCCTTGATACTTCCTTGAGAGAGAGGAGAAGCTTACAAAAAGAGTGAGGAAAGGAAACTTCGTGTTGAGGATTTTGAGCACCATTTCTCAAAGAATTATTTGCAACTATTTAGTATTCATCTATTCTATTCATTTTTGAGTTTCAATAGTCAATAAAGGGAGCCTTTTTCCATTACTTTGTTGACTTGTTTTCTTGATCAAGAATTGTTTATGTGTTTATTCCTTAGTTTGTTGTTTTTTTATGTATGCATTGTCTTAACCATTTAATAGTTCTTTTCTTACTCAAGTTTTTCCACTAACAACAACCAATTCTATCTGTGATTTATTTGTAGGGAACAACCCACTGCTAAGACAATGTCTTTCGGTACCCCATAGCAACAAAAATACCAACACAATTGCAATTTTCTAAAGTGAGTGGATTCCCTCAATTTAAACCTTGTGTAAATTAGAATAGTGAATTTCTTACATAAATATAAATTTCTTAGTTCTATAAGGGAATCTACGTTTTTTAATTGGAGTTTTGATGATTTAGCATGCTTGGTCATGTGGCACATTGTAAAAGAGACAAGTAATTAGCCTGAGATATTACATAATTTCTAAAAGAGAGACAAATTTAGATTTATGAGAGGATTATTAGTTAGATTTTCCTTGATGTAACAAAGATATTTTTATTAGTTAAAGGTCATAGAGGATGAGCTAAATAAGGAAATAGATAATAGAGAAGAGGAAACCAAGAGAGGCTAAGGGCCAAAGGAGTTTTGATAGGAAGAGTGGAGAGGGCCCACTATTGTGTCATCAGATCATATTAGACATCTCTTTTGTTAATATGAATCATGTGTTATTGTCCTCAATTTGTTTCTAATATTGATGATTTTAAATTATAATTTATCCCCTATGAATGTTAAGTCTATGTAAATCATGATTTTTGTGTTGGTGTGAATTCAAGACTTTGTGTGTAGACAATTGAGTCCTCACGAGTAAAGAAAGGTATTCATGAATAGTTCGTAATGAGATAAGTTTGAGTGAAAGGTATTAATGAACCAAAGTGGTTGAAATAAAATGAACAGAGGGATCCCTATGTAATGGTGATAAAAAAAAGTGAACCAAGAGAATATCCTTAACTATGGGTCAAGCAGAGCATATGTAGAGAAGACACCCGTCCTCAATCCAAATCCATGCCTCCAAAAGAGTTAATACTCGAAGAAAACCATACATGGGTGGATTGTGGGATCCTTGAACCAACATTCTAGATAAATGAAGGTAAATCCGAGCATATTAGCAGATATACAAGTTGAAAAGTGTATCTAAGTTGTGAACAATAGTGAGGTGAGTTGCAAATGCCAAATGGGAAAATTGAGACTTGTCTAAAAAAAAATCGAGCAGGACCCACATCCAATCTAATGATACATTCTATTGATTTAGATTAGAGGAAAAATTGGATTGGTTTTTCCATGAGTTGGTTCTTGTTTCAGATATCCTCCCTTATTGACCCATGAAAAACCAAGGAGCTTGAAATAAACCTAGGCCATAGATAGGGACCCACCTACTGTAACAAACCCTGGTGGGTTTCCTATGTAAATACAAATAAAACCACGATCATGGGACATGTATTCCAAGTTGAATGTTGGGTAAAATATAGTGATGGGGACCACTGGTGATTAATTAATGGCTATGGAAATTGGCAAAGGCGTTAGCAAAGGAATAGTGGCGTTAATTGACATTTTATTTATGAGATAATGGAAAATAGGAGAAAAGGAAGGTGAAAGGCCACATAGTTGCAAGTGAGAAAAATTGAAGGAAAAATAGAGGAAAATGATGAAGATAGAGGTCTCAATGATAAAAAGGATTTTGAGGATCGATTCATAGCTTTTGACAGTTCTATGATGCAACTCTCTCTCTATTCTCTCATTCTCTTATACTCTTGCATACTTAGAGTTTCTTAGATAATCCTTGGAGCACTATAACATACTTGGATTTCTAGAAGGAAAATGGAATTAGGAAAGTGTAAGGGAACAAGTGGATCAACAACTAGAGTTTGATTGCTTTACAGGTAATAGGTTGCATGCATGTTTTCCTTGTATATTTATGGATGCATGGTATATGAAAGCAATTAAATGCTTATGTGTTCTCATTAGCATTAGGATTTTCCTGGATTAAAAGTGGTTTTAGCCTTGCCTTTCCGTTTCCTAGATAGCCATTGTTTTGTGGGTTTTCCACTTGATTGTTTTCTAGTTGGTACTCATAATTCCTTATGGATGTGGTCTGGGAAAAATTCTCTGGAAGCCCTGGAACAACTTGGGTTGAGTTACTAGTCTTGGAGCATAGGTTGGGATAAACGCAATAAAGCCCTTGGTGGATTGAGTTACTAGTCCCTGGAGCGAGGTTGGACATATGCTCTAGAGCCCTAAAAGGATGTGGATTGGGACCCTAGTTCATAGAGCCCTGGACAACTTTGGTAGAGATTGATCTTGTTTGTGTCAATGATGTTCAAAAATGAGGTGGAATCATTGGTTGAGGGTTGAGGTGGTTTGGCCTCTAGAATCCCTGGTTTGGTTTTGCTCAGTTTATTCCATGAGATACAACATTCATGTTTGGAATATGGTGCGAGGGTGATTTTCTTAAAGATGTATTTGGTTCAACCCAATCTATAGTCAGGTGGTATGTGGAAGTCCCTAACTTGGTTGGATTTTTCATCATTTAATAAGATATATTTTCGTGTTTTATTCTACTAGCACTTTTACTTGTTATTATGTGGATTTGATGGTTGTTCTATCATGGTTATTATTCTAGTTATAAGTTGATTATAAGCATGGTTCCATAATAGGTTCTAGCTATGGATCTTGATATGTTTTGATTAATTGATGAATGGTTAATGAATGCATGAGCTAACACATGTTATTTCTACTATTATGAGAAGTAATTATACCTTCTTGGTGAATATCAGATAAGTTTTAGACCACTTTGTTCAGATATGTATTCATGAATTGTAGATTACATGTTCACCATATGTTTGATGAAATGACTATCATCGTAAGGCCTGGTTAGGTCAAGTCATTGTTCGAGTTTTTTATGAATGGATTTGTCCTAATGTTATTTATCATTTTGGAAAGTCTTAATGAGTTGTGGGTGGTGTTCTGGCTCCTAGCCTAAAATGGTGGCTCAAAAGTCAGGACTGTACCCTCTGAATTGAATGTTTTGGGCCATAAACACACCCTTACAACCTTATGCATGCATTTGGAGGCCTTCAACCACATGGAGGTGTTTTCATGCATGTGTTTAGTGGTTAAACTATGTGAAAAGGATCTCTGATTCAAGTTTTGGTCACCTGGGCAGGTTCTTTGGCCCCTTTGTGTCCCTCTATCCTTGAGGGATGTTGTGACTTGTCTGTATATGGTCATTTGTAGGCCCTAGTTACTCAACTATGGCTAGGAGGTTGGGTCATGCAGTCATAGTACCTCTCCGTGTCATGTTTACCCTAGCATGATGGTGAAATTAGGTAAATGTGGGAGGGTGGTTACAGGTTGGTATCATAGTAGGTTCCATTCTCTTTGGGTTATATCTGATACCACATGTTGGTATTAGAGATCCTAGGTTTAGCACTTGGACTGGATGGGCGAATGTGTTTTTCATGCATGCATGAAAGTTTTGTATGTGTTTTTTATGCATGTGTTGTGATAGTCATTGTTACAGTTGTGTCATCCTGCAGAGGTTAATGTTGTTGATGTTGAGAAAATTGATATGTGGATTTCATTATATATACACATATTGTGCTAATCCATATTGATTTTGTAGACGAGATAACCTCCCCTAAACTTCACTAAGGTATGTTGATCATGTTTATATTTGGTTTATCTAACATGGTATGTTTGTGGGAAGTAGAAGATCAAATATGACAAGAAAAATGGTGGTGTTGGGTTGTGTTATATTACTTCCATGACTACCCCACCGACAGGGGCATCACAGGGGGGGTGGTAGCCCCCCCTGTACATTGCACAGGGCACTGTCGGGGGGTCACAGGGGTGGTGGCTACCCCCCCTGTCGGGGCATATGCAGGGGGGTGGTAGGTCCCCCGCATGGGGTCGAGGGCGGCACCTGTGGAATTTATTTTTTTTGGACCCTATATTAGGTGGGTAGACCTACCTATGGTTTTGTGCATGGATTTTGCACATGGTTTTGGGCATGATGGTTTTCTGTCCATGGTATTTTATAGATCTGGTCAAGGAACTATGGTTATGTTCTAATCCAGGTTTAATGGATTGGGGTTTATGGATGCTTCGACATGTATATCTATCTATCTATCTATCTATATATATATATATATATATATATATATATATATATATATATATATATATATATATATATCTATCTATATATATGTATATCTATATATATATATATATATATATATATATATATATATATATATATATATGTATTGTAACATTGAAAGGAAAATAATGTAAAATCAATCTAGTAGTCCTGGTTTTGGGATCCAGGGAAAAATCTCTATGTATATCTATTTTATGATTTATGCTCTCATGATTGTTTATTTTCTATTTTTAGAATTCATATGCAGGTAATTTAGGTACAGGGTTAAAACCTACATTTGGTATCAAAGTTGTTGTGTCTTCAAGGAGACACCTTTGTTGTTGAGGGGTTTGTTCTTGGGCCTTTGGCAGACCCTGTTCAGTGGGAGATATGCAGGATCGATTCTTGTGGTGAAATAAGATGATGAGTAGTGGAAAGACAGAGATCGAGCATTTTAATGGTTAGAGTATTGAGTTGTGGAAACTGACGATGGAGGATCTGTTGGTTGATAAATATTAGTGGATTGCGGTAGATCCGGGTACTAAACCAACAACAATGTCAGTTGAAGACCGGGTGATGTTGGATAGAAAGGAAAAGAGAAAAATATGATTGTGTGTCCTAGATTCATTATTTTTGAATGTATCAGTGGAAGCTTTAGTGAAGGCTTTGTGGGACAAGTTAGGGACTTTGTACCAATATAAGTCTCTGGTGAATAAAATGTTCCTATAGAAAATGTTGTATAATCTAAGGATGAAACACAGAGACTTGGTGACAGAGCATCTCAATGCATTTAATACTGTGGTAAGCCAGTTGTTATCTGTTGATATTGAAATTTCAAATGAAGATAAGTGCATCCATTTTTTCTATTCTCTACCAGATTCATGGGATATTATGTTTGTTGCAATAGGTAGCTTGCAATTTGATGAATAGTCTCATTGTTGCTCTCGAAGGAGATGAGAAGGAAAAATATGGAGGGATATAATGGTGATGCCTTGTTTATACGAGTATGGTCCCATAATAGAAACAAAAATAAGTCCTCGATTGGGAGACCTAAATCTAGAGAGAGATCTAAATCTCCAGCAAAACCTGTAAAGGTGTGCTGGAAATGTGGAAGGGAAGGGCACTTCAAAATGGAATGTAAATGTAAAACTCCTAAAAAAGGAAAGGGATCTAATGATGCTCCTTCCATAGAGGTGAAAACCACCTCAAATGAAAGTGGGGATGTGTACTTGGCTTGTTCTTCAAGTACAAATGTAGATCATGAGGCTTGGTTGATTAACTCAGGTGCATCGTTTCATTTCACTCTCGATAGATAGTGGTTCTGTGAGTATTAGAAATATGATGGTGGTAATGTCTTCTTAAGGGATGATAGGAAAGCTAGAATCGTTGGTCGCGGATATGTCAAGTTCAAGTTGCAAGGTGGAAGAATTAGAACACTTCTTGGTGTTTTGGATATTCCTGCATTGGCTAGAAATATGATTTCTAGAAGCAAGTTGGATGATGCAGGTGCAAAAACAGTGTTTGAGAAGGATACCTACAAGATGGTTTGGGGAGAACTACTATTGATGTCGGGAGTTGAGATTGGAACTCTATATAGGCTTTAAGATAGCATTGTTATTGATGGGTACAACAATTCTGGTTTCCTAAAAGTGGAGCAAAAAATCTTGTGGTCTCTCGAGAAAATACCATGTTATGGCATCAAAGGCTTGGACATATTGGAGAGAATGGCCTTTGAATAATTCATGGTAATTTTATGATACAAGGAATCTCTAATTTCTCTCTAGATTTTGATTTCTGTGAAATTTGTGTATATGGGAAGAAAAATCAGGTGAGTTTCCCCTCTCGTGCTCAGAGGGCGAAACAAATATTAGTGATTGTGCACAGTGATGTGTTTGGACCTATGTCGGTTCCATCACTGGGTAAGTATGTGTACTATGTATCATTTATATATGACTTCTCAAGAAATACATGGATAAATTTCCTCAGGAACAAATCTGAAGCCTTTGACAGGTTCAAAGAATTTAAGGCTCTGGTGGAAAACTAGATAGTGAAGAAGATAAAGGTGCTAAGGACAGATAACAGTGGAGAGTTTTGCAGGAAGGAATTTGAAGAGTTTTGTAAGAAGTGTGGTATAGCACTGGTAGAATACTGCTCCATATACACCTCAGCAAAATGGAGTTGCAGAAAGAATGAACAAGATGTTGATGGAAAAGGAAAGAATCATGCTCAGTGTTGCTGGGTTAGGACATGAATTTTGGGTAGAGTTAATGGAGAATGCATGTTGCTTGGTCAACGTATCACCTTCATCAATGTTGGAGGATAACACTCTACAAGAGGTATGGACTAGTAAGAAACCTTCTCCTTCACATCTGAGGGTATTTGGATGTGATACATACGTATATGTTCCAGAGGAGAAAGGAACAAATTTGAATAGTAAATCGGAAGGCATCTTTATTGGGTATAAGGATGGTTTAATAAGCTTTGGAACCCAAAAACAAGGCAGGTTGTGTACAACTGACATGTGGTGTTTAGAGAGGTGAAATATGTTATTAAACATGAAGTCCTACCAAAGGAACTTGAAAAGATAGAGTTTGAGCTAAAGGAGGAAGAATCAGACTCTACAATAGAAGAGGAATCAGAAGATGAAGAGCCACAAACTCCGGCTGTGAGAAGATCAGTTCGAGAAAGAAGGCAACCATAAATGTATATTCCATTTGCTTTCTGTTCAAATTTTTCTTTATCTATTATAGATGATGATCCCAAAATTGTGAGGGAAGCAGTAGATTCAAAGGATGGAAAACTGTGGAAAGAGGCCATGGTTGATGAAATGGAATCTTTGCACAAAAATGAGGTTTGGGAACTGGTGGAGTTGCCGGATGGAAGGAAACCCATTGGCAGAAAATGGGTGTTTAAGAAGAAGATGAATGCATAAGGAAAGGTGGAGAAATACAAAGCTTAGTTGGTAGCAAAAGGTTATTCCCAGGTGCCGAGAATTGATTTTGGTGATATTGTTTCTCCTGTTGCCAAGATAGCTTCTATTAGAATAGTTTTATCTGTTGTTGTTTCTTTTGATAATGAGTTTGAATAGATGGATGTGAAGACAATATTTCTTCACAGGCATCTGGAAGAAGAGATTTACATGAAGCAACCTGAAGGCTTTACGGTGAAGGGTATGAAAGAACTGGTATGCATGTTAAAAAAATCTTTCTATGGGTTAAAATAGTCACCAAGGATGTCATATCAGAAATTTGATACATTTATATGAGGACTTGGATTCACTAAAAGCAAAGAAGATCACTATGTGTATTTTAAATTAATTGTTGACCGTGTTATTTATATGGTCTTGTATGTGGATGATATGTTACTGGTTGGAAATGACAAATAAATTATCTAGGATTTGAAGAGACAAATGTCTTGCAAATTCGACATGAACGATCTTGGTGCTGCAAACTATATTTTGGGCATGGAAATTAAATGAGGTCAGGAAAAGAGGAAGCTTTGGTTAAACTAGAGGAAGTATGTTGAGACAATACTGCAGATGTTTAATATGAAGGAGAGTAAACCTACGAAGGTTCCTATTCCTATAGGTGTAAATTTATCTATTGAAGAATGTCCCAAGACACAGAAGAGGAAGACGACATGTCCCATGTTCCATATGCAAGTGTAGTCAGTAGCCTGTTGTATGAAATGGTCTATACTAGACCAAACATTTCACATGAAGTGAAGCAGGATTTTAGGTATTTGCGTGGCACTAGTGATTATGGTTTGTGCTACCAAGGAAGGCCAAGATTGGACAAAGTTTTGGAAATACATGGCTTTGTTGATGCAGACTGGGTTAGAGATCTGGATCAGAGAAGATCTACAAGTGAGCATGTGTTTAACATATTTGGAGGTGCAGTTAGTAGGATGAGTAAGAGACAATCTATAGTGCAACTTTCAACTACAGAGGAAGAATACATGGCAACCACTCATGCAAGCAAGGAAGCAGTTTGGTTGCAAAGATTGTGTTCAAGTATTGGGTTAGTACATCATGTTATAAGGATATATTGTGATAGCCAAAGTGAAATTTTCATGGCAAAGAACCCTACTTATCATTCAAAGACAAAGCACATTTATGTTCAGTATCACTTTGTGATGGATATGGTTGAGGATAAAAAGGTGTTGCTCATAAAGGTGGACACTTTGAAGAATACTACAGATGCATTAACAAAAGTCTGAGAGCATTGAGAATTTCTCTTGGTGTAGAGAAACAATGGGTGTTTCAGGTATGGATCAATGACTAAGCTCTCCTGTGGAAAGAAAAAAACAAGTGGGAGAATGTTTGGTTGTGTTATATTCTTTCCACGACTACCCCATGCGTTGGGAGGGGGGGTCACAGGGGGGCGGTAGCCCCATGCGCAGGGTCTGGGGAAACGCCCCAGGAAATTTTTTTTTTGGACCCTTTATTAGGTGGGTGGACCTACCTATGGTTTTGTGCATGGATTTCACACATGTTTCTGGGCATGATGGTTTTCTATCCATGGTATTTAGTAGATCTGGTCAAGGGAACTACGATTATGTCTAATCTAGGGTCAATGGATTGGGGTTTATGGTTCTTTGGCATGTATATATATGTATTGTAACATTGAAAGGAGCATAATGAAAAATCAATCTGGTAGTCGCGGTTTTGGGATCCAAGGGAAACTCTCTAAGTATCTTTATTTTATGTTTTATGCTCTCGCAATTGTTTATTTTATATTTTTAGAATTCATATGCAAGTAATTTCTATATAGGTTTGAAACCTACAGGTGGACTACAGTTCACTTGACTCTCCCTATAGGTTAGGTGAGCACCATAGTGATGAGTACTTCCCTGATATAGTAGATACATTGAAAAGTTTGAAAGCAAAGATCAAAATTTGTAAGGCATATAATGATAAGATCATTCAATGACAAGAAATACTTTCCAAGGCATAGGAGAAGCAAGCAAAATTTAATTTAGCGATTCTTTAGATTCTATCATATTTTCAAAGATAGGGATTGATTAATATTAGCCATGGATAGGAGGAAAGGACCAATGGGGCACATGTTAGCAGGTCTAAATCAGGATACAAGTTTGACAGGGATGATATAGTCAAAGATGGTAGGTTCTTAGATACACATGACATGAGGGGTAATGATTGTCGTTTCTATTCTATTTATGGTTCAAAGAGACAACATCATCATCACCATCACCATATTTATAGGAGGAGTGAGAAGAATTACTTTTCAAAGGAGTTCAAGAAATAAAATCCTCCTAAATTTGATGGAAAAATGAAGAAGTGACATGATGCAGAAGATTGGTTGCTTGGGATGAATAAGTTTTTCAGATTACATGATTATTCAGAAAATATGAAGGCCATGATAACTTACTTTCAATCTTAAATAAAAAGCATACATTTGGTGGGAATATGTGAAGAGTTTTAGGGGCATTCGAGAAGAGGAGTTGACTTGGAGTGATTTTGAGAGACTTTTTAGGAAGAAGTATCTATTTGAAAGATACTATGATCATAGGGGATAGGAGTTATATGAGTTGAATATGGGATATATGACTGGTGAGGAGTATAAAACAAATTATTGGAGTTTTTGAGATATGTGTCTTATGTTAAGGATGAGAAAGAAACGATTTAGAGATTCATCAATGGGTTTTCGATATCATTCAAAGACAAGATTGAGTTTAATGAGCCTAGATCACTAGAGGAAGCCATCAAAATGTTGAAGCACTATTATAAGGATAATTCAACACTGTACAAGAAAATCAATACAGTTGATAGAGGACAAGGATTTTAGTCTGAGGAGTAGAAAAAGGGTGATAGCAAGAAGCCTTTGCAGTATTAAACTTGTGTTACGGATCATAGTAGGAGATATTGTCCACAACATCAGGTGGTAGACCGCATATCTATAGTTCTTAGGAGGCATAGACAGTTAGGGATGTTCAAGAATGTATTCCTCAGATTTATGCAGCATTGGATAATGGGTGGGTTAATCATCAGGCATCTGCTATCGAGATGGAAGGTAAGATTTGTGATCAAATTGTTTCTATTTTTATTGACCCCTGATCTAACTATAGTTCTATCAGTCCTGACCCAGTTGATAAGTGTTTCTTGAATAAATAAGTGCATGTAGAGTCTTAGTTGGCGTAGATGGCTACAGGTACTAAGAAAAGAGTTCATCATTGGGTAAGATCTTCTATATCTAAACTAAACTATATGTCTACATCAACATCTCTAAATGTTCTTCCGTTGGGATCATACAATATGTTATTGGGTATAGATTGGTTGTAAATTCACAGGATTAAGGTGGATTTCTATTATAAGTTGTTAACGGTGCTGGACCCACCAACATGTTAAGGGGATCTCCCTGATAAGAAGTCCCAATTAGACCTCAAACCATTTGGTGTAAGAGTCCCAACAGTGGGTCGTAAGGTAATGCCTTGACCGCGAAGTTTCACAGAGGAAAGTAAGATAACTGTGTCAGTAGCAACGGTGTGACCACTGTGGTGAGTCAAGGAAGATGAATGAGAGGTTCTAACACATGGAGGGTGAGATGAGTGTGCCCCTTGGCAACCTGTAGCAATACTCAGACGAGAAGGGAACACACGAGCGAAGATGCTGTTAGCACTCAAATCTGCCTCAGGCTGAGGAAGGCAAAACTCGAGGTAACATCAAACCAAGCTCAGCCTCGTAGCTAGCCCTACGAGGACAGGAGAGGGCTCTGTCTGGGTCTATCTTGGCAAGAGGTCTTCAAAGGGGCTGAGGTGACTCAAATTTAATACTCATTTTAGGCTAGTAAAGAGATAGGAAGGTTTGTTTTAGATTTTTGAGTTTTTTGTTGGAGCAATGGGAAAACCAATTTTGGGTGCGGGGATTGAGGTCAGATTTTTGCAGAAATCGAGTTGGGGCGAGGTAGGCAATAGTCTTGATGCCTTTGATCAGGTGTATGGAAGGATCAGAATGACAAGGAGTTGAAGAGGGAAAAAGAGAATATGGATCCTCTTCAAACTGACGAAAACATGGAAAATCAAACAAACTTAAAGGCAGAGCATAACAATCTATGGATTCTACCTTAACACTTCATTTTTTCAATTGCAGAAGATGAACGAAGGAAAATGATACACATTAACAACTTACATGTACATAAAGAAACACACCATCAACACACAAAGCCACAAAGATCCCAATAGGTGCTGCAAAATCTCTGATCTTTCCTTAGCCCAAATACGAAAAAATATGTACAATAGTGTCCAAAATCTTCCCAAGAGTCCAACCTCTGCTACTAAATGAAAATTTACATATATAGATCAAGCTAAACTCATTCCCTAACCTCTAGGGGCCGATCTCCTCCTTCTAAGAGCAGTTTCAACAAATTCTAAACATGGAGCAGGAATCTAAGTAACCAAAACAACTTGCTTCTAAAAAGAAGGAAATTGATTCATTACATTAATTTTTTGCTAATTTGTGAATGAATAATCTAGAAGAAGGTATATAGGTGCCATGTTACCTTACATACATCAAATTACATCATGTTGGGTCGAAAATCACGTCAAGGAGTGAAACTGGTGAACACTGGCCGAATTCCTGAGTTGGAGGATGAAAACTAGACCAAAAACCCCAATGCGTAGCGCACCTTTCAGCATGTTTTTGGGGCACTTCCTGACATCAAAATTGATCTCATGATAGCTCATTGGAAAGCCCTGCATGTCGAAATTCCAACCCAAGTGGAATTTTCCAATTTTGAGCTCATTTGCTCCTCCAAAACTGCATTCTCGTGGAAGTACTTCCTGCTGTTGCAAAAGGTGGCAGCAAGGTGATTTTCATGGTGTTTTTAGGCCTTTTGATCATCCAGAATTTGATGAAATGCCTTGGAAATAACTGAGCATGTATACTTCACCATGAAAAACCCAAAAATATAAGGATTTTCTCCAGCAAGTGCCCCAATCAAAAGCGAACGCGCGGGCGCGCTACCCATTGAGCGGAAAAAACTGTTTTTTGAGAGCAAAATTTCAAAATGACAAAATTTTCTACGAATTTGCTCTAATTCGGAGCGAATACCCTCCATCATGTGTCATGTTTAGCCAGAGAAGCCTCAGCCAAAACTCGAAGCGGATCTAGCCTCTTTCGCCATTTTAGTGCTTTGCTCAACCTCCTTTGCAAAATCTTTATTTTTGCTTTGCCGACATGCATGCGAGCCCAATACTGATTTTTCATGTGACGAAGCATGTCTTTGTCTCTGTTGGCCTTCGCCAAAAACTCCTCCAGGTGTCGATTGACTTTCTCAAGCCAAAACTCTCGGTTAGCATATACCTCCTACTTATAAACTGAATCTGTGTCTGACATGGCTTTGAAAACAAGATGCCTGCAATATGTATGTTGTCTGCAATATGTAGGATGTCTGCAATATGTATGTTGTAAGTGTGGTAAAATCACAATTTCAATGCATAATCAAAAGCCAACCGAAGCATCATAAGAATTATGCCATAATGGTAATACTCTGTTTCAGTGTATTGGCATGAAACAGTCACTATTTTGATCACAAGGACAGTTTTGACAAATGAACAAAAGTATGAAGTGTACCCTTTGTGATGTTGGCTAAGACTTGACAAATAAGTTAGTTCACCTATGGAGAATGGGAAAATCTTCACCAGCCACCCACAAGTCCTTTAAAAACCATAAAGAATGATTTTGGTATGAGCCTAGGGTTTCATTTTTTTTTTACACCCAATACATCACATTTTCCCCCTCAAACACACTACAAACAATTTCAAATTGACTGAGCAGCCATGAAACACCTACTTGCAAGTTTTGGAGGCGATTTGGTAAGATCTGGTCGCATGAACAAAATTTTTTTGGTGTTGTGACTGAGTGCGTAGCGCCTAAACCCAACGTGTAGCGCACACCTCAGTGTGTAGCGCCTATGTATTTTTACACTGGCCAGTGAGGCCCAAAGCGTAGCGCTCACCTCAGTGCGTAGCGCACACCTCCGACGCATAGCCAATTTTGTAAGAGGCATTTGGAGGCCTTCCTAGTGTCAAAATCAGGCGCAGGATAGCTTGTTGGAAAGCTCTCTGAGTATAATTTCCACTAAAACTAGAATTTTTCAATTTGGAGTTCATTTGACTTGACAAAAATCAAATCTCCCAAGACTGGTCAAAATGTGCCAAATGAGGCTGCCTCAAGGCAGAGTGCTGTTGCAGTCAACTTTTGAATGCCTTCCTCAATTCAAAATTGAGCTCATGATAGCTCATTGGAAATATATTTTTGTCTAGTTATCCTTTGACTTATCAAGAAAGTTATTTGGCCAACCAAGATAGGAGAAAAATTGATTTTCCCAAGGTCACTTCAGAGGTGCAACAATTCTCCCGATGCGATTGTATTTTTGACATTTATCCAAAACCATTATACATGTGTAAAAAGTGAAGGATTTTTTTCTTCCTTGGCCTGTTGTGGACAAAATAATCTCTTAGTTTTCCCAAATTCATCTTTTATTGCTCAGAAACATCATTTGAGTAAAACCTATCCGGATGTGTGAAACAAGGGATTTTGTCGAAATGAAGCAAAATGAAGGGGATAAGGGGCTTCTAAATTCTTGGGGAAATTTTTGGAAGTAGGGTGGGATGTGAGGAAGTAGGGGAAAGTGAAATCTCAGAGATCGAGTGAGGGGAAGGGGTCCAAAAGGGCAAAAGACAGGCCCAACCTAGAAAATTGCCAGGTTGTAGCAAGAAACTAGGGTTTGTGGAAAAATGAGGAATTTGGGGAATCTCAGTGATGGGAAGTGTTTAATAAGGTACATGAAGGATAGGGGAAGGTGTATGAACATCTGGATACAAGTTTTGCTAATGATTTGACCATCCAAGAGAAATTACCTCCAAAACCCTAGGAGAGGGAAATGGACCTTACCAAGGCACAACTGAAGCATGAATAAGCTGTAAAATGACCCAATGGAACTTGACATGATGATAACAACCATATGAATGATGATAGACTCAGCTGAATAGTAACATAGACTGACATTTGGGAAACTTTGAAAAGAGTGAAAGCAAACCCTAGACCTAATGCCTAGTGACCAAATTTTGCTTGAAGACTCTTTGAAATAACAAAATTGACCTTGACACCTTAAAATCACTTTGTAAGAGCATATTTGATCACTGGAGGAAGGCTACAAATGCTGACACTAACATTGGCTCCAATGGGGATGGTGGCTCCTTGGAGATGCCAAGAACGATAGATCTCTGGGAGAGAAGACCAGTGCTTTCATCCATTGGGCGATGGAGTCGTTATTTTGAACGGATAACACAAAATCTTTGACACATTTTTTGAATGAAAACGTGACTGAAAACTGACTGAAACTTCACTCAAACCGAATCGATGGGAAACTGAAATAAGTTGAAAAAACTGACTCAACAGACAAAACACAAATGACTCATGACTGACTTAAAACAAGACTTTACAAAGCTTTTGGAAAAATGGCAGCAATCCATCATGATTTGGAATCATGATGACAACCACCTGCATACTAATGAAATATGTACAATTATGTATAATTGGCTTTCCAACGTAACCAATCAAGCAGATGGCTTCTTGACTGATTTCCCTGATCAGATCTGCAGGTCAACAATACAAATTGATAACTAGGCATCCAAGAACATAGCTGACCATGATCTCCTTCATCACTGGACACTGCAATAATCACTTTCACTGCTGACTGTAACAAATCTGCCATTGGATAATGAAAAACATGAAGATTTACCTCCTGTTGAAGAAACAAGGTGTCTTTCTCTTCTGATTCTGATCTGTCTTTATCATGTACTTCAGTAAAAGTATGCTCCTGGGCTTCAAAAAACGCTGAACAGGTAGATGAGCAGATCTCCTCTTTTAAAAACATTTCAACACATGAAACATATGAAGAATTTGAAAGGTAATCCTGTATGCTCTGATCTTCTATAGTCTGACAATATGGTAGCTCATCTTCATATGATATCACAACCAAATTATCAAGTTCCTTATCGCATTCTTCAATCATAAGGAAAGAAACTTCAGCTGATTCTTGAAGTGCAAAAACGACATTTCTATCATCTACCATAAATTCATCCAAAGGAACTGTTTCACTTACTTGAATGAAGATCTCATCTTGCTTTTCATGAACTGACTGAATTACCTCCTCATGCAGGCTCTATTCTGATGGCATGAGAACATTTGGATCAAAAACTCTGTCTATGATCTCAACAACAAAACTCTCCTTTTCAGGATTCAGCACAAGGTATGCTTGGTCATCACAATCTGAATCTTGGTATGCTTGGTTATCACATTCTACAATCTGCATGTTGTCTTCTTCTGTGGGAAGATCTAAAACAAGCTCTTCTCTTTCATCAATTTCAGCCATATAGTAAATTTCAACCTGCTGATCTATAAAGCTGCTTACAGGACTGTCATCCTTTTCAGAAGAGGAAGAAGGTCCACCATCACCTTCTTGACCATGTGCACACTGCAGATCTGCGTTAACTTGAGCTGGAACAAGACCTCTCAAAAGTAGATCTATCTCATCTTCAGATAGAGGAGATAATACCTTTTGTTCTCTTTTGTTCAAACAGTGATTGTCTTCATTGATTTCAAGTGAAGGAGTATACAAATTTTCCTCATACTGCTGATCCATTTCATGCAATTCCTGTTGACTGTCAAGATGCGAATTTTTTTCATTTTCCACCGTACTAAGATCTTGGTCCTGCTGCAAATTTTCATGATCATCTCTATGGGAATCCTCTAGGTTCTCTTCATGTTGCTGAAATGGATTCTCGTACAGAGCCTCCATGATTTCTCCATCCATCAATTCATTATCCCCATAAAAATTCTCAAGATTTTCAATAAAACTATGAACATGGCTACAACAGTTCTGAACTAATATCAAGGATGGATAAGATTCTTTATACTTTTCAAAGAACATGATATGAAAATCCTTTAAACATTAAATAGAAGCAGATGGTAAACTTTCATACCAAGATCGGGCTTCATCTTCCAGAGTAGGCATAAACATTTTCATCAAACAGTCCTCAGGAAAATTGATCTTTAATCGATGCACATGAATGTGAAATTTCATCAGATGAAGAGCAGCATCATTACCTTCCACATTTCCGAACATAGGCAAATTCTTTGACCAATCTACCTTGGGCATTTTATTTGGAAAGCCTGGAATGTGATCCTGGCTCATGGGAGCGTATCTTCTTGCAAACTGATCCATCTTGAAAAGCTCAAAGTAACTAATCTTCTTGCAAACTAGTCACCATGAAGCATTGATCTCTGGATTTTTCAGTGAATGAGGTCACCAGGTGAATGATTTCAGCCTTGCCATGTCTGATCGTTGTCCACCATCAACAATCAGATATGAACTTGATACATGTACTGGGGAAATCAACAAGTTAGATGTCACAATTACAAGCTAGACCGGAGATTGACTAAAGCAGCGCTTATCTACTTCTGCTAATGCAAAGCAAAAGCGTTTCGAAGGCTACCTGGCATAACTTTAGGCTCCATATGTAGCTTATAAAACAAATGACATCAACAAGCAAACCATTTTCTTCCCCAGTATGATCGCCACTATGTTAGCGCTCAAATCTGCCTCAGGCTGAGGAAGGCAAAACTCGAGGCAACATCAAACCAAGCTCAGCCTCGTAGCTATCCCTACAAGGACAGGAGAGGGCTCTCTCCGGGTCTATCTCGGCAAGAGGTCTCCAAAGGGGCTGAGTTGACTCAAATTTAATACTGATTTTAGGCTAGTAAAGAGATAGGAAGGTTTGTTTTAGATTTTTTAGTTTTTTGTTGGAGCAATGGGAAAACCAATTTTGGGTGCGGGGATTGAGGTCAGATCTTTGCAGAAATCGAGTTGGGGTGAGGTAGGCAATAGTATTGATGCCTTTGATCAGGTGTATGGAAGGATCAGAATGACAAGGAGTTGAAGAGGGCAAAAGAGAATCTGGATCCTCTTCAAACTGACGAAAACATGGAAAATCAAACAAACTTAAAGGCAGAGCATAACAATCTATGGATTCTACCTTAACACTTCATTTGTTCAATTGCAGAAGATGAAATAAGGAAAATGATACACATTAATAACTTAAATTTACAGAAATAAACACACCATCAACACACAAAGCCACAAGGATCCCAACAGGTGCTGCAAAATCTCTGATCTTTCCTTAGCCCAAATATGAAAAAATATGTACAATAGTGTCCAAAATCTTCCCAAGAGTCCAACCTCTGCTACTGAATGAAAATTTACATATATAGATCAAGATAAACTCATTCCCTAACCTCTAGGGGTCAAACTCCTCCTTCTAATAGCAGTTTCAACAAATTCTAAACATGAAGCAGGAATCTAGGTGACCAAAACAACTTGCTTCTAAAAAGAAGGAAACTCATTCATTACATTAATTGTTTGCTAATTTGTGAATGAATCATCTAGAAGAAGGTAGATAGGTGCCATGTTACGTTACATACATCAAATTACATCATGTTGGGTCAAAAATCACATCAAGGAGTGAAACTGGTGAAAATTGGCCGAATTCCTGAGCTGGAGGATGAAAACTGGACCAAAAACCCCAATGCGTAGCGCCCTAATCCCAATGCATAGCGCACCTTTCAGCCTATTTTTGGGGCACTTCCTGAAATCCAAATTGAGTTCATGATAGCTCATTGGAAAACCCTGGATGTCTACTTTCCCACCCAAGTGGAATTTTCCAATTTGGATCTCATTTGCCCCTCCAAAACTGCATTCTCCTAGAAGTACTTCCTGCTGTTGCAAAAGGTGGGAGCAAGGTGGTTTTCATGGTGTTTTTAGGCCTTTTGATCATCCAGAATTTGATGAAATGCCTTGTCAATAACTGAACATGTATATTTCACCATGAAAAACCCAAAAATATAAGGTTTTTCTCCAGAAAGTGCCCCAATCAAAAGCGAGCGCGCGGGCGCGCTACCCATTGAGCGGAAAAAACTGTTTTTTGAGAGCAAAATTTCAAAATGACAAAATTTTCTCTGAATTTGCTCAAATTCGGAGCGAAGACTCTCCATAATGTGTCATGTTAAGCCAGAGAAGCCTCGGCCAAAACTCGAAGCAGATCTAGCCTCTTTCGCCGTTTTAGTGCTTTGCTCAACCTCCTTTGCAAAATCTTTATTTTTGCTTTGCCGACATGCATGTGAGCCCAATAATGATTTTTCATGTGACGAAGCATGTCATTGTCTCTGTTGGCCTTCACCAAAAACTCCTCCAGGTGTCGATTGACTTTCTCAAGCCAAAACTCTTTGTTAGCATCTACCTCCTGCTTATAAACTGAATCTGTGTCTGACATGGCTTTGAAAACAAGATGTCAGCAATATGTATGTTGTCTGCAATATGTAGGATGTCTGCAATATGTATGTTGTAAGTGTGGTAAAATAACAATTTCAATGCATACTCAAAAGCCAACCGAAGCATCATAAGAATTATGCCATAATGGTAATACTCTGTTTCAGTGTATTGGCATGAAACAGTCATTGTTTTGATCACAAGGATATTTTTGACAAATGAACAAAAGTATGAAGTGTACCCTTTGTGATGTTGGCTAAGACTTGACAAATAAGTTATTTCACCAATGGAGAATGGGAAAATCTTCACCAGCCACCCAAAAGTCCTTTAAAAACCCTAAAGAATGATTTTGGTATGATCCTAAGGTTTCGTTTTGTTCTTACACCCAATACATCACATTCTCCCCCTCAAACACACTACAAACAATTTCAAATTGACTGAGCAGCCATGAAAAACCTACTTGCAAGTTTTGGAGGCGATTTGGTAAGATATGGTCGCATGAACAAAAAAAATTTGGTGTTGTGACTAAGCGTGTAGTGCCTAAACCCAATGCATAGCGCACACCTCAGTGCATAGCGCATATGTCTTTTTACACTGGCTAGTGAGGCCCAATGCGTAGCGCTCACCTCAGTGCGTAGCGCACACCTCCGACGCATAACATATTTTGTAAGAGGTGTTTGGAGGCCTTTCTGGTGTTGAAATTGGGCGCAGGATAGCTCGATGGAAAGGTCTCTGAGTCTAACTTTCACTACAACTAGAATTTTTCAATTTTGAGTTCATTTTCCTTTGACAAAAATTAAATCTCCGAAGACTGGTCAAAATGTGCCAAATGAGGCTGCCTCAAGGCAGAGTGCCGTTACGGTCAACTTTTGAATGCCTTCCTCAATTCCAAATTGAGCTCATGATAGCTCATTGGAAAGATATTTTTGTCTAGTTATCCTTTGACTTATCAAGAAAGTTATTTGGCCAACCACGCTAGGAGAAAAATTGATTTTCCCAAGGTCACTTCAGAGGTGCATCAATTCTCCCGAGGCGATTGTATTTTTGACATTTATCCAAAACCATTATACCTGTGTAAAAATTGAAGGAGGTTTTTCTTCCTTGGCCTGTTTTGGACAAAAAAATCTCTCAGTTTTCCCAAATTCATCTTTTATTGCTCAGAAACATCATTTGAGTAAAAACTATCCGGATGTGTGAAATAAGGGATTTTGTCGAAATGAAGCGAAATGAAGGCGATAAGGGGCTTCTAAATTCTTGGGGAAATTTTTGGAAGTAGGGCAGGATGTTAGGAAGTAGGGGAAAGTGGAATCTTGGAGATAGAGTAAGGGGAAGGGGTCAAAAAGGGAAAAACACAGGCCCAACCTAGAAAATTGCCAGGTTGTAGCAAGAAACTAGGATTTGTGGAAAAATGAGGAATTTGGGGAATCACAGTGATGGGAAGTGTTTAATAAGATACATGAAGGATAGGGGAAGGTGTATGAACATCTGGATACAAGTTTTGCTAATTATTTGACCATCCAAGAGAAATTACCTCCAAAACCCTAAGAGAGGGAAATGGACCTTACCAAGGCACAACTAAAGCATGAATAAGCTGTAAAATGACCCAATGGAACTTGACATGATGATAACAACCATATGAATGATGATAGACTCAGATGAATAGTAACATAGAGTGACATTTGGGCAACTTTGAAAAGAGTGAAAGCAAACCCTAGACCTAATGCCTAGTGACCAAATTTTGCTTGAAGACTCTTTGAAATGACAAAATTGACCTTGACACCTTAAAATCACTTTGTAAGAGCATATTTGATCACTGGAGGAAGGCTACAAAGGCTGACACTAACAGATGCATCACAAGCTGGAAAGAAGATCGGTCGGCAACTCAAAGTGATGGTTAAACCAACAACACATTTGCAACAAGATTAATATAATCGCATATGAGGCAGTTCATACACAACTACGTAACTTAAACAACATACATTTCTAAGCAACTGAAATAGTCCAACTATAATAACAAGACATGCATGAAACTGTGATGGCTCCTATTATATAAAGAAGTGTAAGTCCCAATTATACAATACATCCATGTAAACCTGCTAGCCCCAACAGTGACACGTTATAGCCACATCCGCCTGCTCCTCCAAGGAGATGTACTAGCTCCATGCAGTGGAGAAGCCAAGGCATGTTACAATATTGTTCAAGATTTCTCCAAGATAGTCTTATCAGAAGCTTGGTTGACCAAAACCCATATAATGAGTTATGAGGGACTATTTATAACAAAGGATGGGGTGGCCCTTGACATTCCCCTTTGTGACTGTTCAACTACCCTCATGACTCTTCACCTACTCTATAACTGTTACATGCATTATTGACACTTGAATTACACTGACATGACTCAAAATTAGAATGCACATGTAACCATGTGAACACAATGGCTTGAGCAAGCCAAACTAGACATCACTCTGACTTAGACAACTATAGAAGTCCAACTGCTTAACATCCTCATGTTGATCAACAGTAACATATTGATGCCAATATCTGTAGTCTCTGATAGTGTCTGTGTGTTCCATGGTGACATCCATCTGAAACCTAACCTTTGCCTCCATAGATTCTGGGTACACTGCTCGAGCTTCTCTGTCCAACTCGTCTGAAAGCATGAGCATCATTGTCTTCAATGTGGTCGGGCGAGCAACATACTTGTGCATGATGTCTGCATTGATACGCAAGTCTGGGCTGGTGACGATGTGCATCGACTCGTCGAAGTACAAGTCAATCTCTAGTCGAACCTGCTTCTTGGTCTTTCCCTGGGAGAGAGTCCCAAGTGATGGGATCGTATGTGTGCATACCACAACATTTGTGCTCTTGAATACTCAAGCATGGGAAGCCTGTGTGCTAGACATGAGTTGCCGGAGGTCCTCATAGTTCTAGATATAACTCTGAGTACATGCTTTCAGCTCAAACGCATTTTTCCTCATTGTCTTTGGCAAGTGAAGTTGGGCTCCCTTATACTTCATCGTCCATGTTTGCATGTCATCAACAGCAGCATGTATGTTTGTCAAGATGCATTCTCTCCTAGCACATTGTTGTTGCCATCCATTGAGATGGATGATCGCCTTATGCACGATACCAAACTTGGAGTACAATGCTCACATACCTGTGTCGAGGGACAATGCTTCATCTAGTATTGCCTTCTTCAGTTCAGGTCGGGTGGGCATTGTCACCAAGTCTCCTCCTTGCTTGGCCACTTGTAGTTCCTTCTCCATTCGCTCATTATCAACTATAAGAAAATGAACACTTAAGCTAGTGGCTTTGGCATACACTCTAGTTGCATCGACCAAAGTTACTGGATGCTTACACACATCAGTCATGATCACTAATTCTTCAACTTGTGTAGGAGATGTTTGATCCTCCGGAGTTGAGACTCTACAAGATTGCACAACTCTATGTTTGGGACTCATCAAACAAGATGTTGTGCATCTCTTCTTTCAGTTGATCACCAAGGATCTTAGTGCCTCCTTGGTCATCTGCGACTTTCTCTTCTTTTGGATGCATTGAAGTGGGTGAGTCAACCTCTTTGTGGTGAGGCATGAGGTCAATATCTTGTTCCAACCCCTGTTGTTCTATGTCTGCATCCAATTATTGAAGTGCATGTTCTATCTCACGAGAAAAGTCTTGTCCCTATAATGGTCCACCTTGTTCACCTGATTCAGATGAATCAACTACTTGTATGAGTGTTACGTGGTATGTTTTCACATGTTGCGCCTCCTGCTATATCTACTGTTGGTGCGCTTCCCTCTCCTGTTTGCGCAGCTCTTGTTCCTTTTGGATTTTCTCTCTCAGCATATTCAACTCCTTCTCTGCTTCTTAAATCCTCTTCTTATCCTTCTTCCTTCACGGGATTCCCTTGTCATGCTGCTACCTCTTTGCCTTTATAGCCAAGTCATCTTTCTCTACAAGTGGATCTGCTCGAAACTTGCAGCTTTGCTCTTCCTCCATGCAATAAAAAATCTTCGTCTTCCCTTTGTCGCACATTGGTATGCTTGGCTCTACTGCCATTGCTGCTACTACTGGTGCTCTTCATGATGTTTCCTCACGCTACCTCACTAACCATTCCACAATGAAGCTGGGTGGTTCATTGGGTCTGGAGAAACTGTAGCAGTATCTGCATGGGTCCTCCTTTGCCCAATGAAATGCCCTATAGATCCAGTTGCACTTAACTCTCGTGTAGT
Organism: Pinus tabuliformis; assembly: GCA_031772625.1. Taxonomy (NCBI): domain Eukaryota; kingdom Viridiplantae; phylum Streptophyta; class Pinopsida; order Pinales; family Pinaceae; genus Pinus; species Pinus tabuliformis. The sequence goes on from CM062812.1 coordinate 285,467,276, forward strand.
GATTCTTCACAATGCAATGTGGGTCATACGGATTGTAGCTTCGGAGGTCAAACAGGTACTTCTTCATCAGTTTTGCTTCGACATCTGCTTGCTTGATACTCTAGATCTACTATAACCCAATCTACAACAGAAGAGTGGGCCAAGGTGCCTTCTTCTTCCGCTGTAGTCTAGTTGTTAATCCTGCCGAGATGTGATAGGCTACTTTTGCATGACAAGTATGTCCAAGGCAAAATATGGCAGAACATGTGGAGACTTCTCCACACTGAACACTCAGATGAAAGTATTAGACGGTGAGGCATACAAATCTGTAATTCCTATCAATGCCTCCATCGCTTCCTTTGACATGTAGGGTGGATCAATTTCGAATATCATTTTGTACACAAGGACAAAAAAATGATCGGATAATCGTGTAATTACTCCTTTGAGGCTGCATTTGGACAACAACTTGAAATATGTGTTCATAGCAGTCTCTGCCAGTGACCATGTTCACTCCAAGCCCAGGAACTCATGTTAGGCACGGACTGCATTTGGGATGTAGGCAGACATGTAAATCTCTTCATGTGTACCTCCGCGTGACTGTCGAGCCTTCGTGACTTACTCATTCAGCTGCTAAGCCAATATGTCGAACCAGTTACATGGTTTTTTTCTCTAGCCACATGGTCCAGTCCAACCACCCAACTCTGTGGGAAGTTTTCCATGCTTGCTTGGCCATACATTCAACAAGAAAATATGATCAAGTATTGGAATGCCTTCCTCGGTATCTTTGTCTTCTAGACTTGATTGGGTTTCATCCTTAAATGAGTTGGCTCCTTTACCCAATCCTTCATAATGTCTCTAGAGTTAGCATTGTTGTTGCATAAGCTGAATGGAGTCTCCATGATAGTCATGGGCTTTGACATCTGATACATCTCATCATAATCATGCTCCTATAAGATCACAAACTTCATCCCACTGACACTGCTTAAGGTCATCATCTTGGGATCAGTGTGACAAACGATCCAATGTATCATGTCTGCGCATGGGAACATGAGATATCTGCATGCAATCCGCTATAATCTGGACTTGCAAATGTTCACGTACACTTGATAGTCTTCGAGGTGTTCCCTAAAATTGTCTGCAAAATTTTCATTGACTTCTTGCCACTTTAGTTTGATGTCCTTGTCTAGATACAGCTTTGTATCTTCGTAGATTGGCAAACTAGATGACACTTTCTGAACTGCTGCTCTAGTTGCATTTCCATCAGTGTCTTGAGATCTTTTTCTCTTGAAAATCATGAGACAGATGAACACCTAAAATATCTGGAGACAAGAAACATGCATGGCAAGAAATTTGTCCATGAAAATAAAGCAAATTATGGGGAATGACATAGCACATACCTAGGAAACTGATCAGCAAGATTGCACAATTTATTCTGGGAGGCTGGGTGACTTGCTTCCAGAACTGCGCAAAAGGTAGTCTGGGATGTCTAGGAGGCAGGATTGGCAGTTGGCTGTTGGGATTGTGCAATGTGCAATTCCAGCTGAGAAGGACTGCAAGCCTAGGGACTGAATTGCACAATTTCCTGGGCTAGCAGTCACTATCCTCCAGAAATGCACAAAACAATCCTGGAGGCTAGTGTTGGGAAAAAAATGTGCATTTTTGGAGAGGAAAGCAGAGCCTTCCTTCCCCGGATTGCACAATGCAGTCCAAGTGAAGCAGAGTCCAAACCAAGGTTGGCCCGACTTGCCGATGGGAAACTGAAAGAAAATAAGATAGTGAGTCCATGGTGACACCAAGTGATAGCAGAAGTGATTGACAGTGCATGAGAAACATGAATGAAAGATTCAGCCAAACAAATCAACATGCATGTGGGTGAAGCGATTCGCTAGTTGGGCAAACGTTCGTGCGAAATAGTTTCATGCACGCGGCAACAATGAGATAGCAAAGAAAACTGAAAAAGAGCTAGGACAAGCTAGTATACATGTAAATGACAACAAGCATTCAAAGAAATCAAGCAAACAACAATCACATAAGCGAATACACAAAAAGTGGCAGAAATGATGAAAAAGACAAGTTGAGGCCACTTACCCATGAATAGCTATGCCGTATGTATCAAAGGGTCCTGGATGTGATGTGGGATGTCAAATCTTCAAGATTGATGTGAAATAATGAGCTCTGATGCTTTGAATAAATAAGTTTGGGCTCATGATGCACATGCCACAAATCTAGGAAAAAGGGACAATTGGAGGGAAACTTCTAAAACAACCTTGCATATAACCTTCGACTACTAAAAATAGCTCCCTGATCATGGGATGCCTTTTGCATGTTTCCTTTTGCTATTGTGGAAAGAACAAGTCATGCATGCATGCAAGTCAAGTTTCCTTGGTCCTGGGTGGAACTAGTCAACTGGATTACTCATGCATGCAACTGCTCAATTGCTTGAGAAAAATGCACATTTCTAGATGGGAACTAGGTTGAATTCAAAGGAGGTTTACGCAATTTCTTAGTAGAGAAGTTGACTGTTGACCAGATTTTCACAAATTATGGGTTGAGCATCCCTGCTTGGGAAATTTGCGTAATTTCTGCTCGGAGTGTTGGCTGGCAGAATTGCGAAATTATGGAGCCCAGCAGGATGCCAGACAAAATTGCATAATTTCTAGAGGGAAGGCTATTTTCCCTCCAGAAATGTGAAATTTTCCTGGGGAAGTTTCTCAGCCTACAGCTGAGTCAATTTCGGGTGAACAACCTATGAGGGAAATGGATCAAGCTATTATCGACAAGCTGCCTTTGTGCATGACAAACATTGAAGTTTGTGTACTTGATGAAGCAAGACAAGGTGTTGTGAAAGGTTGGTATGGAGGCTCCAAAATGGGTTAGGGAAAAATTTTGGAGGGTGGTTGTAGCTGCTACAACACTTGGTGACACACTGGTAGAACTCTAGCTCTCTGAATGGATCTTGTTCATGAAAAAAATTCTAACACCTTCGGAAGTATTGTTCAGTTCTCAACTCATCTTGGCTTCACATTAGCTTGATTTTAAGATGTAGCATCTACCAAACTCTTGGTTGATTTTCACACATTACAAGTCAAGGAAACAAATTTTCTTTATTGGGGTTGAGAGGTATATTGGTGCACAAGCAGTGTAGTCGTCAGAGTCTTAGTTTCATATTTGTTGTTGCTCCACTGCGAGCAGGCCTGGATAATACCTCGGTGGAGTCACATAGGAACATAAGCATGGTTAGTACCCCGACAGAGTTACTTGCATCACCTCCCTACATAGGAAGTCTTTCTCTTCTTTTGCCTTATTAATTTTTCATTTGAATTTTTTAACCTTTCATTTTTTTCAACTGTGCATAGCACTTATTCATTTCAGAGGCTGAAGAGGGATCCCTACTTAATGAGAGCAAAAGATGTTGTTCCATAAAAGAAGTAGTTTATTGTATCTCTGACGTGCCTATTAAATTTTACCCCCTCACCTTATTCTACTTGATCAAGATGACAAGGATTAACCCAAAAAAAACCTACTAGAGATGGTGACGCTAGTTAGCTTGCAAGCATTATGTTTTCACAAAGGTTCGCTTCGAAGAGTACACATTTTCCTTTGATGTATCATGGACTAAAATTAACAAGCTCTTCATACAGAGGCAAGATGACAGATAGGAAAGTAGCGATAGTTGTACAAGCCCTCTTGTACTTCACCCAACTCGTTTCAAGAGTCATACATGGATTCATGCAAAACTAACCTACGAACGAAACAGGAAAACTATACAAAACAAGTGAACTAAAAAATACAAAGCAAAGCAAGGGCAAAATCAAAAGTGAAAAAAAATCAAGTAAGCAAACAAGCAAGAAAACAAATAAGCAAACAAATAAAATAAGAAAACAAACACGCAAGAAAACTGACTGAAAGCAAACACTACTCCTACTTGTACACTAACGGTGTATGGGCTTGATCACGTGAAGTGATATTTCCAATGCAGCCACTGGTGCATTGGTTGACCCATTTTGGTGAAGGCTTGGTCCATGAGCAATCCAGTTGTGCGAACTAGTAAGCAAGAAAGATATAATAATGAAGACAACCACACTTCGTGTCTCACAATTCCCACAGGACATATGTGAGTGCAAGTGAATGACGAGCAGTCCATGGACTTATCATGGTGCTGTGTATCATTGCATGAAAATTGGAATCATAAGCATTCTCTTGACTGAGACATGCACACAAACAAAAGAAACAAAGATAACTTGCATCGTACATGTGTGCTTGCAATGTAAGATTCCTCTAATACATGAGTGATTGGATCGTGCAGTTTGAGTGGAGGAGATGTGATCTATGTGTGAGATGGATCTTAAATGTATACATATGAGTGATGAGGAGCCTGGGCTGATTAAATAATTTCATGATCGAAAGTGAGACTAACCCCAAGAGAGTGAGGGCCTGACATAACCATCAGCTCGGGCTGAAGTGCCTAGATATTCTTGGGTGTTTCAACTTGATCATTAGGTAGATCATCATAAACCGGTGGCTTTGAAAGATCAACTATGATGGATTCATGATCGTGATCAAATACAGAAACAAATTGATCACGACCACCATGATTAGAAAAATCAATGATTTCATCAGCATACTCATGATCAGATGAATCAAATAGTACGGTAGATGAAAAGAGAACAAACTCATCCTCTATGTTTCCAGAAACGATAGATGAAAGATCAAGTGGATTTTCAATGAATAGCTTGTCCTCTCCGTTGTCGAATGATGGGCCAACATCCGGTGAGTCTTGCAAGTGATCAACAATGGGTGCATCCATGGATGAAGACACACATGTGATATCATGGACGACAGGTTCACCAAAAGTGTTAGGAAAGAATGAAGGGGGCTCAAACGGAAGGGAATCCTCCTTCGCCGATTGTTGATGCTCAAGCTCCCACTCATATTGTTCATCAATGACAACACATGTTGGTTGTGTAACACTAACTCCGTCAATGGTTTGTTCCTCGTTCACAACAGATGAAGAGTCTAGAATGGACGAACACAAGGCAATATCATGTGGAGGAACACCCGAGTGCGAAGACGGAGGTCATAGAACATAATGCATATGAGAACTCGAAGGAATCATAACAAAGTCTGTGAAAAAATTGAGAGAAGTGATGTTGGCAGAATGTGAAATATGAATAGGAGTGTGAGCATGATCTTCAACATCACTAGGCAGTCGTGGAGCTGTTGAATGAGAGGAAGATGAACATTTAGTGGAGACAGTGACTGCATCCACATGAGATTGCGCAACTGTAACAATGAAGAATGTTGAGCGATGTTTTCTCTCAAGCTTCTTCTTCGGGTAGGCAGATTTCTTAAGGGAATACTCAAATCGGTCCCAAAGATAAGCAAATTTCATTTGGCTCCTCAGAGCTTGAAACTGCAAGTCACAAAAGCACTGCCAAAAATCAATAACCGATTCATGCGGAGCCTTTTGTTTCTGTAACAGTTTTCGGTCAAGATGGTATGGATCAAAATTATAGAAAGTGTCTTCAATAATATCACGAAATTGCTCGAGTGCATGATGTCAGCCGGTAGGCTAAGTAGCCATCTACGTGGAGATTTGTGAAGTCTGTGTGCTAGTAACAAGCTAGCCTGTTCGTTAGAACACCCATCTCCCTTATGAAGCATGGAAAGAAAGGCATGTAAGTACTCAGGCGAGGCCACTTTTCCTTCATCATCGTACGTGAAAGTGGACAAGAGATCAAAAACTCCCCCATGATGGAGACATATTGATGATTTGAAAAACATCGCGGGGGAGAAGAGTACAAGAATCCATGAAATGTATGCAAAGGTTCAAAACTGGATGAGAGGACACAACTTGTCATCTAGCACTCCTTCTAGTGCCAAAAATGTCGACGGTTTTAGAGCTACCAACATGTCAAGGGGATCTCCAGAGTAAGAAGTCCCAATTAGACCTCAGACTACCTGGTGTAGGAGTCCCAACAGTGGGTCATGAGGTAATGCCTTGACCACGATGTCGCATAGAGGCAAGTAATATAACTCTATCAATAGCAAGGGTGTGACCACTGTAATGAGTCAAGGAAGATGAATGAGGGGTTCTAACACATCGGGGGTGAGATGAGTGTGCCCCTTGGAAACCTGTAGTAGTACTCAGCTGAGAAGGGAACACATGAGCAAAGATGCATCACAAGATAGACAATAGATCAACTGGAAATCCAAAGTGATGGTTAAACCAACATCACATCTGTAACAAGATTCATATAATCACATACGAAACAATTCATACACAACTATGTAAGCTAAACATCATACCTTGCTAAGCAACTGGAACAATCCAACTACAATAACAACATATGCATGAAAATGTGTTGGCTCTTATTATATAAAGAAGTGTAAGTCCCAATCATACAATACATCCATGTAAATTTGCTAGCCCCAATGGTGAAACATTATAGCCACATCCACCTTCTCCTCCAAAGAGATGTACAAGCTCTGTGCAGTGGAGAAGCCAAGGTGCCTTATAATATTGTCCAAGCTTTCTCCAAGATAGTCTTATCAGAAGCTTGGCTTACCAAAATCCCATACAACGAGTTCTGAGGGACTCTTTATAGAAAAGGGTGGGGTGGCCCTTGACATTCCCCTTTGTGACTGTTCAACTACCCTCATGACTCTTCACCTACTCTATGACTATTATATCCATTATTGACACTTGACTTACACTTGACATGACTCAACATTGCAATGAACATGTTCGGTCCCTATAATACTAGTGATTACCCCATTACTATTGTAGTTATACCCCTTATTTATATTGTTGTGCCCCTATTACCCCCATATTGTTATTTCTGTGCCCCATATAATCCCTCTATTGTTATTTTTGTGGCTTTATATTATTATTGTTGGTCGGCTGGATTATATTGTGACTCCTTAGACTCCTATATATAGAAAGGAGGTTTTGTCATTTGTATCATCCAAGAATTTTTCATTTGTAATGTAAAGGAGGTTTCCCCCTCGAAGAGGCTGAATTCTAAGGCGTGGATCTCTCTTTTCTATCTTTTTGTGAGCTGGTTTCATAACATTTGGTATCAGAGCTTTGGATTCTAGGGTTTCGCTGCTCCAAACAGGTCATCGTGGCATTTTCGCTATAACTTTTTTCTGTGACGTTTCAAAAGTCGCAAAAAAAATCCCTTTGAGAAAAATTGGCGCTGAACCTTGGGTCCCAATTGCAGAGCTTTTCGAGTGATATTTTCGTAGATATGATCTGAGGAAGTTGGTATTTTTGCAGACTCCTGAATTACATTCAAAACAGGTGACCTGGGGAAAATCGTCATAACTTTCTCTCTGAGGATCGGATTGAAATTTCGTAAAAAGGTACAGAAAGAGGACGGATTGTAGTTTCTTTTTTGTGTGTTTCAGATTTAGAGGTTGAAACAGTGACTCGTGTCTCGTCGTACAAGTTCGCTCTACTGAACCAGTCTAAAAGCAAGTCACTGTGGGAGATTTCACATAACTCTTCCTTGGAGAATCCAATTTGGCTCAGACTTGTGACATTGGAAAGAGGATGCAGAAGGCTACTACAAGTAGCAATTTCAGAACTGGATGATCCGAAATTACAGAGATACATCAGATTCAATATCAGGCTTCTATAAAGTGAAAAAAGGTGTGTAGTTTTTTTTTTAATTTTTGTGTAAGCTTGGTTTAACGGAATTCAAAGGGCATAGTAAAGCATTATTATCGGTAACTGATGCCCCGAGGAAAGAAAATGCAAACACCTAGCAAGGAACCTGAAAGCTCTAGCATGACTCATGAAGAAGAAGAAGAAATGCTACATGATATATCAAAATTACAAGAACAAGTGCAACAAATGTCACGCTCACAAAAGCTAACAGAAGCTAAGATAAGTGGCGTGGAATCTAAGATAAAGGGAATGGAAGCTAAGATGGATGATTTGAAGATAGATTTGAAGAGAGACATGGCATATTTGAAGATAGATTTGAAGACAGATATGGAAGAATTGAAGAAGTTGCTACAAGAAAGGGTCACTAATGGTGAAAAGGTAGTAAAGGAAACTCATGATGAGAACAAAAGAAATGTTAATCATGATTCCATAGACGTTAATGTTGGATCGAAGAATCACCATATTCCAAAAATCGATATGAGGAAGTTTGATGGCAAGGATCCCGCCACATGGATATTACAGATGGAGCAATTCTTCGATCTCAATAATGTGCAAAACGCACAAAAGGTACATATGGCAACTATATATTTGGAACCAAATCAGTTTGTATGGTATCAATGGCTTTGCTCTCGTAAAAAATTTATCACTTGGGCAATTTTTACAGAAGAATTGATAGCACATTATGAAGATACAAAAAGCAACACTTTTTTTAGCCAATTGATAAGTCTCAAACAAAAGGGTTCAGTAATGGAGCACATTGAGGAGTTCCAAAAATTGAACATAAGGGTAAAAGATATTCCAGAGGAGCATAGGATTGATGTGTTCATAGGGTCTTTAAAGGATAATATCCAACATGATGTTCGCCTTTGGGAACTGGATTCATTAGAGAAGGCATTCAGGTTAGCAAGAAAAATGGAAAGAAAAATTATGGCAACCAGGAAGCATACCACTCACAACTATAAAGACGGAAGTGTTGTTGCCCCTAGTCTTCCACAACCTATAAGGTTGACACCACAACAATTGGAAGAAAAAAGAGCAAAAGGGCTTTGTTACAGTTGTGATAGCAAATACACTAAAGGTCATAAGTGTGCTGAGAAGAAATTATTCTACATAGATTGTGAAGAGGAAGAAGAAAAGGAGCAAGAAAGGTCAAAAGAAGAAGATATACTCCAGGAACAAAGCCTAGATGAAGAACAAATAAATCCGACCATATCTTGTAATGCATTGGTGGGAATTACCACTCCTCAAACCATCAAGATAGAAGGACAAATCAAGAAGAAAAAGGTAATAGTGTTGATTGATTCAGGAAGCACCCACAATTTTATTCATTGTAGGGTAGCAAAAGAATTGAATTGCTTCCTATATCCAGCACCAGAGTGTCAAGTGATGATTGCAAATGGAGGAACAATAAATTGCTCTGGAAAGTGCCATAATATCAAGCTATCCATGGGAGAATATGTATTGACTAGCCCAATGCTTTCCATTCCAATGGGAGGTGCTGATGTTGTACTAGGAGTCCAATGGCTACAATCCTTGGGTACAATAGCTTTTAATTTTCAAGAACTTTTCATCAAATTTTCTATGGAAGGAAAGGAAGTTGAATTAAGGGGTATTGCAGGGAAACCAGGAAAGATAATCAGCTCTAATGGTATGACAAAGCTTCTAAAAAAGGAGCAAAGAGGTGTAATTGCACAATTATGTTCGCTAGATGTTTCCACATTGGAATCATCTATTTCTCCAGATCTCCAAAAAGTCTTGGACAATCATTCCAAGGTATTTGAGACTCCCAAGGGTCTCCCACCTATGCGTGATCATGATCATGCTATTCATCTGATTCCAGGAAGTGTTCCTCCAAACATCAGGCCGTACAGATATCCCTATGTCCAAAAAAGTGAAATTGAACGTATGGTTGCAGAAATGCTAGAGGCTGGTATAATTCAACCGAGTCAAAGTTCTTTCTCAGCTCCAGTAGTATTGGTGCACAAGAAGGATGGATCATGGCGCATGTGTCCAGATTATAGGGAGCTCAACAAGCTCACTATTAAAGATAAGTTCCCCATTCCTGTTATTGATGAATTACTGGATGAATTGCATGGATCAATTTACTTCACCAAGTTGGATCTTCGTTCGAGATATCATCAAATCAGAATGAAGATTGAAGACATTCCGAAAACGGCATTTAGAACTCATGAGGGTCATTATGAATTTTTGGTCATGCCTTTTGGCCTTACCAATGCACCTTCAACATTTCAAGGTTTGATGAATTCAATTTTCAAACCATTCCTTAGAAAATTTGTGTTAGTATTTTTTGATGATATACTAATCTACAACAAGTCTTGGAAGGATCATGTTGAACATGTTGACAGGGTGCTACAACTATTGGAGGAGAAACAATTATATGCAAAAAGATCCAAATGTTTCTTTGGAGTCCAGGAGGTGGAATATTTGGGTCATATTGTATCTCATGAAGGAGTTAAGGTAGACCCTAGCAAAATTAAAGCCATTAAGGAATGGAAAATCCCCACATCCATAAAGCATCTGCGAGGATTTCTTGGGTTGACAGGGTATTATCGCAAGTTTGTTAAGAATTATGGGAGAATAGCAGCACCTCTAACAACATTATTGAAGAAAGATTCATTTTCATGGACTCCGGAAGCAACAAAGGCCTTTGAACATCTTAAAGAGGCAATGTGCCAAGCACCGGTCTTAGCTACACCGGACTTCACAAAAACCTTTATTGTGGAATGTGATGCTTCAGGAAATGGAATTGGTGTTGTTCTAATGCAAGATGAAAGACCCATTGCTTTTGAAAGTCGTCCAATCAAGGGAAAGTTTTTAAGCAAAGCTATTTATGAGAAGGAAATGTTGGCAATACTCCATGCACTTAAGAAATGGCGACCCTACCTAATGGGAAGACACTTCAAGGTAAAAACGGATCATGATAGCCTTAAATACTTTTTAGAACAAAGATTATCCTCTGAAGAGCAACAAAAGTGGGTCACAAAGATGTTGGGTTATGACTTTGAAATCATCTACAAAAAAGGGAAGCAAAATGTGGTGGCAGATGCACTCTCAAGAAAGGATGAGGATGTGGAAGCATTGTTGTGTGCCATTTCTATTATCCAACCAGATTGGATAAACGAAGCAAGGGAGGAATGGAAGAATGACGAAGAAGTGTGGGCACTTATTCAAAAGCTACAACAAGATTCCAGTACTTCTGATACATTTAGCTAGCAAAATGATTCGTTATGGTACAAAGATCGCTTATACCTCTGTAAGAATTCCCAGCTAAAACAAAAGATTCTTATGGAATTGCACACTTCTCCCTTAGGAGGGCACTCAGGATTTTTAAAAACTTACCACAGGGTTAAGAAGGAATTTTTTTGGGATGGCCTTAAATCAGATATTCAAAAGTTTGTGGTGGAATGTTTGGTTTTCCAGCAAAATAAAGTTGAAACAATTAAGACACCGGGTCTATTACAACCTTTATCCATTCCAAGCCAACGTTGGGAGGAGGTTTCAATGGATTTTATCACAGGTTTACCCAAGTCTGAGGGAAAGAGTGTCATCATGGTGGTAGTTGACAGACTTACCAAGTATGCACACTTTTGTGCATTATCACATCCATTTAAAGCCAGTACAGTTTCTACTGCATTTATGGAAACAGTTCAAAAGCTACATGGAAACCCAAAGATTATTGTAAGTGACAGAGATCCCATTTTCACTGGAAATTTTTGGACAGAATTATTTTCTTGTCTTGGTACTCAGTTAGCTCATAGCTCATCTTATCATCCTCAATCTGATGGGCAAACTGAGATAGTAAACAAATGTTTGGAAGGATATCTTCGTGCTTTGTATCTGATAAATAGACACAATGGGTCAAATGGTTGCCTCTGGCTGAATGGTGGTATAACACTTCCTTCCATACAGCAACAAAAATGACCCCATTTATGGCACTTTATGGGTATCAAACACCATCCATCACATCATATTTAAGAGAAAATTCTAAGGTTCAGGCAGTGGAACATCACATTGAACATCAACAACAAGTCCTCCAACTCTTAAAGGATAACCTCGTGTTGGCACAAAATAGAATGAAACAACAGGAAGATCAACATCGCAGTGAAAGAAGTTTTGATGTAGGTGATTGAGTATTCCAACGGCTACAACCATATAAGCAAATGTCCCTAAAGCAAGCTAAGAAGGATAATAAATTATCACCAAAGTATTATGGTCCGTACAAGGTGTTGCAAAAGATTGGTACTATGGCATACAAATTGGAGCTTCCTGCAGCTTCTCGATTGCACCCAGTCTTCCATGTTTCATGTTTAAAGAAGGTTATAGGTGACAAGCTCCCAATTCAAACAATATTGCCAGAACTTGACGAGGAAGGAAAAATTATATTGGAACCGGAAGCAGTCACAGAAACAAGAACTCGACAGCTCCGAAATCGATCAATTTCAGAGTATCTTATCAAGTGGAAGAACTTATCCGCTGAAGATTCCACATGGGAGGATGAGAATGTTATGCAGAAGTATCCAGAACTACTCAAGCGTTGAGGACAACACTTTTTTGAAGGAGAGGGGCATGTTGGGTCCCTATAATACTAGTGATTACCCCATTACTATTGTAGTTATACCCCTTATTTATATTGTTGTGCCCTTATTACCCCATATTGTTATTTATGTGCCCCATAGAATCCCTCTATTGTTATTTTTGTGGCTTTATATTATTATTGTTGGTCGGATGGATTATATTGTGACTCCTTAGACTCCTATATATAGAAAGGAGGTTTTGTCATTTGTATCATCCAAGAATTGTTCATTTATGTAATGTAAAGGAGGTTCCCCCTCGAAGAGGCTGAATTCTAAGGCGTGGATCTCTCTTTTCTATCTTTTTGTGAGCTGGTTTCATAACAGAACATGTACCCATGTGAACACAATGGCTTGAGAAAGCCAAACTAGACATCACTCTGACTTAGACAACTATAGAAGTCCAACTGCTCAACATCCACATGCTAATAAACAGTAACATATTGATGCCAAGATTTGTAGTCTTTGATAGTGTCCATGTGTTCCGCAGTGACATCCATTTGAAACATGACCTTTGCCTCCATAGCATCTGGGTACACTGCTCAGGCTCCTCTCTCTAACTTGTTTGAAAGCATGCACATCATTGTCTTCAATGTGGTCGGACGAGCGACATAATTGTGCATGATGTCTTCACTGATAGGAAAGTCTGGGTTGGTGGCAATGCGCATCAACTTGTCGAAGTACGAGTCAATATCTAGTCAACATTGCTTCTTGGTCTTTGCCTTGGTGAGAGTCCCAAGTGATGGGATCACATGTGTACACACCACAACATCCATGCTCTTAAATACTCATGAATGGTAAGACTATATGATAGAGATGAGTTGCGGGAGGTCGTCATAGTTTCGGATATGACTTCGGATGCGTGCTTTCATCTTGACCTCATTTGGCCTCATCATCTTTGTCAAGTGAAGTGGGGCTCCCTTGTACTTCATCGTCCATGTTTCCATGTCATCAACAACAACATGTATGTTCGTCAAGATGCATGCTCTACTAGCACATTGTTGCTGCCATCCGTTGAGATAGAAGACCACCCTATGCACAGTACCAAACTTGGAGTGCAATGCTCGCATAACTATGTCAAGGGACCATACTTCATCTAGTATTTCCTTCTTCAGTTCAGCTCGGGAGGACATTGTCACCAAGTCTCCTCCTTGCTTGGACACTTGTAGTTCCTTCACCATTCGCTCATTCTTAGCTATAAGAAAATGAACACTTGAGTTAGTGGCTTCGACATACACTCTAGTTGCATTGGCCAAAGTGGTTGGATGCTTGCGTACATCAGTCATGATCACTTGTTCTTAAACTTTCACAAGATATGTTTGATCCTCTGGAGTTGTCACTCTGCGAGATTGCACAACTCTATGTTGGGATTCATCAAACAAGATGTTGTGTATCTCTTGTTCCTGCTGATCATGAAGGATCTCAGTGCCTCCTTGTTCATATGAGACTTTCTCTTATTCTAGATGCAATGAAGCAAGTAGGTCGACCTCTTCGTGGTGAGGCATGAGGTCGGTATCCTGTTTCAACTCTTATTGTTCCATGTCTACATCCAACTATTGAATTGTCTGTTCTATCTCATGAGCAAAGTCTTTCCCCTACGATGGTTCACCTTGTTTGCCTGATACCAGTTGTTCAGATGAGTCAACTAATTGTATGAGTGTTGCTTGGTCTATCTTCACATGTTGCACCTCCTGCTGTATCTGCTGCTGCTGCGATTTCCTATCCTGTTTGCGCAGATCTTGTTCCTTTCAGAGTTGCTCTCTTAGCTCATGCAACTCCTTCTCTTCTTCTTACATGCTCTTCTTATCCTTTTTCCTTCACATGACTCACTTGTCGCGCTGCTGCCTCTTTGCCTCTATAACCAAAGCTGCTTTCTCTACAAGTGGATCTGCTCGAAACTTGCAACTTTTCTCCTCCTCCATGTGATTGACAATCTTCCTCTTCCCTTTGTCATGCACTGGTATGCTTGGCTCTGCTACCATTACTGCTACCGCTACTACTACTGGTGCTCTCCATGATGTTGCTTCACGCTACTTCGCTAACCATTCCACAGCGAAGGCAATCGGTTCATTGGGTCTAGAGAAACTATAGCAATATCTCCATGGGTCCCCCTCAGCACAATGAAATGCCCCATAGATCTAGTTGAACTGAAATCTTGTGTAGTGATCCTTCACAATGCAATGTGGGTCATATGAATTATAGCTTTGGAGGTCGAATGGGTACTTCTTCATCAGTTCTGCTTCGACATCTTCTTGCTTGATACTGCGGATCTCATATAACCCAGTTCGCAACAGAAGAGTGGGTCAAGGTTCCTTCTTCTTCCGCTGCAGTCTAGTTGTTAATATTTTCGAGATGTGATAGGCTACTTCCTGCATGACAAGTATGTCCAAGGCAAACTTTGGTAGAACATGCGGAGGCTTATACGCATTGAAAATTCAGATTAAAGTGCCGAATGGTGAGGCATACCAATCTACAATGCATATCAATGCCTCCATCGCTTCCTTTGAAATCAAGGGTGGATCTTGTTCGAATATAATTTTGTACATAGCAACGATAAAATGATCGGACATTTGTGTGATTACTCCTTTGAAGCGTCTTTCGGACAATAACTTGAAATATGTTTCGCACTAGTCTCCACTAGTGACCATGCCCATTCCAAGCCCGTGAACTCATGTTGAGCATAGAGTGCATCTGGGATGTAGGCGGACATGTAAATCTCTACATGCATACCTTCGGGTGATTATCGAGCCTTCGTGACTTACTCCTTTAGCTGATGAGCTAGTATGTCAGACCAGTTACATGGTATTCCTTCTGTAGCCACTTGGTCCAGTGCAACCACCCAAATCTGTGGGAAGGTGTTCGTGCTTTCTTGGCCATAAAGTCGACAAGAAAATATGATCAAGTATTGGTACACCATCCTCAATATATTTGTCTTGTAGACCTAGCTGGGTGTCATTCTGAAACAAGCTAGCTCCTTTACCCAATCCTTCAGAATATCTCTGGAGTTAGCATTGTTGTTGGGTAAGCTAAATGGCATCTCCATTATAGTTATAGGATTTGACATCTGATACATCTCATCATAATCATGTTCCCATATGGTTGCAAGCTTCATCCCACTGACACTGCGTAAGGTCATCGTCTCGGGATCAGTGTGAGAGACGATCTAGTGTATCATTTCTGCATATGGGAACATGGGATATCTACATGCAATCTGATATAAGCCAAACTTGTGAATGTTCACGTACACCTGATGGTCTTCGAGGTGTTCCCCAAAAGTGCCTGCAAATGTTTCATTGACTTCTTACCACTTCAGTTTGATGTCCTTGTCTAGATAAAAAAAATGTATCTTCGTAGATCGGCAGACTAGACGACACTTGCTTAACTGTTGCTCGAACTACATTTCCATCAGTGTTGTGAGATCCTATTCTATTGGAATCCATGAGACAGATGAACACTTGAAATATCTAGAGACAAGCAACATGCATCGAAAGAAATCTGTCAGTGAAAGTAAAGCAAATTTTGTGGAATGACACAACACATACATGGGAAACTAATGAGCAAGGTTGTGCAATTTATTTTGGGAGGTTGGGTGACTCACTACCAGAACTGCACAAAAGTTAGTTTGGAATGTCTGGGAGGTAGGATTGGTCGTTGGATCTACGCAGTGCGCAATCGAGACTGGATGTTGGCTGCTCGGATTATGCAATGTGCAATTCCAGCTCAGAAGGACTACATGCCCAGGGACTGAACTGCGTAATTTTGTGGGGCAATAGTCACTGTCCTCATGAAATGTGAAAACTAGTCATGGAGGCTAGTGTTGGACAAAAATGTGCATTTCTGGAGAGGAAGGTAGAGCCTTCCTTCCCCAGATTGCGTAATGTAGTACCAGTGAGGCAGTGTTATGAAACCAGCTCAAAAAAAGATCGAAAAGATAGATCAACGCATTAGAATTTAGCCTCTTCGAGGGGGAAACCTCCTTTACATTACACAAATGAATGATTCTTTGATGATTCAAATGACAAAACCTCCTTTCTATATATAGGAGTCTAAGGAGTCGCAATATAACCCAGCCGACCTAACAATAATATTATAAAGGCACAAAAATAACAATAGAGGGATTATATGGGGCACAGTAATAACAATATGGGGACAATAGGGGCATAAAAATATTAATAAGGGATACAACTACAATATTAATGGTGTAATCACTAGTATTATAGGGACCTACCATGCCCCTCTCCTTCAAAAAAGTGTTGTCCTCAATGCTTGAGTAGTTCTGGATGCTTCTGTATAAAATTCCCATCCTCCCATGTGGAATCTTCAGTGGATAAATTCTTCCACTTGATGGGATACTCCGAAATTGATCGATTTCGTCGCTGTTGGGTTCTTATTTCTGTGACTTCTTCTGGTTCCAATATAATTTTTCCTTCCTCGTCAAGTTCTGGCAATATTGTTTGAACTGGGAGCTTGTCACCTATAACCTTATTTAAACATGAAACATGGAAAACTGGTTGCACTCGAGAAGCTGCAGGAAGCTCCAATTTGTATGCCCTAGTACCAATCTTTTGCAACACATTGTATAGACCATAATACTTTGGTGATAATTTATTATCCTTCTTAGCTTGCTTGAGGGAATTTTTTTTATATGGTTGTAGCCGTAGGAATACCCAATCACCTACATCAAAACTTCTTTCGTTGCGATGCTGATCTGCCTGTTGTTTTATTCTATTCTGCACCAACACGAGGTTATCCTTTAAGAGTTGGAGGAATTGTTATTGATGCTCGATGTGATGTTCCATTGCTTGAACCTTAGCATTTTCTCGTAAATATGATGTGATGGATGGTGGTTGATATCCATAAAGTGCCATAAATGGGGTCATTTTTGTTGCTGTATGGAAGGAAGCATTATACCACCATTTAGCCAGAGGCAACCATTTGACCCATTGTGCCTGCTCATCAGATACAAAGAAACAAATATATCCTTCCAAACGTTTGTTTACTATCTCATTTTTCCCATCAGATTGAGGACGATAAGATGAGCTATGAGCTAACTAAGTATCGAGACAAGAAAATAATTCTGTCCAGAAATTTTCAGTGAAAATGGGATCTCTGTCACCTACAATAATCTTTGGGTTTCCATGTAGCTTTTGAATTGTTTCCATAAATGCAGTAGAAACTATACTGGATTTAAATGGATGTGTGTTGGTACCATTCCATGACCTCCTTTTTCCTCCTAAAACACATCGTTTGCCTACCTTTTTCCTTCATAAATCTCTTAGATCCCCTTGAAATTGATTAGTTAACAGTATTATAGTTGTTAAATGCATTAGAATTGATTTATGAGTTTTATGTTAAAGAATTAGGGATTTTTGATAAAAAGACTACAGGAAGTTAAAACATCCTGTAACTGGTTTATTGTTTGACATATGGCATGACAGGTAAGCTAAAGGAAAGGGTAGGGACGAAAAATAGAATGTAAAAGCATGGACGAACACATATCCTACAACAGAACCAACACTCCTGAATGCGCGGTCAATGATGGTCAAAGCAAAGCATGTTGGCGACAAAAGCAGCAACAGCATAGGGTTCTAAACCGATTTAGTTTTGTTCCTTTTTGAAATCGGTTCAGAATGGAAGCAACTTAAAAAAACTATTCCATAACAAAAGCGGCAACAGATGCATAACAAATGTACATTCGTTCCAAAATGTAAACGGTGTTAATTTTTTAAAAGAGATATGTAAACACAGTTATGTGTTGTTGGTTAGTTTTTATCTGTGTATCGTTTTGAAAAACAGAGATTTTGAACTTAATACCAGAACTTAGTTGCAGTCACGATTTTGTTATTGCGTTGATTCTATAGTTGCTTGAGCATAGTCCAGTATACTTTTGAAATGCGGACGGGCCCTGCGTGGAATGGGTATACTGTCATTTTATTTTATTAGCAACTTCTGTATGCATAGTGATTAGAGTTTGGTTTATGCTTTCGTTGATTTAATTAGCAATTCATATGAGTGATGTTTATGATGGTGGCTTGAAGGATTCATCGCTGAGATCGTTGAACTGTATCCTGTAAGGGATCTGATCTTTCGTTGTCTTTTTAGAGCATCTTCATGAACCCTGTTTCCCATGTATTTGAATTTTAAGTGTGCTTATGATTTCAGTATGTCTCAATCTTTCATGAATGATAAACATTGAATACTGAGTGTTCACTGAACAGGGGTTTTATGCACAGCATCCTCGTAAGGGGATTGAAATCTTGGTTTAAGTAATACACAGTGATTTTTTTAGAATAGGTAGATGAATTGAGTGACCTGAGTGTCCAGGTGATAGGGAGCATACCTCAACCTTCCGTAAAGAAGTTGTGTAGCCTACCATCACGAACACTTAGTTAGGAATCCTTTATGTCTACAGATTGTAGATGCATGCGTCGAAGTTTACTTATCCTGGTCGATAATAAATATAGCCTAATCTAGCACCCTAGATAGGACACTACATTTTGGCGCCATTGCCGGGGAGGCATAGTTAAAGTATTTGAAAAATTCTATAAACAAAAACGAGAAAAAACATAGATTTAGAAATCATGTTCACTTATGCCTAGATCTAGAGATAATCAAGGTAGATTCATAAAAACCCCCCATCCAAAAACTAACCTATCATCATGAGCAGACTCTTTAGGAAATACAACACCAGCTGAGGACGTCACCATACAAGAATTAGAGGATAAACAAAAGTCAGGGCAAAGACTTACTCTCATCGAGAGGAAAACTTTATTAGCACACAAATCGCAGAAGAAACACTTTCCTAGATCCTCTAAACAAGGAGAAAGTAGCACAATAACCGAACAATATTTCTTTAATCTTCTCTTTGAAACAAGTGACACTGACACAGAGGAACCTATTAAAATGGCTGAGGAAGGAGATTGATCAATACCAAATCAAGGATGAAGAGATGAAGAAGAGTCAACCTTTAAGTTTCCTATTCAAGAACCAAAAAAAGATGATGAGATAAACATGAAAAACATACCTCCATTCGTGCTACCAAACTTTTATGGCATGGATTTAGAAGACCCGGACTCATTCTTGTTCGATTTTGACATTGTATGTCGAACATATGGCTACGCAGATGATGCCCATAGGCTTAGACTCTTCCCAGCGACATTAAAGGCATCAGCCTTAAGATGGTTGATGGGGCTTGGTGAACATGCGATAACTGATTGAGATGGCATGAGAAGAATATTTCTAAAGAAATATCAACCTTCTTGTAGATCGAAAGATTCCAAAGATTATATCTTTAGAATGAACCAACAATAGGATGAAACCTTAGAGGAATACTTAGAACGGTTTGTCTACAACTTACAAAAATCCAAACACCGAACTATGCCTCTTGATTTGATTCATACAATATTCTTGAAAGGCATCTGAGAGGAATACATGGAAGATCTTAATTTGATGGGCAAAGGTGACATTTCTACCTTACCTTTTGAAGAAATCGCTGAATTATGCGAAAAGTATTCAAGGAGCAAAGCTAAAATTGGAAAAAGAACTGTTACACAAAAATATCGTCACCATGATTATTTGCAGTCAGTATGGGTCTATCACCACTTGTACTATCCTCCTAAGCAAGTCTCAGACCTCAGCTCTTCAAATCAAGCTTTGAAAATGAGAGAAAGACATTAAAAATCAATGTAACTCTGGTTCCGGACTTTCTCTCACTGTCACATGCGGTCCCGCACCTTCTGTGTACAAAAACTGCGGACCTGCCTGCTCTGTCCCTAACGGTATAGGTGCGGACCCCTGTGAAAGTCAAAAGGCGCAAGTTTTATCTTAAAAAACTCACTTTGGGTTAATTCTAGAGGTTTCTAGAAGGAATTTCGACATGGATTGTTCGCTCTGAGGTGGTTCATGCATCCCAAAAGAGAAGGAGCTAATCCCTTGATGAGAGGAGCTATCCCTTTGAAGGAGGGCTTTATCCCTTTGAAGGAGGACCTAGTAACCTCCCTCCATTACACTATAAATACAGGCATTGGGCTGGTTTCTAGAGAGGTTAGAAGTTGAACATTTTTTAGGGTAAATGCTGGTGAAATCAAGACTTCCTAGTTGATCTTAAGAGGAGAGATCACATACCTTTTTGGCTTCATTTGGGAGTGAGTGAAACTTGTCAAAGTAGAGGAGACTTCTTGTTGGACGTTGGGAGGATCTTGTACAACATCAAGGCCAAGGTTGTAAAGTTCTTCTTCTTTTGAATTAATACAATCAAACTCATTTTTCTCAACAAGTATCTCATGTTATTTGTTTCATGGACTCCTTGACATTCATGTTAAATATGTTTTATGCAATTGGCTTTTCAGGTGCCATTTAATTTGTTTGCCTTGTTTGTGTTTCTAGATTCGCGACAAAGGAGCTCATTTGGATCAAAGGAGCAAGGGCATCCACAATATTGCGTTGGACCTAAGGTAGGCCCTAAAAACACTTGTTTGCCATTGTTAATCAAAGCATATTTAGAGAAAGATAGTGTCTGGTTGGTTTGCTTGTCATTAGGTCTTCTTTAGATTCTAGGAAGGTCTATCTTGTCTGCAAGATTGACTTATTCTGTGTGACAAGAACATTGTCATCCAAAGCCACAAAATATGCTTCAGCAAGTGTCACAAGGGCTGCAATAGGGAATCTGTTAGAAGAATTTAAAACGGATCGGTTAAGCACCTTAGGAAACCAAATTGACACTCTAAAAGCTAAGAAGAAACAAGAAGATGAAGATCAGATAATGGCTATCTTTTGCCCAAAATTCCGGAAGAAACATGCATTAAAAGACTGCCCATTAGAAAACATCCAAGTTTGTGCCTTCTGTACTGAAAATCATGATATATTTAATTGTTCTAAAGTTAAGGTTTTGCAGAACTGTAATATGGCAGCTAATGCAGAGATGGAAAATGTATATTATATGGGCACAAAGAGACCATGGCAGCCAAGACCAGCACCTCAAGGTATGTTTCCAAATCAGAATTTGCAATTTCCTGTAAATGATCAAATGTATGCTCAGAATTCTTGGAATGTACCCATGCCATGGCAGCACCAAAATCACCCACAGCAACAATGGAGACCATCTCAACAATACTCTCAATCATATCATACATATCCTCAATCATACCAACCATATTCGCAGCCATATCAACAATATCATCAGCCATACTTGTCACATCCTCAATCATATCAGCAGTACCCTCAGCAGCAAGTTGTTTACCAACCTCAACCTCAACCTACTCAACAAGCACTGCCTGCTCCTCCACCAATAAATCCACCACAATTGCAATTTCCATCTAACTCACAACCTCCCAGACCTACTCAAATACCTGCTCAAACTGTCCCAAATCCAAATAACAGAGCAGAGAGGCCAACCTACAATGTAGAAGAGGGAACCTCATATCCCACACTACCCTTGCAAAATATCAACTTGAGGTCTGGTAAGGTACTCCATAAAGATTCTCCAACAACTGATAAACAAGAAGAAAACACAGAAAATGAAAATGAAATGACAAATCAAAGAAAACTAAACGATGACACCAAAGATAAACAAATGCAACCATTGCATCCACCTTTTCCATACCGATTGGTCCAAATGAAACTTCCAATGTCTATACCACAGTTTGATGTTTTAGATGAGCTCAAGAATGTCTATATAAAAATTCCGCTACTGCAAGCCATAAAAGACATTCCCATATATACTAAAGCAATCAAAGAAATGTGCCTTAAGAAGCCCACTAGGAAAAGGATTGATCCACAAACCATTCATGTTATAGGACATTTAGCTGGCCTTATGACAAATACCATCTCAATGGAAAAGTATGTTGATCCTGGTATCCCCAGAGTTACTACAATCATTAACAACATACATATTCCAAACACTTTAATAGATCTTGGGGCCGCAATAAATGTCATGACTCTTGAAACCATGAGAACACTCCAGCTCATAAATTTGCAACACACAACGATTGTTCTAGAACTAGCTGATAGGTCTAAAGTGATTCCTGAAGGGATTTTGGAGGACATAATTGTTTCACTAGACTCTTGGGAGTATCCAGTGGACTTCTTAGTTCTTCAACCCAAATCCAATTTAGGAGAGCACCCTATCGTCTTGGTAGACCATGGTTAGCGACTACTGATGCATTCATAGGATGTCGATCGGACAACATGATGATTTCACGAGGAACTGAAAGAAAACAACTCACTCTTTATCCATCGGCACAATCACCAGCAGTAGCACACAATTTATGGCTTGATGATAAATACAATGATAAAGAAGAAGTACAATCTATTTTTAGCATCGACCAAATCTATGATTTTCAAGAACAAAATAATATTGATTTGGTAGAATTGTTCCTTTCTCAACCTGATATCTCCAAAAATTTGAGAAACGACCAATATCATGCTACAGATGTGCTTTTAGCCCAAAATTTTCAAGAAACATGCACCATTCAATATTTGCAAACAACGTTTCATGATATTTTTCCCGTTCAATCCATCAAAAACACACAAAGTCAGATCATAGAGATTAGTCTAGGGAAAACTCTGAACATTGGCAATCACCTAGACTCATCTCAGCAAGAGAAATTGATTCAACTATTGAGAAAATACCAGAAAGCATTTGCTTGGGACTACATCGATATGCATGCGATTCACCCCGACACATGCACTCACCATATTTATACTGATAGTACTATCAAACCAATGAGGCAACCGTAGAGAAGAATGAACCCCATGCTCTAGGATATTGTCAGAGAAGAATTGCAAAAACTGTTGAGAGTTAATTTTATATATCCTATTTCTGACAGTCAGTGGGTATCCCCATTGGTAATAGTGCCCAAGAAAAATGGTAAGTGGCGAATTTGTGTTGATTACAGACAATTGAACAAAGCAACGCTCAATTATTTCCCACTACCATTTATTGACCAAGTGTTAGACACATTAGCTGGGAAATCATCATTCTCTTTTCTTGATTGTTTCAGTGGCTACAACCAGATCAGGATAGCCTTAGAAGACCAGGACAAAACCACATTCACTTGTCCTTGGGGCACTTATGCTTATAATGTTTTTCCATTTGGACTTTGCAATGCTCCAGCTACATTTCAGAGAGCTGTATTAGCTATTTTCGCTGATTTAGTTCATGATTGTGTTGAAGTTTACATGGCTGATTTTTCAGTGTACGACAATTCATTTGAACATGCATTAGAGAACCTTGAAAGAGTTTTGAAAAGATGTATTGAAGCTAATCTATCCCTGAGCAATGAAAAGTGATTTATGATGTTAAACGAGGGGATAGTATTAGGCCACTATATTTCTTTTCAAGGAATTAAAGTTGATCCAGCAAAAATCCAGATCATTGTTGATTTGCCAATTCCAAAGAATCAAAGAGAGGTAAGAAGTTTCCTTGGGTATGCAAGCTATTACAGAAGGTTTATTGAACATTTTAGTAAAATAGCTTTACATTTTTTAAGCTTCTAACAAAAGATGTACTTTTCAACTGGAATGAGAATTGCCAGCAAGCATTCAAAACACTCAAAAAGAAGTTATCAACCGCACCAGTCTTAAGAGGGCCTAACTGGAGCCTACCATTTCATATCTTTACAGATGCATCTGACACTGCGGTAGGTGCCTCATTAGGCAAAAAAGAGGAATCTTGTAATTATGCCATTTATTTCATTAGCAAAAATCTAACACCTGCAGAATTAAACTACATAGTCACAGAAAAGGAAACACTCGCCATCATATATGTTGTGAATAAATTCCGACATTATATAACTGGTTATGAAGTATTTGTACATACTGACCATTCTACCATTAGACATTTAATGAATAAACCAATAACTAGTGGCAGAGTTACCAGATGGTTATTATTGTTACAGGAATTTAACATCACAGTGTGAGATAGACCAGGTAAAGAGAATCAGGTGGCAGATTTTCTTTCTAGACTGCAAAATCTAGGTGAGACTGTTCCGGTTGAATATTCTTTTCCAGATGAAAATTTATTTGCAATTTCCATAGTGAATCCTTGGTATGATGACTTGGCCAATTATTTGTCTACAGGGAGGACACCTCCATACTTTACTCCAAAGGAAAAGAAGAGACTAGTCAAACAAAGTGCTCGATACTCATGGATTAATGGAGATTTGTTTTACACTGGTTATGATATGATTATTAGACGATGTGTAAGAAATGATGAGATAATTGATATTTTAAAATCTTGCCATGATGAACCGTGTGGTGGGCATTTTGCAGCTAAGCGAACAACATACAAAATTCTTAGTCTTGGATACTACTCGCCATCCATTTTTAAGGATTCCAAGAAGTATGTAAAGAGTTGTGATAGCTGCCAAAGAATGGGCAGGCCAACAGCTACAGATGAGATGCCACTTCAGCCCCAAGTACACCTAGAACCATTTGAAAAATGGGCTCTATACTTTATAGGACCCATTAACCCAACCTCGAATGGTAAGAATTACATCTTAGTATGTACTGATTAGATAACAAAATGGGCTGAAGCAAAAGCACTAGTTAGAGCCACCGAAAAAACAGTGGTAAACTTCCTTTTTGAAGAGATTTTTTTAAGGTATGGGGTACCAAGGGAGATAGTGACTGATCATGGTACTCAATTTACTTCAAAGTTAGTGAAGGACATCACAGAAAAATACCAAATCAAGCACAGAAGAAGTACACCTTACCATCCACAGGCCAATGGCCAGGTGGAGTCCACAAACAAAACTTTGGAAGGGATTATCACTAAAATTGTGGCAATGAACAGAAAGAATTAGGAAGAGAAGCTCAAATATGCACTCTGGGCTTATAGAATTACGTGGAAGAATACTACAGGATTTACACCATACCAGTTGGTGTATGGAAAAGAGGTAATGCTTCCTATTGAATTTCAAATACATACTTTTAAAATGGCTGCAGATTTGCAAATTGATTTGAACCAAGCACAACAAGAAAGAATTCAGCAGTTGAACCAGCTGGATGAAATGAGGCAGCAAGAAAAGCAAACAACAACCCTCATGCAAAAACAAAGGAAGCAGTGGCATGATGCACATATCAAGAAGAAGCAGTTCAAGGAAGGAGACTTGGCTTTACTCTTTGACTCTAAATTCAGAGATCATAAAGCCAAGTTTACTACACATTGGATGGGCCCATATGAAATCATTCAAGTCTATGACAATGGATCAGTCAAGCTCACCACTATTGATGGAGAAGGGCACTCCTTTACTGTCAATGGTCATCGCTTGAAACTATATAATAAGCCCATCAGCAAGCAAAATTTTCTTCAAACTATATCTCAACAGAGAGAGGTTGAGATATTGCAGCCTTCAGCTACAGTATCTCTGCCTTAGTTCATTTCATTTCAATTTAGAAATTCAAAAGAAATAAAAAAAAAAAAAAAAAAACAAAAAAAAATCTAAAAAAAAAAAAAAAAAACACAAAAAAAATTAATAATAAACATGGGTTAGATGTGAAAACCAGACTCTAGCACACTCTAACCCAGAATTCTTACTTGAAAACCAATTCGTTGGCAGGTAAGAATTCCTTTTCTTTTGTTTCCTATTTGATTCATCAACTGAATAATGACTTGAGGACAAGTCAAAACTTTAGTGGGGGGGGGAGAAACATCAGCATTTTGTTTTCTTATCTCCTCATTGTAAATTATCAAAGATTTCTTATCTCATCTCCTCACTGTAAATTTCCAAAGAGTTTGTTTCAACACTCCAGATTTCAATAAAGAAGTTGTTTTGTCCTTGTTTTATATCAGAGGGATCTGGTTAAAAACATTATGCAGGGGGATCTGTTCTGTCCAGAAGACCATGTTACCAACACCAGCAGTAATGGGACCTGTTAAGAGATTGTTACTTCAAGATTACTTCAACAAAGCTTCATCAAGTTTCAACAAGGATCCACAGGTTGCTGGTCACCAAGACTTCATCAAATACCAAAGGTCAAGGAGACTGTATACATATAGTTCTTTTCTGGATTCCAAAGAAGCCGCATGAACATTTTCCAGATCTCAGAGGGACCTATTGCATTCGAATCTATTCCAGGGGGACCTATCATGAACAACAAAGAGTAGTCAAAAGAGACTAGTCCTACCTAGCATGCCAATGCAACGCTTGAACAACCAACAAAAGTGTAATGTATTCCTTGTTCTTAACATTTAAATTCTTAGATTAATTTTTAATGTTAAATTTAATAACTATGACTGTTATGATCAATTTCAGAGACACCCCCATACCTATCACCCCTTATCCTATTGTTAATTCCTATCATCTCCTAATACTCCAGCCTATCTCATACTTATATGATTTCGTTAATCCCCTCTCATATCAACTTTTCAACCTCTGTTACACCAATTAGACCCTACAACCATTCCAACATATCTATTTGGCCGGGTACCAACAGAAGCAGGACACGTGGTGAATTGTTTAAAAACCAAATGTTATGCGGGCTTATTCATTGTTCTTGAAACAACCGAATTATGACTTAACTAACCGACGAAGTCAAATTATGCAAACGACTACCTAAAATCATATCCCAGTACTTCATATATGCTTCTAGCGCTTCTATGATGGTATCCATACAACCAGTACAACCATTCCTCTGTTTCAAAAGATGAATATGTTATGAATTGAGTTAAGCCGGTTATTTCATTATCATTCTCAATTATTCTATGTTAGCATTCGACTCCTGTGACTTCAACAGTAAGGACTGAAAGTAGCAAGCGCCACGAAAGGAAAATGTAGTCAATTGGATTCGACCTCCACCATAATTACAAGACAGTCAATCGAGCATCGCTTGGGTTACTAAAGGAGCTAGTGTTAAAAAGCCGAGAGCACCACCAGGTCAGCAGTATTGGGGCAGAAGACAAAAGGTAACAAATAAAAACTTCTTTGTTGAATTTGCAAAACATAAACAAAGAAGAGTTAGAGCAAAACTCTCTGCCAAAATGACCAATAGGGTTGAGCCAAGCATATTCGACAGTTCCCAGTATCACGAAGACTACATTTCAATTCTCAAAGAAATACAATGGCTGCCCTTTTTAGAGAAGTTTCGTGGAAGTAATGAGGAGGTAACCAAACAATTCGCTTTTACATTCAACGTAGAGAAAGCTCTGATAGGTAATTTTTCATTCAGGGTTTCGGAAGACACCATAGCTCAGTCCCTAGGGATCAACCCAGAAGGGGAGAAGTACTTCAAGACAAAGCAATTTAAAGAGAAGTCATGGACTCAATTTATGTCTAGATCAAGGGTTTCACGTGTCAATTGGAAGAAAGGCATCCCAAGGAGCTGGCTGGTGCATCCCTGGGACGAGATGGTCTATATCATCCAAAAATTTGTAACTTGTGAAGGCCGCTACAGTATTGTTTACTTGTACCATATCAAACTACTGTTACATTTGAAAGGGCAGTGTGTTATCAGTCTCCCATACTTTCTCTTGCAAAGCCTATCCAAAATGTCGAAGACCATCCAAAAGCAGAAAGGTAATGAAGGCAAGAGCTTATATCACTTTGGGCTAGTTAAAATTCTTATTGAGTATGAGTTACATAGAAGAGGAAAAACGTGGAAGGAATTCTTCGCTTCTAACCAAATTAAAGATGAAGAGGACAAGGAAGAACCACAGGAGAACTCAGGATTTATGAATGATATCGATGAAGAGATTCCTATACACAAAGCAAGCAAGGTGCCTCCACTTGTTAGCAGTGTAAGGACGAGGAAAATGAGAAAAGAGGATGCTCAGAAAGCAGAGCAAGATAAAAATTTTACCACCTATTCAAGAAGAACCAGGAGAACATCAAAGGCCCAGCTACAAGAAGACCAACCCGAATCAAATGTACCTATACCAATGGATATTGAGAGTAGTGCTCACTCACAACCTGGACCAGGAGATGAGATGGAGGTTGAAAGCAACAACAGGCAAGAAAAAGATTCACAACGTGCCATTAAGAAACAGAGGAAACTGGAGAAGCAAATTGAGAATTTAAAGGAAGAACTAATGGAGGCCAATATGCTGGAAAAAGTCATCAAGAAAGAAAATGAATTGCTAAGAGCATAGAGTAAAGAAACTCAACAGGAAAATGAGAAGTTAAGGGAACGAATCAATGAACATGAAGCTGAACAAATAGACATTTGTAAGTGGGCCACTAAATGGTACAACCAAAAGAAGGCCCTCAAGGAAAAGTACAAAAGTTTAAAGCATGAGCTCCATGGTCAGAAAGATGCCAAAGTGAAGAAGAATGTTGATACATTGTTGAAGGCAGCAGAGGTATAGGCAGGGCCAGAGTTCAGAGGAAGCACATTAGGGTTAGCATGAGTACATGCTAATTCATTAAGCCGAGGAGAGATTTTGGTACCATTCCATGACCTCCTTTTTCCTCCTGAAACACATCGTTTGCCTACATTTTTCCTTCATAAATCTCTTAGATCCCCTTGAAATTGATTAGTTAACAATATTATAGCTGTTAAATGCATTAGAATTGATTTATGAGTTTTATGTTAAAGAATTAGGGATTTTTGATAAAAAGACTACAGGAAGTTACAACACCCTGTAAATGGTTTATTGTTTGACATATGGCATGACAGGTAAGCTAAAGCAAAGGGTAGGGACGAAAAATAGAATGTACAAGCATGGACGAACACCTATCCTACAACAGAACCAACACTCCTGAATGCGCGGTCAATGATGGTCAAAGCACAGCATGTTGGCGACAAAAGCAGCAACAGCATAGGGTTCTAAACCAATTTAGTTTTGTTCCTTTTTGAAATCGGTTCAGAATGGAAACAACTTAAAAAAAACTATTCCATAACAAAAGCGGCAAGAGTCACATAACGGATGTACATTTGTTCCAAAATGTAAACGGTGTTAGTTTTTTAAAAGACATATGTAAACACAGTTATGTGTTGTTGGTGAGTTGTTATCCGTGTATCGTTTTGAAAAACAGAGCTTTTGAACTTAATACCAGAACTCAGTTGCAGTCACGATTTTGTTATTGCGTTAATTCTATATTTGCTTGAGCGCAGTCCAGTATACTTTTGAAACGCGGACGGGCCTTGCGTGGAACGGGTATACTGTCATTTTATTTTATTAGCAACTTCTCTATGCACAGTGATTAGAGTTTGGTTTATGCTTTTGTTGATTTAGTTAGCAATTCATATGAGTGATGTTTATGATGGTGGCTTGAAGGATTCATCGCTGAGATCGTTGAACTGTATCCTGTAAGGGATCTGATCTTTCATTGTCTTTTTAGAGCATCTTCATGAACCCTGTTTCCCATGTATTTGAATTTTAAGTGTGCTTATGATTTCAGTATGTCTCAATCTTTCATGAATGATAAACATTGAATACTGAGTGTTCACTGAACAGGGTTTTATGCATAGCATTCTCGTAAGGGGATTGAAATCTTGGTTTATGTAATACACAGTGATTTTTTTAGAATAGGTAGATGAATTGAGTGACCTGAGTGTCCAGGTGATAGGGAGCATACCTCATCCTTCCGTAAAGAAGTTCTATAACCTACCATCACGAACACTTAGTTAGGAATCCTTTATGTCTATAGATTGTAGACGCATGCCTCGAAGTTTACTTATCCTGGTCGATAATAAATATAGCCTAATCTAGTACCCTAGATAGGACACTACAATGTGATAATGCACAAAAGTGTGCATACTTGGTAAGTCTATCAAGTACAACCATGATGACACTCTTTCCATCGGACTTGGGTAAACCTGTGATAAAATCCATTGAAACCTCCTCCCAACGTTGTCTTGGAATGGATAAAGGTTGTAATAGACTGGGGGTATTAATTGTTTCAACTTTATTTTGTTGGCAAACCAAACATTCTACCGCAAACTTTTGAATATCCGATTTTAAGGCCATCCCAAAAAAATTCCTTCTTAGCCCTGTGGTAAGTTTTTAAAAATCCTAAGTGCCCTCCTAATGGAGAAGTGTGCAATTCCATAAGAATCTTTTGTTTGAGTTGGGAAGTCTTACAGAGGTATAAGCAATATTTGTACCATAACAAATCATTTTGCTAGCTAAATGTATCAGATGTACTGGAATCTTGTTGTTATAGGGAAAACTAGTGTCTTTTCGATCTGCTAGTCCCACTAAGACGGGTAGCTATGTTAGAAACAAACAATTCAAAGCGCTTCAAGATTTCCTCTATGTATGAAAGACAAGAGAGAAAGAGGACCAACCTGTATCTTCCGCTTGGCTCCTTGCTTGTTTCCTCTCTCCCTTGATAGAGCTCGCCACTCTTCTCCTACTTGTACCATTTTAGAGAATACCTGTAGAGGCAAAAAAATAAAACACCATCAAGGCATATCGATCTATGATATCATAAACAATGCAGAATTGGAAATACATTAACCATATAATTGCATCTACAAATAAAAAGATTCACAAATACATGATTATACGAAGGAAAACTCAAAGAAATTTATTGATAGTAGAAATAGAAAAGAGGATTACAACCGAGTTGTCTCATCCAACATCATCCTCCTAGAATGAAATCTCTCTTCACCTCATGGAAAGCAAGATCACCCAACAATACAATGTTTCTTCTCAAAGAGAAACCAATAGCACTTCCTTACAAATTACAAAATTCCAACCTCTAGATCTCTCAGATGACGGACCCATTTAAAGATATTTGCAGAGGGGTGAGTCAACTTCTGGGTTTTTGATTAGTGTCATTTCACTGATAGTTCTTGGTTCAACTTGGAGATTTCATTGATCTCTTACTCATCCTTGGGTGAATTCAGAGAGGCAAGTGTCATATGAGTAGTTTCTAGAAGATTCTCTAGGTTTCCACTTAGAAAATTGCCTCTACCATTTCTCTACTCTCACCCATCACACCCTACAGAAGGCTCTTTCAGTATGCATCGCACCTGGCCAATGTAGCAGCCAGTATGCATTGCACCCTCAGCATGGAGCAGTTTGTATGGTCTAGTTTTGGCCAGTTCTAAATGGTTTTTTAGGTGGAACTTCTGGGAAATGATGTAATCAGTTGCCCATGATCCTTTAGGGTATGAAACAACACTTTTAGGGGTTTAAGAGCCCTTGGTTTATCGACATATGTGATTGGGGTTGCAGTGCCCAAATATGTCTATAACAGTTGCCCCCTAAAGCATGAGGTAGTAAATATTTTGATGTCGAGTGAAATTCTTTATCATGAGGATCGAGGTATTTGAACTGGAAGGTGACCTATATAAAATACAATACAATACATCAAAGTCATATTATTTTCATGATCTAGCTAAGGCGAGCATTCCCATGCTCAACTTTATAAATTCATTTTCATGTACATAGGATAGATAATCATCCGCTGTTGTAGACTGATGATTCTTGTAGAGCCATCATCCCTTAGCTTGGATGATCATCTGTGCAGCTATTGTGTACATTGTTGGAAATAATACTGAGAGGGGGGTGAATCAGTATTATCTAAGTCTTTTAAAACAAATCTTCCTTATTTGATCTTTGAATTATTTTTGCATGTCAGTACCATAAAATAATGAGCATGAACAAAGAAAACAGATAGTCACACCAAAGAACACAAGATGTAAGGTGGAAACCCAATGTGGGTGAAAACCACCTGCTGCAATATGTCTCTATCTTCTTTCAAATTAGAAACTCCTTTTACAATGATTTTGTACTGGTGCAGTCCTTTACCAATACGTAGGCTGCAACCTGCAGAGAGCTACAACTCTCTCTCACTCTCTTTTTCCAATCTCTCCTGGAAGGGAGCTACAACCCGCTACTTCTTTTCATAAAGCATAAAACGATCATCAAGTACATAACAGTTACAGTCCACTATAGTTATGAGATCAGCAATAACAGAACTAACCCAGAACACCTTATCAACAGAGAAATTCAATCAACAGAACATCTTAAGACAGAGACGCAGTTTTCCCTTCTGTGGCCTGCGTCGCGACGCAGTTCACCTTCTGCTTTCCTGCGTACACCCGCAGGGATCCTTCTGCCGCACTGCGTGCCCACGCACTGTTCCTTCAACTGCACTGCGTACTGTTGCTTCAGGGACGCACCCAGAAGTACTATCGCGCCGCGTACTTTGCTGCAGGGACGCACCCATAAATACTATCGCGTCGCATCCTTTTGCTGCAGGGACGCACCTGAACCTTAGTCGCTCTGCGTCCCCACGCAGGTCTCCTGTTACTGCACTGCGTCCCCCATGCAGGTCTCCTGTTACTGCACTGCGTCCCCACACAGGTCTCCAGTTACTGCACTGCGTCCCCACGCAGATCTTCTGTTAAACACCTGCGACCTTCTGATTAGGGCTAAATAGACAGTCCACTAGAGTGGCACAGATACTCAGATCTGATCATGCGCTCGAAAGATAACCCTTCACAGATTTGCCTTCAACTTCCTTTTCATATAGATCAAGCTTTTAAGATCATAACCCAATATTTCAGATTTAAAGATATTCAATTGCAAAAGATGCTTAGCCAAGTGATCTCCTTTGCTTTATATAGGCAAGCTCCTCCTCAAATCATGGAACAATACCATGAGCCGACACCATAATAACACAATACCGTCGGCTAGATACCAAGAGTAAAACACAAGAAACCCCCACGTGTGCTTTTCTCTGCCTTGAAATGTGTGCACTGGGGGAACGCACCTCCTGAACGGCTGGCCTGCGTCTCTGGACGCGGTCCCTACATGGTGTACCTGCGGGTACGCACCTTATGAACTGATTTCCTGCGTACTTCTTAATTTTCGATAAAATGAGAGCCTTGCCACGGGAGTTGCCATCAAGTACAACATCTGTAACATATACCAGAAACATAATGCCAACAATCTCCCCCTTTGGACTTGATGGAAACCTCACAAACTTCAGCTTCATTCTCCCCCTTTGACATCAAGGGCAAAGGGGTATGCTCCCCCTAAGATCATGCTCCCCCTGAAAAAGAACCAGATCTGCAACAAAGAACCATAATCCACCATGAAAGAGATAGAGACATATTGC
This sequence comes from Pinus tabuliformis, assembly GCA_031772625.1. Lineage (NCBI taxonomy): Eukaryota > Viridiplantae > Streptophyta > Pinopsida > Pinales > Pinaceae > Pinus > Pinus tabuliformis. The sequence goes on from CM062812.1 coordinate 285,500,536, forward strand.
AGCTATTTCCAAGATCTCCTTCTGACCATCCTCCATAATGCCAACAATGCATTATATGCTCCCCCTGAACCTGTACCATCAATCAGAAAAGGTTCAACAATAAGATGATGCATCAACAACCCCCAGCTTTTGTCTGAGGTATTCAAAAGTGTCCCTGGGCAATGGTTTGGTGAGAATATCAACAACTTTTTCCTTAGAAGGAACATACTCCAACTTGACCTTCTGTTCAAGTACTTGTTCCCAGAGAAAATGGTACTTGATTGGTATGTGCTTGGTTTTTGAATGCATAACAGGATTCTTTGAGATGCTGATTGCACTTGTATTATCACATAAGATGGGGATTGGTGGTGTACAAGTGATTTGAAAATCCTGCAAAGTCTGCATCATCCAAAGAAGTTGGGTGCAACAAGATGCAGCAGCAACATATTCCGCTTCAGCTGTAGACAAGGCAATCGAACTCTGTTTCTTGCTGAACCAAGATACCAGTCTGGAACCCATAAAGAACACACCACCACTTGTGCTTTTCCTGTCATCCACGCTTCCGGCCCAATCTGCATCTGTATAAGCATGAAGTGTAAGATCTGTATCCCTAGGATACCATAAGCCATAATTTTGAGTCCCTTGAAGATATTTGAAAATTCTCTTCACTGCTTGAAGATGAGTCTCCTTCGGATTTGCCTGAAATCTTCCAACTATTCCAACTGCATGCATGATGTCCGGTCGGGTACCTATTAAATAAAGTAAACTTCCAATCATAGATCTGTAGGTTGGTTGATGTACTGCTACAGATTCATCATTTGCACTGAGGCTACATCTTGTGACCATGGGTGTACATACTGGTTTTGCATCTTCCATGCCATATTTCTTCAAAATCTGTTTGAGATACTTGGTTTGAGATAAAAAGATTCCTCCTTCCTTTTGTTGGATTTGCAAACCAAGGAAATATGTCAGTTCTCCTAGCAGGGACATTTCAAATTCTTTCTGCATGACCAAGGCAAAGCTTTGACTCATAGCTTCTTCATTGCTGCCAAAAATAATGTCATCTACATACACAACAAGTATTAGCAATTTGTCATTTTCAACTTTTATATAAAGATTGCTATCTGCTGATCCTTTTGAAAAACCTTGTTGATGAAGATATTTGTCCAAGCGGTAGTACCAAGCCCTTGGAGCTTGTTTGAGACCATAGAGAGCCTTTTTCAATCTGCATACAAGGTTTGGATCATTTCCAAGAATGAACCCATCTGGCTGTTCAATGTATACTTCTTCTTCCAAGTCTCCATTCAGAAAGGCTGATTTCACGTCCATTTGAAATACTTTGAAGTTTTGAAAACTTGAGAGAGCAAGAAACATTCGGATGGCCTCAAGTCTTGCAACAGGAGCAAAGGTTTCTTCAAAGTCTATTCCTTCTTGCTGCGCATACCCTTTACAAACAAGTCTGGCTTTGTTTCTAATTACTTCTCCATTTTCATTCAATTTATTTTTGAAGACCCATTTTGTTCCGATAACATTCTTATCCTTTGGTCTAGGAACCAGCTCCCAAGTGTTGTTCTTTTCGATCTGCTCAAGTTCTTCATCCATTGCTTTCACCCAACATTCATCTTTGCATGCCTCTTTCACATTTTGTGGTTCAGTAGAGGAGAGTAACGCCAAATAGCTTGAAGCTTCTGCAACTGTTCTTCTAGTTTGTACACCTGCTTCTTTCTGCCCCATAATCTGAGATTCTGGATGGTTCTTCTGAACATATCTGGATGGAGTCTTTTCTTCTATTCTTGTTTGCTCCTATGGTTCTTCTTGAGGTTCTTCTTGAGGTTCTTCTTCTTCATCATTCTGTCTTTGAGGGTAGCCTTCATCTTCTTCGATGTCTTCATGATGTACTTGCCTAGGAATGTATCCCTTCTCATCCACCACTACATCAATGCTGTCAACAATTCTGCCAAGTCTTTTATTGTAGCATTTGTATGCTTTGCTATATGGAGAGTAACCAAGAAGAATGCCTTCATCTGCTCTAGGTTCAAGTTTGCCAAGCTGCTCATCAGTATTCTTGATATAGCATTTGCTCCCAAAGATTTTGAAGTGCTTTACCGAAGGAGTCCTACCACTCCAAAGCTCATGAGGAGTTTGAGTGCTGTTTACCCGGACATTTGTTTTGTTGAGAATAACAACCGCAGCATGTGCAGCTTCACCCCAGAAAGTTGCGGGAGTTCCTGATTCATCAAGAATAGCACGAGCCATTTGTTGGATTGTTCTGTTCATTCTTTCCACAACTCCATTTTGCTGAGGAGTTCTTGCTGTAGAGAATTCTCTTCTTATCCCATGTTCTTCACAGAAATCGAAAAATTCATTTGAAGTAAATTCCCCACCTCTGTCGGATCTGAGGCACTTAATTTTGTGACCTGATTCATTTTCAACCAAGGCTTTGAAGGATTTGAATTTTTCGAATGCTTCATCTTTGTGCTTCATAAGTCCTAACCAGACAAACCTGGAGAAATCGTCAATGAATAATATCAAGTATTCTTCTCCTCGAGGTGTTCTTTTTCTGAAGGGACCGCATGTATCTGTATGTACCAGCTCAAGAGGCATGCTAGCTGATCCTTCTTTCTCTGGAAAGTTAGTTCTGGTTTGTTTTCCAAATTGACATGATTTGCATATGGTGTTGTCAGGAATTTTGATATCTGGAAGATCGCGAACTGCCTGATATTTGCATGCTTTCCTTATTTGTGAGAAGCTTAGATGTCCCAACCTTCGATGCCATAACCAGTGCTCTTCATCCTTGCTCAGATAGCATTGTTGTTGTCCTTCTTCAAATATGTACAGATTATTTGGAGTTCTTTTGCCTTTGATCACTGTTTTACCTGTATCAAGATCACGAACAAGACATCCATTTGATCTGAATATAACCTCGGTTCTTTGATCACACATCTGGCTGACACTTAGAAGATTATGCTTCAATCCATCAACATACAAAACATTTCCAGCCTTGACCTTTTCTTTTAACTGAGCAATGCCCTTTCCTTTTATAGTTGCAGGAGTATCATTTCCAAAAGAGACTTTCTTTCCCTTTTCTAGAGTAGAATAAGACTCAAGTTTTTCTTTATCACCTGTCATATGCTTCGAACATCCACTGTCAATGTACCATAGATTTTCCTGTCCCTCTGCATAAAATGCTATCCCACATCTTTCTGTTTGAGGTTCCTTTATTCTCATGTTTTGGTGCTTGAGGCTTGTTCCTTTTTCTGCTGAAACCTGCTCCTGCATTCAGAGTCTTCATGACCAAAATTATTGCAAATAGAACATTCAACTTCATTTTCAAGAACCGAAAAGTTGTTATAGGTCCTTTTTGTAATCCCTGTCATACTTCTTTGTTTTTGAGCTTCCCTAGTCATGATCGTTTTATATGCAACACATTGAGCTGCTTTGTGACCAAAGTTATGGCAAGAAAAGCATTGTCCATTGAAGAAACTTCTGCGGTTATCGAATCTACCAGCCAACTGATTGTAATTTCTATTTTCATCTATTCTTGAACCAAATTGAGAAGATTTTACCTGTGGCTGGTTGTAGCTTTTGTTCACCCTTAAGATGGATTGCCCCTGATAGTTTCTGTTTGTAATTCGTCCCTGCTTTACCTGATGATCTTCATTGTTCTTTTGCTCATTTCTTCTTGCCGCATCAAGATAACTTTTTGAGGTGGATGCTTGAGAGGTTTCTCCATTATAGCCCAAACCTGTCTTGTTTAGAGGAGACCGTTGCACATTGATAATCTCATCCAAAGTTTCAGATCCTTTGACAAACTTAAGATTAATAGCTTTTGTTTTCTCAATCTCTTTTCTAAGACCAACAATTTCACCTTCTAGTTTTTCAAGATGTTTTTCCTTTTCATCAATTTGAAATTGTAGAGTATCAATGATCACATTCTTTTCTTCTATACATCTCTTGAGTCTAGTAATTTCCTCATAAAGGTTATCCACATCTATAGCATCCATATAATCATCATCTTCAAATGCCATTAACAACTTATATTCATTACCTCATTCATCTTCATCACTGTTCGATACAATTTTGTCCCATATCTATTTTGCGGATTTGTAGTGCATTACCTTCATGAATTCCGTTTGGGATATACATCCCAATAGAGTACTGACTGCTTTCGCATTTGTTTCATACTTCTTTTTCTCAGCTGCATCTGTAGGAGTAGCTGAAGGAAAAGCGTAGCCTGTTTCTACAATGTCCCAAACTTCTGTACCAAGAGATTGAAGATAGGCAGTAACTCTTACCTTCCAATAATTGAAGTTTGTCCCATCAAAAACCGGTGGCCTGATTGATGCTTCTCTCTCGTAGTTGCTCATGATGAACGATCTACCTTCAAGCGATCAAGATTCTCTGAAGGACCTGCTCTGATACCAATTGTTGGAAATAATACTGAGAGGGGGGTGAATCAGTATTATCTAAGTCTTTTAAAACAAATCTTCCTTATTTGATCTTTGAATTATTTTTGCATGTCAGTACCATAAAATAATGAGCGTGAACAAAGAAAACAGATAGTCACACCAAAGAACACAAGATGTAAGGTGGAAACCCAATGTGGGTGAAAACCACCTGCTGCAATATGTCTCTATCTTCTTTCAAATTAGAAACTCCTTTTACAATGATTTTGTACTAGTGCAGTCCTTTACCAGTACGTAGGCTGCAACCTGCAGAGAGCTACAACTCTCTCTCACTCTCGTTTTCCAGTCTCTCCTGGAAGGGAGCTACAACCCCCTACTTCTTTTCATAAAGCATCAAATGATCATCAAGTACATAACAGTTACAGTCCACTATAGTTATCAGATCAACAATAACAGAACTAACCCAGAACACCTTATCAACAGAGAAATTCAATCAACAGGACATCTTAAGACAGAGACGCAGTTTTCCCTTCTGTGGCCTGCGTTGCGACGCAGTTCACCTTCTGCTTTCCTGCGTACACCCGCAGGGATCCTTCTGCCGCACTGCGTGCCCACGCACTGTTCCTTCAACTACACTGCGTACTGTTGCTTCAGGGACGCACCCAGAAGTACTATCGCGCCGCATACTTTGCTGCAGGGACGCACCCAGAAATACTATCGCGCCACGTCCTTTTGCTGCAGGGACGCACCTGAACCTTAGTCGCTCTGCGTCCCCACGCAGGTCTCCTGTTACTGCACTGCGTCCCCCACGCAGGTCTCCTGTTACTGCACTGCGTCCCCACGCAGGTCTCCAGTTACTGCACTGCGTCCCCACGCAGATCTTCTGTTAAACACCTGCGACCTTCTGATTAGGGCTGAATAGACAGTCCACTAGAGTGGCACAGATACTCAGATCTGATCATGCGCTCGAAAGATCACCCTTCACAGATTCGCCTTCAACTTCCTTTTCATATAGATCAAGCTTTTAAGATCATAACCCAATATTTCAGATCTAAAGATATTCAATTGCAAAAGATGCTTAGCCAAGTGATCTCCTTTGCTTTATATAGGCAAGCTCCTCCTCAAATCATGGAACAATACCACGAGCCGACACCATAATAACACAATACCGTCGGCTAGATACCAAGAGTAAAACACAAGAAACCCCCACGTGTGCTTTTCTCTGCCTTGAAATGTGTGCACTGGGGGGACGCACCTCCTGAATGGCTGGCCTGCATCTCTGGACGCGGTCCCTACATGGTGTACCTACGGGTACGCACCTTATGAACTGATTTCCTGCGTACTTCTTAATTTTCGATAAAATGAGAGCCTTGCCACGGGAGTTGCCATCAAGTACAACATCTGTAACATATACCAGAAACATAATGCCAACATACATTTGATGTCTTTATCTTCCTGAATATATCGTAGCCCAGATGGATAAAAATAGATCCAGGGTATTCAAAACTCATTCAATCTTCGCCCAATGTACAAGTCGATCCATGTGAAAAGATGTTCTGAAGTCGAACATGGAAAGACATCACCTGATTACCAGCCAATGATGTAAGCTATCAACAGGCGCGAGAGGAATCACTGATAATGATAATGACCCTCAAGGTACTATAGTACAATTCACGTGGTGTGAATATATGACCCCATGTAAAACACTATGCAAAATCTTTTGGTCGAAGGCCATTGATGTAAACTTGTCGCCAGAAGTGAGAAACTTACCATTGAGGCATGCAAGCTTCAAAGTACTAGAAGGGTTCTTCCTAAGTCAACTTCTTGGATAATGAGCTGATGTTGACAAGAAGTGACCCATCGTAGGAGGGCCTTAATGAATCCCACATCTATGACACGAAACGAAGCAAATGATTTTTTGGAGGTGAAAACGATCTGATGATACAAGGTTCAGGAATGATGGTCATGAAAAATGGAGGGTGAAGGTGTTGTAATGGATGAGGCGTTAGCTAGGTGGTGAATTGTCTGAATGACTTCTCCTAAACATATCAGTGACACTAAGATGGATTGATAGCATTAACCCCAAAAATGGATGGTACGGAGGACCAATGGTGATGTGACTGGTGAATGGAATAACCCAACCCGACTCAATCATGGTGATGGAGGGAAAGTGTCATGTTCAAGAGTGACTTGCTACCAATGAAGTTCTTCAAGTTTTCTTCCCTTTTCCCCAGTCATTTTTGACCAATACCTCTTTATTTTTGTCAAGCTTGAGGAGGATAACATATGCCTGTTCTATAATTTTCCCTTCAGGCAAACCTGTCGCTATGTTTTAGCAAGCCTAGCGATATTGAAACTCGCTCTTGTTCAGATGGACAAGTTTATCGCCATTGTTTTAACGAGTTTAATGACAAAGATAACTCAGTCCTTTTCATGTTTAGAGAGTTTGAAAAGGGATGAAAAGGAAACTCCAATAGTCCTTTTTCGTGGCATAATCCCTTAAGTCCAAAATAGTATAAAAAATATGAAAGGGATGACCTTCGATCACTTTAGTGAGCTGAAAGAGACAAGCACTCGATCATTTTTTAGAATGATCCCTCAGGTCCAAAAATATTAAAATGTAGAGGAGGGATGGTGCTTCCCCTTACTTTAATGAGCTGGAAAGGCCAATAACTCTACAATCTTTTCATATTTTACGAGTCTAAAAAGAGCTTAAAAGAGACTCGTTTTTTAGGAATGAGTGATGTTTTCGGGTAGCAACTGGTTCCAGGTAAGTTTGGAACTTCTCAAACATGACAGTGTAAAAAGGGTGGCTAGTAGAATCACTCGTCGCATCTATTCCTCAAAAGGGTAAACAATCAAGTCGAAGTGTATGATCGACCAAAAGAATGGAGGTGACGGTAAGAACACAACCAAGGCTCAAAAGGCTAATAGTAAGGCAATCACAAAGGTTATTTATTGAGGGTGGATTTATTTTTTAATGAGCTTGCATCGAAAGAAACTATGCTCAGTGGCGAGTTTATTTTTTAACAAGATTGAACCTTGTGGAAACATTACTCATGCCAGTCGTTTAAAGATGTCTCTCATTAGTAGGTTCATTTTTTAGTGAGCTTGTACCATGTGAAACCTTGCTCATTGCCTTTTTATGTAGGCTAGAAATGACCAAACTACAGATCTAACTACACTAACAGCTAAAGAACTACTGAGGTTAGGTAGGGTAGTTTTGTCTTTTGCCTAGATAAAAAATTTCCTTTGCTTTGCCTATGCGCCATCGACAAAGGTGAATGGTGGATCAAACCAATCACCTAACCAAAGTAGTTGAACTAAAAGTTATGCTAAAACACTACAAGGCTAGAATGAAACTAGTCGCTTTTCACTTGCATAAAATGGTTTGCATGCCCCCAGGTGTTGAGAAAACAAGAATTTCTAGGTTACCTTATGGAAGTCCCTACATTTAAGCAGGGTTATTTCGTCTATAGAGTAGACAAGACACTTCCTTGGCTCTGTCTATCGAAATAGATAAAGGTGAATGGTGTGAGCTTCCAATCACATAACGTGCGAGGAGATAAATGTTTTAGACTGATCCCATATCCTACATGGAAATGGTGTTCCAGACTGGTCATATAACCTACAAGGAAATCTGTTTTTCAGCTGGGTTCGCCTACCGAGGCAAAGCAAGGTGCATGCCCCGTAAGCTTCATTACATTCACCGGACTACTTGCAGTAATTACGTGGATGAACCAGAGGTTGAAGAGACATTATCGATGTAAAGAGACCATTTAGGGATGATGTTTGACTCGTAGCTGTGTTTGAAATGGGAAATGAAAGCTGGTCGATGAGTTTCACCATTCTGCCTTCATATGGGAAACACATCACTTGAAAGAGTGTGGAAACAATAGCTCCCATGCTGTAAACATAGTCATGCCCAAGGAGTAGATTGTATTCTAGTGGCCCTTGGACTACCATCACATTCAAGTGAATGGTTTTCCTTTTCAAAGTTATAGGCAACTTCGAAAGGATCCTAATGATTGACTGATTCCTTTGTTGAAGCCTAACAAATTTTGATTCTCAGGAAAAAGCGACAGCGAACCAAGCACTTTCCAAGCAGTTGAGGAATAGATACTCACAGAAGCCCCTTCATCTATGATAGTGCCAGACACGATCATTTTGTAAACTTGTACTATGATTCGGAATGGTACATTAGATGGAAGGCGGGGTCCCGCTAGTTAATTCCAATCAAAGGAAATGACTAGATTTCTTGGAGGGGGGGCCGAATAAACGACTAGTTGAATCTTTCAAAATGGGCAACTCTCCTCCTGTTGTAAAGGAACGGGTAGATTTCCCCCATGTTTATCAGACTTTGTGTTGACAAAAGGAATTTTAATAGTTTCGTTCTCATTCTCTTTAGATATTTTATCAGCTAAAGGTGGACCCTTTGAAGGCAAGACTGGATCGATTGCCATCTCGACCTATTGAATTTGGTTTGGTATGGACTCAAAAGGTTTACCTTTAATGATGGGCATTTCGACTGACAATTGAGTTATGTCAGTTAGATTTTCAACTAGTGATGGACTTGGCAAGAGTTTCTTGTATCCAGGTGAAAGTCGCTACGATGAAGCCAGACGGTTATCCAAGATAATTTTGGCTTCATCCAAAAAAGGAAAACGCTGAAGGGCATGATTGCCTTCACACAACCTACAAGGAAATCTGAACTTTCCTTTTTTTCCATTGACTTCATTTTCACTAGTCGATGGTGTACTCTCAACATGATCGACAGAGGTTGATGACACTGGATGGTGCAAACGGGGAGACCAGTCTCTCAAGATCCACGGAATGCAAGGACAATCTCAATGAAAGTGGTCTCCTCTACAAATTACGCATGGAGATTTTGGTTTGGAAGGTTCGGTGTGTGGATTTTTGTTGAATGATGCACGGTTTCCCCCTTGTTTGACTGACTTCTTCTTCTTCTTCTCCTTCCCTTTCTTCTTCTTCTAATTTACTTGGTTTTTAGCATCACTAGTTTCACCAAATGAAGAGGAAGAAGGAGAGGGAGAAACAAACAAAGTAGAAGGTGACAGGACAACTCCAGTATCATCTGATTGTTGATTCTATTGTTGAGGAATCACGGTGTTCTGAACGATAGAGGTTGAGAATAGCCATACTGGCAGGCCAACTGTGATTCCTGGAAGGGACAATGTAGCCATATATGGAGCACCAATGTCTCCCCAAGAAGAGAAAGGACTGGGATTCCCCCAAAGGGGAAATCCTTGATTCGTGGATTCCACTACCTCAACCTAAGATCAACAAAGGAATAGGGATGTTATTCCGAATTAAATAAATTTATGATGCTTTGACACAACTTTGACTTTTCAATTTTTAAGTGTCGAGAAAAAGCTAAAGATGACTCTAGTCGCCTTTGATTTTTAATGAGACTGAAGTGACAAGCACTCAGATGGACCTTTTCTTTTAAGGAGTCAAAAAGGAACAAAAGTTACTACTCTGGAAATCTAGATAGAGGGATTACCAAACTGATCGCAAAATTTCAATATACACCTTGGTGGTAAATTAAAGAGAAATTACCAAGGATTTTATGTACGGTAGTCAATCTTCCCGAATGCTTTGTTCAGTGCATTACGATCGATAGGGCGACAGACATGGCTTCCTATGGATAAAGAATATCAGCCTATTGTGCTCTCCCAATATATACTTGACGATACAGGGAGCACAAGTCCATACTGGCACTTGTTGTATCAAAGAGGAGGAATCACCCAACCTTCGATGAAAACAATAGTTACCAAGTTTTACGACGCCGGAATACATCTCTAGCCTAGACTTCTAGATGTTGTGCATTAGGTTCCAAAGCATTTTTATGTTCAATGAGATTTATTTTAGAGTTGATCTTGTTTAGAAGTTTTCCTTTCAAGGTTCACCATGTGATGTAGATGTAAAATTCCTAATATGCAATCTAAGATGATAAATAGTCATTTATTTTCTTTTAGCAATGAAAATATTAGTTACTAAGGAAAGAATAATCTCACGATTTTTTCAACAGAGAGCAAAGAGCACACACTAAATGCACTTTCCCTAAATCATTTTCCGCATACAGTCTAAATGCAAATGCACATGCATGTATTTGTTTATCCGTTTCCTTAATGTGAGAATGCCAAAAGGAAAACTAAGTACATATTTGAACTATTTTCTTCAAAGTGACACTTCAACAATTTCTCTTCAAAACGAAAGGAAGTCTAAGATGACACTTTCAATTTTGAATGGAAAAATACTTTCTACACTTCAAATATTGATAATTCAAATCAAATACAATGGCAAAATTACAATCGACTATCTAGAAGAGGAAGACTTTACAACACTCTTCTTTTTGACTCACAATGACAGTTACAACACTTCTTTGAATAAAAAATGACATTTCTATTAAGCTACTCTTGACAAAGGACGACTGTAAATGATGAAAAATATATAAAAACATTCAGAAATCCTGATCAATGGAGGTTGAATAATGTGAAGGAAGGAGGCTTCAGCAATGATATACTGATCATAAACAACAAAACTACTGAATAGAGCTGAAAACGAGGAAAAACCCAAATTCCAGAGAGAGAAATAGTATCATTCAGTCATCGCACCTGTCCTTAAGGGATACATGGATGCATCTCACCTGTAACACGCAGGAGGTGCAATGCATACAGGCTACCAATTACAAACAATGTGATGGACTAGGGAATGAAAATAAGCTTGGTTTTCACTCGAAATTTGCAGCTAAGTTCAGTGATTTAGGCTATGTTATGATAGATAGTAAAAACAAAGTACAGGGGTATGATCTTATGAGGTTATTGAGCTACCACAAGGGCACTTAGGAAATTTTCAAGTCAGATGTTAAGTTCATAAACCAACCCAAAGATTGACTGAAGCAACGTTGATCTACTTTGCACTTGCATAGAAAGGCCAGTTCGAAGGCTAGCTGGCTTAACTTCAGGCTCCATATATAGTTTATAAAGCAAACAACAATAACAAACTAACTAACTAATCACTCCCTAGTGGAGTTTCCATTTTGTTACGAGGAAAACTAGTGTCTTTTCGATCTGCTAGTCCCACTAAGATGGGTAGCTATCTTAGAAACAAACAATTCAAAGCGCTTCAAGATTTCCTTTATGTATGATAGATAAGAGAGAAGCAAAGAGGACGAACCTGTATCTTTTTCTTTGCTCCTTGCTTGTTTCCTCTCTCCCTTGATAGAGCTCACCACTCTTCTCCTACTTGTCCCATTTTAGAGAATAACTGTAGAGGCAAAGCAAAAAAACACCATCAAAGCATCTTGATCTATGATATCATAAACAATGTAGAATCAGAAATACATTAACCATACAATTGCATCTACAAATAAAAAGATTCACAAATACACGATTATATGGAGGAAAACTCAAAGAAATTTATTGATAGTAGAAATAGAAACGAGGATTACAACCAAGCTGTTTCATTCAACATCATCCTCCTAGCATGAAAGCCCTCTTCACCTCATGAAAAGCAAGATCACCCAACAATACAATGTTTCTTCTCAAAGCGAAACCAACAACACCTCCTTACAAATTACAAAATTCCAACTTCTAGATCTCTCAGATGAGGGATCCATTTATAGATATTTGTAGAGGGGTGAGTCAGCTTCTGGGTTTTTGATTAGTGTCATTTCTCTGATAGTTCTTGGTTCCACTTGGAGATTTCATTGATCTCTTACTCATCCTTGGGTGAATTAGGAGAGGCAAGTGTCATATGAGCAGTTTCTAGAATATTCTCTGGGTTTCCACTTAGCAAACTGTCTCTGCCATTTGTCTACTCTCGCCCATCGCACCTTAGAGAAGGATCTTTTAGTATGCATCGCACCTGTCCAATGTAGCAGCCAGTATGCATCGTACCCTCAGCATAGAGAAGTTTGTATGGTCTAGTTTTGGCCAGTTCTGAGTGATTTTTCAGGTGGAACTTCTAGGAAATGATGTAATCAGTTGACCATGATCCTTTAGGGTATGAAACAACACTTTTAGGGGTTTAAGAGCCCTTGGTTTATCAACATATGTGATTAGGGTTGCAGTGCCCAAATATGTCTATAACACTTGTTGTAACTTTCGAATAAGTGCCCACACTTCTTCATCATTCTTCCATTCCTCCCTTGCTTCATTTATCCAATCTAGTTGGATAATAGAAATGGCACACAACATTTTTTCCACATCCTCATCCTTTCTTGAGAGTGCATCTGCCACCACATTTTGCTTCCCTTTTTGTATATGATTTCAAAGTCATAACCCAACATCTTTGTGACCCACTTTTGTTTCTCTTCAGAGGATAATCTTTGTTCTAAAAAGTATTCAAGGCTATCATGATCCGATTTTACCTTGAAGTGTCTTCCCATTAGGTAGGGCTTCCATTTCTTAAGTGCATGTATTATTGCCAACAATTCCTTCTCATAAATAGCTTTGTGTAAAAACTTTCCCTTGATTGGACGACTTTCAAAAGCAATGGGTCTTTCATCTCGCATTAAAATAGCACCAATTCCATTTCCTGAAGCATCACATTCCACATAAAGGTTTTTGTGAAGTCTAGTGTAGATAGGACCAGTGCTTGGCACATTTCCTCTTTAAGATGTTCAAAGGTCTTTGTTTCTTCTGGAGTCCATGAAAATGCATCTTTCTTCAACAATGTTGTTAGAGGTGCTGCTATTCTCCCATAATTCTTAACAAACTTGTGATAATACCCTGTCAACTCGAGAAATCCTTGCAGCTGCTTTACGGATGTGGGGATTTTCCATTCCTTAATGGCTTTAATTTTGCTAGGGTCTACCTTAACTCCTTCATGAGATAAATATGACCCAGATATTCCACCTCTTGTACTCCAAAGAAACATTTGGATCATTTTGCATATAATTGTTTCTCGTCCAATAGTTGTAGCATCTTGTCAACATGTTCAACATGATCCTTCCAAGACTTGTTGTAGATTAGTATATCATCAAAAAATACTAACACAAATTTTCTAAGGAAGGGTTTGAAAATGGAATTCATCAAACCTTGAAATGTAGAAGGTACATTGGTAAGGCCAAAAGGCATGACCAAAAAATCATAATGACCCTCATGAGTTCTAAATGCTATTTTCAGAATGTCTTCAGTCTTCATTCTGATTTGATGATATCCTGAACGAATATCCAACTTGGTGAAGTAAATTGATCCATGCAATTCATCTAGTAATTCATCAATGACAAGAATGGGAAACTTATCTTTAATAGTGAGCTTGTTGAGCTCCCTATAATCCGAACACATGCACCATGATCCATCCTTCTTGTGCACCAATACTACTGTAGTAGAGAAAGAACTTTGACTAGGTTGAATTATTCCATCCTCTAGCATTTCTGCAACCATACATTCAATTTCACTCTTTTGGGCATAGGGATATCTGTATGGCCTGATGTTTGGAGGAACACTTCCTGGAATCATATGAATAGCATGATCATGATCAAAAATAGGTGGGAGACCTTTGGGAGACTCAAATACCTTGGAATGATTGTCCAAGACTTTTTGGAGATCTGGAGAAATAGATGATTTCGATGTGGAAACATCTAGTGAACATAATTGCGCAATTACACCTCTTTTTTCCTTTTTTAGAAGCTTTGTCATACCGTTAGAGCTGATTATATTTCTTTGTTTCCCTGCAATACCCCTTAATTCAACTTCCTTTCCTTCCACAAAAAATTTCATGAAAAGTTCTTGAAAATTAAAAGCTATTGCACCCAAGGATTGTAGCCATTGGACTCCTAGTACAACATCATCATTTCCCATTGGAATGGAAAACATTGGGCTAGTCAATACATATTCTTCCATGGATAGCTTGATATTATGGCATTTTCCAGAGCAATTTATTATTCCTCCATTTGCAACCATCACTTGACACTCTGGTGCTGGATATATGAAGCAATTCAATTCTTTTGCTACCTTACAATGAATAAAATTGTGGGTACTTCCTGAATCAATCAACAGTATTACCTTTTTCTTCTTGATTTGTCCTTCTATCTTGATGGTTTGAGGAGTGGTAATTCCAGCCAATTCATTACAAGATATGGTCAGATTCATTTCTTCTTTATCTAGGCTTTGTTCCTGGAGTATATCCTCTTCTTTTGACCTTTCTTGACTTTTCTTCTTCCTCCTCATAATCTATGTAGAATAATTTCTTCTCAGCACACTTATGACCTTTAGTGTATTTGTTATCACAACTGTAACAAATCCCTTTTTCTCTTTTTTCTTCCAATTTTTGTGGTTTCAACCTTATAGGTTGTGCAAGACTAGGGGCAACAACACTTCCATCTTTATATTTGTAAGTGGTATGCTTCCTGGTTGCCATAATTTTTCTTTCCATTTTTCTTGCTAACCTAAATGCCTTCTCTAATGAATCAGGTTCCCAAAGGAGAACATCATGTTGGATATTATCCTTTAAAGTCCTATGAACACATCAATCCTATGCTCCTTTGGAATATTTTTTACCCTTATGTTCAATTTTTGGAACTCCTCAATGTGCTCCATTATTGAACCCTTTTGTTTGAGACTTATCAATTGGCTAAAAAAAGTGTTGCTTTTTGTATCCTCCTAATGTGCTATCAATTCTTTCATAAAAATTTCCAAGTGATAATTTTTTTATGAGTGCAAAGCCATTGATACCATACAAACTAATTTGGTTCCAAATATAAAGTTGCAATACGTACCTTTTGTGTGTTTTGCACATTATTGAGATCGAAAAATTGCTCCATCTGTAATATCCATGTTGCGGGATCGTTGCCATCAAACTTCCTCATATCGATTTTTCGAATATGGTGGGTCTTTGATCCAACATTAGAGTCTATGAAATCATGATTAACATTTTTTTTGTTCACATCATGAGTTTCCTTTACTACCCTTTCACCATTAGTAAGTATTTCTCATAGAAAATTTGTAAAATCTGTCTTCAAATCTACCATGACTGTCTTCAAATCTATCTTCAAATAATCCATCTTAGCTTCCACACCATTCATCTTAGCTTCCACGACCTTTATCTTAGATTCCACACCACTTGTCTTAGCTTCTGTTAGCTTTTGTGAGAGTGTCATTTGTTGCACATGGTCTTGTAATTTTTATATATCATGTAGCATTTCTTCCTCTTCTTCATGAGCCTTGCTAGAGCTTTTAGGTTGCTTACTAGGTGTTTTCCTTTTCTCTCCTCGGGGCATCAATTACCGATAATAATGCTCTACTATTCCCTTTGAATTCCTTCAAAATAATTTTTCAAACCAATCTTAAGCAAAAATTAAAAAAAAAAACTACACACGGTTTCTCACTTTGTAGGAGCTCGATATTGCCTCTTATGTATCTCTGTAATTTCGGATCATCCAGTTTTGAAATTGTGAATTGCAGTAGCCCTTTGTATCCTCTTTACAATGCCACTAGTCTGATCCAAATTGGATTCTCCAAGGAAGAGTTATGCCAAATCTCCCACAGTGTCCTGATTATAGACTAGTTCAGTAGAGAAAACTTGTACGACATGCCACGTGTCCCTGTTTTGACCTTTGGCTCTAAAAAACATAAACAAGAAACTATAGTCCGTCCTCTTTTTGTACCCTCTTACAAAATTTCAATCCAATGCTCAGAGAGAAATTTATGAAGATTTTCCCCAGGTCACCTGTTTGGAATGTAATTCAGGAGTTTGCAAAAAGACCAACTTCCTCAGATCATATCTCCGCAAATATACCGCAAAAAGATCTGAAATTCAAACCCGAGGTTCAGTGTGATTTCATCTCAAATGAGTTTTTTTTTCACTTATGAAAATTCACAGAAAAAAAAGTTATAGCAAAAATTCCATGATGACCTATTAGGAGCAGCGAAACCCTAGAATCCAAAGCTCTAATACCAAATGTTATGAAACCAACTCACAAAAAGATAGAAAAGATAGATCAACACCTTAGAATTCAGCCTCTTCGAGGGGGTAACCTCATTTACATTACACAAATGAATGATTCTTTGATGATTCAAATGAAAAAACCTCCTTTCTATATATAGGAGTCTAAAGAATCACAATATAACCCAGCCAACCTAACAATAATAATATAAAGGCACAAAAATAACAATAGAGGGATTCTATGGGGCACAATAATGAAAATATGGGGACAATAGGGGAAAAAAATATTAATAACGGATAGAACTACAATAGTAATGGGGTAATCACTAGTATTATAGGGACCTAACTGGAAGAGTCTGGGCCAAGGTTGGCCTGACTCGCCAACATGCAATTGAAAGAAAATAAGACAATGACTGCATGGCGACACCAAGTGATAGCAGAAGTGATTGACAGTACATGCAAAACATGAATGAAAGATTTAGAATACAAATCAACATGTATGTCGGTGAAGCGATTTTCCGGTTAGGCACGTGTTCGTGCAAAACAATTTCATGCATGTGACAATAGTGAGATAACAATTAGAAATGAAACAGAGCTAGGAAAAGCTAGTATACATGTCAACGACAGCAAGCATTCAAAGAAATCAAGAAAACAACACTCACACAAGTTGATGCGGGAGCATAAGGCTTAAAGACAAAGTCAAATAATTATTCCAAAAATACAAAAAAATCTACAAGCAAAGGAGTGGGGTCCTTTAGCCATCAATTTCCATGTTTTTCTAGTTAAGCATAGAGCTAGAATATAGCGTTTGATCATGATGTAATAAGTTTTAATTAGTTAGCTGTAATGGAGATTCTCGAGGAGAATGCCTCGCAAAACATATAGGATTAATAAATTCTAGCTTTTGTATTAGGATTTGGTTATTAAGATGAAGCAGTACTTATGTATGTTTCACACTATTGTAAATGGATTTTGACTGTTAAGGAAATTTGGCTTTCTAGGAGAAAATCCAGTGAATTGGAGAAAACTGTCTTTGTGCATGTGAATGATAAATTCTCTGTCAAACCCTGAAGGATAATCTCCTTCGAAATCTCTGTTTTATTGTGAATTTCCAAGTTTAAATGATGGTTTTGTGAAATTGGTTAAAACTATGTCGATTGTGTTAAATTCCGTGTTTTCCCTTTTAAATTTAGGTTTTCATAAAACCCTGGGTTTATTAGGTGGGAGGTTGAGATTGTGGAGGAAGACCACATACAGAGACAAAGGATATCAACGGGGTTCGGGCACGGAGGTTAACCGATAGTTAACAAACTAAAGAGGTTTGAAGAAACCACAAGTGGTTATCAGGTGCCAGAAGGGCCGCAAGTAGTATTCACCATTTGGGCTCTAATTCCATACATATGGTGACATGTAGCGAGGAGAGAGAGAGTTAAAACGCTTATCGGGCGGGTTTCAAGTGCATAGGTTAGGCACCCGATATGTGTTTAAGTCGTTAGATCTGTTGATGTGAGATCAACAGTTGACACAGGTGGAGCAGGTTCAGAGATTAGGAAATGTTGTGACCGTTGGATCTTAGATAAGATCAATGGTGTAGAGGAGTTGACGACAATTATAAGTGCGGTTATATAATCTTTAAAGTCCAGCTTTTATGTTGGGTGCATTGTTTTCCTATGTAAACCTATGTCTTCCAATAGAGGGTTGTAGTCCCGATTTATAAAGGAAAATTGATTAAGTTATATGATCGAGGTTTTTAAAGGCTAAGGCATGGTTAAATGCTCTGATAGGTTGTGGCCATAATAAGTTTTAGAAGGCGGATTTCAAGGTTTATTAAGTCATGGTTTATATCACTGTCAGGTCTAACTAATGGAGGTTTAGTGGAAATCTACGGTTCTTAAAGGACTCCGCTAACCTAGTGATACAAAAAGGTTTTCGGTGGATGATAGAGAGTCAATTGAGTGAGAAAATACACCCAGAAATGGAAATAGAAGGCCTAATCTTGTAGTTTAGTAGTTTAACACTCCTACCTGCAACCAAACTGCCATCACTAGTGCTATCAGAGAAACCTGTTGACACTAAATTGAATCTCAGAAGCAAGAGAAGGAAATTTAATATGGGTTTTAGAGTTGGAAGAGGATGAGGACGTGGTAGAAGAGGATGACTAGTTGCAAATGCTGAGGTGATGGAAGCTATGCAACAGATGCAGGGTATATTGGAAGCATTAACATCAGGGAGAAATATAGAGGATGGAGATGTTAGTGAGCATGAGGTTTAAACTGAAGGAGAGGAGGAAACTATGGCAGTTACTCCTGAGATGAGGTTCTTCCAATCAGTGTTGAGATCCATAGATAGGCCAAAGACTGAGGTTTCAATATATGAAGGAGGATTGAATCTAGAAGACTTGATAGACTGGATTAATGCCATGGAGAAATTCTTTGATTATGAAGAAACAAAAGATGAGAAGAAGTAAATTTTGTTGTCACCAAGCTAAAAGGACATGTAGTACTTTGGTGGGATGGAGTGCAGACAGAAAGAAAGAGTCTTGACAAGCAACCAATCAGAAATTGGAATAGGATGGTAGCAAAGCGAAGAGGTAAGTTTCTACCAAGTAATTATCAGCAAACCTTGTTTAGAAAGATGCATAATCTTATACAGAGGTCTATGATAGTGAGAGAATATATAGAGGAATTATACAAGGTAAGTATAAGAGCTAGAAAAACTCAGGATATAGATGAGAAGGTGGCTAGATATGTGAATGGCCTTAGAATGGACATTCAAGATGAGATAAGTAAATTGTCTCCTAAAACAATAGAAGAAGCTTATCAGATGGTACTGAAAGTTGAAGAAAAACTCATGAGGAAGCAGTATACCAAAAGAAGACGTAATTTATGAGGAAAAGGAAGTCAAGGTGGTAGAGGAAGATCTACAACACCTAAAGATGGAGCTAGTAGCAGCTCAAACCAACATGTAACCACAGGAGGTGATGCAGGTGGCAAAGGGAGTTTTTCTAGACGAAGGGGAGGCAGAGGTAGATGAAGAGAAGTAAGATGTTATAGATGTAACAAACTAGGACACAGAGCTTTTGAGTGCCTAGAGAATGTAGGAACAAGTAAGAGGAATGTAATTGTTGCTCAAGTTGAGGAAGAAGCGGCAATAGTGACAGAAGAAGAAAATGTACCAGAGAGAGGAGAATCTTTGGTAGTCAACAAATTTTTGCTCAAGCCAACAAAGGAGATAGTTGAACCATTGCAAAGGAAGACTTTGTTCAGAACAATGTGTAAGGTTCAAGGGAAATGATGTCAGATGATCATTGATAGTGGAAGCACTGATAATTTGGTCTCTATAGAATTGGTGGATAAATTGAAGTTGAAGACAATGAGACATACAACACCTTACAAGGTGTCATGGTTACAAAAGGGACATCAGTTGTTAGTGAATGACAAAAGGACAAAATAGTATGTGATGTGATGCCCATGGATGTGTGTCACATATTGCTTAGAAGACCTTGGCAATATGACAGAGGAGCTATGCATGATGGGAAAAGAAACACCTACAAGTTTGGTAAAGATGGTGTCAATCATACGTTGCTGCCTATGGGAGAAGAGGATGCATCAGGAAAGAAGACTGATCCAAAAAATCTATTACTAGGAGGAAAGGAATAATTACAGTAGATTGAAGAAAATGAGGTAAATTTTGCTATAATTTGAAAGCCCAAGGTAATAATGACTTCTACTAAAGTTTCTGATTTACCTGTTGAAATTCAAGAAATGTTGGACAACTATTGTGATATCATTGTTGATGATTTTCCTAATGAGTTACCACCCATTAGAAGAATTAGCCATGATATAGATTTGATTCCTTGTGTAGTACCAATAGTGTTGAGTCCAATGAAGGATAGAGGCTGGAGAATGTGTACTGATTCAAGAGACATCAATAAAATCACAATTAGGTACAGATTTCCTTTACATAGAATTGAAGATTTGATGGATTGTTTGAGTGGAGCAAAGTATTTCAAAAAACTAGATCTTAAGAGTGGGTGTCATTAGATAAGGATAAGAGAAGGAGATGAGTGGAAAATTGCTTTTAAGACAAATGAAGGGTTGTATGAATGGAAAGTAATGCCTTTTGGGTTGTCAAATGCACCAAGTACGTTTATGAGACTCATGAATGAATTTCTTAAAGATTTTATTGGTAAATTTGTAATAGTATATCTGGATGATATATTAATTTACAACAGGTCTAAGGAGGAGCACATGAGACACCTGAATTATGTCTTACAAAGGTTACAACAAGAGAAATTATTGCTGAATTTTTAGAAATGTTCATTCATGAAACATGAATTAGTGTATTTGGGTTTTGTTGTTTCTGCTGAAGGATTGAAGATGGATCCAGAGAAGATCAAGGCAATAATGGAGTGGCTTTCACCTAAAAGTATCTTTGAGGTAAGAAGTTTTCATGTCTTTCTAGTTTTTATAGGAAATTCATAAGGAATTTTAGTAAGTTCAATGCTCCTATTGTTGAGACTATAAATAAGGATAAACAACCATTTAGATGGACTGCTGAAGAAAATAAGAATTTTTAGCTGTTAAAGAAGAAAATCACTGAAAAAACTATTTTGGTTTTACCTGATTTTAGTAAACCTTTCCACGTGAAATGTGATGCCAGTGTTGAAGCTATTGGAGGTGTTTTAAGACAGGAAGACAGACCTATAGCTTATTTTAGTGAAAATCTGAATGATTCAAAGAAGAAGTATTCTTCTTATGATAAATA
Source organism: Pinus tabuliformis (assembly GCA_031772625.1). Taxonomy (NCBI): domain Eukaryota; kingdom Viridiplantae; phylum Streptophyta; class Pinopsida; order Pinales; family Pinaceae; genus Pinus; species Pinus tabuliformis. The sequence continues at coordinate 285,521,601 of CM062812.1, forward strand.
GTTTTATGCAGTTGTGTAGTCATCGAAGAAGTCGAGACATTATCTAATGTCAAAAGAGTTCATACTTTATTCAGATAACCATGCATTGCAGTATATTATGTAGCAGCCAAAGCTTAACCAGAAACATGCCAAATGGGTAGAGTATCTTTAGGGATTTCATTTGTCTTGAAGCATATAAATGGCCAATCAAACAAATTTGCAGATGCTTTAAGTAGGAGAAATACATTATTACTAGAGAGTTAAATTCAAGTGTTGGGTTTTGATTTTCTTAAAGAATTGTATGAGACAGATTTAGATTTTAAAGAAGCATTTGAAGCTTGTAAGAATCCTATTTTGATGGATAGGAATAAATGGTTGGATTATTTCTTACAACATGGGCTGTTGTTTAAGAGAAATCAACTGTGCATACCAAATTGTTCTAAGAGGGAGAACTTAATCAAAGAGAAACATAGTGGTGGACTTGCAGGACATTTTGGTATAGATAAGACTTATGAACAATTGAATAGATTTTATTTCTGGCCAAAAATGAGATATGAAGTGGAAAAGTATGTGAAAACTTGAAAAGTTTGTCAATATGCAAAGGTAAGAAGCCAAAACACAGGTTTGTATGTTCCATTATCAATTCTAGATAGGCCTTGGGATATGGTAAGTATGGATTTTGTTTTGGGCTTACCAAAGACTCAAAGAGGAAATGATTCAATTTTTGTTGTAGTGGATAGATTTTCAAAAATGGCACATTTTATTCCATGTTATAAAACTAGTGATGCTACTCACATTGCTAATTTTTTTTTCAAGGAGATTGTAAGATTGCATGGGTTGCCTAAGAGTATTGTCTAAGACAGGGATTCCAAATTTTTTGGACATTACCGGAGGACATTATGGAAGAAGCTGGGAACTAAACTGAGTTTTAGTTCTACCTATCATCCATAGACTGATGGAGAGACTGAAGTTGTGAACAGGAGTTTGGGTAATATTTTAAGGAGTCTTACTACAGAAAATCCAAAATAGTGGGATCAAGTATTGGCACAGGCTGAATATGCATATAATGACTCACCTAACAGGAGTACAGGGCAGATTCCATTCCATATAGTTTATGGAATGCATCCAAGAGGAGTATCTGAGTTAAGAAACTTGGGAAAATAGGAGATGAAAAGTGCAGAGGGAGAAGATTTTGCTTTAGAAATAAAAGCAATACATGAACAGGTGAAACAACAGCTACAGGATAGAAACATCAAGTACAAAAACAGAGCATACATGAGAAGAATAGAGGTGATCTTTGAAGTTGGAGATTTTGTTTTAGCACACTTAAGGAAGGAAAGATTTACAAAGAGGGAGTATAACAAATTGAGGTTCAAGAAAATTGGACCATGCCGAGTATTAAGGAAATTTTCTGCAAATGCATATGAAATTGAATTACCCCCTGATGTTGGAATATCTCCAATTTTCAATGTTTCTGATCTGTATAAGTATGAAGGTGAAATTGAAAAAGATATAGAAGAATACCAAGAGACAAGAAATTGACTGGGTAAAACAATTACATACAGCAAAGGAATTACAGCCAGAAAGGATTTTGGACAAGAAATTGATCAAGAAAACCAGAGGACAAGAGTACTTTCAATATTTGGTCAAATGGAAGGATCAAACAATTGATGAAGCTACTTCGGTAACAGAAAGCATACTACAGAAATTGGGCGGTTCGGTAGAAGAGCTCATGGACAAGAGCCCATGAAGAATTTTGTCCTCAGCAGTTTGATGCAGGAGCATAAGGCTTAAAGACAAATTCAAAGAATTATTACAAAAATACATAAAAATATACAAGAAAAGGAGTGGGGTCCTTTAGCCATCATTTTCGATGTTTTTCTAGTTAAGCATAGAGCTAGAATATAGGGTTTGATCATGATGTAATAAGTTTTAGTTAATTAGTTGTAGTGGAGATTCTCGAGGAGAATGCCTTGCAGAACATATAGGATTAATAAATTTTAGCCTTTGTATCAGGATCTAGTTGTTAGGATGAACTAGTACTTATGTAAGTTTCACGCTATTGTAAAGGGATGTTGACTGTTAAGGAAATTTGACTTTCCATGAGAAAATCCACTGAATTGGAGAAAATTGTCTCTATGCATGTGAATGATAAATTCTCTGTCAAATCCTGAAAGATAATATCCTTAGAAATGTTTGTTTTATTGTGAATTTCCAAGTATACATGGTGGTTTTGGGAAATTGGTTAAAACTGTGTCGATTGTGTTAAATTTTGTGTTTTCCCTTTTAAACTAAGGTTATCATAAAACCATGGGTTTATTAGGCAACAGTTCGTGATTGTGGAGGAAGACCATTTACAGACAGAGGAGATCAACAAGGTTCAGGCGCAGAGGTTAACCGATAATTAACAAACTGAAGAGGTTTTAAGAAACCACAAAGTGGTTATCAGGTGCAAGAAGGGCCATAAGTGGATTCATCATTTGGGCTCCGATCCCATACAGATGGTGACACATAGCAGGGAGGGAGAGAGTTAAACCGCTTATAGGGCGGGTTTCAAGTGCGCAGGTTAGCCACCTGATATGTGTTTAAGCCATCAGATCTGTTGACGTGAGATCAATGGTTGACACAGGTGGAGCAGGTTCGGAGATCGGGAAACGTTGTGACCATTGGATCTTAGATAAGATCAAGGGTGTAGAGGAGATGAAGATAATAATAAGTGTGGTTATATAATCTTTAAAGTTCGGCTTTTGTGTTGGGTGCATTGTTTTCCTATGTAAACCTATGTCTTTCGATAAAGGGTTGTAGTCCCGATTTATAAAGGAAAATCGGTTAAGTTATATGATTGGGGTTTTTAAAGGCTAAGGCATGGTTAAATGCTCTGATAGGTTGTGGCCATAATAAGTTTTAGAAGGCGGATTTCAAGGTTTATTAAGTTATGGTTTATATCACCGTCGGGTCCAACTAGTGGAGGTTTAGTGGAACTCTACGGTTCTTAAAGGAATCCGCTAACCTAGTGATACCAAAAATGTTTTCGGTGGATGACGGAGAGTCGATTGGATGAGAAAATACACCCAGACATATAAATAGAAGGCCTATTCTTGCAGTTTAGTATTTTACCACTCCTATCTGCAACCAAACTGCCATCACAAGTGAATACACAAAAAGTGATAGAAATGCTGAAAAAGACAAGTTGAGGCCACTTACTCGTGAATAGTTGAGACGAATGTGTTGAAGAGTCTTGGATGTGCTGTGGGATGTCAGATATCCAGGATCAATTTGAAATAATGAGCTTTGATGCATTGAATAAATAAGTTAGGCTCATGACGCGCATGCCACAAATCTAGGAAAAAGCGACAATTAGAGGGAAACTTCTAAAACAACTTTGCATGTAACCTTCGACTACTAAAAATAGATCCCTGAAACATGGATGCCTTTAGCATGTTTCCTTTTTCTATTCCGAGAAGAATAAGTCATGTATGTGTGCAAGTCAAGTTTCCTTGGTCCCGGGAGGAACTGGTCAATTGGATTGCTCATGCATGCAGTTGCTCAATTGCTTGATAAAAATGTGCATTTCTGACTGGGAGCTAGGATGAGTGCCCAGGAGGTTTGTGCAATTTCTGGGTAGAGCAACTAATTGTTACCCAGATTTATGCAAATTTTGGGCTGATCAACCCTACTGGGGAAATTTGGGCAATTTTTGCTGGGAGTGTTGGCTGGAAGAATTATGCAATTCTAGGGCCCAACAGGATGCCAGACATAATTGCACAATTTCTGGAGGGAAGGTTGGTTTCCCTCCAGAAATGTGCAATTTTCTTGGGGAAGCTGCTCAGCCTGCAACTAGACCAAGTCCAAGTGAACAGCCTAAGAGGGAAGTGGATCAAGCTTCGATGGGCTACCTTTGTGCACGACAAACACTGAAGCTTGTGTACTTGACGAAGTAAGAGAAGGTGTTGTGAAAGGTTGGTAGGGAGGCTCCAAAATGGGCTAGGGAAAAATTTTGGAGGGTGGTTGTAGCCTCTACAACATAAGGCTATTAATTTCTTGGATGATGATGGAGAGAAGATAATATTGAAGGTTAAGAAGGAGCCTACATCAATGAGAATGGTTATAGCTATGCAGACAAGCATAGTAACAGGAAATCATGTGTATTATTTGCAGTTCATATTTCCAGTTACAAGGGTAAGGATGTTGAGGATGATGAAGTATTGAAGAGGTATCCCATTTTGAAACAATTTCAGGGTGTATTTCCAGTAGAGATCTCAGAGTTACTGCCTCATAGTGAAGTGGAACTTTATATTGAGTTGATGCTCGGAGAAACACCAACATCAAAGGAACCTTACAAGATGAGCACTCCAGAGTTAGTGGAATTGAAGTTGTAGTTAGAGGAAATGCTTGACAAGGGATACATTAGCCCAATTGTGTCACCTTAAGGTGCACCAATGTTGTTTTTGAAGAAGAAAGACACTTCTCCTAGGTTATGAATTGATTACAGGTAGTTGAATAATGTGGAGATTAAGAACATGTACCCTTTTACACAAATTGATGACCTATTTGATAAGTTGAAGGGAGAAACAATGTTCTTAAAGATTCATTTGAAATTAGGATATCATTAGGTATGCATCAAAGAAGAGGACATCTACAATACTTCTTCCAGACCAGGTATGGGCATTATGATTTTGTTGTGGTTCCATTTGGTATGAATAATGCTCCAACTACCTTCATGTGTTTAATGAATAGTGTGTTGCATCCCTATCTAGAGAAGTTTGTGATAATATTAATTGATGACATATTGATATATTCTAAGAATAAGGAAGAGCATGTGAAAAATTTAGCAGTAGTTTTAGGACTCCTAAGAGAGCATCATTTGTATGCCAAAATTTGTAAATGCAGTTTCTTTTAGACAAAATTTAATTACTTGGGGCATGTAGTTTCCAAGGAAGGTATAGCAGTGGACTCGGAAAAGATCAGAGCTATCATGGAGTGGGAAACGCCTAGGAATTTGGATGAGGTCAGATCATTCATGGGGTTAGTATGTTATTATAGGAGGTTCATTAGGAACCTCTAATGGATTTCCTATCATATTACATCCTTGTACTAAAAAGGGAATAAATTTGAATGGAAAAACGAATGTGCAACTAGTTTTGAGTAGTTGAAGAAGTTTCTTACAATTAATGCTCCAGTTTTGAATATTGCAAATCTGGATAAAGAGTTTGTGGTATGTACATATTCTTGTAAGAGAGGACTTGGTGAAGTCTTGATGCATGAAGGGTAGGTAGTATGCTATGGGTTAAGGAAACTGAATGAGCTTGAGTAGAACTACGTGACCCATGCTATTATGTTGGTAGTGATCATTCACGCATCGAAGATGTTGAGACACTATCTTCTTGGCAGGAGCTTCATCTTGATGAGTGATCAAAGTGGAATGAGGTACTTTTCTTACCAACCTAATTTGAATTTTGGGCAAGCTAGGTGGTTTTCCATACTCAGTGAGTATGACTTTGATATCAAGTACATTAAGGGTAAACATAATAGGGTTGCATATTCTCTTAGCAGAAGAGTACAAGTAAATCACATAGCAACTATGAGTTCATATGGGACAAACTTACAAGAGTGGATATTCTTGGTAGGGCAATAGGATGAAAGGTACCAACAACTTAAGCATAAGTTACATCAGCATGATATAGATGAACATGATCTAGATTATAATCTCATGGCAGATGGTTTGGTTAGATTTAGGGACATGATCTATGTGTCATACAATAGTGAGCTCAAGAATCTTGTCTTGCTGAAATTCCATGTCAAACCATATTTAGGTCACCCAGGATATCAGAAGATATTGACAAAGATCAAGAAGTTTTAATATTGGATGAACTTGTATAAAGAGGTGGTAGATTTTGTTGTGAGAAGTTTGTATTTTCAATAGGTAGAAGTAGAGTGTAAGAATCCAGGTGGTTTACTGCATCCGATTCCAATTCCATAATGGAAACGGGAGGTCATTTCCATCAACTTCATTATAGGTTTGTCGAGGACATCTAGACAACGTGAGTCTATTGTGGTTGTGGTTGAGAGGTTGACTAAGGTAGCTCACTTCATTCCAATGAAGTTTACGAATTCTGCTAGTGAGGTAGCCCAAGTCTTCATTAGGGAGATAGTGAGGTCAGATGGTATCCCTAGGAAGATTGTGTCAGATAAAGATGCTAAGTTCACTTCCAAGTTTTGGATAGAGTTGTTTGCAGGTTTAAGGATAGAGTTCGCTTTTAGTGCAACTTATCATCTACAGACAGATGGACATACAGAGAGGTTCAAAAATATTCTTGAGGACATGTTGAGGAGGTATGTTATGCATCAGAATTGAAAGTAGCAAGAGTATCTTTCACTGGTGGAGTTTGCATATAGTAATGGGTATCAGGAATCTTGGAAGATGATTTTATTTGAGGCACTTTATGGGAAGAGTTGTAATACTCCCATCAATTGGATTGATCTAGTGAATAGGGTATTGATTGGAAGAGATACGTTGGCATGGATGGAAGAAGAAATGTAGGTTATGAAGAGGAATCTAAAGGTAGCACAGATAGAAAAAAGAGTTATACAAATCATCTAGAGGTATTTAAGGAGTTTAAAGTTGGTGAACATGTGTACTTGTGCATCAAGCCCAAGAATATATTCTTGAGGATTGGATCATGTGACAAGCTAGCACCTCGAAATTGAGGGCCTTTTGATATCCTTGAGAGAATTGAACTAGTGGCCTACCGACTTTCATTTCCTCTAGCAATGAAAGTCCATGATGTTTTTCATGTATCATTGCTTAAAATATATGTGAAGAATGTTGATCATGTGATTTACTATTCTATATTGCAGGTTGATCCAAAAGAAGAATTCCAGTTGGAACCTCAGTGCATTTTGCAGTAAAATATGCTCATTCTTTGGAATGGAGCAATCAATCATGTTAAAGGGTTATGGAAGCACTTTGGGCCCGACGAAGCTACATGGGAGATGGTTGATCAAATGTGGGCTATGTATCCTTCTATATTCAGTAGTTGAACAAAAGTATTTTAGTATACGTTTTGATGTTTTGTTTTGGTTATGTCTATATAGCCATATGTATATAAATATCGTATTGAGTTGTGTTATAAACCTCCAATAGGTGATGTGGTGTTCATGTTCTATTGTTTATGTCTTCAGTAGTATGATATGATGTAAATGTTGTATCGTGTTATGTTATAAAGATCCATGGGAAGCATGTCTTTTGTTGGTTTATAGGTGTCATTGAACACCGAGGAGAATGTTCCCCCGAAAGGGCGCCGATTGTAACAACCTTTCGTTGATTTCCTATATAAACAAAAATAAAACCAAGGTCATGGGACACGTATTATAAGCTGAATGTTGGGTAAAACATAATGATGGGGATCACTAGTGATTAATTAATCGATATGGAAATTGGTGTTGAAATGTGGCAACAAGAATATTCCAATTTAATTTTTCCTTGAATTAAATTGTGAATTAAAATAGAATTTAGTCTTAACAGCTACTTGGAAATAATTAATTAAGTTATTTTGACTTAATTAGTTGGAGAAATTCAATTTAGAAGTCTTTTTGAAGTCATGCAAGAGTTATCCCCTAAATTAAGGAGATAAGCCTTAAATTAAGGATATAAGGTTGAGTTATATTTGAGTTGTAATTAGTTAACTCAATTTACTGAGTTAAGTCCAGTTAAATTAGTTCCAAATTGTTCGAGGAACTAATAGAGAGTTAACAGTCAGTTGATGCATGCATGTACTCAACTAGTGTTCTCCAGTTAACTAAATATTCCCTCATCGGAAACTCATGCATGTCTATTCTGAGAAAGACCCAATTGAGATTAAAGTCAAGGACAATGTACTATCAGTTGCATGTGTTTCCTTATAATGAAAACTCATGCATTCAGAAGGAATAATTCCTTGAGGATTGCGTAGTTCTGACAGTGTGTGAGATCAAGAGATCATGCACTTGGTAAATCGATTTTTTCCACTTGGTTGAAGGACAATCATCCCAAAGGTACATCACAAGGAAATAGGAGCTTGGATGGAAAAGAGGAAGGCTTGTGAGAAGCCAGGATTACCTGTGAGAATCTGTGAGGATTGTACTGAGAGATGGATAGTCGTTAGAGCTAATTCTTTGCATAATCTCTATGTATTTCCACCTCGTATGATAATACAAATAGTGGGGTTTTTAGTTGAAGCTTTCCCCAAAGTATTTTCATGTGTATTTTGCATTGATTCTTCTTCTTCTGGTTATATTGTTCAGCTCGATCTTTAAGCTTCTGCAATTTGATATTAGAAGTAGGTTATAGTATTTTGCTTTGGTTAAATTGCATTAATGGGTTAATCTAGAGTTAGGTTTTCTATATAGGTCTCAGAGCAAGATTTGTAGAGAATTTAGAGAATTTCTACATGGTATCAGAGCTAAGTTTATCGAAGCAGTGAAAAGTATACTAAGAAGAGAATTTGAAGTTTGAAGTTCGGGGTCGCAGGTGAAAATCAAATTCTTATCATACTTCAAGGTTGGCCAATGGCATTCTATGTCTTGAGACTCGAGTATGCCTTGGAAGGTAGCTCAAACTACATAGCATGGAAAGATAGAATTGAGGGTGTATTAGAAGACAATGGCCTGAATAATTTCATTGATCAAGAAATCCCAAAGCCAACTTCAACTAATGCACAAGAGTTGGCTGAGTGGAAGAAATGTGTGGTGAAGGCGAGACAGATCATCCTTGAGGGATTTTGAGACCATATTATCTCGAGTCTCCGTGGGAAGGATACTCCAATTTCAATGTGGAAGACATTGGAGGACCTCTACTAGAACAGTAACAACCAAAAGAAATTGGCAGTCAAGGATAAGCTTCAAAGAATCAAGATGGAGAAGGGAGATACTATTTCCACAAATCTAAACAAGCTCACCACCTGTAGACATGAGCTTAGCAATGCGGGAATAACTATTTCCGATGATGATATGGTGAGCCTCGCTCTCCTTGGCCTTCCAAAGAGATAGAATAGCTACAAGGACTCTGTGAATGGAAGGGAGAAACTGTCGAATTGGGAACGAATATGGTCGAATCTCATATAGGAGTAGATCAGGAGGAGGACACGAGATGGTTCTTCATCCAAGGATGATGATGAAGAAAATCTGGCCTTAGCAAGTAAGGCAAGGAAAGGGAAGGGGGAGGCTTCCCATTCAAAATCGAATTCTTCTCATGGAGGGAAGAAGGGTGACAGTCTAAAGTGAGATGCTTTAATTGTCATGAGATGGGACATTATGCAACTAATTTCCCCTCGAAGAAGTCCAAGAAGGGATCCTCAAAGGATCGGAAGGTGAGGCATTAGCCTCCTAGTTCAAAATGAACTTTACCCTCATCGCATGCACAGTGTCATCAATTATGGGTTGTGTTTGTTATCTTCACAGTGGAGCCTCATTCCACATGATCGGTGATAAAAGTTTTTTCAGTGCCTTGGAGGAGAAAGGCCTCAAGATGTGCATAGATATGGGTGATGACGGAAGGTATAGTGTTTCAGGAGTGGACACGGTTGCTTTTTAGGGGGAGCATGGCGCTCCTATCACCTTGACAGATGTGAAGTATGTGCCTGGACTGAAGAAGAACTTGGTATCATTCGCGATGTTGTAGTACAAAGGCTATGATGTTGTCTTCAATAAAGGAAAGGCGTTCCTAAGAGAGATAGCCATGGGTCTGACCAAGAGAATAGGGATTCGGGTGAAGAATCTCTATAAACTAGATGTAGATGATTGTGCAGCATTGAGTATGAAAGTAGGATTGGTGCACATCCAAGAAATTGGTGAGTTGTGGCACAGGTGGTTGGGCCAATTACATCATGGGGCTTTGGAGATAATGCAGCAAATATCTATAAGACTTCCCAAAGGTAAACTTGAGCAAGTTGACATATGCAAAGGTTGTACATTGGGAAAGTACACCAAGTCTTCCTTTCATGATCGAGACAGTCGAGCAAAGGTTATCTTAGAGCGAGTTCATACTAATGTGTTGTACCATTCTCGATGGCTGGTGGGCTCCAGTATTGCAGCAATAATGCTGCAACTCCTGGGACTCCCTTCGTTACTTTTATCAACCCGATAGTTCGTAACAAACTTGGAAGCGATGGTGCTCTATGCACAAGTACTAGCTCTTGCCGCAGCTGTCACTTGGTTAGCTGGCACAAGTCTGTTAGGGGCTTAAGCCAACTTCTATGAGCTCTTAGAAGAAGCTTTTTAACTGATGGATGGAAGCTAACTCAAAGGAATCTTATCTACTTTCAGAAAGAAACTGAAAGCCAAAAAGTAACATAAACCCTAGCAAACCCTAATTCTACCAGCTAGTCCTACTGATGCAAAGGAGAGAATGCAAACTATTAAAGGAGATGCCATTACATCTATGAAGGTAAAATGCACATGTCTAGGCTACCTCTATCTGATGGAAACATCTTTTTGTATTTTTGAATAAGTTATCAGAATTATCATGCATGTGTTTTAACTGGCATTTTACTGTGCAGGGGTGGATCAAGGAAGAGAAATGCTTGGGAAAGGTTGGGAAGGTTCAGAGAGGGTATAAGGAGTCCCTAACACTCTTCTGGAGAGTTTCACAAAGTTTGGCTATCCAGCAACCTCATTTGTGAGCTTCTATAGGAAGTGTGCAGGGGTTCTACAGGATGTTTCAGGGATTTCTATAGGATGTTCAGAAATTTCTACAGGATGTTTTAGAATTGGATTTTGGAGGATGGGTGAGTGAGATAAGGTGCATGAATGGATAGGGAGGTAGGGTAGGGGCCTGAAATGACCCAGGGACTGATGGATGGAGTGGTGAGAGGGTGTGGAAAGCTGGCTTGGCTTAAAGAAGGCTAAGACAATGGAGGAGCAATAAGGTAGGGTTACGTGGGAAAAAGAACAGTTGTGAGACAAGGAACCTAACTAGGAGATGGAGCAGCTGTCCTGGAAAAAGCTTAGGTGGATGAGAGAGTGATGGATATGCCCTGCACGGTGTACACTTAACCAAATCAACCAAGTCCTGCACACAATCGAAATCTTAGCTAATCTATCCTAACTGTCAACGAAACAAATGAACAACGGCTTTATTTATAAAGAGAACCATGTAAAACACTTAAGCAAAGAAACATTTCAAAGGCCTGAACGCATAACCAACTTCTACAAATGAAAAAATTACACCAAAGATTGCATGGTCAAGAAAACTAGTGTTTTTGTTGGGCAGCACTGTTTCTGCAATTCCAGCCCCTGATCCAATAAGGGAGAGGTGAAACTGAGAGTGTTGTCAACCCTTTTTCTTGGAGCTTTATCTGTTATTATCCTACCAATCTACTCTACACATCTTAAGAAATTCTATTTATCGACAGTGACCTATTTAACCAACACAACTAAATCTTTCTCAACAGAAACATGTTTCAAATGCATAAAAGGAAAATCACAATGCATAAAGAAAAGATAAAATACAAAGAAGGAGGCCCTAGGCTCTCAGGTTGGGCCCAACCCCGAGAGTTATGGCTCCTATAGGAAACTCAGAGCTGATATCAAATCTGACTGCTTCTCATTATCAAAAAATAATCATAAGTCAAGAGTTATGCCAACAATGGCTACAAGAGAACAAAATGGAGCTAGCAGCACTGTAGTTCAAAGTATGCAAGAGTTTCCAAAAGTCCCTCACAAAGGCTGAGGCCTTAACATTTATACACCACGAGGCCCTAGCTGGCCTCCTAAATCTATGGGACTTTGCTGCCCAAACTGTGAGTGAACAGCTCCTTCCAAAAATCTGTTTGGTTACCTTCTAGATCCAGTTTTGGTGGCCTTTTGAGCTCGGAGTTCAGGGTGAAGATCCCGAGGGAGGCTATTTAATGCCATAGACAACCCCCCTATGAATCCTCAACCCAAGCTTGGTTGTCTCCTAGCCCATGACTGCTCGGTTTTGCTCCAACATGTGTCAAAAAACCTGAAATGAGCACGAGTTAGCCACCTAGGAAGAGTGACTACCCTTATTCGTACAAATGACATAAACATAATAAAAAATAATGCATAAGTTATGAAAAATGAAGGATTGAACAAGGATAATTAGGCCAAATGAGCCCAAATTGTTACCAAATTTGGGGCTCATCATCACCCCCTTGCTAAAATGATTGCTCATCCCTAAGCAACTAGTCCAGCTCCTCGTCTTTCATTGCTTTAGTCGCCACTCTCACATCCCAGGCTTATGATGTAGTATCCTCCTCACTGTCATGGAACTCGACCTTCCTTTCCACCTCTTCCCACTGCTTATGCTCTTCTTTTTCTGTGCTTCCTTCTACCAAGCCCAAAAGCAAAGGTGGGCTTAGCTTGAGGTCGATCCAGCTCGCGTGGAGGTTCTGCATGGACTTCTTGTAGAGAGGCACCCATGCCAGGGCCTCCCTCATTCTAGTTGGAGTGTGATATTCCCTGATTTTGAGGCTGTGGGACATTGTGTTCCACCTACAGGTGCAAGCATGAACACAATTGTCCCCTAATAATCGCTCCATATCCTCGAAGTGTGCTATAGCCTGAGCCTGCTGATCCATGTACTTTAATAAATCCTGAGAGTTGGTTGCTAGGTGCTGGTGGGCTGATATCAATGCGGTGGGGTCCCCTGGATCTGCTCTAATCAGCAGTGGTTCATGTAACTCTCGGTTCATAACATCTTTGACCTCCGCCACTCTCTTTTCCTCGTGGTTTAACCATGAGGTTAGTGCCATCAGCTGCACATCTCCCACGACTGTGTTGGGGTCCCATGAAGTTACATTTGGAAGGGCCAAATTATGGAGGTAGAACTCTGATAGCTTGGCCTTGTCCTCTGTGGAGCTGTTGTTGCATAAATCTGTGAACTGCTAGGGGTCTTGGATTTGGGAGATACCCCTCTGTGCCAATGCATTAATTTGGAATTACAGCCACTGGTCCCATAGGTATAGGCCATAAGATTTGGCCGGCTGCCTACATTGCAGAGTCTCCATAACCCAACTGGCCATGCAAGCCAGTTGCGCCTCTTTTTCTTGCACCCGCTATTTGAGAGCTTGTATCTCTATGTTTTCTTACAATTCCCTTTCCTGTAGTTGTTGGTTTAGTTCCTCAAGATCAGCTTGCATTCCTTCTTTGCCTTGAGATTCTGCTATGGTGTCCTCTGATGTTGTGCCCCTTTCTTTCCTCTATCCTTGTAGCTGCAGTTTGAGCTTCTCATTATCTTCCTGTAGAAATACTCGCTGGCAGTTTCCCACATGTTTTGCCATAGCCAATTATCTTCTTGCCTCATTGAGTTGTTCCTCCAAGGGGCCTATATCTGCTACTCCTTTAGACTTAGCTATTCTCATCCATGTGTGGGTCCTCACTCTTTCTTCCTCCAGTGCAAAGAAAAGCGGCACTGTGAATTTCTGTGGAATGATTTTCCCGGCCTCCAAAAAGTTATAATAAGAGCTCAAGCTGGGCTGGGGGCTAGGTTCCATGATGTGCTCTACCTCTTCTTCCCTTTGTGGTGATTTGGCTGCCTCCCCCTCCATTCTTTCGGTCTCCTTGAGCCTGGCTAATGTTTCCTGTAGAACGACTTTAACATCCTGTAGAGGGGTTTTTGAAGCTAACCTTTCCATTCTCTCCCTCCAGGTAGTTGTCATCGGGCTCCCCTGCTCATAAGTGATTGATACTTTGGAGGGGGACTTCTCCTTTGGTGAGGTAGGGGTGTCTTCAATGGTAATTGGGTCTTTGGATGGAGGTTGGGGCCTGCTGGTTTTAATTCTTACACTCCTCCTTGCTTTGAAATACAGAGGAGTCTCCCTCTTTCGTTTTTCCTTTGGCTTGGGAGAGGTACATAGGGTGGCCATCATAGTTGTTGCCTCCCTAGCAAGAATTTCAGCCGTTTTCTCCTTCTGTTTTCCTTTCTCAAAACTTCCTGTAGAAAGCTCTGTAGTGGCTGATTTCTGGCTTCCTGTAGAAGCCGTTTGTAACTTTCCTGTAGAAACAGTGGCACCGTTTTAGCCTGCTTTGCTGAGGGTGCTTTTTATTTTAGCTTTGCTGAGGCTGCCTTAGAGGTGCCCTCACTGACGTGGACTTTTTCAGTCCTTTCCACCCCGCTTTGTAGTCTTTTCTCCCTGGGTGTTGGTGAGGTCTTGTCACCCTCTGTTTTGGCATCTTGGTTTTTCTCTTGTTTTCCTGGGGTTTCTTGGCCTTTACCTTTCTTCTCTTCTTGAGTGTGTTCCTTCTCCTCACTGCTGGAGGAGGTGAGCTCCTCAGCCAAAATTCAGATGTCATCATCCTTTATCAAATTTCGAAAAGTTTCCCAGGAGAGAGGGACGGTGTATGTGTGGAGTGCATCTTCCACGAGGAGCTTGATGAGGCCATGATGGGCTATCTGGTCTGGTGTTCCCTCTCTCAGTTTGGTGGCACACTCAGTCATGGATTGAAGGAGGAAGTAATGAATGCTCAACGTTTTCTCTAAGGGTAGGTCCATTTGGTGCCTGAGTTCTGTGAGCAACCAGAAATGACAGCCATACACGATGCTAAATCGCCCTTCGCACGTAATATACTTCATAATCTGGAGGCTGACCTCACTCTAGAACGGCTATAGGTTGGTTCTCCAAACTCCATTCTTGTCCTCTGAGAATTGTTCCTCTAGCAAGAAGAACTCCTTCTTAGCTTTCTAACCCAGTTTTCTCTCCTCCTTATCCCAGGGTACCCCCATCGGTAGATCAGTTACTCTGCTAATGAACTGTGGGGTGAGTCTGAGGGTCAATCCTCTGAAGTTGACAATGGCCAATGTCTTTGAATTTGGCTTTAAGGACCGTAGGAATTCTTCTGCAACCTCGTCATCGTGACCTTGAAGCTTGTCACAGAATGATATCCATTGCGCACGGGAAAACAAGTCCACCACCTCAGGGGTTTCCCACAACTTCTTTGAGTCTATAGGCTCTTTTCTAATGAATCCTCCCGACATGGTAAAAACTTTCTTTGTTGTCCTGAGCTTGCCTGCTCGTATACAAAAGTGGATCTTCGGGATTTTCTTAGACAGAGTGCAGAGCTATGTCTCTGTTATGCACACAGGTTCATAAGATTCACGACTTTCTACGAATGAGCCTTAACAATGGCTCAATTAAAAATCAAACCATGGAGAAAATCCTGCATACACACTACGACGACAATTCTCATGCAGCGATAAGAAAACACTTGTAAATTCATGCACAGACTTTAATTCACGGTTTCCTACCCCTTCAACACGTCGACTTCACCACCTTTCGAACCAATTGCATGGGAGAATTATGTTCAGACTTACCTCATTCTAGAATTGCCACCTTCGATGTGAACAGTCCAAATTCCTCCATAATGTTGGGCTTCCTGTAGTGCAGCTTCCTGTAGAAGTCGTGCACGGATTCTGGGGAGCACTTCAGTGGTTCTGGACCTTCTCTGCAGCAACAGGACATTGGAACAAGTCGAGAACTTAGGTTAACAACCTTCAGAGAATTTAGGATGCGTACTCGGCTACAAAACAGTTGAGAATAAATGACTACAGTGCGCCATAAGTGATTCAACCAGCTGATTTGAATTTCTGTGGAATTCATGGCGCGGGGGTGAGCTGTCCCCATTGGCCTGTTGGCCAACGTCACCTGCTATCATTCCGCTGCTTGTATGCCTGACCACCAAATCCTTCCCTGTATATCTAACACCGCCATTCCTATTAGATCGTCGCTTCTCTCCGACTAGACGCTTCCCACGTGTTCATTTCCTGTTTTTTCGACATAACCAAAGCCTTTCGGATCCGACGAGGCCGTCGGACTGGTTGTGGTGGCCAGTTGAATGGTTACCCGACTTGTTCAGTCCGTTCATTTCCATAGTTATGCACATTTTAGAGTATAGCTTATGTAATTTGACAAAACAGGATGAGGCACTTACCTGTGTGGCCGTGGACGTGATTTTCCTCATGCTTCAGGACGAGGGATGATGGATCCACTTACTGCTGCTTCGTTCACAGGCATGGGAGCTCCTCTTCATTGACTACTGCTGATTACGAGACCAGTTTCATGGCTGTGAATGTTGCATGCGCCGTCTTCATGAGCTGCGGGTGCCTCCATGGTATGTGCTCTAGCCGGATCAACTGCTACAATATTCCTGTATGACATCCTGTAGCCATTTCTCCTCCTGGGGTGCATGCCGAAATACTGGAGTCACGTTCACAGGTGCAGGGTCCTTAGATTGCCTTGACAGGTAAAGCGTTGAGCCTCTGCATGCTTTATTTCCCACTTAAAAATATTTTTTCTGAGAAACCAACGTTCTGGTATGACTGTGCAGGTATTTCAATCATATGGCAGCAATGGTGGTGAAAGGAGGCGACAACAGTGGGGGATGGAGAAGAAAAAGTGGTTGCATGCCTCCTCATTGGACTTCGAGCTTCAAGTTCTTATTCATAGTCGGTCTTGGCCCGTCCTAAGGTTCTACATGATGTTTCCTGTAGAAATATAGAACTTCCTGTAGAAAGTCCTGTAGCTTCCTGTAGAAGGCTAAACTATGACCAGATTGTGCCCAAACCTTGGAAGAGATGAGTGTTTATGGAGGGAGTGCTTGTGAGGTCGCCTGGTAGCATGGTAGGGACCCTTGTCCTTGAGTTGAGAGGCCTCCTTTTTGCATGGAATACCTGCAACCTGCATCAATTTCCAAAGATTAAGCCTGTTTTTCTGTTTCTGCCTCCTTTTTTCTTTTCTTTTTTCTTCTTCTATTATTTTTTTTTTTTTTAAGAGACAACAGGGGCGCCTCAATGAGGTTTTCACCCCTAATATCTGCCTTGGGTGCCTCAGAGAGGTTTTCACCCAAGGATCTTTTTATTCCAATTCTTTTTCAAAGAGACAGCAGGGGTGCCTCAATGAGGTTTTCACCCCCACCATCTGCCTTGGGTGCCTCAAAAAGGTTTTAACCCAAGGATCCTTTTTTATTATATATATATATTTTTCTTTTTTTTTTATGATGCTCAGGGTATGCCCAAAACAGAGGCAGAACCCTTCTTTATGACCAGAACTGATTTTTCCACAGTTTTGATGAACTCCTCGAAAGAGGTTTCCTGTAGATATTTAGTCGATGCCCATTGACGAGCATGGGGATGCTTCCTCATCAATGGTCTGAATAAGAAAAAACCATTGTCATTGCACTTCTCCACTGCATATGGTCCTAGCCATCTTGTCCTCAGCTTCCCCTTGAAATCCTTATGTCTGGAATCATACAACAACGCCCAATCTCCCAGCTGGAATTGTTTGTCATTGAGGTGTCGGTCATGCCATATCTTCCTCTGAAGTTGAACCACTTCTGAGCGGAGAAGGGCCTGCATTCGGTGTTCATCTAGCCCATTCAGCTGCAATAACCTTTCTTGTTGGGCATGGCTGAGATCTAGGTCCAGCTGAGCTGCCATCCTCAATGTGTTGTACTCGAACTCAATTGATAGCAAAGCTCTCTTCCCATAGACCAGCTCATAAGGTGTGAAGCCAGTTGTGGTCTTCCAAGTGGTTTTGTAAACCCAAGTGGCCTCAACCAGGCGATCTGCCAAATCCTTTCTGCTGCTGCTCACCACCTTAGTCAAAATCCCTTCTAATGCTCTATTGGTGACTTCCACCTGCCCATTTGCTTGAGGATGATAGGGGGTGCAATGATCCAGGTGGATGTTGGTGGCCACCCATCTATCCCATTTAGACCCGCACAACTGTCTCTTTCAGTTTTTCTGTTTCCTTAATTATAGCACAGTTTACTATTTTTAGCATTTTTTCGGGTCCTAAACTTCCGGAGCCATTTTGAGGCCCTAAACGACGTTTTTTGGGAAATTGGGAAATCCACCACGAGCGATTTTTTTGTCTAAAAATCATCTTTTCTGTCGTAGTCCTCGGAGAGATCTTTCCAACGGGCTATCATGCGAGTCAAACGGAGATAGTACGACCAATTCGCGACCCCGGGAAGTTGATGTACCAACTTACCCAAAAACGGGGCCCACAATTTGGTGTTTCATCTTCCAGGGTTAGGTTTTGGAATGTGAAGGGTTTTCCATTGTTTCTCAACAATAAATAGGCCCTCGAGCCTCATTTTAAGACAATTTTTTGGAGAACAGTTCAGAGGCATGTAGCTGACACATCTCTTCTCAGAGATAAGCTACCATTGCCCTAGCTGGGTTATTTCCATTTCTATTTGTAAGCATATTTCAGTATTTTACAGTGATGAAGGAAGTATTATTTCCACTGCATATTTGTCTTTATGGTTATCTCTATATTTTATTGCGTTCCTGTTTAAATCCAGATCAGTGGTATCGGAGCGGTCTGCTTTTTCTCTGTTTTTCTTTGCATGTCCCCAACGAGGTCGGGATATAAGGAGTTAGGTCTGGAACTGGTCGAACCTTTGCAAGACCAGCCTTGCAAATATCGACGACCTCCCATGGCGGATGAGAAGAAAAACGAGGGGCAGGAGATCCTATCAAAATCTTGCTCGAAGAAGCCCTCGAGCGACAAAGGAACGCGATGATGGACAGCTTTGCCCAAATCCTTCAGCGGCTACCTAGAGGCGACGCATCGGCTTCCAACAGCTACTCTGGAAATGTCGGACCGTTTAAGGTACAAGTTAATTTTGAAATCCCCATCTTCGAGGGTCAAATAGACGCAGATGTCGTAGATAAATGGTTAAATCTGCTCGATGGGTATTTTTATGTTCATGAATTTTCAAGTCAGGAAAAGATCGTTTTCGCTCTTCTCAAAGCAGCGCCCCTCGTCAAGGACTGGTGGGAAACCTACTGCGAACAGAAAGATGAAAGTACAGGCTCACTGTTTTTAGCCGCACCCACTTGGAATGACTTTCGAGATGCCATCAAGGAGTAGTACTACCCTGTCAAAAGCTATGAGGAAAAATACATCAAATGGACCACACTGCGGCAGGGACGAGACCAAGATGTGCTGGAGTTCACAAACATTTTCCATACCCTTCGCACACAATTGGGTATCAAAGATTCTGAGCTGCATCTGGTACTCAAATACAGCGGCTGCCTACATAGATACATCCAGGAAGAGATGGAGTTCTTGAACATCTCCTCACTCGGCACAACATACCGATACGCTGTCAAAATTGAGCAAAAGTTCAAACAGAAAAAGCAAGACTTTGGATCTGCAAATCCAAAGCCCAAAGGACAAAGCCAATGTGGGGTGACCCAAGACAACCCGTTGAAGCCGCAAGAAAAGAACAACACCATGAAGCTGAAGAAGAACACAGGAAAGTGGTGTGAGTTCCACAACAGTCCCTCTCATAACACAAGTGAGTGTCGGACCAAGTAGTCACTAGTGGCCGAGTTGAAGGTTTCCGAATCAGATGCATGTTCCGACTCTGAGTCAAATCCCGATAAGGGGAATGACAAAGGGAAGCAGATCGTTGATGCGGATCCCAATGCCACTGTTGCTACTGCCAAGATCCAGAAAAATGAGCCCAATGATCCAGAGGAGGGGGAACGTCTTTTCCACTCACAGATGTGGGTGAAGGGTTCGCCGCTGCAATTCATTGTCGATAGTGGCAACCAAAAGAACCTCATTTCAGCAGAGGTCGTGAAGCGGTTGGGCCTACCAACTACACCACACCCACAGCCGTACAGTATCGGTTGGCTTCACAAAGGATGAGATCTCAAAGTTCGCCAGCAGTGTCGCCTTCCCTACAGCATCAAGCCCTTCACAGACGAGGTATTGGTTGATGTTACACCTCTGGATGTTTATGTTGTACTACTAGGCCAACCATACTTGTGGAGGCGACATGCTGTGTATGAGTCAAGGCCTCACGCTGTCATCATTTCTTTGGATAATTCATTATACAGGATATCGGAGGTAGCCCCACCTACCGCCACCTCTTTGATCACTGCTAAGAAAGGCAGCAAGCTCATCTCACAGACTAGGAAATTTATTTTTTGTCTGGTTCGCTCCCAAAGTAAGGGGAAGATCGTTGCTACATCCATGACCCCCGCGAAGGGTTCCTCCACATAGCAGCAACAATAGAGGGATACAGTCATGACAGAACACAGGAACAACTTCTCCTTACCCGGAGGGGTACCACATAAGTTTCAGGTGGGCGACAAAGTTTGGTTACATTTGCAGAGGGAGCGCCTTACCAGAACCCATTAGAAACTCAGACCACTTTGACATGGTCCTTACACCAGTAACAAGGCTACGGGAAACAATAATTTGAAGCACAACATTCCTCCATTCCTTTGCTTTCACCAAGTGTTCAATGTGGACCATCGTCGACCATGCTCCCCACCATTTCTGGACACATCAGAGATTGCAGAACAGCTCACCAGAGACCCAGCTCAGCAGAAGCTTCCTCATCTTAGGGAGGAACTCAACGCAATGGGGACCATTGCTTCCTAAGGGGGGAGGAATGATCCAGATGGATGTTGGTGGCCACCCACCTATCCCATTTGGACCCCCACAACTGTCTCTTTCAGTTTTTCTATTTCCTTAATTATAGCACAGTTTACTATTTTTAGCAGTTTTTCGGGTCCTAAACTTCCGGAGCCGTTTTGAGGCCCTAAACGACATTTTTTGGGAAATTGGGAAATCCACTGCTAGCGATTTTTCTGTCTAAAACTCATCTTTTCTGTCATAGTCCTCGGAGAGATCTTTCCAACGGGCTATCATGCGCGTCAAACGGAGATAGTACGACCAATTCGCGACCCCAGGAAGTTTATGTACCAACTTACCCAAAAACGGGGCCCACAATTTGGCGTTTCATCTTCTAAGGTTAGGTTTTGGAATGTGAATGGTTTTCCATTGTTTCTCAACAATAAATAGGCCCTCGAGCCTCATTGTAAGACAATTTTTTGGAGAATAGTTCAGAGGCATGTAGTCGACACATCTCTTCTCAAATATAAGCTACCATCGCCCTAGCTGGGTTATTTCCATTTCTATTTGTAAGCATATTTCAGTATTTTACAGTAATGAAATGAAGTATTATTTCCGCTGCATATTTGTCTTTATGGTTATCTCTATATTTTATTGCGTTCCTGTTTAAATCCGGATCATGGAAGTCCTATGCTTGATCTTGTGATGAGCGAGCAAGTCTTCAATTAAGTTGGAGGTGAACCTGCTTCCTTGTTCGGTGACTAACTCTCTTGGGTAGCCAAATTTGTAGAAGATGTTTTCTCTTAAAAACTCAGCCACCTTTTCTTCTGTCGCTGCTTTGATTGCCTTGGTTTCTGCCCACTTTGTCAGATAGTCTGTGCACACAATGATGTAAGACCTTTGCCTTGAAGGAGGATTGATAGGACCCACAAAATCCATACCCCACTTCTCAAATGGTTCAAGAGTCACTTGAGGTTGGAGAGGCATTCCATCCCTTGGAGTCGACTTCCCCATCCTTTGGCATCGGTCACATTGGCTGATATATATTTTGACATCCTAATGAAGCGTGGGCCAATAGTAGCCTGCCTCTAGAATTTTGAAGGCAGTCCTCTTGGCTGCAAAATGTCCTCCACAAGGCCCATCATGACAGGTTAGGAGGATGTTAAAGACTTCCTCATCCCTTACACAATGCCTTAAGATCTGATCGGGGCCAAGTTTGAATAGGTTTCCCCCGATCCAAGTGAATGAGGCACTTTTCCTCACAATTCTGCTTTTCTCTTTTGAGGATAGATGCGGAGGGAACTGTCCTGAGACCAGATAGTTTGCTATATCAGCAAACCATGGAGAGAGTACTAAGATAGCAAACAGATGTTCATCTAGAATCTGGTCATCCACTATTCCATCTTCACCTGCAGGTAAATCCAATCTAGACAGGAAGTCAGCAACAACATTTTCTTTACCTGGTTTGTCAACGATAGTCAAATCAAACTGCTGCAACAAAAGTAACCATCTAATAATACGAGCATTCACATCTCGTTTATTCATTAAATATCTAATTGTAGCATGATCAGTATGTACAAATGTTTGATAGTCGGTGATGTAGTGTCAGAACTTGTTCAGGGCATGGACCACGTCCAAGAACTCTTTCTCAGTTACAGTATAATTCATTTCAGCCTTGGATAAGTTTTTGCTGACAAAGTATATGGCATATGGGAGTTTTTGTTCAACCTGTCCTAAGGCTGCCCCTATGGCTTTCTTCGAGGCATCAGTGTGGATGTCAAAAGTTAGGGCCCAGTTTGGACCTCTCAATATCGGGGTCAACACAAACTTATCCTTTAATTCATTTAAAGCCCTTTGACAGTCGTCCGTCCATTTGAACTCAACATCTTTTGCTAAGAGACCAAACAGTGGCGAGGCTAGCTTACTGAAGTCTTTAATGAATCTTCTATAATATCCTGCTAAGCCTAAGAAACACTGAACATCTCTTACCTTCTGAGGAGGTGGAACCTTTTTGATGAGAGCAATTTTATTAGGATCCACTTGCAACCCTTGGCGAGAAATGGTATGTCCTAGCATGGTCCCTTC
Organism: Pinus tabuliformis; assembly: GCA_031772625.1. Classification (NCBI taxonomy): domain Eukaryota; kingdom Viridiplantae; phylum Streptophyta; class Pinopsida; order Pinales; family Pinaceae; genus Pinus; species Pinus tabuliformis. The sequence continues at coordinate 285,544,040 of CM062812.1, forward strand.
AGTCATCAGGAATTCACATTTTTGAGGACTAAGGGACAAGTTCATCTCAATTCACTTGGTTAGAACATTTCCCAGATTGGACAATGCTTCTTGGAAGTTGGACCCATAAGGAGTGAAGTCATCCATATATATTTCCACCGAATCATGGACCGACTCAGAAAATATGCTCAATACTGCTCTTTGGAAAGTGGCAGGAGCGTTGCATAGCCCAAAGGGAAGGACTCGGTAAGCAAAGGTACCCCAAGGACAAGTGAAGGTGGTCTTATCCTGGTCTTCCGGGCTGATTTGGATCTGGTTATACCCACTGAACCCATCTAGGAAAGAGAAAAAATTCTTTCCTGCCAGTCCATCCAACAATTGATCTATGAAAGGTAGAGGGAAGTGTTCTTTCTTGGTGTCTTTGTTCAGTTCTCGGTAGTCCACACAGATTCTCCACTTTCCATTTTTCTTGGGTGCCAACACCAGAGGGGACACCCACTCGCTATCCAAGATGGGGTAGATGAATCCTGCATCCAACAATTTTTGCAATTCTTCTTTGACAATGTCCTTAAGGGCCAGACTCATTCTCCTCTGAGGTTTCCTGACCGGTTTACAATCTTCTTTAATGTAGATGTGATGGGTACAGACCGAAGGATGGACTCCTTTAATTTCCTTATAGCTCCAAGCAAAAGCATCTAGATGACTGGCCAACAGACTATACCGCTCCTTTTCCTGGGAAGGGGATAGGGAGAAGCTGATCTTCAACGTTCTCTCGGGGCCAAACTCCACATTTTTAACTCTGGGAGAGATCAGATCAGTCACACAAAGGTCCACTAAGGTGCTGGCTTGAGTATCCTTCACCAATTTCTCTAAGGACAATGCACTGGAAGGCGGATTCTAAATCAAGGTCTCAATCAAATCATCCTCGGTTCGAGGACCTCCCCTGGTGGTTTCTAACGTGCACAAGGGTGTAGAGTACACCTTATCCTCTCCTCCTTCTTCCAACCAAAGTGGTAAGTCATGCTCTAATAGAGGTAGGGCAGGAGGGTATAGGACTAGCTACTTGGACATAGGACCATCTTTCATGGTCATGTTTCCTGCTCGGCAGCTTATGTAAGCATCCACAGTGGCTAACCAAGGCCTTCCCAAAATAAGGGGGTATCCAGTAAGCTTTGCCTTTGGTTGAAGAACCAAGAAGTCCGCAGGATACTCCCAAGAGTCAATAGAGACCAAGACATCCTCCACAATCCCTTTGGGAGCCATGGTGGAATGATCTGCCAACTGCAGGACCATCGAGGTCTTCCTTAAGGAACCCTGAAGGTTGAGTTTGAGCATGGTATCCCTGGTCATCACATTAATGGCAGCCCTAAATCAATCAAAGTGTGGGGTATGATGGTGCCATTGAAGTGGACATCAACTACAGGACTCCCAGGATCAAAATACTTTGGACAGATTACTTGCCCCAACATAAGATCAGACAGTTGTCCTATGACATTGATGGTTGAGGCATCTCTTTTTTGCCTGCCTGGGTGCCTGAAACACTTTTCCTTAACCAATTTGTTGTATATCGGTACATCTTTGATGGCTTGGAGAAGTGGTATTTTCACACACAATTGTTTGAGTTCTCCCAGAAGCTCATTCTCTTCTGGGTCGGGTTGTGTGGTTACTATTAGTCTCTCAGGAAAGGGTGGAGTTCCCTTGGGTTCACTTTTCTGTTTATCTTCCTCGTCCTCTGGGGAGGAGGTTGGCAATCTAGAAGAGTCTTCCCGGATCGCATGTTGATCTCTTGGATCTCCACAACATAGGTAGGGCATGTTGTTTCCCCAGTATATACCTGTTGGGCCTGTCGGTTGTTGGTATTCAGGTTTGGTTGAGCAAGAATTTGGGGTTGTCTTGGAGGAGCAGGAGGTAATGGTTGTGGTTGAGCTGGTGGTGGAGACAAAATGGCAGGAGGAGTGTTGTACTGGGGCCTCTACCCCAGTTGAGGTGCATTCCACTGAGGCTGTGGCTGGACATGTGAGTGAAATGAATGAGTAGTGGGCTAAGTATGGTATTGAGGTGGGCAAGACCATGGAGGAGGCACAGACCAGGAAGGGTGAGCAGGGGGACCCCAAGAAGGCATAGGAGCAGATTGGTTGGGGCTATAATAAGCTTGGGATGTCCCTTGCATCCCCTGCTGGTAAGGTCTAGGTCCATGCGGCCTCCTTTTATTGAGGAAGTAGAGAGGTTCAGTGGGTGCCTCAGTTCCTTGGTATATGGCCTTAAATCCAGGTAAGGTTGGGAATTGGTTTTTGGGGTGGTCCTACTCACAAACGAAACAAACCTCTACCGAATGTAATGGAAACTCATTCTTAGGGTGCCTCCTTGTACACCTAGGACAGAAGATGGCCAAAGCCCTCTCGGCTTCCTCCTTCCTTTATTGGATTCAGAATGTATCAAGTTGCATGGCAATGGTCTATCTCACCTCACTTTTGATGTCCTCCAGCTAATTAACAAACTCATGCTCGGAGAAAGTAGTACTAGCTGAAAGGGGGTTTCCCCTGCCTCTTTTCCGGGCTTCCCTAGAGTGGTTTCTAAACACAGTCTTTATGTCCTCATAAGGTAGTTGGTAAATATCTCCTCCAGCTAGCATGTGAAGGGTATCTAGAAGGTCTTCAGGGACTCCTTGGAGCAAGACCAACTTGAGAGATTCAGGGTCAAGTGTGCACCTGGCCCGTTTATAGCTAAGTTGGAACCTTTCCTCATAATCTTCTAAAGACTCATCATTTCCCATGGTCATCTGAAAGATTTCTCCCTTGGATTCCTTGGACCTACAGTAGTCCCGATATTTGGTATTGAAAGCTTGCTGCATCTGAGCCCAAGTGGTGATACTGTTTCCAAGTAAGCCCATGAACCAATGTAATGCTGCATCCTTGAGGGTAGAGGGAAAGAGTTCCAATTTTTGCTCATCTTCTGTATAGTCATAGGTTCGACAAAGGATAGAAAACTCAAACAGGAAGGTATCAGGGTCTTCAGTAGTCAATCCATGGAAGTGAGGTAAAGCGGAGGGGCTTATGTTTTTCATTTTCATGTCTCCATTGGTCTCTCGGATGGGAAAGGCACCTTTTATTCTATCATCTTCTCTTCTACCATTTCGTTTTTCAGCCATGGCTTCAGATGGAGTGTTCTCTAACTCTTCTTCTGTTATAGGATCTTCGTATATCTCAGGAGGCTCACCTATAGGTTCTTCTGGATCACTGTCACCAAAGAAGAGAGAAGGGTGACTCAGTGAAGTGGTGGGGGTGTCGGGTAAGAATTTTCTGGTTTTATCTTTGTTCCTACAAGGTATGAAATGGAAAGGATTTTGATTGTTTTTTGTTTTTTTTCTCTGGCACATGCAAAACTGAAAATAGATTGAACTGCAACTAGCTATCTTGCTGAAATGAAAATGTGGAATTGAAATGAAAGCGGGAAAGGACTAATCTATGTTGCGCAAATGAAATTGCAGGAATTAAATGCTAGTCTACGCTTGCAGAATTGAAATGCTAATCTACGCTTGCAGAATTGAAATTGTGGAATTGAAATTCTAATCTATGAAAGCAGGAAATATCTACTTTACTTTTGTGAAAATGAAATTGCAGAATGGAAATGAAATAAGCTATTTAGCAGAAGGCGAGTGTAGGAAAATAGAAGAAAAGAAACAATCACCAATACTCTGACGCTTCCCCGGTAACTGCGCCAAAAAGATGGTGGGCTCCAGTATTGTAGCAATAATGCTGCAACTCCTAGGACTCCCTTCTTTACTTTTATCAACCCGGTAGTTCGTAACAAACTTGGAAGCGATGGTGCTGTATGCACAAGTACTAGCTCTTGTCGCAGCTGTCACTTGGTCAGCTGGCACAAGTCCGCTAGGGGCTTAAGCCAACTTCTATGAGCTCTTATAAGAAGCTTTTTAATTGATGGATGGAAGCTAACTCAAAGGAAGCTGATCTACTTGCAGAAAGAAACTGAAAGCCAAAAAGTAACATAAACCCTAGCAAACCCTAATTCTACTAGCTAGCCCTACTGATGCAAAGGAGAGAATGCAAACTATTAAAGGAGATGTCATTACTTCTATGAAGGTAAAATGCACATGTCTAGGCTACCTGTATCTGAAGGAAACATCTTTTTGTATTTTTGAATAAGTTATCAGAATTATCATGCATGTGTTTTAACTGGCGTTTTACTGTGCAGGCGTGGATCAAGGAAGATAAATGTTTGGGAAAGGTTGGGAAGGTTCAGAGAGGGTCTAAGGAGTCCCTAACACTCTTCTGGAGAGTTTCACAAAGTTTGGCTATCCATCAACCTCATTTGTGAGCTTCTACAGGAAGTCTGCAGGGGTTCTACAGGATGTTTCAGGTATTTCTACAGGATGTTCAGAAATTTCTACAGGATGTTTTAGAATTGGATTTTGGAGGATGGGTGAGTGAGGTAAGGTGCATGAATGGATAGGGAGGTAGGGTAGGGGCCTGAAATGACCCAGGGACTGATGGATGGAGTGGTGAGAGGGTGTGGAAAGCTGGCTTGGCTTAAAGAAGGCTAAGACAATGGAGGAGCAAGAAGGTAGGGTTACGTGGGCAGAAGAACAGTTGTGAGACAAGGAACCTAACTAGGAGATGGAGCAGCTGGCCTGGACGAAGCTTAGGTGGATGAGAGAGTGATGGAGATGCCCTGCACAGTGTACACTTAACCGAATCAACCAAGTCCTGCACACAATCGAAATCTTAGCTAATCTATCCTAACTGTCAACGAAACAAATGAACAACAGCTTTATTTATAAAGAGAACCATGTACAACGCTTAAGAAAAAAAACATTTCAAAGGCCTAAACGCATAACCAACTTCTACAAATGAAAACATTACACCAAAGATTGCATGGTCAAGCAAACTAGTGTTTTTGTTGGGCAGCACTGTTTCTGCAATTCCAGCCCCTGATCCAATAAGGGAGAGGTGAAACTGAGAGTGTTGTCAACCCTTTTTCTTGGAGCTTTATCTGTTATTATCCTACCAATCTACTCTACACATCTGAAGCAATTCTATTTATCAACAGTGACCTATTTAACCAACACAACTAAATCTTGCTCAACAGAAACACATTTCAAATGCATAAAAGGAAAATCAGAATGCATAAAGAAAAGATAACAATACAAAGAAGGAGGCCCTAGGCTCTCAGGTTGGGCCCAACCCCGAGAGCTATGGCTCCTATAGGAAACGCAGAGCTGATATCAAATCTGACTGCTTCTCATTATCAAAAAATAATCATAAGTAAAGAGTTATGCCAACAATGGCTACAAGAGAACAAAATGGAGCTAGCAGCACTGTAGTGCAAAGTATGCAAGAGTTTCCAAAAGTCCCTCACGAAGGTTGAGGCCTTAACATTTATACACCATGAGGCCCTAGCTGGCCTCCTAAATCTATGGGACTTGGCTGCCCAAACTGTGAGTGAACAGCTCCTTCCAAAAATCTGTTTGGCTGCCTTCTAGATCCGGTTTTGGTGGCCTTTGGAGCTCGGTGTTGGGGGTGAATATCCCGAGGGAGGCTATTTAATGCCATAGACATCCCCCCTACGAATCCTCAACCCAAGCTTGGCTGTCTCCTAGCTCATGACTGCTCGGTTTTGCTCCAACATGTGTTAAAAAACCTGAAATGAGCACGTGTTAGCCACCTAGGAAGAGTGACTACCCTTATTCGTACAAATGACATAAACATACTAAAAAAGAATGCATAAGTTATGAAAAATGAAGCATTGAACAAGGATAATTAGGCCAAATGAGCCCAAAATGTTACCAAATTTGGGGCTCATCAATGGCATCCATAGTGAAGCAAAGGTATTTTGTGATTTTCATTGATGACTATTCTAGTATTTATTTCATGCAGAAGAAGGACAAACCTTCACAAAGTTTTTTGAGTTGAAAGCTTTGGTCGAGAAAGAGTCAAGGAAGAAGATCAAGGCTTTGAGAAGTGACAATGGTGGAGAGTATGTCTCTCAAGATTTTAAGGAATTCTGTGCAGCGGAAGGAATTAAACGAGAGTTGACAACACCTCATAACCCATAGCAGAATGGGGTGGTTGAGAGGAAGAACAGAACTATTGTAGGGGCAGCACAGGCAATGCTGCATGACCAAGCCTACCACTTCACTTGTGGGCTGAGGCATGCAACACAACGATCTATTTGCATAATATAAGCCTGCATTGCATACTTGGGATGAAGACACTAGAGGAAGCTTTCTCCGGTAAGAGACCAGATGTGGGTCACTTCAAGATCTTTGGCTCATCGACATTTTTCCATGGGACAAAGGATGCATAGAAGAAGCTTGGGCCAACATCAGAGTTGTGGATATTTATGGGGTACACTGATACACCTCACAACTATCGGGTGTACCTACCTACCAGTAGGAGGATAGTGGTTTGTAGAGATCTCAAGTTTGATGAGCATAAGGCCATGCAAGTTTCCCTTGAGAGGGAGCTCCATCTATAGGCTATGGAGGAACTCTTGGTTCCTAAGGAGGAGGAGCCTTAGACTGATGCAAAGCAGCCCCATGCAGAGGCTCCAGGAGTGGAGACATCCACTCAAGCAGAGTCTTCCAAAGATGGATGGAAGCACATAAGAGAAGCTGAAAAATTGTTGGAGGATGTTGGAGGACCATTTTCTTAGCACAAACAGAGGAGGTCACCTGAGAGGTACACTGATACATGACCCTTGCTGGGGAATGTGTTGAGATTGAACCATCTTCCTTTGAGGAAGCAGTGCAGCAACCAATTAGGGTTGATGCTATGGTGGAGGAGTATGACTCCATAGTTCATAACAATATTTGGGACGAGGTTCTAAGACCAGAGAACAAGTCAGTTGTGAGTTCCCATTGGCTTTACAAGGTAAAGAAAGCTGTTCATGATGGGAGGATCATGTTGCTATAGTATATTTCGACAAAGGAGCAAGATGCTGACATTTTGACAAAGGCATTGTCAAAGTGTAAATTCGAGTTCCATAGAGACAGGATCAGGGTAACAGATAATCCCTTTTTTATTGAGAGGGAGTGTTGAAATATGGAAACAAGAATATTTCAATTTAATTTGTCCTTGAATTAAATTGTGAATTAAAATCGAATATAGTCTTAACAGTTACTTGGAAATAATTAATTAAGTTATTTTGACTTAATTAGTTTGAGAAATTCAAGTTAGAAGTATTTCTGAAGTCATGCAAGATTTATCCCTTAAATTAAGGAGATAAGATTTAGTTATATTTGAATTTTAATTAGTTAACTCATTCTACTAAGTTAAGTCCAGTTAAATTAGTTCCAAACTGTTTGAGGAACTAATAGAGAGTTAACAGTCAGTTGATGCATGCATGCAGTCAACTAGTGTACACCAGTTAACTGAAGATTCCCTCATCAGAAACTCATGCATGTCTATTATGAGAAAGACCCAGTTGAGATTAAAGTCAAGGACAATGTACTATCATTTGCATGTGTTTTCTTATAAAGAAAACTTATCCATACAGAAGGAATCATTCCTTGAGGATTGTGCAGTTCTGACAGTGTGTGAGATCAGGAGATCATCCACTTGGTAAATCAATTTTTTCCACTTGGTTGAAGGAGAATCATCCCAGTTGAACATCGCAAGGAAATAGGAGCCTGGAGGGAAGAGAGGTAGGCTTATGAGAAGCCAGGATTTCCTATGAGCATCTATGAGGATTGTACTAAGAGCTGGATAGCTGTGAGAGCTAAGGCTTTGTATAATCTCTATGTATTTCCACCTTGTATGATAATACAAATAGTGGGGTTTTTAGCTGAGGCTTTCCCCAAAGTATTTTCATGTGTATTGTGCATTGATTCTTCTTCTTATGTTTATATTGTTTAGCTCGATCTTTAAGCTTCCACAAATTGATAGTAGAAGTAGGTTATAGTATTTTTATTTGGTTAAATTGCATTATCGGGTTTATCTATAGTCAAATTTTATACATAGGTCTCAGAGTGAGATTTGTAGAGAATTTAGAGGATGTCTACAATTGGCAAAGGAAAAGTGGCATTAATTGGCATTTTATTTTTGAAATAATGGAAAATAGGAGACATGGTAGGTGAAAGATCACAATATTGCATGTTAGGAAAATTGAAGCAAAAATAGAGGAAAATGGAGAAAATAAATGCCTCAATGATAAAAATCATTCCAAGGACAGATTCACATATTTTGGCAGTTCTATGGTGGCACTCTCTCTCTATTTTCTCATTCTCTCACACTCTTGCACACTTAGAGATTATTAGATCATTCTTGGCAAACTTTGGCATACTGGAGAAGAAGACAAAGGAAAGCAGGAAAGCGTAAGGGAACAAGTGGATCAACAAATATAGCTGTATTTATTTGCATGTAATGGGTTGCATGAGTGTTTGCCTTGTTGATTTATGGATGCATGGTATATTAATGTGATTTGATGGTTATTTGATATCATTGGCATTAGGATTTTCTTGGAATGACAATGATTTTAGCCTTTCCTTTCCATTTCTTGGATAGCCATGGTGTTGTGGATTTTTACACTTGATTGTTTTTTGGTTTCTACTCATAATGTTTTATGTCTTTTGGTTAGAAAAAATTATCTCGAAGCCTTGGAACAGCTTGGGTTGAGCCACTAGTCTTGGAGAATTGGTTGGGATAAACACTTTAGAGCCCTTGGTGGGTTGAGTTACTAGTCCTTGGAGTCGGGTTGGAAAAACACTCTAGAGCCATGGAAGGATGTGGATTGAATTATTAGTTCTTGGAGCCCTGGACAACTTTGGTAGAGACTGAAGTGGTTGCTGTTAGTTATGTTCGATCGTGAGGTGGAATCATTGGTTGAGGATTAAGGTGGTTTGGCCTATGGAAGCCCTGGTTAGGTTTTTCTTGGTTTTTTCCATGATATCCCACATTCATGCTTGGAATGTGGCGTGTGGGTGATTGGCTAAAAGGGAGATTTGGTTTAGCCCAATCTATGGTCAGGTGGTACGTGGAAGTCCCTCACTTGGTTGGTTTTTGCATTAATTAATAAGATTTATTTTCATATTGTATTCTATGAGTACTTGTACTTTTTATTATGTGGCTTTGATGGTTTTTCTATCATTGTTATTATTATGGCTATATGATGGTTATAAACATGGTTCCATAACAGGTTCTAACTATATCTCTTGATATGTTTTGATTAGTTGGTGAATCGTTAATGAATGAATGAGATAAAAAATGTTATTTCTACTATTATGAGAGGGAATTAGGTCTTCTTGGTGAATCTCAAATAGGTTTCATACCCCTATTTTCATATATGTATTCATGATCTGTAGATTACATGTTCACCATATGTTTGACAAAATCACTGTAATGGTTAAGCTTGTTTGGTGAAGTACTTGATCAAGTTTTGTATTAATGGATTTGTTCTAATTTTACTTATCACTTTGGAAAGTCTCACTAAGTTTTGGGAAATGGTATAGAGGCTATCCTAAAATGGTGGCTCATAATCTAGGACCACACCCTATGAAATAGACATTTTGGGCCATAACCACACCCTTACAGGCTTATGCATATGGTTGGAGGCCTTCAACCACATGGAGGCCTTTTCATGCATGTAGTTGGGGTTTAAATTGTGTGAAAACAAGCCCCAACTTAGGGTTTAGTCACCAAGGGTGGTTCTTTCACCCCTAAATGTCCCTGTAGCCTTAAGGAATGTTATGAGTTTTCAGTCAATGGTTAGTTATAGGCCCCACTTCCTTAACTGGACCTAGGAGGTTGGGTCATGTCATTGTATCTCTACGTATCATTTTTACCCTGGTAGGCTGGTGAAATTGGGTAAATGTGATAGGGTGGTTATACCTGCGATCATGTCATCAATATGTGTTCATCCATCAATCATGGGACCCACAATAATGGTTTCCACTTTGAAACCCTGTTGTTAACCCATGATAGACCATGGGGGCCTTGAAGTGAACCTAGGCTATAGACCTATCCACCTCATGATCACACCACTTAAATATGATAACTGATTAGAAAAGGGTCCCATGACATTCTTGGAAGTCTCCCTACCTTGCTTGGCATAGGATCTATTATTATTTCATTTGACTTGGCCACCTGATAACATAGAGAATATCTGCTCATAGTGGACCTGGTCCCACTAGTTGATAGCATTGATAAAAGGAATTTTTGTGTCAATCACCACCACTACTATACCATTGTCGCCTAACTGTGAAACCCCAAATGGTCATAAGTGTTAATAAGCAAGGGGAATCCCCATCAATTAATGGTGTCGATACAAGACAATTCTTCCAATAGTCTTCAGATCCATCTTGACTAGACAGTGAAGGTTCAAAAGTTTGGTTATGAGAGAAGGGAGAAGAGGTAGCAATCATATTAGATACAAAGAACAGTGAAGATGAATTTTTAAGTTTTAAATACTTGTGTCTTATTATCCCCTACAGAGGTAGGACTATAATATTTATATGTGAGTTAACCACTATTAATTTAAAATTTAAAAGATACAAGTTATAATGTTTAACTTTGATAAATAAATATTTATTTTTTAATTTAAAATAACCATTTTTCAAACATTTGGTTGAACCACAACTTAAAGACCTTATTGCAACCTTTGTGTAACATAATGCCATCCAGATAACTACCTCATAGATTTTCTCTAATAATTTATGGATATAACTGCAATATTTATGACATGATTTTTAGAAATTTGTGGAAACACCTCTTTATTGTTAAGCTTACTACATCACAAATTTTCTATCATAATTTCTAGATATGGCTTCAATATTCAGGCCATGATTTTTAAAAATTTATGGAGATATTTTTATTGTTAAGCTTAGCAAGAAACCATCCAAATTAAAATACTTGAAAATAGTTGAAACTGAGGTTCATAACCTATTTACCATCAATTACTTTTAAGTCCTTGTGCCTCATAAGGAAATTGATATCTCCACTTTAGATATTAATTTATTAGTTGCTATCAAGGAAAAACTATTGAAATAGATTTGATTATTTACCACTATTAGTTTTGCATTTCCCAATGCAATTTATAATGTTTAACCTTGAAAAATAGATAAGGAGTATAGTATATTAGAAACTCTACATGTCATGATTAACACATGCCTATTTAATATTTCGATTCGTCCTACAATATCCATTTCCCCTAACTCTTCCAAATTCCTATCAATTATAGTTCAAGCTCAAATGTAATACACACGTCAAATAATTCTAAGTTAATTTGGACAAAAAGATGTTATACTTATAACTTGAATGGTAGAGAGGCCCTTTTAATATACCCACCCAAAAGTTGGATGTGAATTTTGGATCTCTATATGAAATTATTGCCTTAGGTACCTCATGAAGCCTGGCGATCTCCTGCATATAAATAGCTACAATATTCACTACCTTATGCACTGATTCCAATGGAATAAAAAGAACATACTTTGTAAGGTTTTCCACTACCACCATTATACAATTATGACCTCTTGTTTCTCTGGGCAGAATGTTAGTAAAATAAACTGATATAACCTCCCATTTCCACTCAGAAATGGAAATTGGCTGAAGGAAACCAACTTGGTTTTTATTCTCGGCTTTTTACCACTAGAATTCCAAACACTTGGATATATATTTAGCCACTTTCATTTTTAATATTGGCGAATGAAATTTCTTCTTGACTCCTGCCAAATTTTTATAGTACCTAGGGTGACTAGCATACGACACCCTATTCCTTTCCTATAATATTATTTATTTCGCAGTTGGCACATTAGGCATATATATTCGAACTTCATATAAAATTATGCCTTTAGAACCCATATCATAATCGTTATATTTCTTCCATTATGTACCCTATTTTAAGTGATCCTTAGATTGCATATACTATTGGTCTAGTTGTCTAGCTTAGACAATCCTCCTCACCAAATCTGTTTCATAGCACTAATTGTCGTGGTATGCATAATATGCACTCTCTGGCTGTGTGCATCAACCCCTCCATTTATTTTACCGTAAGGTATTTCATTTCAAATTCATACTCTCCTATCAATTCCAACCATCTCACTCATGTGTACTTAAATTTGGTTGTCCAAATAAATACCATAACCCACAATGATCAATTTGTAATTTAAATTTATGGCCCATAAGATAATGCCTCCACATTTTAATTACATGGACAATGTCTATGAGCTCCAAGTCATGGGAAGCATAATTTTTCTCATGCTCCTTTAATTTTATAGATTCATAGCAAATTACCATCCATTTTGCGTGAGCACTCTACCGAGGCCCTCTTTGCATGCATTAGTTCATACTATAAAATATACATTCAAATCATCAATTTTTAATACTAGAGCTCTAGTTAAAAAATATTTTAATTGTTGAAACATCACTTCATACTCAAGTGTCCACTAAAATTTCACATCCTTTCTCTAGAAATATGTAATGGGGTGTGCAAATTTTTAGAATCCTTCAATTAATCTCCTTTTTACTTGGCGAAGCCCATGAAAGACCAAACTTAGGTAACATTTTTTGGTGATGACCATTAACTAATAGCCCATGAAAGACCAAACTTAGGTAACATTCTTTGCTGATGACCATTAACTAATAGCCTTAATTTTCTCTGGATCCACATCTATTCCCTCTTCGGAAGCGATGTGACCCAAATAATGGATATGTTTTTAGTAAAAATAGAATTTACTCATCTTGGCATATAGTTGATGCTCCTTGGGCACTTGTAGCACTAATCTCAAATGCTATTGGTGCTATTCATATTCAACGCATACTAGTATACCATTGAGAAAAATAATAACAAATTTGTCTGGATAATCCTTTAAGACTCTATTCATTAGACACATAAAGTCTCTTAGTGTAGGGATAAACCAAAAGACACCAATATGAACTCATAGTTCCCTTAAAGAGTTTTGAATGTTGTTTTACAAATATCCTCTTCTTTGATCTGCAATTTGTAATACCCAGATCTTAAATCAATTTTGGAAAATATATTTGCCCCATGAAGCTAATTGAAGAGATCATCAATTCTCGGTAATGGATATTTATTTTTGATAGTGACCTTGTTCAATTGGCAGAAATCAATACAAAATTACAAAGTTCCATATTTCTTCTTAACAAATAGAATTGGTACACCCCATGGTGACACATTGTGTGTGTGTGTGTGTGTATTACAATATGACTTCATCGAATGGTGGTTTATATGACCCGATTATGAGCATGTTAAATATCTGGTAGGCCTTGCATGGTGTGAAGTTGGAATATATATATGGTCCACTTCTTCAGCTTGTACAATCTTACTCACCAAATTTGTTTCATAGTTTCTAATTGTCATGGCATGCATAAAATGCACTCTCTGGCTGAGTTCATCAACCACTCGATTTTATTTTCCCTTAATATATTTGAATTCAAATTCATACTCTTCTAGCTATTCCAACCATCTCACTTGTGTGTACTTAAATTTGGTTGTTCGAATAAATACCATATCCCACGATGATAAGTTTGTAATTCAAATTTTCAGCCATGTTGGCAGGCCAACTACCTCCCCTCTCATTTGTTACCAAATGATATGGGCCGCTCTTCATTTTTGCCTTTATAGTTTTCTACTTGATTTGGTTTGAATATATAGTGTACACTTTATATATATACATAAGTTGTGGGACATACCATTGATTACTCACTATAGTTTTATATCTTCCCATTCTTGGTGATTGATTCACACATTTTCAGTAGATTTTGACCAAGATCAAAGAACCTTCACATTGGTCCGAAGACATAAGAATCTACCAAAATCATACTATTATTCTTTTTTGCATTTGAACATTTTCAAAGTAAGGCCACTACATAATTTACATTCTATAGCAGCCTTAAATTCTATTATGGATTTCATATTTTTAAATATTTAAATGTTTATCCTTTATTTAAAATGCATGAAATTTTATTTTTCGTTGGTCATTAGTACCTCAGTTAAAAAAGGTAAGCAGATTATTTAAATTGAATGTTTAAATCCCACATTCAATACATGTCTTGATCTTCGTTTATATATTTTTTATCATTATACAATAAATTATAAAACATGGTTAATATAAAACACAAACCTATACTTATTATTATAGTATAGGGATATCTCTAGCTGAATTTTCTTGAATCGATGCCTTAATGGTTTCGAAGTTATGGTGATTCTCACCTATCATTGTGGCAATCTGTCTGAAAGATTGAAACTTTGGATTCGTTCCACTGGTGTTAATCCAACGATCACCTGTGCTCATACATGTCATCATCATACCCCGTCATACAACTCTGTGTTTACTTAGTTTTTGATATGATTGTTAGGTTTTTTTCGATAGAATCGATCTCTATCTCCATTATTCTCTTCTCTTGTTTTCTCTAATGTCGTGGGTCAGGGCTTAAAGGGTTTCTTCCTATAACATGTTCATCGTCTAGATCCATCCATTAAAACTCTTGAGAATTTAGAAATGGCACAGGTCACTCAAATCGAGGGCATTGGCAGAAATATGCTTGAAATTTATGAAGAATAAGCTGAACTATTTCGTAGTCTCAGCTAGTTCGGGTTTCTGAAATTCGTTCAAGGGTATAGTGAATGCGTGGCTAAGGCTTTTACCGCTTCACACAATTTCCATAAGGCCAAAGCGGGAGATGTTGAGATGACCGTAGACGTTGATTTCATAGAGAAAACAACTAACCATCCTATTTATGGAGAAATTTGGTCGAAGAACTATAGGGTTAGTGACATTCGTTGGAGGTGGTTGCTAAAATAAAAGAGTATTCTTATGACATAAAAGGTATGTCAATTACCTATCTCAAACCTAAATGGATTGATATAGTTTTTTTTTGCGTAGATATATAACCTGATAGGGACGTTATAGTCTAGTTTTTCTTTATCGCATGTCTATTAATGGTGTTTTTAAGTTATAAATTAAAGTTTGCTCACTTTTTACATAGGATTTTGGCCAAAATTTCCTCCATTTACTAGAAACAATTCCAAAATTCAAAGTGTTCTCTTATCCACCATAGCCTTATAGCTATTCTAGTAAAACATCAACTCATTAAGCTAGGAGAGGATTCATGGTCTAGGAGGATATTTAAACACTCAAAATCTTGTCTCAAAATTCCTTGTAAATGGCTCCATTGCATAGAGTTCTAAATTTTAAATCCAATACAAATTGAATTGGTGAGAAAGGTCTCTATATGACAAATTTATTGAAAGTCAAAGTTTGGGATTGATAAGCAAAAAAGTAATAGGTCAAAGTTGATTTCCATGTGGAAGTTTGTATGGTTGATGTGGCAGTACAACTGATGATGTCAGCATGTTGATGTGGTAGTATGAGAAGTTGTCATGTGTCACATGGTTTTGGACTTTTCAGTGTCCAATCGAGCTAATCAAATTTCTCCACATGGCATTCGTATAGATAACGTGGAAGGATATGTGTTAGGTGATGTGGCATTATGACCTAGACAAGTGGCAGGCTTTACAGTTGAATGATGGTTGTATAGTGATGACATGGTAGCATACATGCTTTGACATGGAAGCATAGTTAGAAAGGGACATGGCATACGGTAATGACATGGCACAATCAGGTCTCGACAAGTGATAGGTGGCACTAACATAGCATGCAAGGCCGGCCCAATGGATGGGTGCCACATGGCTTGGTTAGAGACTTCCACATGGCCCTATGAAAAGTAGATAAATGATGACATCAATGGAAGCCATGTGGTCAAATCACGTGAGGACATGTGATCAAATCATGTGAGGACATGTGGTTATATGAATAATGATTTGTAGGTTGGCATTAACATGGCGATTGGGCATATGGTATTGCAGGTGAACCAAGAGGATGGTACCACATGGCCCAATACAAAATGGCCATGTGGCCTCAGGATTCATGTTAAAATTTTAATTGGATGAGCTAGCCTCCCACAAATTTGAACGTGTAACCTCTGGCCTATCAAACGAATTCCCTAGCAATGGGCCACACACTCCACTTGTTATACCATTTGCATTGGTTGTATATTAAATTTCAATGTCCGATAGTTGGGGGTAATGGGCGGGTCGATAGGATCCCCCGACCAACCTGACCCACAGTTATGTTATGTATTGTGACCTAGTGGCAGGAATTAAGGGTACAGAACCATGAAAATAGCATAGGGTGCAGGGCCAATGGCCCATGGTTACATGGGATACCACATAACCAAGGACGAAGGAAATGAGTGGGCAACAACCCTATTTATATTTAAAAAACATATGTTATAACTGTCGAACCCACAGGATCGAACATTCATTCTGTAGGGAAATAACTAAACAAGCCACAGTTGGGCCATAGGCATAGTTTTTTGTTTATTTAGTAGAGTCCATGGGTTTTGTAGGGGAGTAAACA
Source organism: Pinus tabuliformis (assembly GCA_031772625.1). NCBI lineage: Eukaryota > Viridiplantae > Streptophyta > Pinopsida > Pinales > Pinaceae > Pinus > Pinus tabuliformis. The sequence continues at coordinate 285,560,412 of CM062812.1, forward strand.
TGGTATATTGGTAAAGGGGGTGTATTTTGTCCATCTTAGGGCCTTTTTTAGTATCGTAAGAGCCGAGATAGGGGGTTTTGACCCTTCTGAGCGACATGGTAACATGAGAATTTCCATTGGAGCTAGCCAACATGCCATCATTGGTTTGGGTTTCTTAGTGATAATTCCTCTACTATTTCCAAGGTAGTTCCTTGAGGGAGGCCTAGAGGGTCTATGAAAAATATAGTCGAGTTTATACACAAATGACTCGATATTTCAGAAGGAACTCATCTGTGGATGTCAGTTTTCTCATTTAAGCAACCAATTTTCAGGTGAGCTTAATATTGGGGTTTGAGCAGAAGGCCATAGTGACACTTTATTAGGAAGTAATTATATTTACAGTATACGGTGTCCAAATTGTGAGACAATTGTGAAGGTGATGAGTATGATTTGATTCCAAGCAGTAAGAGTACCTGGGAGGGTAATACCTTCTTGAGTAGCTTCCCCTTTGATTATGGTAAGGTTGTTTTTCTTGAGAGATATTTGATCATTCATTATTTTGTTAAGATATATAATTGGAATGACTTCTTCCTTTTACTCCATTAAGATAGCTTCTTGTAACTGTGTCAAAAGATTTTATAGTATTTGATGATTCACCATTTGAATTGTATCCAATATCTGTCTTAATTAGAGGAGATCATTTCACTTTGACGATTTCTTCTAAAGTCTTAGATCCTTTAGAAAATCCAAGATTTAGATCCCTTTTTTCTCAAGTTCCTTTATTAGACCCACTATTTCAAGTTCTAAATTTTCACTATGCCTTTCCTTTTCTAGAACTTGTTTCCTCAAAACTTCTTCATCTAATTTAGCTTCTTATAGACAAACTTTTAGCTGATTTATTTCTTCAATAAGAGTATTTTCCTTAGAGATATACTTTTCTTCTATAACATCCATTAAAACGTCATCACATTCATCTACACATTTTTCTTCAAGTGCCATAAGCAATTGATAATCTTGATTAGATTCAACATCCTCATTATTGGAAGAATATTCACTATATTTATGAGTATAAAAAAAATCTTATTATCAAACTTTCCTTTAATATTCCCTTTTGAAGAATTCTTCCCTTTATCATAATGCTATTTATAAATACATTTAGCAGTGTGGTGACCAACCCTTCCACAGGAAAATCATTTGAAAGGAAGCTTCCCTCTAAACTTGCCAGTTCCTACCTAGAGTTTCTTCACGAAATTCACTCCTTCATCTTCTGAAATGTAACTTGTTTCCTTAATCTATTCCTTTCCCTTTCATTTGTATGTAGATTTGAACGTTGCTTCTCTAATATTTGATGGACCCCCTTTTCTCATTTCATAAGTTGTTAAAATCCCATGGAGTTGTTCAATAGTGATATTCTTCAAATCCTAATTTATCCAATGTAGAGACTTTGGAATTGAATTCTAGGGTTAGAGTTATTAGAATTTTCTCAACAACAATCAAATCTTTTACGTCATCACCAAGATTTTCAATTGAGTTAAGGATCTCGTCTACCCTAAGGAAAAAACTTGCAATAGTTTCATCATTATGCATTCTGATAGTCTCATACTGAGTTCTAAACATTTGAAGTTTAGCAACCTTTACCTGAATGTCACCTTCATAGATTTGGATAATATTGTCCCATATAAATTTTATGGTATTTAGCTACATAACTTTCACAAATTTTGATTATGCCAAGCTTCCTAAGAGAGCATTGACTACCTTTGCATTGGTATCATATTGTTTATTCCCTGCATCATCTGTGGGAATGGAGGATAGATATTGATAGCCTCCTTTAATGATTTCCAAAACATAAACTCTAAGTGACTGCAAATATGCTCTCATTTTGACTTTCCATAAAACCAAGACAGTTCCACCAAATGAGGGTGGTTAGATAGAATATACTCCTTAATTTCTCATTGATGAGATTTATCATTCGGTAATTATATGGACCTTAATACACATCCTAACTTATTTAAATCAACTCTTCTCATAATTTATTACATATTTTGATTATATTTTTCTTAATGAGATGAGTCAAAGTGAGATATTATGCTTTGTAGACTAATGTGCATTAAATGCAGGTTTTTGAGAGCAAATCATGGAAATTTTCGCTAATTAAGGGTTGAAACTCGAATGAGACATGGACGAGATATTGTAGGAGATAGAGCCTCTTCATTTATTCCTTACTCATTCAAATATTCCTCCATCAAATCACACTAGCTCGAAGTTACAAGAAAGCAAGTCATGAAGATCAAAAGGCAACCGAGCCAATGACAGTCAAAGAGCCAATTCATCTTGCATTTGGGAGTCGAGCCTCCCTAGATTTAAGGAATTCATTGGAGACTTTAGTTGTATAAACAAGGAGGCCTATATCCTCATTAGGATTTGAATTTTTGATGTAAAAACATTAGGCATTTTCAACTTCAAGACTTGTGGAAGAAATTGTTATATAATTTTCGGATTTGATAATGAGAATGAGCATTTCCTTCATCTAGCACTGAGTTGACTCAGAGGGATGAATCTCTTGGGTTAGGGCCCAACCCTAGCAGAAAAGGCTCCTCTTCTTGTATTTGTATGCTTAGTTGATTTCATAGATTAATGGTTGAATTGTCTTTAGCATTATTTCATTACTAGTTGTGGATTTGATTAGTTTGCTTCCATTTGTGCATTGTTTCAGCATTAGCTTAGGAATATAAAGGACATCAAAAAGATGTTTGTAGGTGTATTTGACCTCCCTTCTCCCTTAAGGGACCATGGTTTGAGGAAAGAACTCCTATGCAGCCCCAAAAAGACAGAATTCTGATTTCTCATGGAATCTAGGGTGTTCTGCTATCTTCAATCTTAAATTATATCTCATCAAGGTTTCATATTACCCTGCAAGTTTTCCCATGAATGAAATAGGAAGCTAGCTCATGAAATTATGTTTCCCTTTGTTAATTGAAATCCTTCTTGTTTACATGATTTATGGATAAATGTTAATGATTGATGCAGTGCAGGAGTTTCAACAGTACAAAGAGATTCCATGATCAGTTACGCAATCCTAACCTCATCCATCCATGGTTATCACTTTTCTTCACTAAATCCCTCATTAAATTCATCATTCCACAAGAATACTTGTCAAAGCGTGTTGAGAAAATCCAACCATCTCACAACCCTGTTTTTCAGTTTTGAAAGAGTCCTAGGTACTCGCTTGCTTCATTTCACTCACCATTCACCTTCCCTAAGCCTTACATCACCTTCCAAATCCCTCCTCTTACTCTTAGCTGTATCCTGTAGGAATACAGGGGATCTTGTAGGAGCATTAGGACATCCTGAAGGTTGACCTATAGTGGCCTGTTTTGAGGCTAAATTGTGGAAAAAGCCCCTAGGAAGCTAGAAAAGAACCCCTACTTGCCTCCCAAGCTATTTGAACATCTACCATTATCCCTAATACACCTGCTACATCACCAAAAGAAGTTAGCTTTCACACTTTCACACAAAAAAGACAAAAAGGAAAAAAGAGTTATTTTGTTCATTTACATGCACAATAGTAGAATGTTTGATGTTTCAAATTGCATGCCTATGATAGTAGGATTGCACATATGATAATTTATCATTCTCTTGAAGCAAAGCCTCTTAGTAGTTAGATTAGATGAATGGTGTGTTTAAGCATTTGATTTCAGTCTTTTTCCTTACTACAGTAGACAAGATTTATTTTAGTGTAGATTTCCCTTTTTCCTCATTGGTAATCAATCTTCTTCTGAATCAATAGGAGTCTAGTTTGAAAAACCTCAATGGTCTATTTGCAGCTTAGCAACGAAAAAGAGTGGACCCATCACATTTACTTGTGTATACAACGTTGTCACCTTCAAGTTTGTACGAACCCTGGGTTGATAAAGTAAAGTTGGTAGCCCCAGGAGTTGCAGCATTCTTGCTGCAATACTAGTGCTCAAAACCTTTTGGCACCCTTGTCGAGGAGGTGTCTACGTAATGTGTGATTTCTGCTTTCTTTCTTCCATTTCTTATCTCTGACATTCTGTTATTAGCTTCATTTCTGCAAAAGTAATTTAGTTTTCTTTGTTTTCCATTCTGCACGTGAGATTTCATTCAAGCAGTTAGTTTCCATTCAGTCAGTTAGTTTCCATACCGTTTGTGATTTCAATTCTGAAATTATGCTTAAAGCTTGAAAGAAAAAAAACCAAACAAAAACACTTCTTTCATCCCTCGTAAGAATAGGGATAACTTAGGAAAATTTCTACAAAATACCCCCACCTCTTCAAATAACCAACCTTCCCTTTTCTTCGGTGTTTGTGAATTGGAGTACCCCTTAGGTGAACAATTAGAGATATTTGAAGAGCCTACAGGGGGAGAAGAAGAAGGAGAACCCATTCCAACTGACCTAATGGCTTAAAATACAAATGACAAAGCAGATAGAGAAAGAATTGAGGGTGCCTTTCCCATAAGAGAAACTAATGGAGATATCAAGATGAAAAACATAAGCCCCTTTGTTCTTCCTCATTTCCATGGCCTGGCCTTAGAAGATCCAGACAATTTCTTGTTTTAGTTTTTTGTCATATGAATAACTTATTATTACATCAATGATGAGCAGAAGTTGAAACTATTCCCATCCACTCTCAAGGATGCAACTTTGTGTTGGTTCATGGGTTTACCTGGGGATAACAAAACAAACTTGGCTCAGATGCAACAAGCCTTCAACAACAAGTATCGCTACTACTGTAGGTCCAAAGACACTAAAGAGGAGATTTTTAGGATGACCTTAGGGCATAATGAATCCCTGGAGGATTATGAAGAAATATTCCACATTAGCTACAAAAGGGTTAGGTGCACACTTGATCCTGAGTCACTAAAGCTAGTCCTGCTCAGAGGGGTAAGGGAAGATCTTCTGGATACCTTAAACCTACTAGCAGGAGGGGACATTTACCAGCTACCCTATGAAATTATCAAGACTGTCTTTAGGAAGCATTCTAGGGCAGCTAGGAAAAAGGCTAGGGGTAGTCAACCAATGGCTAGCCCATCCTCTTCCAATACATCCATCAAAGGTCAAATTGGAAATATAATGGAAGATTTCAAGAGTGAAATGCTACAAACCCTTGCCCTATAGATGGACACTATGCACATCAAGAGAAAGCAGGAGGAAGAAGAGAGAGCCTTAGCCATTTTCTACTCTAGATGCATAAGGAGGCATTATAGGAATGGATGTCCATTGAATCTGATTGAACTCTGCTTGGTCTGTGAAGAAAACCACTCCATAAACAAGTGTCCTTCTCTACCTAGACTAAAAGCTATGTATTAGGGAACTGAAGGGGACTGAACAATTCTGCTACATAAATAAAATGAGACCTCATGGGCCTCAACCATACCAGCAGGGCATGAAAGGTTCATCCCATGCATATTACAACCCTAACCAGACCATGTCCATTCCCTCTTGCGGTCCCCCTACTCATCCTTCCTGGTCTACACCTCCTCCTTGGTATTTTTCACCATTCCCAGTCAACCAGCCAGTCATTTCAGCCATATGCTCTGCCACAGCCTGAGTGGAATTCACCGCTCGAGGCGTGGAGACCCCCATACAACAATTCTCCAACTTTATTTCCTTCACCACCTACTCAACCACAAATTTTACACCTTGCTCCACCTAAACAACCTTAGATACTTTCCCAGCCAAATTTGGACCTGAACACCAGATAGTAATAGAAATTGTACAGTGGAGAAACATCCTATCTTGCTTATGTTGTGGAGATTCAAGACATCAACCTAAGATCTGGGAGAGTACTCGTGGACAACCAACCTCCAACTCCACCTAGGGAGAGTGAGGAGGAAAGAGAGGAAAACATGCCTGTTATAGACATTTTTGTGCCTTACAGCTCCAAGCATGAAATGTCCATAAACCAAGGGCTCCTAAGTCCTTAAAAGTGTTGTTATTACTCCTAAAGGAACAAGGTCAACAAATTACAACTTCTCCCAGGAGTTCTCCACCAGAAACTGCTCAGAACTAGTCAAATCAAGATCATTTCAGCTGCTCCACTAGCTAGCTGCGTTGCAAAGCACCCAAATACACTAGCTAGGTGCGTTGCAACGCACCTAAATGCACTACCAGGGTGCGTTGAGCGGGAAATGACAAGTGGCAGAGTCATTCCACGAGGTGGAGAGACAATGGAAGCTTCCAGAATCTTCTTCAATGACACTTGCCCCACTGAATTCGACCAGGGATGAGTAAGAGGCTCTCAGTCTCCAAGTGGAAGCAAGAACTGACAGAGAGAAGCCACTAATCAATTCATGAGCTGACTCATCCTCTTTGCATACATCTATATATGGATCCCTCATCCAAGAGATCCAGAGGCTGGGATTTTGTACATTGCAGAGAATTGCTGTTGGTTTTGAGATAGATATCAGAGTATTGGGTGATTTATGCTTTGTTGGAGGTGAAGAGGGGATTCTATGCTGGGAGGATGATGCTGGATTAGGAATCATTGGTTGTAACTCCTCCTGGATCTTCTTGTTTTATCAATAAAACTATTTGAGTTTCTCCTACATGCTTGTGTACCATTGATGTTTGTTACATTTGTATGTTTAGCTTAAATCTGATCCTAAGCTATTTATGAATATAAATCCATGTCTTTGTGTAGTTTCCTTCTTCTGTGATCTTACAAGAACTTGGTGAAGCTGGGCAAGTAGGGGAGCAGGTAGCTGGAAGCTGTCAAAGAGGAGAGAGATTGGATCAAAGGACTAGCGCAAGACACAGGTTGGTTCATCCTATTCCTCTTCAGTTATAGTTCATAAAGAAGAATACGAAAGTAGTTTTCTATGTTTGTTTCTGAGGTTACTGTCACACCTTAGTGGGATAGGGTCGTTCTGAATAGACACTTTTCCTGTTAACAAAATGGCGACTCCACTGGGGATCGTGTCTAGTTAATTTGTTTGTGTTTCTCTTGTTGTTTGTTTCATAAACTTAGAAGTAGCAATCGAACTGCATTTGACATTAACAAATGCAAAGTAGACATCTGCTACTTCAATCCATTCACTGGATCTGTTTATGATTTGAATAGCTGATTCACAAATGATCTGATTACCCTTTGTGATAGCTCTTAGACCTCCTTTAAATCTACCCTCTGATTGTGCATTATTGATTGCTTTTACTCGGCCAAAAACCATAGATTAAATTGCAAACCGTGACCCAGAACCGGGATAGAATTCTCGTTTCTGCCCCAGCGCAGGCTCTGTGAAGAGATTCTGCATTTCAACGCAGTTCCCGAGAGGGCTACCTGCGCTGCAATCCAGTTTCTCTGTGTAACAGGTGCACTGATCAGCCTAGCCTTGTGCAGCTGAGGTTCTTTGCTTCATTTTTTTAGTTTTGTCTCTGATTTTTGCAGCCTGTGATCAGTGTATGTGTCTATTTGAAAACCCCTTTTCTTTGCCTTAATTCCGCCTCCTTTGTACAAAAATACTGTAGATGTTTTTGTGTGTTTGTTACATCATTTACAGTTTTCCATTGAAAAAGTAGAATAGTCATACTGTCGTCCTTTGATTTAGATCTATCGTAAGTGTCGATTTTGATCTTAGGAGAAAGTTTATTTGCTATTGACAGTCGATTATGCTTTTACTTTTGCATTTGGTTTGAATGTGTAATTTTCTAGTGTCGAAACGAGTATTTACTTCAAAATCATAAAGTGTCGTAATCATCTCTACCTTTTGATTTCGAAAAGAAGCTTGTTTGTGTTTGTCACTTGAAAGCAAATTCAGATTTGTACATCAACTTTCTTTTTAGGCATCAATATTAAGAAAGTGAAAAACAAATACATGCACATGTGCATTTGCATATTGACAGTCTGTTTGGCTTGATTTAGGAAAAGTGCATTTACAGTGTGCTCTTTGCTCTTTGAGAAAAGATTGTGTCTTTCGTTTCCCCTTGTAGCTAGGATTTTCATTGCTAAAAAGAGATAAAAGTTTGCTTATCATCTTTAGATTGCATTTTAGGAATTACATCTACATCTCGTGGTGAACCCAAAAGGCAAACTTCATAAGAAAGATCAACCTAAAATAAACTCAATGAACTTAACAACGCTTTGTAACTTAACGCACAACATTTAGAGGTCTAGGCTAGAGACGTATTCCGGCGTCGTAAAGCCTGGTAACTGTTGTCCTCACTGATGGTTGGGTGATTCCTCCACTTTGAGACGATAAGTGCCAGTACGGACTTGTGCTCCCACGTACCGTCGAGTATATATTGGGAGACCCCTATAGGCTTAAAACCTTTTATCCATAGGAAGCCGTGTCGACCGCCTTACTGATCGCAATGCACCGAACACAGCATTCGGGAAGATTGACTGCCGTACCGTAAGAAGTACTCTGCAGTTTTGCGATTGGTTTGGTACTCCCTCTACCTAGATCTCCAGAGCAGTCCCTTTCGTTCCTTTTCAGACTCCTTAACGGGAAAGGTCCATCTGAGCACTTGTCACTTCAGGCTCATTAAAAATCGAAGGAGACTAGAGTCATCTTTTGTTTTTTCTCGACTCTTTAAAACTGAAAAAACAAGTTGTGTCAAAGCGTGTTAAAATTTATTTTAAACGGAATATTCATCCCCTTTTGCTACGTTGATCTTTGGGTTGAGAAAATGGAGCCTACCAACCAAGGAATTCCCCTTGGTGGAAATCCTAGTCCCTTCTCCTCTTGGGGAGATGTTGGTGCGCCCCATATGGCCACATTGTCGCTTCCAGGACTGACAATTGGCTTGCCAGTATGGCTCTTCTCAACCAATGTCGTTCAGAACACCACTATTCCTGAACAATCGAATCAGCAATTAGACGAGTCCAGAGTTACCCACTAGCCTTCTACTTCCTCTAATTCTTCCTCTCCTCCTTCCTCTTCGCTTGACGGGACTGGTAAAGCTAAAAGCCAAGTTCCTAAGGAGAAGAAGGAAAAGAAGAAGAAAGAGAAAAAGAAGAAGGAGCCAAAGGCGAATGGGGGAAAACGAGTGTCGTCTAATGAAAATCCACACACAGCACTGACCAGGCCTAAATCGCCATGTGTCATTTGCAGAGGAGACCACTTTCACAGAGATTGTCCTTTCATCCCCCGGATACTAAGGGACTGGTCTCCTCATTTGCACAATCCGGTGTCATCAACCTCTGAAGATCATGTTGAAAACACACCGTCAACTAGTGAAAGTGAAGCCCCAGGACAAAAAGGGAAAGTTAGATTGCCTTGTAAACTGTGCGAAGGTGACCATGCCCTCCACCGTTGTCCCTTCTTAGACGAGGCTAAAAGAGTTTTGGATGATCGTCTGGTTTCACCGTTACGACTTCCTCCTGGATATAAAAAACTCTTGCCGAGTCCGTCACTAGTTGAGAACCCAGCTGGCCCGCTCAAGTGGTCGGCTGAAGCGCCTATCATTAAATATAAACCAACTGAATCCATACCAGACGAAAGTCAAAAGGTCGAGGCGGCAGCTGACCCGGTCTTGCCTTCAGAGGTTTTATCTTCGGATGATACAGTCACTGAAGAGAACAAGGATGACACCGTCCAAATTCTCTTCATCAACATAGACTACGACGAACATGGGGGCAATCCACCCATTCCTTTACCGCAGGAAGGAAGTTCGTCAGAGCCATACCCGACCGTCTACTCGGTCCCACCTCCAAGCAACCTAGTTGTATCCTTCGACTGGAATCAACTAGGCAGACCCCGTTTGCCAGCAAGCATACCATTCCGAATTATCGTTCAAATATATAGAATGGTCATGGCTGGTACCATCATAGATGAGGGGGCTTCTGTGAGTATCCTTTCCTCTATTGCTTGGAAAGCGCTTGGTTCGCCATCGCTGTGGCCTGAAATGAGAAATCTGACAGGCTTTGATAAAGGAACCAGTCGACCTTTAGGGATCCTTCCCGATGTGCCCATAACATTGAGAGGGAAGACAGTTCGCATGAACGTCATGGTCGTTCAAGGACCCTTGGATTATAACCTACTCCTTGGATGAGACTATATTTATTGCATGGGAGCCATCGTCTCCTCACTCTTTAGAGTAATGTGTTTTCCGCACGAAGGAAGAGTGGTCAAGCTCGTGGACCAGCTTTCATTTCCCAGATCACGCATAGCAAATAGTCATATACCGTCCCTAAATGGTCTCTTCACGCAAGAAATGTCTCAATTCCCAGTCCGTTCTCCTGATGAGCGTGAGTAATTCGGAGGGATATGACTGAAACCCAGGGGGCATGCGTCCTGGTCTGCTTCGGCAGGAAAACTTCGGGTATAGGGTAGGTTTCCGTGGGAGAATATGACTAGTCTGTACCCCGTCCGTTGGTGGAAGAGGGTTTATTCTAGAATAATATTCTCTTGTCAAAGTTATGTGAGTTGGCGGACGTCGTCACTCACCTTTGTTTATCTCGGTAGACATCGTTGAAGAAGTGTTTTATTTGCTGTGTGAATAGAACAATCTTTGGGTAACCTGTAAGAGGTAGGCCTCTCCTGATAGAACAAATGTTTTGTCTCCAAATTGAAGGGTAACTTTGAAACTCTGTTTTATACCTGGGGGCATGCAAACCTTTTGGCATGCAAGCGAGGGGTGGCTATTTATTTTTTAAATTTTTAGGACCTCTAACCCTTTAAACCCGTAGGACTAGTCATCACCAAACTTGCATAAAGAAAGGATGTGGGACAAAAATCTAAAAGTTGTCGTTTTTATATGAGACATTCTTATCATATGACTGGATTAATCGAGCAGTTTTAGCACATAGTTCAAGCTCGTTAAAAAATAAACATAAGATCTGAGCAAATGTTTCCACTCGCGTTTAAGCTCGTTAAAAAATGAACTATTCCCCGGTAAATAACCACCGTGAATGAAGCATTTTCAGCCATTAAAGCCTTGGTCGTGTTTGCACCGTCACCTCCACTTTTCCATTGGCCGATCATTCACCTCCATTTGATTGTTTACCCATTTTGAGGAACAGCTGCGAAGAGTGATTTCACTAGCCATCCTTGTGACACTGCCATGATTGGAAAATTCCAAACCTTACCTGGAATCAACTGCTACCCATTTTATCACTCGTTCCTCAAAAGACGAGTCTTCTTTAAGCTCTTTTCATCTGACTCATAAAATATGAAAAGATTGCCGAGTTTTGGCCTTCCAGCTCGTTAAAGCGACAGGAAGTGCTATCCCTCCTCTAGATTTTAATCTTTTTGGACTTGAGGGATTATTGCACAAAAAGTTCGAGCGCTTGTTTTGTTCGGCTCGTTAAAACTATCGAAAATTCATCCCTTCTATATTGTTTTATACTTTTTCGGACTTAAGGGATTAAATGACGAAAAAGGAACTTCGGAGTTACCTTTACGTACCTTTTCAGACTCTCTAAAAATGAAAAGGACTGAGTTATCTTTGTCGTTAGACTCGTTAAAATGATTAATAGCGACAAACTTGTCTTTAGGCGAGAACCAGTTTCACTATCGCTAGGCTCGTTAAAACATAGCGATGGGTTTGCCCGAAGGGAAAATTATAGAACAAGCATATGTTATCCTCCTCAAGCTTGACAAAAATAAAGAGGTACTGGTCAGTAATGACAGGGGAAAAATTGGGAAGAAAGCTCAAAGAAACTTTATTGGTAGCAAGTCGCTCTTGAACATGACACTTCCACTCCATGCCTGAGTCGAGTTGGGTTGTTTCATTCACCGGTCACATCACCATGGTCGCGCCATACCATCCACATTTGGGGTAAATGCTACCAATCCATCACATAAGTGTCGCCGACATGTTCAAGAGAAGTCATCCAGAGAAGTCACCCGTGTCCCATCCACTACCATACATTATACTTCATTCTTTCATGACCCCCACCCTAAACCATATATCATCAGATCGTTTTCACCTCCATCAAAATCATTTGCTCCGTTCCGTGTCATTGATGTGGGATTCATTAAGGCCCTCCTTTGAAGGATCGCTTCTTGTCGACATCAGCTCATTATCCAAGAAGTTGATCTAGGAATAACCCCTTCAGTACTTTGAAGCTTGCATGCCTCAATGGCAAGTTTCTCACTTCCGGCGATAGGTATACATCAATGACCTTCGATCGAAAGATTTTGCGTGGTGTTCGACGCCAAGTCCTTTATTCACACCACGTGAATTGTACTGCAGTACCTTGAGGATCATTATCATTATCGGTGATTCCTCTCGCGCTTGTTAACAGTTTACATCATTGATTGGTAATCAAGTGATGTCTTTCCATGTTCGACTTCAAAAAATTTGTCACATGGATCGACTTGTACTTCGAGTGAAGATCGGACGAGATTGAAGACCCCGGATCTAGCTTCATCCATCTGGTCTGCGATATATATTCAGGAAAAATAAAGACATTGAAATGTACAGCATTGCAGCACAGATAATCATCCTATCAAAAGGATGATGACTCCATCAGAATCATCAGTCTACCATCAGATGATTGTCTGTCCTATGTACATGAAAATGAGTTTATAAAGTTGAGCATGGGAATGCCCACCTCAACTAGATCATGAAAACAGTATGAAGATAATGTATTGTATTGTATCTTATTACAGGTCTCCTCCCAGCATTGAATGAACTTCGGATCCTCCTAATAAAGCATTTAACCCGATAAATGGCCTCATACTTTAGGGGGCAACTGTTATAGACATTTTTGTGCCTTACAACTCCAAGCATGAAATGTCCATAAACCAAGGGCTCCTAAGTCCTTAAAAGTGTTGTTATTACTCCTAAAGGAACAAGGTCAACAAATTACAGCTTCTCCCAGGAGTTCTCCACCAGAAACTGCTCAGAACTAGTCAAATCAGGATTATTTCAGCTGCTCCACTAGCTAGCTGCATTGCAAATCACCCAAATACACTAGCTAGGTGTGTTGCAACGCACCTAAATGCACTACTAGGGTGCGTTGAGTGGGAAATGACAAGTGGTAGAGTCATTCCACGAGGTGGAGAGACAATGGAAGCTTCCAGAATCTTCTCCAATGACACTTGCCCCACTGAATTTGACCAGGGATGAGTAAGAGGCTCTCAGTCTCCAAGTGGAAGCAAGAACTGACAGAGAGAAGCCACTAATCAATTCATGAGCTGACTCATCCTCTTTGCATACATCTATATATGGATCCCTCATCCAAGAGATCCAGAGGCTGGAATTTTGTACATTGCAGAGAATTGTTGTTGGTTTTGAGATAGATATCAGAGTATTGGGTGATTTATGCTTTGTTGGAGGTGAAGAGGGGATTCTATGCTGGGAGGATGATGCTGGATCAGGAATCATCGATTGTAACTCCTCCTGGATCTTCTTGTTTTATCAGTAAAACTATTTGAGTTTCTCCTACATGCTTGTGTATCATTGATGTTTGTTACATTTGTATGTTTAGCTTAAATCTAATCCTAAGCTATTTATGAATATAAATCCATGTCTTTGTGTAGTTTCCTTCTTCTGTGATCTTACAGGAACTTGGTGAAGCTGGGAAAGTAGGGGAGCAGGTAGCTGGAAGCTGTCAAAGAGGAGAGAGATTAGATCAAAGGACTAGCGCAAGACACAGGTTGGTTCATCCTATTCCTCTTCGTTTATAGTTCATAAAGAAGAATACGAAAGTAGTTTTCTTTGTTTGTTTCTAAGGTCACTGTCACACCTTAGTGGGATAGGGTCGTTCTGAATAGACACTTTTCCCGTTAACAATGCCTAGAGTAAATCCACCACCCTTTCATGAGAGATTAACTCAACCAGCCCAGCCTATCCCAGAAGAGAATGAACTTCTAGGTGAATTAAAAAATCTATGTGTCAAAATTTCACTTCTCCGAGCCATAAAGGATGTACTTATTTACAACAAGTTGATTAAGGAGAAGTGCTTCAAACATCCAAGGAGGCGAAAAAGAGACACCCCTACCATTAATGTCATTGGATGGTTGTTCAACTTAATGTTGGGGCAAGTTATTTGCCCAAAGTGTTTGGACCCTAGAAGCCCTGTAGTATATGTGCACATCAATAGCACCATTGTCCCACACACTTTGATTGATCTTTAGACTGCCATTAATGTAATGACTAAGGACACCATGCTCAAGCTCAATCTCCAGCATTCATTGAGAAAGACCACAACAGTGTTGCAACTTGCAAACCACTCCATAGTGACCCATGAGGGGATTGTGGAGGATGTGATTGTATCCATTGACTCTTGGGAGTACCTTGCAAACTTCCTAGTTCTCTTGCCTAAGGCCAAGCTTACTCGTTATCCTCTCATCCTTGGAAGGCCTTGGTTAGCTATTGTTGATTCCTACATCAGCTGTAGGGATGGAAACATGACTATAAAAAATGGGCATATGTCCAAGCATTTAGTCATGTAGCCTCCTGCTCAACCATATCTAGAACATGACTTACCTTTATGGCTGGAAGAGCATGAAGAAGATGAAGTCTACTCAGCCCAACTCTATACCTTAGAAACAACCATGGGAGGAGGACAACTGGTTGAAGATGATTTGATTAAACACATTCTCCAAAGTCCAACTCCCAGAACCTTTTCCTTAGAGGAAAAAGTAAGGGAAACCCAAAATAACCATCATATTGATCTATGCTTAGCTGATTCAAACCCTACCCATGTCAAAACCATAGATTTCAGCCCTAAGAGAACTTTGAAAATCAACCCATCTCCTTTTGTACACCAAGAAGAAAAGTTGTGCGACATGCTAAAGGAACATCTGGATGCATTTGCTTGGAGTTACAAAGAAATGAAGGGAGTGAACCCCTCGTTGTGTACTCACCATATTTATATAAAAGAAGGTTTCAAACCAGTCTGACAACCCCAAAGGAGAATGAATCTAGCTATCAAGGATATAGTCAAAGAAGAACTGAAAAAGCTACTAGATGCAGGACTCATTTACCCTATCTCAGACAATAAGTGGTTCTATCCTTTTGTGTTGGTTCCAAAGAAAAATAGGAAGTGGAAGATTTGTGTCGATTACAGAGAGTTAAACAAAGCATCAAAGAAGGACCATTTCCCTCTACCTTTCATTGACCAAGTGCTAGATGGCCTGCTAGGGAAAAAGTTTCTTTTCTTTCCTAGATGGGTTCAGCGGGTACAATCAAATCCAGATAAGCCCTGAAGACTAGGATAAAACCACCTTCACTTTTCCTTGGGGTACTTTCGCCAATAGAGTCCTTCCTTTTGGCCTATGTAATGCCCCTGCCACTTTCTAGAGAACAATCCTGAGTATCTTTGCTAACCTAGTCCATGATGCAATAGAAATTTATATGGATGATTTTACACCCTATGGGTGTGATTTCCAGGAGGCTCTGTCCAACTTAGGTAAGT
Source organism: Pinus tabuliformis (assembly GCA_031772625.1). Lineage (NCBI taxonomy): Eukaryota > Viridiplantae > Streptophyta > Pinopsida > Pinales > Pinaceae > Pinus > Pinus tabuliformis. The sequence goes on from CM062812.1 coordinate 285,575,720, forward strand.
TGTTGAAAAAATGCATTGAAATGAACCTGTCCTTTAGTCTTAAAAAATGTGAGTTCTTGATGACTACAAGGACTTTTCTAGGTCATTCAATATCCCAGAAAGGATTGTAGGTGGACCCAAATAAATTAACCATCATCCAAAGGGTCCCACCTATGCAAAAACAGAAAGATGTTAGAAGTTTTCTAGGTTTATCTAGATACTAACAGAGGTCTATAAAATACTTCAGCAAGTTAGCTTCTCCTTTATTTGGGTTATTGGTGAAAGACTCTGAATTTTTATGATCAAAAAGCTGTCAAGAGGCCCTCGACACCCTGAAGGACACATTGACCACTGCACCTATTCTCCGAGGCCCAAATTGGTACCTTCCTTTCCATATACATGATGATGCCTCTCACAAAGCCATAGGAGCAGCTCTAGGCTAGATAGATGAAAAGTTAAATTATGCTATTTACTTCATCAGTAAGAATTTGTCAAAGGCTAAACTGAACTTTACAATAACTGAGAAGGATATCCTAGTTTTTGTGCATTCATTGAACAAATTTAGGCATTAAATTACGGGCTACAAAACATTTGTACATACTAACTGTGCTGTGATTAAATATTTGATGAATAAACGTGATGTGAATGCCCATATTATTAGATGGTTACTTTTATTACAACAATTTGATCTAACTATTATTGATAAGCCTCGTAAGGAGAATGTTGTTGTAGAGTTTTTATCCAGATTAACTTTTCCTGCAGGGGAGGAAGAAATGGTTGATGATCAGTTACCAAATGAACACTTATTCAACATTTTAGTTCTCTCTCCATGGTTTGCTGACATAGCAAACTACTTAGTGTCTACACAGTTCCCACTAAAGTTGTCCTCCAAAGAGAAAAGCAAGATTGTGAGGAAGAGCGCCCCATTCACTTGGATTGGGAAAAACCTCTTCAAAATTGGCCCAAATCAAATTCTGAGAAGATGTGTCAGGGAGGAGGAAGTGTTTGACATCCTTCTGACTTGTCATGATGGGCCTTGTGGAGGTCACTTTGAAGCCAAGAGGGAAACATTCAAGGTGCTATAAGCTGGGTATTATTGGCCCACTCTTCATCAGGATGTGAGAATGTATACTAGTCAGTGTGATTGGAGCGAAAGGATGGGAAAGCCTAATCAAAGGGATGAAATACCTCTACAACCTCAAGTGACTTTCAAGCCATTTGACAAGTGGGGCATGGATTTCATTGGAACTATTGCCCCTCCATCCAAGAAATAGAACTAAATCATTGTGTGCACTGACTCTTTGACCAAGTGGGTTGAAACCAAGGCAATTGAGGCAGCAACAAAGGAGAAAGTGGTTGAGTTCTTAAGGGAAAATGTATTTTATAAGTTCGGGTAACCTAGAGAACTGGTCATTGATCAAGGCAGCCATTTTACATTGCAAATGATTGAAATTTTTCTAATCCAGCGTAAGATCAAGCATATAACATCCACCCCTTACCACCCACAAGCTAATTGGCAAGTGGAGGTGACCAACAGAGCACTGGAGGGCATTCTGACAAAGTGATTAGCAGCAGCAAAAATTTTGATCAGATAGATTATTTGAGGCCACTTGGGCCTACAGTACCACTTGGAATACCACCACCAGATTCACTCACTATGAGTTGGTCTATGGGAAAAAGGCCTTGCTATCCATTGAATTTGAGTACAATACATTGAGAATGGCATTACAACTAGATCTAGATCTCACTAGTGCACAACAAGAGAGATTGCTATAGTTGAATGGGTTAGATGAATTTAAAATGCAGGCCCTTCTGCACAGAGAGGTGACTCAAGTTCAAAGGAAGATCTGGCATGACAAGAACATAAAGGACAAACAATTTCAAAAAGGTGATTGGGCTTTGTTGTATGATTCCATATATAAATATTTTAAGGGCAAGTTAAGGACTAGATGGTTAGGGCCTTATGTCATAGAGAAATTTCATGATAATGGTTTAGTGCAGATAAGAACCATTGATGCAAAAGATATTCCTTTAGTTGTCAATGGGCACAGATTGAAGGTCTAAAAGAAGCCCTTGCCAAATAAATAATTCATTGATGGCACCAACAAGACAGTGATGGTAGTGGAGCAAGTCGCAAACTCCACCCCATCAAGTCACTGAAAAAGAAAAAAAAAAGAAAAAAAGATAAAAAACAAGGAGACTCAGGTGAAAACCTCCATGAGGCACCTGAGTCCCACTGTTGGGTTGAAAACCTCTTGAAGCGGCCCGATGGTGTCAATAAGAAAGAAAATATCTCTGGGTGAAAACGCCTTTTGAGGCACCCAGGGCAAGCAGCTAGGATCAAAACCTCTTGGAGGAATACTAGTTGTTTAAAAAAAACAAAAAAAAAAACAAAAAAGAGATAAAAAAAAAGAAGAGAGAAAATAAAACTTCCAAAATGTTGTTTGCAGGTCAGTAGGAGGAGGATCAGAGCAATAAGAAAGGATCAAAAGGACCTATACAGTTCATGTTTTCATTCCTCCATTCCATATCCTTCATCATTCCGTCATTCCCTCCATTTTTGAACTCATCTAGCTGAGTTTACGAGGGTTCTGTGTTTTCTACAAGATTCCCTGAAAACCTCCTGTAGGAATTATAGTGGCTTGGGAATCCCAAGGAAACCTATAGAAATGGGATGACCTGCTTATTTCAAAAAAATAAGTGTCTACTTAACCATCTCATCACCATGTCTGTCTCCACCATCAACACCCATGCATTCATCCAATACATTTAATTTCAAAAAAAATATTTTAGTTTTCAAAAAACAAAAAAAAAAACAAAAAACAAACAAAAACAAAACAAACAAAACAAACAAAACAAAAAAAGAAACAAAAAAACAAAAAAACAAACAAAAACAAAAACAATAAAGAAAAAAAACAAAAACAAAAACAAAACAAAACAAAAAACAAAAAACAAAAAACAAAAAAAAAACAAAAAACAAAAAGACAAAAAAAAACCAAAAAAACAAATACAAAAAAAAAACAAAAGAAAAACAAAAAAACAAATAAAAAGGATAAAGCTAGAGAACAAGGAGACAACACCTGAAAGTTATACCTCTCATTCACCAATTCGTAGACCCCTTCTCTACCCATGCCAACCATCCTCATGCTCCAGAAGTGAAGGATTGATTAAAAATTTTGAGGGAGAGGCAGCTACATGACATCCTGTAGGAAATCTTGTAGCAGCCTATCCCACAAAACAAAATATCACAGGTTGCAGTTAGCTTCAGCATGGAGATCTAGAGGTCAAAGAAGCTCCTCCAGATCTTAGTAGCAACAGTGACAGGATCATCAACATCACTATTCAGTACCTGCACATCAAAGGAGAACAATAATATAAAAAAAAAAGAGAGAGAAAAACACATGCAACAAATACATAGCAAGGACTTCACTCTCCAACAAAGCAGCATCAAGGCATCTCACCACAGGTATGTCTCTCACTTCAAATCTCTCATTAGCATAATATGATCAAACATCTAGATTTCTATAAGAGTTGGTTTTATAAGCAAAAGGTGGCCAGTTAACTTGGCCACCTTTGGTCAGTCAAGGAGGAGAATACAGTTAGTTAATTACACACGTGGCAGCAGTCAAGTTAGGAGAAAGGAGAGATGAGGTCAAAAGTGGTTAAGTTATGGATGCTCTAAGTGGGAGTTGATTATGTGGTAAGGAGAATGATGGTGTGGTAGTGGGACCAATGCTCCAAAAATGGATACTCGTACCTCGGTTGCCAGCACACCATCCCACTCAAATCACCAATATGAAGAAACAAAATGTTGATTCCCATGCATAGATGAATTCAAAATCTCAAGGATACATAAAGAAAAGTTGCTCTCGGCCCTTGAAGAAGTCTGCAGGAAAGACAGTGAGAATTTTTTTCTAGCACAGGAGCACCTATAGGATCCCACAGGAAAATCTACAGGAGATCCTATAGGATACATAATAGTCTTCTATAGGATTGGCAGAGAGCATTTAAGAAGGTAAAAACCAAAGGTTGGCTTCATCAGGTAGTGACAAGGACGTAGGAGCTATACCTTCCCAGCTTGTCCATGTAAAAAAAATATAGAAAAGCCTTCTATTTTGTTGAAAAGATTACAATATATAGAAATTATACACACAATTTTCATTTAAAAATTTCTCATCCATTAGAATTTGGTATCAGACATATACAACCCTCTACATCCATTAGAGAAAAATGATAGGGGGATTTGACAAGAGGGGACCCACAAACAAAGTGAGAATTCATCAGCACCCTCCTATACTAGAGATATTCACAAGGCACAATTGGATGGGTTTCTTTGAAAAATTGAGGGGATATGATGATGAAGTGGCCAGATACTTTGCTCTCTCCCTCATACCACTGACTAGGACCCATGTGACTATTGTGGTGAAAGGCCTCTCTGAGAACTCACCCCTAAAATAATGGGCAGAATCACCACACTTCCTTTAGGGTTGCCTTGGAGAAAGGAAGATAAGGGTAACAACCAAATTGTAAAGAAGAAATTCTTTTTGGAAGGAGAGGAGGAAATGGAAGACAAAAATGGGGTCTAAAGAGAAAGCCTACCATATCTTTGGAATGAAATTAGCTACCACCTCATTTAGTATATATCATGTGAAGGTAGGTACAGTGTGGTATATGGGTACCAATTTAGGCTTCTCCAAGAGCTCAGGTTTGGAGCAAACACACCTCCTCAAAATAGGCTAAGCATACCCTACTTTCTTCTTCAATCAATGATAGATATGAGAATTAAGGTTCAAGGAGGAAACCATCAACATCTATTCCATCATGGGTTAATTAGAATTATCATAGAAGATGTCCTCCAAAACCTAAGACTCCCTATCACATGGGAAACTTTCAGAGACATGCAGACAAAGGAAGACATAAAATCCCTTGAATATGAAAAAATCCCCACTGCAAGGGAAAGAGATGAAGAAGAAATAGAGAAGGATGAAGAAGAAACAGAGAAGGATGAAGAGGAAATGGAGGAGGAAGAAGATGAAGAAAAGGAGAAGGAAAGTGGTGAAGAGACAAAAGAAGATGCAAAGGAAGAAACTGATGAAGAAAGTGAAGAACCAGAAGGAGAAGAAGAGGAGAAAGAGAAGAGTGAGAAGGGGAATGGAAAAGGGGAGATAGAAGACAAGAAAGAACAGAGGTATACAATGCAAGGCAAAGAAGGGGAGGACTAACCCAGTGTATCTCTAGAACCCACTGCGAAGGAGGCAGCAACTGCCCTCACTGCCCTAAGTACCCCTATTAAGAAAAAAGGGAAGAGACAAAGACAAACTCTATTGTACTTTAGGACAAGAAAAATTACAAGGATCAAGAAAGGAAAATCTCAAACACCCACCAAAGTTCCTATTCTCATTGAAGACTGACCAAAATAGCATGAAAGATAGCTCCTCTTGTGAAAAATCAAGGGGAAGGATCATCAGGACATGCCTCTCCCAAGTCTCCTATAACGTATGTTAGGAGGCATGTCACTAGATCTACCTCATCCAAAGGAAAAGGTCTCCTACAGGGGACACATAAGGACCTAAAGAAAGCAGAGGCCATCCTATAGGAAAATCTGCTAAACCTACAGGAACCTAAAAAATTGGACAAATAAGGGATCATACAACAAGAAACAAATAAGGAGGATCCAAAACTGAGGGAACGCAGTCCTCAACCCAACCTTGACTCCTACTACAATTTCATTGAAGGGGGTAGGGTCACTCCACAGAAATTTTCCATCCCATTATTCTTTGAACTTGAGAAAAAAAGGGCAAGAACAGATAGGTGGATGAAAATTGCCAAATCTAGAGTGGAGGACATATGTCACATGGAGGAGAAAGTAAAGGAGATGGGAAGATAATTGAGCACCCCGAGCGACAAAGAAGCAATGATGAAATCTCAGTTGGAAGCATAAAATGCATGGCTAAAGGGATAACTACAAGAACAAGAGAATAAATTGGCATCTGATGAACCCCATAAATGAGTAATTATATGGGCTCATTTGGCCTCCTAACTTAGATTAATCCACCATTCTCATTAGTTTATTGCATGTTTTTTATTATATTTATGCTAATAGAGTGAATTGGGTTAGTCATTATGCCAAGAAGTCTAATGTGTGCTTTATGCATATTTTTGGTTAATTTTGAGACAAAATCAAAGGTTTAATGAGCATTTGGTAGCCAATATTCGAGGAAAACAAGGGAGAGGATTTGTAGGAGGGTGTCCCCCTCATTTATGACTTCCTACTTTGAATCCTCCTTTAGAAGGCTCGGAGCACAAGCAGCCACATCAATGCATCAAAGGGCAGTTGAGCAAGTGAAGAGGAACTGTTGTCTATCTCAAGTCTTGGGAGTCAAGCCTCCTTGATTTTAGGAGAGATGTTGGGGGCTCTAGTTGTATAAATAGAGAGGCTTAGGGCCTCATTAGGTTGTTGAATGTTAGTTAAATTTTCGCACTTTTGTTGCAGCTCTTTCTCAGCTCATTTCGAGCTTATTTGTGTGAATAGTTTTATGTAATGTGACTATTATTTTGATAATGGAGATGAAAAATTTTCTGAGCCAGCACTGAGTTGTTTCAGAGGGCTGAAGCTCTTGGGTTAGGGCCCAACCCAGGCTACCCAACACCTCTTGTTTTGTATTTATATGTTTTGTTGCAGTTCATGAATTAGTTGTTGTTAGATAGATTTCTTCCTTAGTAAAATAGGTTGCTTTTGGTGATTTACTTACCTGTTTCCATTTCAGTTTGCTGAAGTAAGTTAAATAGTGGTAAGATAAATATACAAAAGGGCCATCAACAAATCCTTGACCTCCTTTCCTCCCTTTGGGACCATGAGCTGAGGTCAAGACCCTCTTGCTGCCACTAAAAACACAGTTTTGCTTCCTTAGTGCAATTTCTAGTGTTACAATTTTATTTCGAGGTTAATTCTTTGCTTTAGATCCATTTTTCCATACTCATTTCTATTTTTACAATAACTATCTTTCCATGCTTTCCTTTCCAATAGCACTATTCAACATTTTATTTTCCTAGATCAGAATTTAGGTTAACATGAGATATAGTTATGTTTTTTTTGGTGTAGCTAGTTCTTTTCTCGCTCAGTTTCAGGATTTGATTTGTGGCTCTCTTGCAGTACATATCTACTAATAATAATTCAATAAAGAAGCCATCACCATATCTTTTGCTACATGTTTCACAAGTCATTCACAGCTATTCGCAAATCTGCCATAATTTTTTGCACTTTTCTCATAAACTTTCCTCTTGACTCTTGAACAAATCTAACCATCATTTTCTTTCCTAATCCTCCTTGATGAACATCAAACACCTTAACACATCCCTCTAGTCTTCAACTACCTTTTCCCACCATTTTTCCACCTTGAAAACCTCTAAAATAGCCCTCGGCATCCTTCTATAGATCCTCCTATAGATCACCTGCAACTTCCCATAGAATTTCCTGTAAGTGGCTTTCTGAAGTCCGATTGCAGGGAAAGCCTCCAGAAGGTTACCAGAGGCCTCCTAGGACCCCTCCACACCTTCCTACACCTATGCAAATCCCAAAGTTGCCCTCCATCGCCACCTAATCACTGCCACATCCACAAACAAATAAATTACACGCATAACAATTTCACATAAAATACATAAATGTCCAAAAAAATGTTTTCTTCTTATTTCCTTCTAGAAATAGATTGAATAGGTGTAGTTTACTTCCTTAGTAGGTAATGGCACTCCTTTCCTAGATTTTCGCCTCTCTTTTTGTAAAATCAGGGCTAGTCAGTAAATTAGGGTTTGCTAGGTTTACTTCACATTTCGGTCTTCTTTCTCTTTATGCAAGTAAAATAGCCTTTATAGAGTAAGATTTCCTTTCTTTCATCACATATAAAGCTTCTTTTAGAATTCATGGAAGTTGGCTTCAGCTCCTAGTGATCTTGTGCGAGCTGACCAAGTGACAACCTACAATAAGAACTAGTACTTGTGCATACAACACCGTCGCTTCCAAATTTGTTACAAACTACCAGGTGGATGAAAGTAAAGTAGGAAGCCCAGGAGTTGCAGCGTTATTGTTGCAATACTGGTGCTCACCACTTTTTGGCACCATTGCTAGGGAAGCGTCAAAGTATTTTGTGATTACTGCTTTTCTTCTATTTTCTACTGCAACCTTCTGCTAAGTAGTTTATTTAAGCAAAAGTAGAGTAGTTGTTTCTTTCAGTTTTTGCATTTACTTGCTTTCATTTCAATTCTCCAATTTCCATTCCAGCAAAAGTAGATTAGCCATTTCCTTACTTTCATTTCAATTTTTCAATTTCCATTTCAACAAAAGTAGATTATCTCTTTCAATTCTGCAATTTCCATTTCAGTAAAAGTAGATTAGTCCTTTCAATTCTACAATTTTCATTCCAGATTAGTCATTTCCTTGTTTTCATTTCAATTCTGCAATTTACTTTCAGCAAGTTTGTTTCAGTAGTTGCAATTTGTTTGTTCAATCAATTTCAGTTTTCCAGGTACAACCAGAAAAAAAAAGAAAACAAAAATCACCTAAAAAGAGATTTCCTTTCATGCCTCATAGGAACAGAGATAATTCAGGGAAATTCATACCCAACACCCCCACCACATCACAAAGCCACCCTTCGCTCTTCTTCAGTGGCAGTGATCCAGAAGAACCTTTAGGTGAACAACCAGAGATATTTGAAGAACCTATAGGAGAAGAAGAGGAAGAAAACATCCCTCCTAAGACAATGGCTGAAAATAGAAATGCTAGGGGGAATGGAGAAAGAGTAAAAAGTACCTTTCCCATTCGAGAGACCAATGGGGACACTAAAATGAAGAACATAAGCCCTTCAGCCCTACCTCATTTCCATGGATTGACTACAGGAGATCTTGACACCTTCCTATTTTAGTTTGTTCTTATCTATCGAACCTATGACTATGCAGAAGATGAGCAGAAGTTGAAACTGTTTCCTTCCACCCATAAGGATGTATCATTGTGTTGGTTCATGGGGTTACCTAGCAATAGCATCACAACTTAGGCTCAGATGCAGCAAGCCTTTAATAAAAAATATCAAGACTACGATATGTCAAAAGATACCAAGGAAGAAATCTTCCGAATGACCATGGGAAGTGATGGATCCTTGGAATATTATGAAGAGAGGTTCCAGCTCAGTTATAAGATGTCCAGGTGCACATTTGACCCCGAATCTCTAAAGTTGGTCTTGCTCAGAGGAATTCCAGAAGACCTTCTAGACACCCTCCATTTACTGGCTAGGGGAGACATCTGCCAACTACCTTAGGAAGACATAAATAATATTTTTAGAAACCATTCTAGGGTAGCTAGAAAGAGAGGTAGGGGGAGTCAACCCACAACCAGTACCTCCTCATCCAGTTCATCCCTTAAAGGTGAACTTGGAAACATGCTGGAAGACTTCAAGAGTGAGATGTTGTAGACTCTTGCCATGAAAATGGATACCTTTCATATCAAAAGGAAACAAGAGGAAGCAGAGAGGGATTTGGCCATTTTTTGTCCTAGGTGCACCAGAAGGCATCCTAGGAATGAATGTCCATTGAAATCTATAGAGGTTTGTTCAATCTGTCAAGAAGATCATTCTATAGACAATCGCCCTTCCTTGCCCAGACTTAAAGCTGTATACCAGGGGGCTGAAGGAGCCACCGAGCCACTCTATTTCATGAACCAAAGGATACCACATGGACCTAGACCATACTAATAGGGAATGCAAGGGACATCTTAGGAATACTACAACCCTAATCAAGCCACTTCCATACCTTCTTGGGGTCCCCCAGATCATCCTTCCTGGTCCACACCTCCTCCTTTGTCATACCCATCTCAATAACATGCCCAACCACCTGCTCATTCATTTCACTTCTATACTCAGCCATAACCTCAATGGAATGCATCTCATCAGGAGTGGAGGCCCTAGTACAACTCTCATCTCGCTCTTTTTCCTCCACCACCTGCTCAACCGCAACCATTGCCTCTTGCTCCACCAAGGTAACCCCAAATGCCTGCTCAACTGAACCCAAACCCGAACAATAGTCAAGCTCAGTAATTATACAGTGGGGAACCATCATGCCCAACCTATGCTATGGAGATTCAGGAGATTAACCTACGATCTGGGAAGGTTCTCCCAGATAGCCAACCTCCCCCTCAGGAGCTTGAGGAAGATAAAGAGGAAAGTGAACCAAAAGCAAATCCACCATTTCCTGAGAGACTATCCAAGACAACACAGCCCACCCCAGAGGAAACTGAACTTCTGGGAGAATTTAAACAATTATGTGTAAAGACACCACTTCTCCAAGCCATAAAGGATGTGCCTATATACAACAATATGATCAAAGAGAAGTGCTTTAGGCATCCAGGAAGGTGTAAGAGAGATGCCCCAACCATCAATGCCATAGGACAATTGTTCGACCTAATGTTGGGGCAGGTAATTTGTCCGAAGTATTTAGACCCTAGAAGCCCAGTAGTTGATGTCCATATAAATGGCACCATGATCCCCCATACCCTGATTGATCTAGGGGCTGCCATTAATGTGATGACAAAGGACACCATGCTCAAGCTCAACCTCCAGGGCTCCCTAAGAAAGACCAAAACATTGCTGCAGTTAGCAGACCGTTCCACTGTGACCCCTGAAGGGATTGTGGAAGATGTGATGGTCTCCATTGGTTCTTGGGAGTACCCTGCTGATTTCTTGGTTAGCCAGTTGAAAGAAAAGCACACTGGGTATCCTCTCCTCTCGGGAAGACCCTGGTTGGCCACTGCCGATGCTTACATTAGTTATTGAGCTGGGAACATGACAATCAAGAACGGGCATATGTCTAAGCAACTAATCCTATACCCTCCTGCCCAACCCTTGCTAGAACATGATCTACCTCTCTGGTTGGAGGAGGAGGATGAGGATGAAGTCTATTCTGCACCGTTGTGTGCAGTAGAAACTGTTATGAGGGGGAAACCACAAAACGAGGATGATATCATTGAAAATCTAATTCAGAATCCACCCCCTAGTATTTTTCCATTAGAAGATCTAGTGAAAGATACCCAAGATCTCTGTGTGGCTGACCCAACCTCTCTCCATGTTAAGAATATAGAGTTTAGCCCAAAAAGAACCTTGAAAATCAACTCATCCTTATCCACTTCCTAGGAGAAGGAACTGTGTAGCTTATTGAGAAAACATTTAGACGCCTTCACCTGGAGCTATAAGGAGATGAAGGGAGTAAACCCTTTAGTTAGTAATCATCACATTTACATTAAGGAGGATGAATCTAGCCCTTAAAGACATTGTCAAGGAAGAATTGCAAAAGTTACTAGATGCAGGATTCATCTACCCCATCTCCAACAGTGAATGGGTCTCTCCTTTGGTGCTAGTGCCAAAGAAAAATGGTAAGTGGAGAATATGTGTCGATTATCAGGAATTGAATAAGGCCACAAAAAAGGACCATTTTCCTTTACCTTTCATAAATCAAGTGTTAGATGGTCTGGCAGGGAAAAGTCTTTTCTCCTTCTTGGATGGGTTTAGTAGGTACAATCAGATTCAAATCAGCACGAAAGAACAAGATAAGAACACCTTCACTTGTCCTTGGGGTACCTTTGCATATCATGTCCTTCCTTTTGGGTTGTGCAATGCTCCCACCACTTTCTAGAGAGTAGGATTGAGTACATTTTCTAAACTGGTTCATGATGCAGTGGAAATATATATGGATGATTTTACTCCTTATGGTTCTAACTTCTAGGAAGCTTTATCTAACCTAGGAAAAGTTTTGGACAAGTGTATTGAAATGAATCCATCCCTGAGCCTGGAAAAATGTGAATTCTTGATGACTGAAGGGACTGTGCTAGGTCATGCAATATCTCAATAAGGATTGTAGGTGGATCGTAACAAAATTGCCATCATCCAAAGGGTCCCACCTCCTCAAAAGGTGAGAGATGTCCAAAGTTTCCTAGGCTTAGAGGGATATTACAGAAGATTCATTAAATATTTCAGTAAGTTAGCCTCTCCATTGTCTAGTCTTTTGGGAAAAGATGTCGAGTTCATATGGACTGACTACTGTCAAGAAGCCCAAGATACCTTGAAAAGTAAACTTGTGACTGCCCCAATTTTGAGAGGCCCAAACTGGGCCCTACCTTTCCACATTCACATAGATGCCTCAAGCAAAGCAATAAGAGCAACCTTAGGGCAATTTGAGGAAAATTTACCTTATGCCATATACTTCATAAGTAACAATTTGTCCAAGGTAGAGTTAAACTACATGGTAACCGAGAAGGAACTCCTAGCTGTAGTACATTCCTTAAATAAATTGAGACATTACATCACAGTCTATCAAACCTTTGTACACACTGATCATGCCGCAATTAGGTATTTAATGAAAAAACCAGATTTAAATGCTGGCATTATTAGGTGGTTACTTTTATTGCAGCAGTTTGATTTAACCATTGTTGATAAGCCTGGTAAGGAAAATGTTGTTGCTGACTTTTTTTCTAGAGCAAATCTCCTTGCAGGTGAGGAAGGAATGGTGGATGATCAAATGTTAGATGAGCATCTATTTGCTACCTTAGTACTCTCCCCATGGTTTGCTGATATAGCAAATTACTTGGTTTCAGCACAATTCCCACCACACTTGTCCTCAAAAGAGAAGAGCAAGATCGTGAGGAAAAGCACCCCTTTCACCTGGATTGGGGGTAATCTCTTCAAACTTGGCCCAGATCAGATTTTGAGAAGATGTGTCAGGAAGGAGGAAGTTTTTGACATTCTCCTGACCTGTCATGACGGACCTTATGGAGGCGATTTTGCAGCAAAGAGGAATGCCTTCAAAATTCTGCAAGCAGGTTACTATTGGCGCACTCTTCATCAAGATGTGAAGAGATATATCAGCCAATGTGATCAGTGCCAAAGGATGGGGAAACCTGATCCAAAGGATGAGATGCCCATGCAACCTCAAGTGAATTTTGAGCCATTTGAGAAGTGGGACATGGACTTTGTGGGTCCTATCAACCCTCCTTCAAACCAGAAACAAAGCATCATTGTGTGCACCGATTATCTGAAAAAATGGGCAGAGACAAAGGCAGTCAAGGTAGCTACAGAAGAAAAAGTAGTTGAGTTTTTAAGAGAGAACATATTCTATAAGTTCGGGTATCTAAGTGAACTAGCTACAGATCAAGGCAGTCAGTTCACTTCCAATTTGATTGAAGACCTACTCACGCATCATAAAATCAAGAATAGGACTTCCAACCCTTACCATCCACAAGCCAATGGGCAGGTGGAAGTCATTAGCAGAGCTTTGGAAGGAATTTTGACCTAGGTAGTGAGCAACAACAAGAAAGATTGGGCGGTTGAGACCACTTGGGTCTACAACAGCACATGGAAGACCACCACTGGGTTCACACCCTATGAACTGGTCTATGGGAAGAAGGCTTTGTTGTCAATAGAATTTGAATACAATACACTAAGGATGGTAGCTCAGCTGGACCTAGACCTCAGCCATGCACAAAGGGAAAGGTTACTCTAGCTCAATGGATTGGATGAACAAAGATTGCAGACCGTTCTCCACACAGAGGTAGTCCAGCTTCAAAGGAAGATATGGAATGAAAAAAATATCAAGGAGAGGCAATTCCAAGAAGGATATTGGGCACTGCTATATGACTCAAGGTATAAAGATTTCATAGGCAAGTTGAAGACAAGATGGCCGGGACCCTACACTGTAGAAAAATGCAATGACAATGGTTCAATTCTGATCATAACCATTGATGAGGAAGCCATCCCCATGCTTGTTAATGGACATAGGTTGAAAATTTACAAGAAGCCCCTCTCCAAGCGAGAGTTCATTGAAGATCTGAATAAGACAGTGCTGGTAGTGGAGCAGGTCTCAGCCTCCACTCCACCCACTCACTGAGAAAAAGGAAAAAATAATAAGGACTCAAGTGAAAACCTCTATGAGGCGCTTGTATCCCATCATTGGGTTGAAAACCTCTTTCGAGGTGGCCCAGTGATGAAAAAAACAAAAAAAAGAGAGAGAATAAGATCCCTGGGTGAAAACCTCCCTTAGAGGTTCCTAGGGCAAGTAAGTAGGGTGAAAACCTCCTGGAGGTGCCCTAGTTGTTTTTTCAAAAAAAAAAAACAGAGAAAAGAGGAAGAGAAAATTGACTTTTAAAATGCATTGTAGGTTATCGATGGACCAAAAGAAGCAAGGAGACATGCCACAAAGCCCATTACACATCCTCTATACTCTTCTCCATCATTTCTGACATTTTCCTCCACCTCTCTGTGTCTTTTCTGAAGGTTGTGCATCCTACAGGAGACCATGTGTGTTCTACAGGAGGCTCTTGTACAAATCACAAAGAGCCCGAAATAGCTTTTAAAAACAGTTTTAGGAGCTGGGTATTTTCTTGGAGGGCATGTAGGCCATCCTACAACTATCCATCATTCTAAACCTCCATCCCACACTTGCACCACCTCATTTCCATTGATTTCTTTCCTTCCTATAGAAAAAAAAAAAAACCAGTTAAAAAAATAAAAAAAAAAGGAAATAAAAAGAACAACACCTCCAAAACTCACCTGCAGCTTACAAAATCCCTCTTCATTGCCATTAGAATCTTTAGTAGCATCCTCACAGCTCCCCGTACAAGAATCAGCTAAAAATTTTAGAGGGAGAAGCAGCTACAAGAGCTCCTATAGGATTTCCTGTAGCAGTTGATCCCCTTGAAATCAAGCTCCAACAGCAAAATAGGTGCAACCATAGGAATGCAAGGGATGTCAGAAGCAAGATTCAGCTAAAGGGTACCTATAAAAAGAAACCGAGCACATATCAAGAAGCAAAAAGCATATAACAGAAGGGATACAGGCATTCAACACTGAAATCCAAACATGCAGCAACAATAGAACCTAACAGCAGTGTAGCACGAGCATTCGACCTGCATGTAAGTGTCTAACCCTCTCCTCTGTTGCATCTGTATTATTTAGAAACTGCATGAACGAATGAAATGGTTGGGATTAAACTAGAAAGGTGGCCAGTTAACTCGCCACCCTCATCTAGTTCGACTGCGCTCATCCAGAGATCCCACCAAATGTGTGTCTAGTCAACTCATGGAAAATCCAAAAGACAGGTAGTGGCAGATGTTTAAACTCCAATGCAAATGATGGGAAGTGATTGTGGGTAGAAAGCATGAAGACTCATGATGACACAACAGTGGGGACCAATGGTCTGAATAATGGAAACGTACCCTTTTTTCCACCTCACATCATCGCCAGAAATATCTCCAGTAAGCATAAGTACTCTCTCTCGAACTTATTCACCATTTTTGTTTCCATTTTATCATCGTCCCCATGACTGCAACAAGCTCCATACGACCTCCATAGCCTCGAAACCAGTACTCTCTATCGTTTTCGTAACTCCTCCTCTTATCAGGTTCTACAGGAGCATTAACAGGTTCTATAGGAGAACCTCCAGCGATTTCTACAAGAGCACCAGTAAGCAGTTTTACAGGAGAAAACATAGGATTTTCGCTCAAATTTGGCCCTAAAGAGGTAGGCTATAAACAAACCCACCTTGGATATTCATATATAAAAGGAGTGATGTAATTTTAGGGAATAATTAAGCCTGAAAAAGAAGAGGGATCGCATTGAAAAAATATGTCTATTTCTTAAAGAAAAACACAGCTTTTCCTCTGTTTCTTGTTTTTGCAAAAAAAAAAAAAATGTTGTCCCCTTCTCCACCTGAGGTATTCCAAAAGATTATAAACATAATGACAGGGGGATTCATCAAGAAGGAACCCATAAATTTAGTCAGGCTCCATGAACCCCAAGGTAGTAGCCATTTTTACTAGAGCCAATTAGATGCCATCTTTCGAAAAACTTTGAGGGTATGATGAAGAAGTGACTCAGGAGTTTGCACTTTCTTTGGTACCCCAATCAAAGGCCCATGCCACTATTACTTTTAGAGGTCTCACCATGGAAATCACCCCAGAATTTATCAGTAGGGTTACTAGTCTTCCACTTGGACTACCCTGGAGCAAAGAAGAAAAGCCACTAGGTCAAGTTGCCAAGAAAACCTTCCTCCAACCAAACGAGCATCCTGTAGAGGACAAAAATGGCATCAGAAGAACAAGCATACCTTACCCTTGGGATGAGGTCAGTTACCAAATTATCAAGTACATTTCTTGTGAAGGGAGGTATAGCATAGTTTATGGTTACCATTTCAGACTTCTGCATGAGCTGAGATATGGCATGGATATTCCCACAACCCAAAAACTCAGCATTCCATATTTTCTCCTACAGTCCCTTATAGACTGCAGCATTAAATTGAAGGCACGAGGTCCAGATCAATTGGCTCACCATGGAATAATTAAACTGCTGGTGGAAGAAGCCCTCCACACCTTCACAATTCCCATAGCCTGGGATATCTTAAGAAATATGACAGGAGAAGATGATATAAAATCCCTCACATATGACCTCATTCCTTCTGAAAGTGAGGAGGAAGAACAAAAAGAGGAAGATGAGGAGGAAACCAAAACAAAAGATGAAAAAGAAGAACCTAAAATAGAGGAGAAAAGACCAAAGCAGAGAAGAAGGAACCTAGGACAGAGGAGAAAAAGACTAAAACAGAAAAGAAAAAGATTAAACCAGAGAAGAAATAGACTAAAGCAGAGAAGGCAGAAACTAAACAAGATGAGAAGAAAACCAAAACAGAGCTAGAGGAAACAAAGCTAGCAAAGGCAAATAAGACAAAAGAAGAGGAAAAAGGGGCAAAGAAGGTAGAAGTGTCCCCTGAGACACTAGAAAGGGAAGCAGCAGTTGTTCTTGCTACCCTCAGCACCCCAATTAAACCCAAACAAAAGAGGAAAAGGCAACCATCAATGTATTTCAGGGCTCGAAAAAGCACAAGAATAAAAACAGGGAAGCCACAACCATCCTCAAAAGAACCTAAATGATTGAAGATTCCCCTACTGTCAGAAGGGAAGAATCTCCGTCCAAAACACCCATTACTTATGAAAGAGGAAGTCCTAGATCATCCACTTGGAAGGAAATAATAAAACTACAGGACTCAAAAACAGTCCTACAGGAGGCACAAACTGCTCTATAGGAGACCCTAACAAAGCTACAGGAGGCTGAGAAACTTGAGAAAAGGGTAGAAGAGCAGACCAAAGGGAAGGATGAAATAGCAGAGACATAAGAACCTGACCCACATCCTAATTTAGGCCCTTATTACAACCTCTTGAAGTGGGAAAAATTATTCCACAGAAATTTGCAGTCCCACTTTTCTTTGAACATGAAAAATAAAGGGTAAGGAGCCATAGATGGATGTAGATCACCAAGTGCAAAGGGTTGGATGACATTGGCCACATGGAAAACAAGTTGAGAGAGATGGGTAAGGAATTAAGCATTGTAAGACATACAGAAGCAATAGAGGATCTCACTTCGAAGCAGAAAATGAAATGTTAAGGAAGCAGCTGCAACAAAGGGAAACCCAATTAGCATGCATGGCCAGCTGGTCTATGGAGGCACTACAGTGCATACAACTAGCCAAATCATATGGAGTATACCTCAAAGACCAGTGCCTATAGTTTCAGATCAAGACCTTGGCACAAAGAGGCACCATGCCTTTTCAGTATTATAGACAGTTCATGGACCTATGTGACCATAGTTCAACATAAGACAAGGAAAAGTTGGCAGAGTTTTATTTGCATAACATGGCCCTCACTGATATGAACCTATGGGTCCCCAATGCTAGGTTAGGGGACTTGCAGCTGATGGCCATGGCATCATGAATGAGTCATCAGGAGAAAAGGGCAACAGAAATCAAGAAGTTGATAGCAAAAGAACAAAATGAGCCCTTAATGATTAGAGCAGAGTCATCAAACCTTATGGCTCTCATTAGCACACACCAGCTACTTGCAAATGATCCTCAAAGTGCCCCTAAGTAAATCACTGATCAGGACCAGGCTATTGCACATTTTGAGGACATGGAAAGATTGCTTGGAGATTATTGCATTCATGCCTATATGAGAAGGTGGAACACATTACCACACAACCTACAGAACAGTGAGTATCACTCCCCAAATATGATGAAAGAAGCATTGAGGAGAGTGCCACTGTACAAGCACTCTATGCAAATTTTTAAGGTCAATTAGATTGGCCTCATGTTGAGTCCCCCACTACTGTTAAGACTACTAGAGGGCACAAACGAGGAAGAAGAAAGATAGCAGTGGGAAGAGGTGGACAGAAAGGCTGGATTCCATGATAGGGAAGAGGATCTCACATCAGAGGCATGGGATGTCAGGGACACCATCGGGCCATCAAAGATGAGGAGATGGACTAGTTGCTCAGAGAATGAGCAACACGTTCAGTAGGGGGCTGATGATGAGCCCCATAAATGGGTAATTATATGGGCTCATTTGGCCTCCTAACTTATCTTAATCCACCATTCTCATTAGTTTATTGCATGTTTTTTATTATATTTATGCTAATAGAGTTAATTGGGTTAGTCATTATGCCAAGAAGTCTAATGTGTGCTTTATGCAGATTTTTGGTCAATTTTGAGACAAAGTCAAACGTTTAATGAACATTTGGCAGCCAATATTTGAGGAAAACAAGGGAGAGGATTTGTAAGAGGGTGACCCCCTCATTTATGACTCCCTACATCGAATGCATCAAAGGGGCAGTTGAGCAAGTGAAGAGGAACTGTTGTCTATGTCAAGTCTTGGGAGCCAAGCCTCCTTGATTTTAGGAGAGCTGTTGGGGGTTCTAGTTATATAAATAGAGAGGCTTAGGGCCTCATTAGGTTGTTGGATGTTAGTCAAATTTTCGCACTTTTGTTGCAGCTCTTGCTCAACTCGTTTCAAGCTTATTTTTGTGAACAATTTTATGTAATGTGACTATTATTTTGATAATGGAGATGAAACATTTTCTGAGCCAACACTGAGTTCTTTCAGAGGGTTGAAGCTTTTGGGTTAGGGTCCAACACCTCTTGTTTTGTATTTATATGTTTTGTTGCAGTTTGTGAATTAGTTGTTGTTAGATAGATTTCTTCCTTAGTAAAATAGGTTTCTTTTTGGTGATTTACATGGCTATTTCCATTTCAGTTTGCTAAAGTAGATTAAATAGTGGTAAGAGAAAGATATAAAAGGGCCATCAACAGAGCCTTAACCTCCTTTCCTCCCTTTGGGACCATGAGCTGTGGTCAAGACCCTCTTGTTGCCACTAAAAACACAGTTTTGCTTCCTCCATGCAATTTCTAGTGTTACAATTTGATTTAGAGGTTAATGCTTTGCTTTAGATCCATTTGTCCATACTCATTTTTGTTTCTGCAATAAATCTCTTTCCATTCTTTCCTTTCCATATAGCATTGTTTAGAATTTTATTTTCATAGATCAGAATTTAGGTTAAAATGAGATATAGTTCTGAGATAAGTCAATAAACTAGCCGTCACCATCTATTTTCCTACATGTTTCACAGGTCATTCACAGCTCTTCGCAAATTTGCCCTAATTTTCTGCACTTTTCTCATAAACTTTCCTCTCGACTCTTAAACAAATCCAACCATCATTTTCTTTCCTAATCCTCCTTGATGAACCTCAGGCACCTTAACACATCCCTCTAGTCTTAAGCTACCCTTTCCCACAATTTTTCCACCTTTAAAACCTCTAAAATAGCCATCGGCATCCTCTTGTAGATCCTCTTGTAGATCCCCTGCAACCTCCTGTAGAATTTCCTGCAAGTAGCTTTTTGAAGTCTAATTGTAGGGAAAACCTCCAGAAGGTTACTAGAGGCCTCCTAGGACCCCTCCACACCTTCCTACACCTCTAAAAATCCCAAAGTTTCCCTCCATCGCCACCTAATCGCTGCCACACCCAAAAAAAAATAAATTACATGCATAACAATTTCACATAAAACACATAAAAGTCCAAAAAATGTGTTTTTTTTCTTATTTCCTTCTATAAATAGCTTGAATAGGTGTAGTTTACTTCCTCAATAGGTAATGGCACTCCTTTCCTAGATTGTCACCTCTCTTTTTGTAAAAGTAGGGTTAGTCGATAAATTAGGGTTTGCTAGGTTTACTTCCCATTTCAGTCTTCTTTCTCTTTCTACAAGTAGAATAGCCTCTATAGAGTAAGCTTCCCTTTATTTCATCACATATAAAGCCTCTTCTAGAATTCATAGAAGTTGGCTTGAGCTCCTAGTGAGCTTACGCCAGCTGACCAAGTGACAACCTACAATAAGAACTAGTACTTGTACATACAACACCATTGTAGATCTGTAACAAGGGTCTCTTTCACCTCTAATTATCCCACATTAACAAGTCAATCCGGGAACGTTTGTTATTGCAAAGATTATCTCAATCCGAGGCTATTCGTCAGAGTAATGCTTAGTAGTACAGCGTTCAGAAAATACAAGAGTAAACGGATACTAAATTATGACTAAATTACTTCAAAAGGATAAAATCACAAAAGACAGCTTATCAGTCAAGGGTGCGGAAACGATAACCCATCCCTCTAGAAACTGATGGAAAGGAAATTAGAGCATGGACCATAGGTCTGGGAGCTAGGCAGCGACTGTTAAGGCTCACTACAGCCTTAGACCTTCTCTCACACCAAAGCAGCAAATGCAAGTAAATGGAATGGCAGAAAGTAAAATGGAACAACAAATAGGAAATGGAACAACAAGTCTAAAATGGAACAACAGTAAATGGAACAACAATCAAATGAACCAAGTCTCGTGAGTCAGAACCAAACTTGCTCTATTGAACCAAACTCACACTCTGTGATAAAATAACAATCTTCTCTCTTAAGGCAAATTAGATGGAATGTACTTTATGGAACAACACTCATTGATGAATTATGGAACAGCAGGAATCAATCATATATACACGCAACACGCTAGTATAGTAATCTGACGATTAAGGAGAATATGACTATCTTTCCAAATAGAATAACATTACTTTCGGATTCTAATTGTCAGGATTTCAAATGAATCCAATAACAGTAATATTCAGTACAAACGCTCTGTAACCGAAATAGCTGGTTTAGACTAATAACATGCAATCAACTCTGAAAAGATTCAATCATGCAATGCAGAGTCACTACATGAATTTCCTGAAAGAACCATTAATGAATTAATCATAGCAGAGCATGGAACAGCACATGAAAAGCATATCAGATTACCGAGCAATAAAGATAAGCAAACCACGCAGAAGTCAAGTTATAATGATACAAAAGCAAGTGTCCTTCGGAGCCGGGCCCTTAGCTTCCAATGGTACACCGCCTTAGATTACTCTAGACGCAAAGATGAAATAAACACCAAGTCTTTTATATTAACGCATCAACAAACGTACAGTAAACCAGGTCTCAGTGAGACTCGATGATCAAAGTTTAGTCTGAAACTGAAAGTTACATAAAAAGTCCCTTTGCTTAACGATGTTGTTCCTTTTTATAAAAGTAACGGCGGAGATATCTAGGTAACAAAATAAGTAAAACAGCGATCCCTCAGGATCAAAGATCCTGAGGGATTCGCCAAGCTGTTAATCCTTTACTTTTCTTTCCCTTTTTCGCCGAATTGGTATCCCTTCTTCCTTTCCTAGGTCGTTCTGCTTCGATCTCATTTGCATCCGGTTCCCTTCTAGAGGGACAACAATTATTCCTCCTTTGTCTTTCCCTTTTGAACGACAGCTCTTCGTTTCCACCTTTCCCTGCATAGAAAAATGACAATTATTAGCGATTAAGCTTTCCATGTTAGTTCTCACTCATTTTATTAGAATTCTTTATTTCTTTGAGTTCATGATGCAGAAAAGGTTACAAATGTTACTGATAAGTCACTAAATTGTTTGTCAAAAACATACCTTTCAAGTGCTCCACACACCCCCCTGCTTACCCTGTTTCATGCCCTCATGAAAACATTATAGTTGACATGCAAGGCGGTAAGAGAATAGGCCGGAGAGGGAACCTCGTGTGGAGGCCTACAACCGTGATGAGCAACTAGATCATCAAAGAACTGATTTGTTTGTCCTTCAGGCATTTCATACAAGGCCTGATATCCAGGTGCAGGGTGCCAAATGATTGGACTATGAAATCGATACCCTAACCAGGATGGCCCTGCTTGCAAAATACGCTCGCCATAAAGGTTCAATCGGCTGGCAGCCAGCTCAAAATTTTCGTATTTGAATGGTTCCCTGAGATGGATGTTTGGGTTAGAAATCCGGTATCGGAATTTTGCAGCATCGATGGCGAGGTCTTTAATAGTCAGAAAATATTCCAGACTGTGTCGTATTAGGTCCTCGTGCATGGGTCCTAATGTCTCCATGACACCCGGGGTTCTCATAAGGTTCCTATGTGGTCTCCATAACAGCACTGGGTCTCTAGGCTCGGCTCTCACCTACAAGTCTAGGCTATTTTCCTGTCTCTGAAAAGTGTTATAAGCTCTGAGCCATTTCAGCTGATTAACCCTGAATGAAATGAAGGCTTGCAATTGTATGTCCCCAACAAAAGGGCCAGGATTTAAATCAGTTTCTTGGTCTAGCACGAGGTTGTGCAAGTAAAATTCACACAATAATCTTTGAACCTTAATTCCATAATGCTTGCAACAATCTATCAAATCATTAAGAGTATTGATTTGTATAGGGGCACCCGCCCTAACAGCTTTTATCTTTAATCGTAAATATCGTTCAAGCAAAAATAAAGCATAGCTTTTAGCAGGGGCCCTACAGGTCAGAACGTCATTATACAAGGAACACACAGTGTCCATCTGCCTAATAACAATATCTAATCGATGAGTTACCTTGGCAACCTTTTCTTGCTCCTTTTGCCATCCTTCGAAGGCCTGGCTCTCGGACTGACTAATATCCCGAAGTTGTTGTTGTAACTCTTCATATTTCTCCCAGGGGACTGTTTGTTCTCTCAGCTGTTCAGCTTCTTGCTGAGCTTGCTTCATCATCTTGTGCAAGGTTCTTGTCTTCGGATCCTTTTTCCATAGAGCCGTAGAGGCCGGGAGTTTTACCTGAACCTTTTTGTTATGCTGTTTGGAGTTCAGAACCCGAATTATCCCTGAGGGTGGTGCCTCTGTTTGGATCTCCTTACTCTCCTTTTCTTTCTTAACACGAATGAAAGGTTGCTGTGGTCCCCCTGTTAATGGAACATCATCCTGTTCCTCTGCCTCAATTGGAACAATAGTCCGTTCTTCAGTGTCATTTGGAACAGCAGTCTGTTCTTCAACGTCATTTGGAACAGCAGTCTATTCTTCAATGTCATTTGGAACAGCAGTAAGTTCTTCAATGTCATTTGGAATGGCAGTAGGTCTTCCAGCGGGGTTTTGACCAACAGGGCGGCTATAAGTCCTTCGTCTTCTTGTCCTACGGGATTTTGCTGCAGTGGCCCTTTTTCTTTTCCTTGTGGTCCTTCGTATCCTCAGGGTGGCTTTCAGAATCCGAATTTGTTGTCAGAGCTGGGCTATTGTGTTCAGAAACCTCTGTTGTTTCCTCCTTAATTTCTTGATTTCTATTGCCTCAAAAGAGGGCTCATGACTGGCCCTTAAATCTGCTCCTACTCCATCTAGAATTTCTTCTGGTGTCTTGGGAACAGATTGTTCCCGATTGGTGTCTCTTGTTTCCTCATCATGAATGGGCTGGTTTTCTTCTCCTGCCTTTTCTGCATGTGATTTCTCAGGTATTTCTTCCTCCGGAGGTCCATTAGGGACGCCTGCTAGGCTGGAGGGTTGGCCATACTCCCCCATATTGGCCAGGATTGCTGCCAATTTGTCTTCACCGACAGGGTCCCGCGGCGGGCTGCCCTCCGGCTGTACTACTTCCTCCTCTTGATTGGACTGCTTAGTGACTGCCTTGGAGTGTTCAGCTTCTGTTTCTGTTTCGGAGTGCTCGTCTCCCTCCTCGACTCCTTCTCCAGGCTGCTCAGCCTCGCCCCCAGATTGTTCAGCATTTTCTTCGGAAGGTCCTCCTTCTAGTTCTAGAGGTTCGTCTGTAATCTCGATTGGCTGGCTGGTGCTCTCCTGGATCTTTTCCAGCCTCCCTCGTATCCGGGCTAGCCGGGCTGATTTTCTTGGTCTCTCAGGTTGTTCGGGTGTACTAGCAACATGTTTTTCTGCTACCAATTCTCTGTGTTTTTCTGGTTGTTCGGGTGTACTTGAAGAATGTTTTCATTTTGGAGCAACATGTTTTTCCGCTGCCAATTCTCTGCATTTTTCTGATCGTTCTGGTGTGCTAGAGGAATGTTTAGGTTTTGGGGATGGTGCATCCAATACCCCCTCGATCATTGTAATGAGCACCTCCCAGATGCTCTGTTGTTAAGTGAGACTATGGCTCACTATCAATCGAATCAATCCATGGTGGCTAACAACTGTTTCTACGTGTTGTGCCTTTTTCAGGCTTCGGGCCGCATCATGCAATAATGAATTTAAAAGTGCAGGCAGATTTACAGAACATTTTTCTTTCAAAACAGCTAAGAGTTTAAGATGACGTGGTCTTACCACGTCTTTCCTTCCTTCGCAAGTGATGTAGCTCTGCACTATCTTTGCTAATTCGGTCCAGGGTTCTCCTAACGTTGCTGGCAGAACTCCCTTCCCCTTAACTGTCAAGCTTTGGCCTTCATCCTGGAAAATCTCCATAATCTTTTGTAATCTTTCTTTCTTCAGCGTCCATACAGGTCCGGCGGCTGGTAGTCCCGAGACTTCTGCAATTATATCATCAGTGACCGCTATCCGCCTCTCTCTTACTATGGAGTAGTTCTCCTACGGGTTTTGCAGAAACTCCAACGCCACTGTTTCATTCGATTCTTGTAGGCGACTGAAATAATTCAGCCACCTGCCTTTTCTAGGATCTCCCGGGCAGCAGCGGAGACTGTCAACTCCTGAGGTTCGCTTCGGATTGCCTTTCCCCCCATGGTTCCACTAAGAATTCTCAATGGAACAGTAACTGCCTGTGCTGTTTGAGACACAGAGAGGGTGATCGTCGCAAGATTTTGGAAAAAAAACATAGAGTATGCAACAAAAATGGATTGTGGATAGAATTATCATATCGTTTAACCATTCCATACCTTCGTACACTATCTTCCCCGAATGGTGTGCTGACACGTAATTCGTGGAGTAATGAAGTTACCTTCCCCCCCGCAAAATGATAGGCTGTCCCAGCCGTCAAATAGAGGAGCAGCAGCCATTCTGTAACCAAGTCACAAAGGAACAACATATGAAATTATGCCATGTTTTAGATGGACAACGAAATACCGAAATCGAGGCAAAAAGGTGGATCGCGTTTTACATAAGAGCCTGCGTGATATGATGCGAGGCCAGGGGATGGGACGTCTGTCAATCGTACGAAATCTCCAGAGGTCATTGTCAGTTCCTTTGCCATGATTGGTGGTAATGAGTGTTCATGCGATGTATACATCGGGACATAAAATATGATTTATTCATAGGATATAAGAGACAAAGAAGTATTGACATCATACCTATTGGCGTAACCATTACGACTTCGATACCATTAACAGAGCTCTGCTGCCGACAGGTGTTCATAACCTTGGCAGAGTTGTTTATTTCACCCCCGGAACCATGATCCTTTGTGTGTATTTTGAAGAGTATTTTGTCAAAATGTAGGCCATTATGCTGCCTTGGTAACCAGGTAGCCATAATGCCATTCACAAGGAAGGTGCGAAACTTGGGTAGGCTAGCTCGTGATGAGACCCCCTGTTCCAAGGTCTGTTTATTTAGTGTACCTTTTGGACCATATCCCTGGTGTGGTGTCCATAATGGGAATGCCACTTCGCTTCCATCCTTATGATCATGGTAGGCTGGCTCTTGATGAGACCCCCTATCCTGCATTTGACAATTGATAATCCATATTTACTTTTTTTTTCTCTTTTTTTGCAAAGCACTTTTTCTTATTTATTTACACATAAGGGTGGTTCAGCACTCCTTAAGAGTGGGAATGGTGGAAGAACTCTTATCATCCCAACAGGAAGATATAAATCCTCTGCTCTTATTCCTAAGTAATAATCAAAGAATTTTTTTTTTAGGGAAATCGCCATGATACAGATAACCAACCAGAGCAACGGTAATAAGACAATGACAACAAAGATGAGAAGTAAGTGTGTCCCTCCTCTTGTCCTCTTATCAATACTAGGCCTTATAAAGATAGCGATCTATGATCCGCTGACTTCGGTATGTCGTGATTTTTGTTCATTGCATAAGTGCATAGCCGTATCTTAAAGACTGGAGAGAACATGGGCGAAAAGCATCCTCAATATAAATCATCACAGAGAGTAAAAACATGGCGATGGTGTTCCTTTTGAAAAAGGAACAGCAGAGAAGAATCCATGCAAAGAAATACTTGAGATGTCGTTTCTTTAAAAGGAACAGCAAAAATAATCAACAAAAAGAAATGTTGTTCCTTTGGAAAAGGAACAGTAGAAGAGAAAAAATGATGTTCCTTTTGAAAGGGAACAACAGAAAATCACGAATGTTGTCCCTTTTGGAAAGGAACAGCAGAAAATCACGAATGTTGTTCCTTTTGAAAAGGAACAACAGAAAATCACGAATGTTGTTCCTTTTGAAAAGGAATAGCAGAAAATCACAAATGATGTTCCTTTTGAAAAGGAACAGCAGAAAATCACAAATGATGTTCCTTTTGAAAAGGAACAGCGGAAGGAACAACAGAAACTCACAAATGCTGTTCCTTTTGAAAAGGATCAGCAGAAACTCACAAATGTTGTTCCTTTTGAAAAGGAACAGCAGAAACTCACAAATGCTGTTCCTTTTGAAAAGGAACAGCAGAAACTCACAAATGTTGTTCCTTTTGAAAAGGAACAGCAGAAACTCACAAATGTTGTTCCTTTTGAAAAGGAACAGCAGAAACCCAACAATGCTGTTCCTTTTGAAAAGGAACAACAAAGACACGCAGAATGCAAAAATCAAAATTTTGAAAAAAAGAGAAAGATCAATGAAAATGTTAAGAAAACATATATACCAAAAAACTTATGTACAAGTTATAGAAAAAAATGAATTCCTTACTGAATTGTAGGTGAGGAAGATTTTGTTTCCTCTCCTAAAATTTCCATATCAGTTTCTCGACGTAGCTGCTGACAGAAGGATTCCCGAGTGAGTGGCTTGCGATAGAGACGAACTCGGTTGCCATTTACCTTGGATGCATATCCAGAACCGTCGATTGTGATCAGACTGAGGGTCCCATTATCATGTACTTTCTGGATTTCGTATGGTCCCAACCAACGAGTCTGAAGTTTCCCCAGGAAGTCCTGAAACCGAGAGTCATATAACAGAGCCCAATCTCCTTCATGAAAGACTTTGTTCTTGATGAGTGCATCATGCCATTTAGCTCGCTGTTGTTGGATAAGTGATGTATTCTGTAATGCAGAGAGCCTAATTTCGTCCAATTCATTAATCTGTTGTAATCGATTAATTTGTGCCTCACTTAGATCTAGGCCAACTTCCTGTGCAGTTTGTAACGTTTGGATTTCGAATTCTATGGGGAAAATAGGTTGTTTTCCAAACACTAATTGATAGGGTGAATAACCAGTGGTACTTCTCCATGTGGTTCTATAAGCCCACAGTGCTTCAGGTAATCGGGCGGCCCAATCACACCTATGTGACGCAATGGTTTTTGTTAAAATTGATTCTATTACCTTATTGCTACCTTCTACTTGCCCATTCGCCCGCAGGTGATATGGGGTAGTAATTTTATGTTGGACGTGATAATTGTTAAGTGTTGCAGCTAATTTGTTTCCGGCAAATTGTGGTCCTCCATCTGTAATTATTTCTCTCGGAAGGACATAACGTACGAACAAATGGAACAGGAACTGTATTACAAAATCTTCTGTAGCTCTAGGCAACGCTTCGGCCTCAACCCATTTGGTGACATATTTTGTCGCCACCAAGATATATGTTCTCTGATTTGATGATGGGTTGATGGGTCCAATGAAATCAAGAGCCCATCGTTCAAATGGTTCAATGACTAATTGTGGCCTCAGAGGCATTTCGTCGGCTTGACCAGGTCGTCCTGCTCGCTGGCAGCTGTCACAGGCTTGGACAAATTTCATCACATCTTTGAAAATTGTAGGCCAGTAGTATCCTGTCTGCAATACTTTATATGCTGTTCTTCATTCAGCAAAGTGTCCCCTACATGGTCCGTTATGACAGGCTTTTAAGATGTCGAAAATTTCATCTTCTCGAATACATCTCCTAATTTGCATGTCCGCCCCTGTGTGGAACAAATAACCCCCAATCCACGAAAATCGAGTACTCTTCTGAACAATCTTCTTACGTTCATTAGGGGTTAAGTGTTTTGGTAGCTTACGCACTGCAAGGTAATTGGCAACATCAGCATACCAGGATGTTTGAACAGCAACCGCAAACAGGTGCTCATCCGGAAATTGATCTTCCACTGCTGCTGCTTCAATTGATTTTGGTATTCGTGAGAGAAAATCAGCTACAGGGTTTTCCTTGCCAGGTCGATCCTTGATTGTGATATCGAACTCCTGCAATAAAATCAACCATCTAGTTATTCTAGCATTTGTGACAGGCTTATTTGCTAAATATTTGATAGCAGAATGATCTGTGTATAAAATAACAGGATAGCCTGTGATATAATATCTAAACTTATTGACAACATGTATTACAGCCAGGAATTCTTTTTCAGTGACAGTGTAATTTAATTCAGCGGGGGATAAATTTTTGCTGATATAATAGATAGCATATGGTTTTTTATCCTCTTCCTGCCCAAGGACTGCTCCGATTGCTGTATCTGAGGCATCAGATGAGATTTGGAATGGTAAATTCTAGTTTGGTCCTCGAAGGAATGGAGCTGTTGATACAAGTTTCTTTAATTCCTTTAAAGAAACGGTCGCATTTTTCTGTCCACAAGAAATCAACATTACCAGTTAGTGCATATAGAGGTGCAGCAGTGTGTGAATAATGTTCTATAAATCGTCTATAATACCCAGAAAATCCAAGAAAGCTGCGTACCTCTGTTTGAGTAGTGGGGGTGGGGATAAGCAAAAGTATTTGAATTTTGGCCGGGTCTACCTGAATGCCAGCTGCTGAAACATAGTGTCCTAGAATGAGCCCTTCAGTCATCATCATATAACATTTTTCGTGGCTTAAGCAAAGCCTAGTAGCAATGCAACGTTGTAGGACTTTTTCTAGAGTGTCTAAAGCTGGATCAAAATCATCTCCATATGGTGTAAAGTCATCCATGTACACTTCAAGTCCATCATTTATTAAATCTGCAAAGATGCTAAGGACAACCCTTTGGAATGTGGCAGGAGCATTACATAGGTCAAAGGGTAGAACTCGATAGGCAAAGTTTCCCCAAGGACAAGTAAAAGTAGTTTTATCCTGGTCTTCAGGGGCAATCTGAATCTGATTGTATCCACTGAAGCCATCCAGGAAAGAAAAGAATTTCTTTCCTGCTAAAGTGTCCAATACTTGGTCTATGAATGGGAGAGGGAAGTGATCTTTTTGTGTGGCTTTGTTTAACTCCCTGTAATCCACACAAATCCTCCATTTCCCATTCTTCTTGGGTACCACCACAAGCGGAGAGACCCATTTACTATCAGAAATAGGATAGATAAAATTAACATCTAAAAGTTTCTGAAGTTCAGCTTTTACAACATCTTTTAGATGAGGGTTGAGTCTTCTTTGCGGTTGACGAACGGGTCTTGCATCTTTTTCTATATAAATATGGTGGGTGCACAATTGGGGATCAATCCCTTTCATATCAGGGTAATCCCATGCAAATGCTTCTTGATACTTTCGTAACAGATGGATGAGCTTTATTTCTTGGTCCGGTGTAAGGTTGGAATTGATATTTAGAGTCTTTCCCGGTTCAATTTCCACTACTTTACTGTTGGCAACAGAAGTCACAGGTATTGTTTGGTCATGCGCATCTTTCAAAGGATCTTCTTCTAGTTCACTATCGAATGCTGCTTCTATCATGAAACACTGTGTGTGAGATCTAGATTTAGTTTGACTAATGAAATTATTGATGGCATCGTCTTCTGTTTGGTCTTTAAAGTCTAGAGCCTTCTGTACAGTCAATGGGGATCTGATATTGTCAGTAAGGTATGACACAGGGCACTGGTTAGTTTTTATCATTGTAAGACTTTGCTGTGCTGTAGGGTATAGAACTAGATTTTTAATATCTAGTCCTTGGTTATAGTCATATTTCCCTGCCGGCAACCAATGTAAGCATCGGTGGTAGCAAGCCAAGGTCTACCTAAAATTAGCGGGTGTCCATCCAGTCGGGTTTTTGGATTAATTATCAGGAAATCGGTTGGGTATTCCCAGGAATCTACAGAGACCATGACATTGTATAAAGTACCTTCTGGTCGAACTACAGTTCGGTCGGCCAATTCTAACAAAGTAGAAGTAGGTTCTACCGATGTAATGCCGAGCTTTTGGCAAGTAGAGGTTGTCAAAATATTAATTGCAGCTCCTAGATCAACTAAAGCATTAGTCAGGGTCTGACCATAGATTTGAACAGTTACGATTGGATTTCCCGGATCTTCATATTTAATGGGTGTCTCTTTTCCTGATAACAGGTCAGATAAAGTACCGACTACTTGGACTCTTGGGTTAGTGGTTGCATTCCTCCTTGATTTTTTTATGCACAATTCTTTTATAGTTTTTGCGTATATAGGGATGTCTTGAATGGCTTGGAGGAATGGAATTCTTATGTACAGGTTTTGTAACTCTCCCAGAATGTCAAAGTCTGGATATTGTATAGGTCGTGGTATGACTAATCGTTCTGGGAAGGGAGGAGAGGATGTACTTGCTTGATGATGGGTCTGCTCCTTATTTACACCCTCTTATTGTAATGGTTGTTCTATTGGTAACTGATCTTCAATGTGAACTGTTTTGTCTCCCTCTGTTTCTATTATACGTCCAGATCTTAACTCAAGATCATTGCACTCCCTCAGGTCAGGTCTGATTTCTGATGATTCCATGATTTGGAGGGATTGGACCGGTCTATTATTTGGATTGGGATTGGGTTGGGCTGGGAGTTGCGGTCTCAGATTAGACTGGGGGTTTTGTTGTAAAGCTGGCAGAGTCGGTTGAGGGAGCGGAATAGTTCCTGCTGGCTGATATGTCAATTTTGGCCAGTTTGTCTGCCAGGGTGAACCTTGTGAAGTAGGGGGAGTCCATTGTGGAGGATATGAGTTATTCTGCCAATATGGTGGGGCGTAAGGAAAATTTGGCCAACCAAATTAGCTTGTCTGATTCATCCACGGATTTGGAGAAGGAAACGACTGTGGTGACCAGTTTGAAAATGGGGGTTGAGATTGGTTTTGCCACATACTATATTGCTGAGCATTATACTGCGGAGGCTGGAAAGAAGAAGTTGGGTCTGTAAACATACTAGATTGCCTTGGTTGCCATTGGCAACGCTGGTTAATGAAGTATGCTGATTCTGGCTCTTCTTCTGCTTCCTTATATACTGCCTTCAATCCAGGAAGTGAGGGGCAGCTCTCAGTGAGGTGATCTTTTGTACAGATAGCACATGTATGAACTACATCTAGTGGACATTCCTTGTGGCTATGTTTTCTTCTACATCGGGGGCTAAAGATCGCCAAATTCTATTCTGCCTCCATCTGCTTCTGTTTAGCCTGCACAATATCAAGTTGTGTAGTTAATGTCCCCAGAATATCGGTTTTAAAATTCTCTAATAAATTTCCAAGTTCTACACGTGTTACTCCTTCTGTTGATATTTTGTTATCTCTGACAAACCGATCATATTATGCTGGCTTTATCCTTGTGCTGCCTCTCGAACTCCTGATACATAAATCAATGATGTCAACAAAATTCTCTTGATAAATATCCCCTTTTCCCATGATATTTAATGTTTCAATCCATTGTTCCTTCATGCCTCTGATCAATGCAGTTTTTAACACATAATCAGGCAGAGGTAGTGATGCATAGGGAGATCTTTGTAAATTATACTGAAAACGTTCTACGTATTCTTCTAATGTTTCATTTGGCCTGGCAATCATCTGAAATATTTCATCTTTCAGTTCTCTAGACCTACAGTAATCTTGATATTTCTTTAGGAAATATTCTTTCATTTGTTCCCAGTTATTTATAACTCCACCACCTAAACCCATAAACCATCTTAAAGCCGCCCCTTTCAAAGTGGAGGGGAACAATTTTAATTTTTGGGGGTCAGTGGTGTAATCATATCCCCTGCATAGCACATCAAATTCAAATAAGAATGCATCGGGGTCCTCTGATGTAAGTCCGTGAAATGTAGGAATGTGTTGAAGAGGGATTGCTTTCATAGGAGCATTTGTTGCGAAATCCACTATGGGATATTGTAATGTAGAAGTTTGGGTGTTTGGCGGATTTTGAGCCATCAGGTCAAATATATGCCAATAACCTTCCGGAAGATCTAAGAGGGTATTCCTAGGTTGAGGAGGAATATTTTTAACAGGAACAATTTTAATAGCACTTCCCCTATTTGGAATTTCTGTCTGAGGAAATGGGGTGTCTTCAATAATAATTCTTACCGCACTCCCCTTATTTGGGCTATTTAATGGCTGAATTATCCTAGGAGGAGATCTTGGCTCCCCAACTTCCCCTGTTTCCCCTTCTCCTTCACAAAGATTGCTTAAATTCCCTTCCTGCAGTTGTTCTGGAATAGAATTTTCAATTTCTTGAAAGTCCTGTTCATCAGTCTGACTATGAACCTCAGCGAAGGCTACAGATGGTGATCCTGTGGCCTGAAGGGAGCTAGTAGGCTGTTTAGAATTGGTTTTCCTGGGGCCTACTGATGGCTGAGATTCAGTTTTCTTATAGATTTCGTCTATGAAGGTTGTTCGGCCAAGGGTCACCGGCCCTTTGGATTTTTCGGGTTTGAATGGAGGTTTGATATTCTTTTCTGGCTTTTTCTGCTTAGTCATGCACTCTAATAAACTACTAAATCCTATTCAACCAACAATTCTACTAGGAAAGCGGACGGTGGAGCAGGGCTTTTACATGCTCCGTACACAGGTTCTTACCTTTCGTTTTTAAAATCCAACTCTCCCCTAACAGATTCGTACACTACTCTGTAAAAGGAAAATGGCTATACTCTTTCCCCGGCAACGGCGCCAAGATGTAGAGCTGTAACAAGGGTCTCTTTCACCTCTAATTATCCCACATTAACAAGTCAATCCAGGAATGTTTTGTTATTGCAAAGAGTATCTCAATCCGAGGCTATTCGTCAGAGTAATGCTTAGTAGTACAACGTTCAGAAAATACAAGAGTAAACGGATACTAAATTATGACTAAATTACTTCAAAAGGATAAAATCACACAAGACAGCTTATCATTCAAGGGTGCAGAAACGATAACCCATCCCTCTAGAAACTGATGGAAAGGAAATTAGAGCATGGACCATAGGTCTGGGAGCTAGGCTGTTATCACCAAAATAGGACCCTGATAGGCTGCTGATCAGACTATCTCAGTGTAACTATTTCAAACCAATCTTTTAGCTAAGGCTTAGCCTCCTTAGCCTGAGAGGGCTCTCTCAAAGGGTTAATGATATTGATTAAAGATATGGATAGATGGCTAACTCTATGGTTTGTGATTTTATATGTTTGTAGATTGGAAGATGGAGACTTGCTACCATTGGGCTATGGAGTCAGTGACAGAGATAAGGATAACAAATGGCTCTTCTTATAAAATTGAGGCTTGTATATACTTCAATGAAAGAGTGACACATTCAAGAAAGTCTCAATAACTTGAAGTTCATAGGAGTCAGAGCATGTGGGCATGAATTCTGAGTAATGATACATCGAGGTATTCAAAAGGAAAGAATTTAAAGTGATAGATCATAGTTTAATACCTAAAGGAAGTTAGGGAATTCAACATTTAAACATTTAGAACATAAACTCATATGGGACCACACAGTTTATAAATGTATACAGGAAGTCAGAGCACATTCAGTGAATTCTGAGTGATTATACATCCATACCACTGTAAGAATTGAGGAAAGGACAACATCACATATTCTGAACATAAAAAATCCTTCATGAATCCTGAGTAATAAGCATTAAGACTATGGAAGTAAAGCATTTCAAAGATAAAAGATGAAGCTCACTGAAGTACACTAAGAATCTTAGCTTCAGAAAAGTCCAACTACTTCTGTATATATCAATCCCTGCATAGCATTTACAAAAGTAGTATTTTTCTCTAACATTTTCCAACCCTGATTACCTTGCTGTTTCAGCTATATATAGAGCTCTTATTCTAACTGATCGAGATTCCTCCTCCAGCATGAGGGGAATTCGAAAACTACTTCTATTACTGACATATTTTTAGCTTGCAACTGCCTATACTGCCTATTTAATGTAACAAACTTCCACTAGACCTTTCTAGACATCTAAATCAAGTAGGACTCTAATTCCATAACAACCTTGGTCTATAATCATCCTCGTTCTTTGACATCTGGTTCCCTTCTAGTTTAGCTGTGATGAGTCTTCAAGGTTCCATGTTTGTCTTCAATGCCACATGTTTTCCAATGCCCTGAAACATAGGAAACTACCCCTGTTTACTGGTCTTTAGTTTTCCTCAAAATATTCGAATCCAAAGAAGCATGTCCTTTATCCTTTAATTACCAAAAATGGAGTAGACTGCCACGTCCTTGATGTGCTGTAAGCCTTTCCCATGTACCTGTGTGATGACAAAAACTTTCAAAAAGATTTGCCGCTCTCTTCTCTCTTCATCAGTTGCAACCTTGCTATTTTTCCTCACTGTAAAAAGGTTAAAATTGTTTTCTGCTTCAACATATAAAATTGAATCAAAGCTACATTTTGAAAGTGCATAGGAGCGTTGAGAGACCAGCTAACAAAACATTACCACTGTCCATAACACAGTCTTGTAATATGTATAATATATTCTACTGTATCTTTAATGGTCCCTGGTCCTCATCTACTTCTCTTATTTGATAAGAGATATGCATGATCTAGAAATGAAAGCAATCAGCATCAAGAACTTGTCAGCTAAGTACCACTAGGGGCATACTCAGCTATCTGAAATATTTTTGAAGAACCTGAGAACTGAGACAACTTCAGCATTGGAATGAGTGCTGTGTCTTGAATTTGCTCCAAACGATTTCACCTTGTTGCAATAATGCAAGAGAATGGTATTCTGTGGTTATCAAGGCCCTAAATTCATGAGACATATCTACACGCAGATAGTTATTTATAAAAACCTTTGTAAGATACCCTTTTGAGGATCTAGTTCAATAATCTCCCTCAAAATTTCATTCTTTTGACCATCATCCAGCATAACAGTCAGAGAAACCCTGTTCTTGTTTAGGTGTTGCACCACTGCAAACGCTTGCTGCTCTGATGATAACAGTAGGCCATCACTAATAATAGCCGGTTCACTTACTTTCTCAAGTAAATAAAGCTCCCTACAAGTATTTCCAATTTTTATTAGTAATATATGTGAAGCAACTTTTAATGCAAAAGCACCTTCAAATTTTAATGGAAGGAGTTCTGCCTCAGATGAAAAATCTTCAAAAACAGCCACACTTGATTTCTCAATAAAACCTATTGCATAAATGTTTTCTCTATTAGGAGATAAAACAATCCTTTCAACGCTGTCTTCAGTTTGCTCACTCCCAATAGAAAAGTCTATTCGCCAAAGTAGTTCTCCATCAATGCCTGACACGACATTTCTCCAACCTCTACCATAAACAAGAATAGCATTCTCCTTGTCATCTATAACCTGGTTGTAATAACTTCTGAGTTCATTGCGAGCTGCAACAATCTTTGTAATAAACTGTAACATGTACTTCTCCTTTGATTATACAAAAATATCAGAATGCCACGTCTTTGTGTGCTGTCAACCTTTGTCCATGTTTGAAGACAAAAACTCCTCCAAGCTGCCTGACATATTTTGGACTGTAGTAAATGTGTTCACTTTATGACAAAAGTTTAAAGTTGCATTCGAATACATGTTTCCTCCACCTGTACTAACTTTGCTGAAGATTAATAATTTTTTAGGATCCCTTGAAGATATTCCCTTTTCAACATTTCCACTTGCAGTTCAAAACTAGTGACTGAGATTGGATTATTTAGCTCCAGCAGTTTCGTAGCGCGCTACAAAACTGCTGAATTGTTTCAAAAATCACAGTTTCAACCCAAAAATTTGCTATTTAAGCACTTTACTGTTTAAACCTCCAAATCTGAATGGGAACGTTTGAAAAGATTAATACCAAGCAAAACCATCAAAACTTTGAAACATATCCTTACTTGAAGTGAAATTTCTTTATGGAGATTCTTTTAGTTGTCTCAACTGTATCTTTAAGTCTTCAATTTGTTTCTTATTGCTTCTAATCCCAACTCTTAGTTTCCTGTTAACCATTCTGATGTATCTCACCTCCTTTTTCTTGCATTGCCGATATAATGGTAAGTGAAGATGACATGAGATATAAGCTTCTGTTCTGGCTGAAAAATAGGTCTTGGGACAGAGCTCCTAACTTCTCACAGAAAACGTATTTGGAAAAACTGAAGGAGGCTTTTGTGGAAAAATCCATGCTGAACAAAAACCTATCTTGGTTTTTTGAAACACCTTCCCTACCGCCCAGAATGTGTCTTTGAAAAACAGGTATAAAACAGGAGATGAAAAACTGCACCTACAGCAGTTTCGTAGCGCAACTTTGGTCATTAATTTCTCTCAGATCGTAATGGATTTGAGGAAACTGAAGGAGGTTTTTCTAGTTCATTCTGTAATGAATAAAAACCTCTTTCCATTTCCCAAAATAGGCTTTCAGTTTCTTTAGAGACCTCCTGGAAGTTGACTACCTTTTCATAATAAAACTTTGACTAGCACCGAATCTTTACCATCAAGCTAGTATGAGAAATTTTGGCATTAAAATTCTTAAGTGATAACAGTGGCTCCACTTGGGATAGTGTGCTCCTGTAGTACACTAAGAACTCGCAGGTCCAGTGCTTTGTCCATTTTATGAAAAACATAGATTTGTTTGACAAACATCCTCTTCAAGCTTCTTGGGCCTTCACCTCGGGCTTAAGCTTGATGATGACTGTAGGAGAAAGAAATCTACATCTACTGAAAAATGCTCAGTTGACCTTGAGCTTATTTTCATTTTCCTACCTACCTACCCTATCTATTCAAACTTATTTCAGCTCAATCAATGTGAAATTTCCAATGTAGCCAATCATTTGTCTTATCTGATATTTGAGTTTTCTGATTGCATCGGAGTTCAAAGTCACTATGATATTGTGATGACCACTGCCACTGAAATTGCCTCTGATCTTCATAGAAAACCTGAAACACTGGAGAGTAAAACTCTTCCATGTATTTAGCTATAGGATCCCAGAATACATGATTAGCTTGGTGATTCTCGTAACTTTCTGGTTGTGCAAACTGATCTTCAACAACAATGTATTCTTCCTCAATTATGAAAGAGAAAGGAAGCCACACTCTCTCCTTGCATTCTGACACAGAAACCTTTCGAAAAGAATGATCATGACCATGAAGACTATATGATTGAATTTGACCTTCTAAACCTTCAATGTCTTTCTCAATGTCCTCAGCAACTTCATCCAAAAATTTCATCTTATCCTCTGCCTTACACTCAAATGATTTTAGATACGAGGACAAGGACAAAGAAAAATTTTCATTTGTTTCTCCATTACTATGATGATTATTCCATTGTTTGAAACCTTGAATTGAAGGAGAGTTTGCCACCGCATCTGATCTATCTATCCATTCCTCCAAAAACATAAGCCAAAAGTCTTCAAATGACTTAATGGATTTGGTAGGAAAGCTTTCAATCCATTGTTTACATTTCCCTTGAAATGAATCATAGAACAACATAATGCAAACATCCTCATGCTTAACTCTAAGAAGCTCTGTAAAATCACAAAAATCTGATATATGCTTCAAAGTTAAACTCAAATCTTCTCCATTGAATTTTGGACCATTCCTTAGAAAATATGCATCCTTGGGAAAATGATTTGGGAAACCATGAATTCCTGAAAAATTTATGCATGCATACCTTGAAATAAGAATGGTAGCATCTGGGTCCTTCATAACTCCAGTGGAATCACCATGAATGTATGAATTTTGAATTCTTCAACAATGGAGTCGCCAAGGTAGATTGCAGCCTCAAAAATTCTTCTGAGCTCCTGCTACCTTCAGAAGTTCAGTCTCTTGATTTCGGGAATGAATAATCTTCAGACTCTCGGCAGACGCACCAAAATGTTATCACCAAAATAGGACCCTGATAGGCTGCTGATCAGACTATCTCAGTGTAACTATTTCAAACCAATCTTTTAGCTAAGGCTTAGCCTCCTTAGCCTGAGAGGGCTCTCTCAAAGGGTTAATGATATTGATTAAAGATATGGATAGATGGCTAACTCTATGGTTTGTGATTTTATATGTTTGTAGATTGGAAGATGGAGACTTGCTACCATTGGGATATGGAGTAAGTGACAGAGATAAGGATAACAAATGGCTCTTCTTATAAAATTGAGGCTTGTATATACTTCAATGAAAGAGTGACACATTCAAGAAAGTCTCAATAACTTGAAGTTCATAGGAGTCAGAGCATGTGGGCATGAATTCTGAGTAATGATACATCAAGGTATTCAAAAGGAAAGAATTTAAAGTGATAGATCATAGTTTAATACCTAAAGGAAGTCAGGGCATTCAGCATTTAAACATTCAGAACATAAACTCATATGGGACCACATAGTTTATAAATGTATACAGGAAGTCAGAGCACATTCAGTGAATTCTGAGTGATTATACATCCATACCACTGTAAGAATTGAGGAAAGGACAACATCACATATTCTGAACATAAAAAATCCTTCATGAATCCTGAGTAATAAGCATTAAGACTATGGAAGTAAATCATTTCAAAGATAAAAGATGAAGCTCACTGAAGTACACTAAGAATCTCAGCTTCAGAAAAGTCCAACTGCTTCTGTATATATCAATCCCTGCATAGCATTTACAAAAGTAGTCTTTTTCTCTAACATTTTCCAACCCTGATTACCTTGCTGTTTCAGCTATATATAGAGCTCTTATTCTAACTGATCGAGATTCCTCCTCCAGCATGAGGGGAATTCGAAAACTACTTCTATTACTGACATCTTTTTAGCTTTCAACTGCCTATACTGCCTATTTAATGTAACAAACTTCCACTAGACCTTTCTAGACATCTAAATCAAGTATGACTCTAATTCCATAACAGCCTTGGTCTATAATCATCCTCGTTCTTTGACATCTGGTTCCCTTCTAGTTTAGCTGTGATGAGTCTTCAAGGTTCCATGTTTGTCTTCAATGCCACATGTTTTCCAATGCCCTGAAACATAGGAAACTACCCCTGTTTACTGGTCTTTAGTTTTCCTCAAAATATTCGAATCCAAAGAAGCATGTCCTTTATCCTTTAATTACCCAAAATGGAGTAGACTGCCACGTCCTTGATGTGCTGTAAGCCTTTCCCATGTACCTGTGTGATGACAAAAACTTTCAAAAAGATTTTCCGCTCTCTTCTCTCTTCATCAGTTGCAACCTTGCTATTTTTCCTCACTGTAAAAAGGTTAAAATTGTTTTCTGCTTCAACATATAAAATTGAATCAAAGCTACATTTTGAAAGTGCATAGGAGCGTTGAGAGACCAGCTAACAAAACATTACCACTGTCCATAACACAGTCTTGTAATATGTATAATATATTCTACTGTATCTTTAATGGTCCCTGGTCCTCATCTACTTCTCTTATTTGATAAGAGATATGCATGATCTGGAAATGAAAGCAATCAGCATCAAGAACTTGTCAGCTAAGTACCACTAGGGGCATACTCAGCTATCTGAAATATTTTTGAAGAACCTGAGAACTGAGACAACTTCAGCATTGGAATGAGTGTTGTGTGTTGAATTTGCTCCAAACGATTTCACCTTGTTGCAATAATGCAAGAGAATGGTCTTCTGCGGTTATCAAGGCCCTAAGTTCATGAGACATATCTACACGCAGATAGTTATTTATAGAAACCTTTGTAAGATACCCTTTTGAGGATCTAGTTCAATAATCTCCCTCAAAATTTCATTCTTTTGACCATCATCCAGCATAACAGTCAGAGAAAACATGTTCTTGTCTAGGTGTTGCACCATTGCAAATGCTTGCTGCTCTGATGATAACAATAGGCCATCACTAATAATAGTCGGTTCACTTACTTTCTCAAGTAAATAAAGCTCCCTACAAGTATTTCCAATTTTTATTAGTAATATATGTGAAGCAACTTTTAATGCAAAAGCACCTTCAAATTTTAATGGAAGGAGTTCTGCCTCAGATGAAAAATCTTCAAAAACAGCCACACTTGATTTCTCAATAAAACCTATTGCATAAATGCTTTCTCTATCAGGAGATAAAACAATCCTTTCAACGCTGTCTTCAGTTTGCTCACTCCCAATAGAAAAGTCTATTCGCCAAAGTAGTTCTCCATCAATGCCTGACACGGCATTTCTCCAACCTCTACCATAAACAAGAATAGCATTCTCCTTGTCATCTATAACCTGGCTGTAATAACTTCTGAGTTCATTGCGAGCTGCAACAAGCTTTGTAATAAACTGTAACATGTACTTCTCCTTTGATTATACAAAAATATCAGAATGCCACGTCTTTGTGTGCTGTCAACCTTTGTCCATGTGTGAAGACAAAAACTCCTACAAGCTGCCTGACATATTTTGGATTGTAGTAAATGTGTTCACTTTATGACAAAAGTTTAAAGTTGCATTCGAATACATGTTTCCTCCACTTGTACTAACTTTGTTGAAGATTGATAATTTTGCAGGATCCCTTGAAGATATTCCCTTTTCAACATTTCCACTTGCAGTTCAAAACTAGTGACTGAGATTGGATTATTTAGCTTCAGCAGTTTCGTAGCGCGCTACAAAACTGCTGAATTGTTTCAAAAATCACAGTTTCAACCCAAAACTTTGCTATTTAAGAACTTTACTGTTTAAACCTCCAAATCTGAATGGGAACGTTTGAAAAGATTAATACCAAGCAAAACCATCAAAACTTTGAAACATATCCTTACTTGAAGTGAAATTTCTTTATGGAGATTCTTTTAGTTGTCTCAACTGTATCTTTAAGTCTTCAATTTGTTTCTTCTTGCTTCTAATCCCAGCTCTCAGTTGCTTGTTAACTATTTTGATGTATCTCACCTCCTTTTTCTTGCATTGCCGATATAATGGTAGGTGAAGATGACATGAGATATAAGCTTCTGTTCTGGCTGAAAAATAGGTCTTGGGACAGAGATCATAACTTCTCACAGAAAATGTATTCGGAAAAACTGAAGGAGGCGTTTGTGGACCAATCCATGCTGAAAAAAAACCTATCTTGGTTTTTTGAAACACCTTCCCTACCGCCCGGAATGTGTCTTTAAAAAACGGGTGTAAAACAGGAGATGAAAAACTGCACCTACAGCAGTTTCGTAGCGCAACTTTGGTCATTAGTTTCTCTCAGATCGTAATGGATTTGAGGAAACTGAAGGAGGTTTTTCTAGTTCAGTATGTAATGAATAAAAACCTCTTTCCATTTCCTTAAATAGGCTTTCAGTTGCCTTAGAGACCTCCTGGAAGTTGACTACCTTTTCATAATAAAACTTTGACTAGCACTGAATCTTTACCATCAAGCTAGTATGAGAAATTTTGGCATTAAAATTCTTAAGTGATAACATAGGCAGCGACTACTGAGGCTCACTACAGCCTTAGACCTTTTCTCACACCAAAGCAGCAAATGCAAGTAAATGGAACGGCAGAAAGTAAAATGGAACAGCAAATATGAAATGGAACAACAAGTCTAAAATGGAACAACAGTAAATGGAACAACAATCAAATGAACTAAGTCTCGCGAGTCAGAACCAAACTTGCTCTATTGAACCAAACTCACACTCTGCGATAAAATAACAATCTTCTCTCTTAAGGCAAATCGGATGGAATGTACTTTATGGAACAACACTCATTGATGAATTATGGAACAGCAGGAATCAATCATATATACACGCAACACGCTAGTATAGTAATCTGACGATTAAGGAGAATATGACTATGTTTCCAAATAGAATAACATTACTTTCGGATTCTAATCGTCGGGATTTCAAATGAATCCAATAACAGTAATATTCAGTACAAACGCTCTGTAACCAAAATAGCTGGTTTAGACTAATAACATGCAATCAACTCTGAAAAGATTCAATCATGCAATGCAGAGTCACTACATGAATTTCCTAAAAGAACCATTAATGAATTAATCGTAGCAGAGCATGGAACAGCACATGAAAAGCATATCAGATTACCGAGCAATAAAGATAAGCAAACCACGTAGAAGTCAAGTTATAATGATACAAAAGCAAGTGTCCTTCGGAGCCGGGCCCTTAGCTTCCAATGGTACACCGCCTTAGATTACTCTAGACGCAAAGATGAAATAAACACCAAGTCTTTTATATTAACGCATCAACAAACGTACAGTAAACCAGGTCTCAGTGAGACTCGATGATCAAAGTTTAGTCTGAAACTGAAAGTTACATAAAAAGTCCCTTTGCTTAACGATGCTGTTCCTTTTTATAAAAGTAACGGCGGAGATATCTAGGTAACAAAATAAGTAAAACAGCAATCCCTCAGGATCAAGGATCCTGAGGGATTCGCCAAGTTGTTAATCCTTTACTTTTCTTTCCCTTTTCCGCCGAATTGGTATCCCTTATTCCTTTCCTGGGTCATTCTGCTTCGATCTGCTTGATCTCGTTTTCATCTGGTTCCCTTCTAGAGGGACAGCAGTTATTCCTCCTTTGTCTTTCCCTTTTGAACGGCAGCTCTTCGTTTCCACCTTTCCTTGCATAGAAAAATGACAATTATTAGCGATTAATCTTTCCATGTTAGTTCTCACTCGTTTTATTAGAATTCTTTATTTCTTTGAGTTCATGATGCAGAAAAGGTTACAAATGTTACTGATAAGTCACTAAATTGTTTGTCAAAAACATACCTTTCAAGTGCTCCACGACCATCACTTCCAAGTTTGTTACGAACTACCGGGTTGATAAAAGTAAAGTAGGAATCCCAGGAGTTGCAGCATTATTTCTGCAATACTGGTGCTCACTAGCATCTATGGCCAGTCTATCCTTAGAGGTAATCTAGTGCAGGATGCCAATAAAGTCCTATGCATTGTATCTTAAGGAACAATGGTTGCAGTTCCAAATCAAAACTTTAGAACAGAGAGGCAATATGCCTTTCCAAGATTATAGACAATTAATTTATCTTTGTTATCAAAGCACCTTGGAGGATAGAGCTGAAATGTCATAGTTTTACCTACACAACTTAGCCTTGACTTATCTGAATGTGTGGGATCCAAATTCAAAACTAGGGGACTTACAACTGATGGCTTTGGCATCATGGATGGATCATGTGGAAGAAAGGGTTGTAGAAATGAAGAAAGTAATGGCAAGAGAAGAAACAAAACCCCTCATGATAAGAGTGAAGAATCAAATCCAATGGTTGTCATCAGCACCCATAACTTGATTGCAAATGACCTTCAACTTGAACCTAGGTACCTTGCTGCCCAAGAGTAAGAAACCAAAAACTTCGAGGACATGTTTAGGTTATTAGGGGATGACAACATGCAAGCTTTCCAGAGGAGATGGAACACTTTTCCCTATAGCTCGAAAACCATAGAGTACCATTCTCCTCAGAGAATGAGAGAGGCATTGAATAGAACATCCATGTACAAGCAAGTTCTCCAAAGACTCAAAGTCAATTGGATTGGCTTGAGACTTAGTCCATCACTTCTCTTGTGAATTTTGGAAGGAAGGAAGGAAGAGGAAGAAAGAAAGCAGTGGGAGGAGATAGAGAGGAAGGCAATATTCTATGCATAGGAAGATAAAACTACAATAGAAGCATGGGATGTCAGGGAGGCCACTAGAGAAATGAAAAACATGGATATAGATTGAGTTGCTCAGAGGATGAGCAACACTTTTAGTAGGGGGTGATGATGAGCCTCATCATTGGGTAATTATATGGACCTTAATACACCTCCTAGCTTATTCAAATCAAATATTCTCATAATTTCTTACATATTTTGATTATATTTTGCTTAATGAGATGAGTCAAAGTGAGATATTATGCCTAGTGGACTAATGTGCATTGACTGTAGGTTTTTGAGAGAAAATCATGGAAATTTTGCCTAATTAAGGATTGAAACTTGAATGAGACAAGGAGGAGAGATTATAGAAGTAGATCCACCTCATTTACACCT
Organism: Pinus tabuliformis; assembly: GCA_031772625.1. NCBI lineage: Eukaryota > Viridiplantae > Streptophyta > Pinopsida > Pinales > Pinaceae > Pinus > Pinus tabuliformis. The sequence goes on from CM062812.1 coordinate 285,619,994, forward strand.
CACCCATTCAAATATTCCTCCATTAAATCACACTAGCTTGGAGTTACAAGTAGCCAACTCATGAAGATCAAAAGGCAGTTGAGCCAGTGATGGTGAAAGAGCGAGCTCATCTTGAGTTTTGGAGCTGAGCCTCCCTAGATTTAAGGAAGTCATTGGAGACTTCAGTTGTATAAACAACGAGGCCTAGATCCTCATTAGGATTCTAATTTTTGATGTAAAAACATTAGGCATTTTCGAGTTCAAGACTTCTCAAAGACATTGTTATGTAATTTTCTGATTTGATAATGAGAATGAGCATTTCCTTGATCTGACACTGAGTTGACCTAGAGGGTTGAAGCTCTTAGATTAGGTCCCAACCTTAGTAGAAAAGGCTCATCTTCTTGTATTTGTATTCTTAGTTGATTTCATAGATTAATGGTTCAATTTTCTTTAGCATTATTTCATTATAAGTAGTTGTTGATTTGATTAGTTTTCTTCCATTTGTGCATTGCTTCGGCATTAGCTTAGAAATATAAAGGAATATTGAAAAGCTATTAGTAGGTATATTTGGCCTCACTCCTCCCTTCAAGGACCATGGTTTGAGGAAAGAACTCCTATGCAGCCCCAAAAAGACAAAATTCTAATTTCTCATGGAATTTAGGGTTTTCTATTACTTAGGTCAACATTTTACTAGTTTTCAAGAATATGATTTAATTGTCATTTCTAATATATTCCATCTTACATTAGATTTCGTCAAGGTTTCATATTACCCAACAAGTTTTCCCATGAATGAAATAGGTAGCTAGCTCATGAAATTTTGTTTCCCTTAGTTAATTGAAATCCTTCTTATTTACATGATTTATGGATAAATGTCAATGATTGATGCAGTGCATGAGTTTTAGCAATACAAAGAGATTTCAGATCATAAACCCCATCCTAACCTCATCCATCCATGGTTATCTCTTTTCTTCACTAAATCACTCACTAAATTAATCATTCCACAAGAATACTTCTCCAAGCTGGTTGAGAAAATCCAACCATCTTACAACTCTGCTTTTGAGTTCTTAAGGACTCCTAGGCACTCCCTTGCATCATTTTGCTCACCATTCACCTTTCCTAAGACTTATATCACCTTCCAAATCCCTCCTCTTTCTCTCGGTCATATCCTATAGGAATACAGGGGATCCTGTAGGAGAATTAGGACATCATGTAGGACGAATTAGGACATCTTGTAGGTTGACCCGCAGTAGCCTGTTTTCAGGCCGAATTGTGGAAAAGGCCCCTAGGAAGCTAGAAAAGGACCCCTACTTTCCTCCCAAGCCATTTGACCATCCACCATCATCCCTAATCCACCTGCCACATCACCAAAAGAAGTTAGCTTTCACACTTTCACACAAAAAAGACAAAAAGGAAAGGAGAGTTATTTTGTTCATTTACATGCACAGTAGTAGAATGTTTGTTGTTTCAAATTGCATGCCTAGGACATTAATATTGCACATATGATAATTTAGCATTCTCTTGAAGAAAACCCTCTCAGCATTTAGATTAGATGAATGGTGTGTTTAAGCATTTGATTATAGTCTTTTTCCTTACTGCAATAAACAATATTTCGTTTATAGATTTCCATTTTTCCTCAGTGGTAACCAAGCTTCTTCTGAATTAATAGGAGTTTGGTTTGAAAAAAGTAAGTGGTCTATCACCATATTAGCAGTGATAAAGAGTGGACCCATCACATTTACTTGTGTATACAACATTGTCACCTCCAAGTTTGTACAAACCCTAGGTTGATAAAGTAAAGTTGGTAGCCCCAGGAGTTGCAACATTCTTGTTGCAATATTGGTGCTTGTCACTCATCTTGATGAATTTCCCTTTTAGCAATCAAGCTTCTTCTGAGAGACTTGATCTGATACTAATTTTTGGGAAAAATACTCAGAGGGTGGGGGGGGAGGGGGGGAGGGGGTTGAATCAATATTTTAAATTCAGAACTTCGAAATTCTATATTCTGAAAAATATATGCTATTGTTATGTACGCTACTTCAGAGAAGTAAATCGATGTATATCTAGTTTAATGATTTTTATGTATTCTATCAAACAATTATCTTTAATTAGTGTGTTATAGTAGCTACAACCACCCTCCAAAAGTTTTCCTTTACTTCATTTTGGAGACTCCCTACCAACCATCCTCAGCACCATGTCTTTCACTGTCAAGTACATGAGTTTCAATGGTTCTCTGGTAGCTTTCCAGCATGTGCATGATAACTTGCTTCAGTCCCCTCATAGGATGCCACTCTAGACTTCGTGCAACTATTGGTTGAGTATCTCCCTCAATAAGTTTCACAATTATAGAGGGGAACAATCCTTCCTTCCAAAAATTGCGCAAATCTGACTAACAGCCTGCAGGGCCCAGAAACTGCGCAATCCTGTGAAACAGTCTTCCTAGAAAAAACTATGGAATCTAGCCCAGTAGTGCTACTCAACCCAAAAATTATGCAATTTTCGGTAGCAGTCAGCTGCTCCTCCTAGAAATTGCACAATCCCTCTAGACAGCCAGCCCAACTTCCTCCAAGAAATTGCGCAAAATATCCCTTAATCAAGATGGTTGTTGCATGTACCTTCAGGTTGACCAGTTCTACCCAGGACCGAGGAAGCTTGACTTGTATGCATGGGATATATTTTCCCAAAATAGCAAAAATCAACATGCAAAAGGCATCACTATATTTTAGGGAGCTATTTCTAGCATTTGGAGGTTACATGCAAAGATCGTTTAAAAAACTTTCCTCCAGGTGTCACTTTTTCCTAGATTTGTGGCATGTGAGTCATGAGCCTCAGAATTATTTATTTGATGCTTTAGAGTTCATTCTTCACATCGACCTTGGAGCTTTGTCGTCCCACAACACATCCAAGATTCTTCGACACATCCAACTCAACTATTTTCAAGTAAGTCTGCTTAACTTGTCTTTTGCAACATTTTTGTCACTTTTTGTGTTTTGGCTTATGTGAGTGGTATCTACTTGATTTTTGTGAATTCTTGCTTTCATTTGTATGCTATTAACTTGTACAAGAATTGTTTCAATTTTCATTCGCATCTCACTATTGTCACATGCATGACACTATTTTTCATGAACGATCGTTGATTCGATGATTCATTTCAAACGCATGCACGTTGTTCCATTTTTTTGAATCTTGCATTCACTATTGGCATGCATGATCATCCACTCCTTCTTACACTCAATATCACCATGCATTCACATCTTCATTTCCTTTCAGTTTCCCGTCGGTGGGTCTGGGTAACCTTAGCCCAGACTCTGCCTCACCAAGACAACATTACGCAATTATGAGAGGGAAGTCTCTACCTTCCTCCGAGAAAATGCACAATTTTTTCCAATGATTTTCCTCTCGTCTTTCCTTGTACAATTCTGAGAGGCATTGACTGCTGACCTAGAAAATTGCCCAATGCAGTCCCTGTGCCTGTAGCACTTGCTAGCTAAAATTGCGCATTGCATAATCTCAGCACCCAGCAAGCTAGTACGGATTGAACATTGCATAATTCCAATAGTCAACCAGCCTATTGATAGTTTGGATTGCCTTTTTCACTTTTCGGACAGTCGGTCTCCCGACCTCCAAGTGAAAATTGTGTAATCCTTGCCAGCAGTTCCCCAGGTATGTTGCATGTCATCCCTCAAGTTTTCTTTGGTTTTAACTAACAAATTTCTTTCCATGCATGTCGCCATATCTCCAGATATGGAAGGTGTTCATCCGTCTCTCAGCAGTTGAGGATCAATTACCTCCAAGAGAGTAGGATCAAAGGACACCTACGGAAGCACAACTGGAGCAGCAGTTGAGCGAGTGTCTATGGGTTTTTCAATATACGAAGACACCAAGCTGATCATAGACAAAGAAATCAAGTTGAAATGGCAAGAGGTCAATGATGCATTGTCAGGCACATTTGGGCAAGATATTGAAGACCGCCGAGTCTATGTGAACATTCACAAGCCTGGCTTATACCAGATTGCATGCAAGTATCCGGCGTTCCCATGCACAGACATAATACATTGGATCATCTCGCACATTGATCCCGAGAAGATGACATTGAGCAGTGTCAGCGAGACGGAGATTTCTACCTTCAGGGCATAGGATTGCCAGCAGATGTACCATTTGTCGAAGCCATTGATTACCATGGAGATACCCTTTATCATACCTAACAATAATGCCAACTCTAGGGATATCTTGAAGAACTAGGTAAAGGAGCTAGCGAAATTCAAGATGACACCCAACTAGATTTACAAGATGAAGATACTGTGGAAGGCATATCAATACTTTGTCATCTTTTCATGTCCCTTGTATGGCCAAGATAGCATGAAGAACTTCTCGTAGAGTTGGGTGATCGCATTGGACGAACTAGCCAATGAAGGAAAAGCATGCAACTGGTATGAAATGTTGGCCCACAGGCTGATGGAACAGATCACAAGAACTCAACAACCTCCCAAAGGTCAGCAATCAAAAGTCTCCATGTCCGCTTACATCTTGGATGCAATCTATGCCTGTCAGGAGTTCCCGGGCCTGAAGTGGCCATGGACATCAGCAGAAACCTTTGTGAAAACTTATTGTAAATTGTTTTCTGAATGCAGATTTCGATGAGTCATCACACAATTGTTAGATCATTTTGTCACCCCATTGTACAAGATGATATTTGAGCAGGATCCACCTTGCATGTCGAAGGAAAAATGGAATCATTGATCGACATAGTGGATTGGTATGCCTCACCTCTTGGCACCTTCATATGAATGTACAACACGAAGAAACCTCCACATGCTTTGATGAAGTTTTCCATGGACAAGCTCGTCATGCAAGAAGTATCATACCATATCTCGATAGGATTGTCAGCTAGGCTGCACCAAAAGAAGAATGCACCTTGGCCCACTCTTGTGTTGTGGATTGAGTTGTATGAGATAAAAAATCTCAAGCATGTGGATGTCAAAATAGAGGAGTTCAAGAAATATCATTTCGGCACCAGTAGTTATAATCTGTATGACCTGCATTGTTTTGTGAAGGAGCACTATGCAACAGTACAGTTTCCATGGATCCACGTGGTGTGTCATTGGGTTAAGGAAGACCCACAGAGATATTGTCACAGCTTCTCCAGGCCCAATGAGCCTATTGGCCTTGTTGTGGAATGGTTAGAGAAGTGGCATGAAGCAGCATCCAGGAAGGCACCAGCAGTAATAGCAACAGATGTAGACATACCAGTGTGTGACAAAGGAAAGATAAATATTGTCGACAACACATAGGCAGAGCAAAGCTTCAAGTTCAAAGTAGACCCACTTGTGCAGAAAGGAACTTTGGCAATAGAGGTGAAGAGGAAACAGTGCGACAAGAGGACCATGCAAAGGCAGAAAGAAAAAGAGAGGATGGAGGAAACAATGAAGGAATTGCATGAGTTGAATGAGCAACTCCAGAAAGAACAAGAGCTATGTAGACAGGAGGAGGAAGCACAACAAGTAAATTTAAAACAAGGGGTGCAACATGTATAGATAGATGAAATTGCACCCATACAGGTAGTGGACTCATCCAAACAGCTGGCACAAAATAGACAGGGTGAGTAGTCACAGGAGTAGGACTTCGCTCAAGAGCTTGAATGAGCACTTGGGAAGATGGATACAAAGATGGAGCAACCAGATTTAAAGAAAGACATCAACCTCATGCCTTACCACCAAGTGGTCTACCCACCAGCTTCACTGGATCCGGAAGCAAAGCAAGTCCCAAGCGACCAAGGAGATACTGAGATCCTTGGAGAAAATTAAGAAGAAGAGATGCACAACATATCATTCGATCAGTCGCAACATATAGTTTGCAATCATGTAGAGTCTATACTTCAGATGACCACACATCACCTGTGGAGTTTGAGGAACAAGTGATTATGTCGACATGCACATGCATCCATAAGCATTGGTCGATGCTACCAAAGCATATGCCAAAGCCACTAGCTCAAGTGCTTGCTTCTTGATAGTGGAGAATGAACGAATGACTAAGGAGTTATAGACAACTAAGTAGGGAGGACTATTGGTTACAAATCAGTGTGAGAAGAGTTGAATAAGGCAATACTGGATGAAGTATCATCCCTTGAGATAGTCATGCGGGTGTTGTATTCTAGATTTGGTATCGTGCATAAGGTAGTTGTCCATCTCAACGATTGGTAGCAATGATGTGTTAGGAGAGCATGTATCTTGTCAAACTTGCATACTACTATTTACCACATGAAAACATGGACAATGAGATACAAGGTAGCCCCATTACACTTGTCCAAGATGATGAAGCCCATAGCGGTTGAGCTGAAGGCACGTATCCGGAGTCAGATCAGAAACTATGAAGAACTCCTGCAGTTCATCACTAATTTGCAGGCTTCCCATGCATGGGTATTTAGAAGCATGGATGTTGTTGTGTGCACACATACGATCCCATCTATTGGGACACTCACCGAGGCAAAGACAAAGGCACAAGTATGACTGGAGTTTGACTCGTACTTTGACAAGTTGATGCACATAGCCACCATCGCAGACTTGGCGATCAGTGCAGACACCATGCATCAGTATATCACTGGTCTGACCACACTCAATACAATCATGCGCATGTTATTATATGAGTTGGAAAGAGGAGCCAGAGCAGTGTACCCAGATGCAACAGAGGAAAGAGTTTGTTTCCAGAAAGATGTCACTACTTAATACATGGACACCATCATGGACTTCTAATCTTGGTGTCAGTTCGCTACCATCGACCATCATGAGGATGTCAAAGAGTTGGTCTTCCCACAGTTGTCTGAGTCATAGTGATGTATTTCATGGCTTACTGAAGCCTATTTCATCTCACCTGGGTACATGTGTAGATTGTATGTAACGTCTTGTCAAGTGGAAATTCAAGTGCCAATAGTTGAATGTAGCAATCATAGAGTAGTTGAAGAGTCATGAGGGTAGATGAATAGTCACAAATGGGAAATTCAAGGGTCACCCCACCCTTTTCTATATATATCCCTCATAACTCATTGCAGAGGCTTTTGGTCAACCAAGCTTCCGATAGGAGTATCTTAGAGAAAGATTAGATATTATTGTAATGATCCTTGGCTTCTCCACTATGCAGAGCTAGTATATCTCTTTGGAGGAGCAGGTGATAGTTTCTATAATGTTCTGTTGTCAGAACTAGTGGTTGGTCATGGTTGTATTGTATTACTAGAACTTTCACTTCTTAATATAATAGAGCCCGCACATTTCATGCATATGTCATATTGTATTTTAACTATCTTGTTTACTCTAAATGATATATGTATATGTTTGCCTACGCATTTGTGTATAGACTCTTTCTGTATATGTATGTATGAACCTTACTGAAATGTGTTGTTGGTTTAACCATCACTTTGGATTGCTAGCTTACTTTCCTTCAAGTTTGTGATGCATCTTTTCTCGTGCGTTACCTTCTTAACTTTGTGCTTTCATAGGTTTCTAAGGGGAACACTCACCTCACCCTCAGTGTGTTAGAACTATTCATGCAACTTCCTTGACTTGCTACATATGTCACACCCTTGCTACCAACAGGGACATCTTACTTGCCTCTACGCACAACTGCGATCAAGGCGATATCGTACGACCCACTGCTGGGACTCCTACACCAAACGATCTGGGGTCTAGTTGGGACTTCTGACTGGGGAGATCCCTTGACATGTTGGCAGGTCCATCAATGTCAACACAGTGCATCATTAGAGTAATTACTTTTAGTATGCAGTAAAGAACATAACCAAATCAAAAACACACATAGAACATCATGATTTTAGAAAATATGGTATGAGACATATGGAAGTTATATTTTGACGATGGTGGAATCCATGGCTACCTTTGCAACTCAATGTATGAGCCTCTTCTTGAAAGATACAGGGAATTACAAACCAATCCAGGAGAATACAAAACTTGATGGCTAGAATATTTTCGTGTCGTGCCCTTCTCAGACTGCTAAAGGTAGAGAATGACATGTAGCAGATTGATTTATGGCATACTTTGCCATTCGAGTGGATATATTTTGTAGAGATACTTACATTTTTGGGTCCCTCGACACTGTATTGAGCTTAAAGTCTCTGGGGAAAATCGAGAGCCCTTGAATGCATCTAATACCGATCCAGATCTACGAAGAATCAAATGAGGGTAGGATCTTGATACCAGCTAGTGTATCCACATTATACAGGAGGTAAAGCTCTTGGCGAGGAAGGTAGATCAACAAGATTTATATGCCTCCATTAAAGAACTCATGCAAGCGAGAGCCATTAGAATGATGGGGATCTTGTAATGGGTTGTGTTTTTAGATAGTGAAGGTTGTCGTGACAACACTTTGCAGATGTCCCCCTATCTACAGTGGCTTCTCACTGGATACCCACATGCATCAAGGATCCAAATATTCTTGCATGGGGGAGATCCCCCTCCTCTCATATAAAAAACCCATATCTATCACTTAGGTCTAGATCCAAATGAGATACAAGTAGAAGCGAGATCAAAGGGTGTAGATCAAGATATAGAGGAGTTGTATGAGGTTTTTATAAAAATCATTAGTGGAAAATTGATCCCGCTAAGGGTTCGGGGAACGTATCTAACTATGACAGATCTGAAGTAGATTGCCCAAAATATCACAGGTATACCTGCTTCATTACAAAGTTTGATTCTTTTAGGAAACATTCAACAAGATGTGGTCCGTTTGAAATACTATGGTATTCAAAGGAATTATACCATTATCCTGAATTTAAGACTGTAAGGTGGTGCACCAGGAGAAATAATTCCACCTAGATCAGCTTTGGCTAGCAAGGGTTCAACCTCGTTCAAGGATGCATTGAGAGGGAATGCTACCACATAAGACAAAAAAACCCAAATTTCACAATCATAGGTCCATACATTGTAGAGAAGATGGAGAAAGCCCTAGATCTGTCCATAGAATTACCAAAAGTAAGTGGTCTTTTCAATATTTTGCAATAAAAATCTATCATATGTTGATTTAATGGTTTATGACCCAAACCTGAAGATCTAAATGAGTGGATCTACCTCAATTAGACCAAAGATTATGGCATTTATCTATGTGCAAACAATTTTTTTTTTGGTTTAGTTTGATAATCAGAAATACTTTGAATATGTCATAAATGAAGGACCATGATTTTGGGGAAGGGAAGGTCTCTTTGTAACCCCATGGTTCCCTATTTTTTATTACAACTCAATGGTGGTTACAAAAATGTCAGTTTGAAGAAATTTCAACCCCCACTCCGGTTATTAGTTTTCCTTATCACTTTATGCATTTATTTTTAAATCCAAGCATGATAAAAATTCTAAAATATCGAAACGACAATATTTTATGAAAACAAAAATTTAGAGATTTCACAACTGCTGAAATTGCAAAAATAAAACATAGCAAAATTATGATAACCACACACAGAAAATAACACAATGATTTTCAGTCAATGTGACCTTGGAAAACCCCCCTACAACTCTTGTAGAAATCCATTTTGAGAGCTCTTCTTTATTTCTGAAAATGATATTATAGAGAAATTGAAACACACAGTAAAAATTCCAACAACCACAAGTTACAACTTATCTCAATTTTTGTGCCTGAACTCTTCCTCGAAATTGTGCCAATCAACAAACTACCAAAATAGAAAATTTTCTAGCAGCAAAAAAGAATTTAAATGTTGTATGAGCTGCCTCACAAATCGTGCCCACAACATGTTGTACGGACCATAAGGATTTCAGCAGTATGAATGCCTCGAAATTCGTGCCCAAATCTGCCTTGAAATTCATGCCCTTGCTACTATCCCTCTTCCTTGATTTCTGTGCCTTTCTCATACTATACGGTTTTTCCTTGGGATGCATGCCAATAAATTTTGCTACCCATATTTTCCAAAATGTATTCTTGCTGCTCTCCTTCACTTCCTCACTACCTAAAATTTTTCTCCTTGCTCTCTCTTCTCTTTCTCTCAAATGCTCATGAAAGAATGAATTGATATTTTTATCTTCTCTTCTCCTTTTACTCTCTAGATGACCTTTTGGGTTACCCTAAGATCTAATGGCTGAGATTCATTTAGATCTAGGGATGAGAATAAATGTGAATTTAATTCTCACTTTCTATTTTTTTTAACTCACCCACTTAGCCTTTTGTTTCCATAGTCACTTTTTCACTTTCTAATTCTTCATTGACTTTCATAAAGTCACCTTTAAATTAGAACGTAACTTTACCACTTATAAAGTCACTTTTAGATTAAATTGACTTTACCACTTATAAAGTCACTTTAGGAGAAAAGTACAAATAAATTTGGACACTTTTCCCTAGGCCAAAGATCAAAGCCTTAGGGAACCACTTGTCCTCTAGTACCCAAAGTTTAACACTCCCTCTTACTGAGGAAAGTGTTCCTCACCACTCCCATCTTGTCTCTAAAGTAGACATGCTTTCCTCGAGGTAAGGATTTGGTAACAATGTCTAGTACCTTCTCATTTGTGGAAATGTACTCAATCTTGACAGCTCCCTTTTGGACATAGTCTTTAATGAAGTGATACTTGATCTCAATATTCTTTGACCTGTCATGAAAAATTGGATTCTCCATGAGTTTTATGCAACTTTGATTATCACAGTAAACAACTGAAGGTCTCAATGCCTAACCAAATATATGAAACAACATCTTGTGAAGCCATATGGCCTCACAACAAGCCAAACTAGCAGCCATAGACTCTGCCTTAGCTGAGCTCAATCAAAATGACTGTTGTTTCTAGTTGATCCATGACACAACTGCCGAACCCAACCAAAAACAACACCCGGGAGTACTTCCTATCTGAGGCACAACCTGCTCGATTTGAATCTGTGTACCCTGCCACTCTCACTCCACCACTCTATCTATAATCTAGACTAAAATCCACAGTCCCCTGCAAGTAACGAAGAATGTGATTTTCAGCCACCTAGTGCATTCTCCTAGGCTCACACAAGAATTGACTCATAGTGTTAACTGCAAAACATATATTTGGTCAAGTTTTGACCAAATACATCAATTTACTAATCAATTATCTAAATAGAGTGGGATCCACCAACTCGGAATCAGTAGCATGAAGCTTCTTCCAGTTAGTGATCATAGGTTGTAGACATGGGTTTGCAGTCCTCCATGTGAAATCTTCTAAGAATATGCACAATGTACTTCCCTTGTCTCAGGAATAAATGCCCCTCCTCCTGCCACACCTCCAATTCAAGAAAATAATGCATCAAGCTATTTTCCTTCATCTCAAACTATGAAGAAAGATCTCTCTTGCAGTCCTCAATGAGTCTCTCTGCACTAGTAATGATCAATTCATCAACATACAACACCAAAATGAGAGGCTTGTCACCCACCACAATGAAGTATGGGTTCTGATCAGCCTCACTCCAGTACCAAGCTCTAAGAGCTTGCTTCAGGCCATAGAGTGCCTTTTTCAATCTACATACATGGGACTCCTTCCCATGCACCTCAAATCCCTACAACTACTCAATATAAACCTCCTCCTGAATCAAGCCATTGAGAAATGTGGTCTTCACATCCGTCTGGTGGATGTTCCAACCCATCTATGATGCAATCGATATAATGGAGTGAATATATGTATACCAAGCTACGTGAGTGAAGGTATCCTCATAGTCAACTCCCTCTACCTGTGAGAACCCTCTCGCCATAAATTGAGCCTTAAACTTCTCGATGCTGCCATCTACAACATGCTTTATCTTGTAGAGCCATCTAGAAGTAACAATTGATTTACCTTCAAGCTTTAGAAGTACCTTCCAAACATCATTCTTTATAATAGAAGAATACTCCTCCATCATGGCCTCTCTCTAGACCTATTGGCTAGCTGCCTCCTCATAACTAGAAGGCTGGAAGTCAAAAATTCTTGTTACCAATGCCATGTAACTACAGAATCGCTCAAGTGGTTTACTCTCTCTAACTTGTCTCTTTGGCCCAGCAACTAATGTGGCCGCACACAAGTTATCTTGAAGCCACTTGGGCTTCCTATTCCTTGAGCATACATCTCCCACCAGAATGAAAGAATCCTCATCATCATTAGAAGCCTGAACTCTTAAAGGCCTACCAACTGACCTCATGCTTGAATCTATGCCTATTGATGTTGAAGTACCATGCGAACTATCCATTATTGGACTACCATATGAACTACTTTTCGGACTTCCCTACATGTTTCCCAAAGAACCACCCACCTGACTCTGAGAAGCACTGCTCATTGACGGACCTGACACTATAATCAATGTACCTCATGATCCCTGACCACTGGATCCCTGTGATTGTCTCAGCTTCTCCTGAGGGTCCGGTGACTATGGACACTCTAACTCCCATGACCTCCTGAAAGCTCTCTCCTCCTTGAACTTCACATCCCGCTTGAAAACCACTTTTCTCTACATGGGAATATAAATCTGATAATCTTTCGAGATCTTGTGATAACCCACAAAGATTCCCTTGTATACAATGGGCTCTAGCTTATACCTGTTCTCCTTAGGGACATAGGAATATGTAAGGCACCCAAAGATACGAAAGTGCTCAATCTCAGGATTCTTCTGAGAAAAAGCCTCCTCCAAAGTTACATTCCCCAAGGCACGTTGTGGACTCCTATTCTACAAGTACACAACTATGTTCCAGGCATCTGCCCACAAAAATAAAGGTAACCCCTGATCATGAAGCATGGTTTTGGCAGCCCCTACAATGGAATTTTTCTTCCTCTCCGTAGCCCCATTCTATTGGGGGTTGTAAGGAACTGTGAACTCCCTCCTAATGCTTGCCTAAACATAAAAATCAACAAACTGACCAAGGGTATACTCCCCTCCATTGTCCAACCCGAGGACCTTGATCTTCCTACCTATCTGGGTCTCCACAAGAGCTTTGAACTCTTGAAATGCTTGAAGACACCACTCTTCGTCTTCAAGAAATAAATCCAGGTCTTCCTCAAGTGGTCATCAATGAATAAAACATAGTACTTAGAGCCACTAAAGGATACATGAGACATCCGACCATGTTTCTGGGAAAACTAGTATTCCTAAAGAATGCTAGCCCTCTAGGTTTGGCAGCTGCCCTAGAAACAACAGTTTAAAGCAATTCAATGATTTCTTCTATGTGTAACAGATAAGAGAAAGATAATGGAACCAACCTAGAACTTCCACTTAATCCCTTGCTTGATCTCTCTCTCCTTTAGAAGATCTCGCAACTCCTCCCTGTACTTAACACGCTTGGAGACTACCTGCACACAAGTAGAGAAACAAAGAAATGTCAAAGCATCGTGATATATTACAACATAAAAATTACAGAATTAGATATATAATGAACAAATGATAGCATTCACAATTGCAAAATCATATGGGAGAAAACGTAAAGAGCTTTATTAATAGAAAGGAGAATTACAACCCAATTTGTCTGATCCAACATCATCGTCCCAACTTAAATCCTTCTTCACCTCATGAAATAGAAATATCACACCAACAAGAATACAATGCTCTCTCCTCAATGACAAACTATCAGCACTTCCTTGCAATTCACAATATTCCAGCCTTCAGATCTCTTGGATGATAGATCCATTTATAGATGTTTACAAGGGTGTGAGTCATCCATGGGGCTTTATTAGTGTCATTCCACTTGTTACAATTAGTTCCACAAGAGAAGGGATTGGAGATGATTTCCTAGATCCCTTCTTCATCCTTGGGCGACTTCAGAGAGGCAAGTGGCATAGGAGAAGTTTCTAGAAGATTCCATGAGCAACCAACTAACAAACTGTCCTAGAAATTTGTCCATCCTCATCCATCGCACCCTATAGAAGGCATAAATAGTATGCATCGCACCCTGGCAGTGTACCACTCAGTATGCATCAAACTTTGCCAATGGAGCAGTCAGCATGGTTTAATTTAGGCAATTTCTGGATGGTTTCTCAGATGGAACTTTTGGGGAATGATGTATTCAGATGACTATGTTCCTTTAGGGTATGAAACAACTATTTTAGGGGTTGATAAGCCCTAGTTTATCGACAAATAATTTTTGGGTTGATGTGCCGAAATATGTCTATAACAGTTTCCCCCTAAAGCATGAGGTCATAAAAATTCATGTCGGGTGAAATGCTTTATCATGAGGATCCGAAGTTTCGAACTAGAAGCTGACCTGCATCAATTTACAATAAAATGCATCATCATAATATGATTTTCATGATCCAGCTGAAGGAGGCATTCCTATGCTCAACTTTATAAATTTCATTTCATGTACATAGATCAGATAGTCGTCTACAGATACAGACTGGTGATTCTACATATATAGAGTCATCATCCATGATTAGGATGACCATCTGTGTAGAGCCTTTGTACATTTGATGTTTTTATATCTCTGAATATATCATAACCTAGATGGATGTAACTAGATCCGGGGTCTTCAAACTCGTTCAATCTTTGCTCGATGTACAAGTCAATCCATGTGAAGAAATGTTCTGAAGTCGAACATGGAAAGACATCGCCTGATTACCAACCAATGATGTGAGCTATTAATAGACGTGAGAGGAATCACCGATAATGATAATGATCCTCAAGGTACTATAGTACAATTCACGTGGTGTGAATACCTGATTCGATGTCGAACACCAAGAAAAATCTTTCGGTCGAAGGCCATTGATGTCAACTTGTCACTGGAAGTGAGAAACTTGCCATTGATGTATGCAAGCTTCAAAGCACTGAAAGGGTTGTTTCTAAGTCAACTTCTTGGATAATGAGATGATGTCGAAAAGAAGTGACTCGTTGTAGGAGGGCCTTGATGTATCCCACATCTATGACACGAAATGAAGCAAATGATTTTTTGAGGTGAAAATTAACTGATGACATAAGGTTCAGGAATGACGATAATGAAAAAATGAAGGTCGGAGGTATTGCAGTGTATGAGACATTAACTGGATGGTGATTTCTCAACTGAATGACTTCTCTTGAACATGTCAGTGACACTAAGATGAATTGGTAGCATTAAATCCAAAATATGGATGGTATGAAAGACCAATGGTATGATGATCGATGAACAAAATAACCCAACCCAACTCAATAATGGAGATGAAGTGAAAGTGTCATGTTCAAGAGCAACCTGCTACCATAAATTCTTCAAGTTTTTTCCCTTTCCCCAATCATTGTTGACCAGTACCTCTTTATTTTTGTAAATCTTGAGGAGGATAACATATGCTTGTTCTATAATTCACCCTTCAGGCAAACCTGTCGCTATTTAATGTTTTAACGAGTCTAGCGACAATGAAACTCGGTCTCATCTAGATGGACAAGTTTGTCGCTATTATTTTAACGAGTTTAATGACAAGGATAATTCGATCCTTTTCATATTTGAAGAGTTTGAAAAGGGATGAAAAGAAAACTCCATAACTTATTTTTCGTAAAGTAATCCCTCAGGTATGAAAAAGCATAAAATAATATAGGAGGGATGGCATTTCCAATACTTTAACGAGCTGGAAAGGACAAGTGCTCCACAATATTTTCATGTTTAATGAGTCTGAAAAGGGTTTAAAGAGGACTCTATCATTTTCTTTTCATTTTTGAATCAAAGCTTAAAAAGAAGACAAAAAGTTTGGTTTGTGGTCAAAGATGTTCAATTCATTGTTTAGCACATCAGATTCTTTTATCAGTTGTTCAACCTATTCAAAACTCCATCAAACTGATTAGAAATACATATATATGGATGGAAAATGAATTGAAACTAACGTTTCACTTTAAAGTACATGAAAAGTAAACATAAAAAGTAATTTTAACATTTCATTTTCATCATTTCATTTCAAATTTTGGATTTTGGAGCTTTGTAGTAGTTTTCCCCCTGAAATTTCATCAGTCGATTTCAGGAGATCCTATGGACCATTCTCCATGACATCAGGACCAGGTAGGAGCTATCCTTAAGCTCTTCATTTTCATTCCATATTTTCTCGATTCGGAGCAAGTTTTTTCACTTTTCTGGGCCCCTGGGGTTTAAATAT
Source organism: Pinus tabuliformis (assembly GCA_031772625.1). Lineage (NCBI taxonomy): Eukaryota > Viridiplantae > Streptophyta > Pinopsida > Pinales > Pinaceae > Pinus > Pinus tabuliformis. The sequence continues at coordinate 285,635,995 of CM062812.1, forward strand.
TTCATTCCTCAATCATCGCACCCAGCTAGTATCGAAAGGTGCGATGCATACTGAGCTGCCAATAGGCCATTCAGTATGCATCTCACCTTGCTCAAAGGTAGGGTGTGATGGGCGCAGAAAGGCAACTTCATACAGTGTTTTTCATCAAATTTTTACCTGTTTTTGCTCAAAATTGGATCCTAACTCATCTATTTTTTTCATTTCAGATATTTGTTGGATCAATATGGTTGTCACATGGCGTGAATGAGAACATGAAGAGGAGGTGATTGCTTTACATGACCAGGGCACAATGGATGCACTAAGGAACTGTGGTTTACTGAGGTTTTTCCACATATCCAGCATGAGACAATAGATCAGTTTTTGCAGTATCTTCTCAATGCTTGGGATCCTATTTACCAGGTATTCCGAATCAGAGGTAAATCTATTCCTTTCACCGTCGAGGATATTTATTTTCTAACAGGTTTTTCGAGGCGTGGTGCCCCTCTTTCACTATTAGGATTTGCTCGTGGGGGAGAATCTGTGGAAGATTACATTCGTCAGTTCTGCAGGGATGGATCTCAACCCAGTAGAGATGGTAAGATTAATATCCGGGATGTTATCGATCAACCTTTGAGGACAATTCTATTTACCTTTGCTAGATTGGTTGGTAGCGTGGCCTTACATTTAGCGAACAAATCCTACATGCAGTATGCCTTGGAATGCCTGGAACTGAAGGTGTTCAATTGGTGCGGGGAAATACTTCCTGTCATAAGAGAACAATTGTCCAAACTAAAGAATGGAAGAACCAAGAACTTTGGTTATGGATCCATATTGAATGCTTTGTCTTTGGAAAGAACTCCACTGATGCAACCTCAAAACATTTCACTGGGATTTCCTGCACTGAGGGAACCACGGATGTAGAGATGGGTGGACCTTATGGCTAGACATGCTGGCTAGTCATAGATATCCTTATCAGATGCCTTTTTCAAGTGGTTCAACCACCAGGAGATGGTGTTTGCGGAGTATGCATATACTGGGATGGATTTCCGAGTCGATCCAGATTTGGCTTTACCAGTTAGTGAGCAGTGGAGTGCTATAGGTAAAATGATTTGACCACATCTTTGATTTTCAGTTTTATATTGTTTTTGTGTTTTTGATGTTACCAAGACTAAACAAACTCATATGTGTGTGTAGATATTGGACTAGTGCGACCAGTGGCACGCCCACAGGAAGCAGATGACACTCCAGCAGGGGAGGCTGTATGGAAGGCTATCCTTTGAGATCTAGATATATCAGAGACCCTGGCAGTGCTGCAGGATCAAATCGAGGGCCTCATTCTCAACATTCATGATGTCAAGGCCTATGGGTCACCTTTGAGGTTATAGCACCATACTATTGGTGTACCAAGTCATTGGACTAGGCTCCTGTGCATGATAGCACAGGCGGTGACATGTTATCACCAGCATCACTAGTCAAAATGTATTTCCAAAATCCTAACCCTTAGGAACATACGATGAATTTCCGAATGGAATAAACGCGAGTAATCTGTAGAATGAGGAATTTTGAATATATCTTAACAATGAGTCGGCGTATGCTATATGAAATGGCATCAGAGAGAATTTCAATCAACGCATTATAATCAGTGATGTTGTCTGTCTATCGACCGATACATATCCCCCTGAAACTCACTAACTCGCCACTTGGAGCGAAGATGGCTCAGGCCATAGAAGATAGGTTCTGCGTAATACGATTAGCTCTATCGGCATACCAACAAATGGTTCCAAAATGTCTGACATCTACAACAAATGTGAAGTGGATTACCTAACCAAAATGATAAATCTAAAAGAAAACACTAAAAAATGCAATAAAATCATATGTACAATGATCTTACTATACTTAATCAAGCATAGTAACATTTAAAATACAACCTGTTTTGGGGTTGGAACAATGGAATCCCATCATAATCAACTAGCTTGTAGGAACTTTTTGTGAATACATGTTTAACTATGTAAGGGCCCATCCATAAGTTCAAATTTACCTGCTCCTAATTTGTCAGAGTCCTGATCGTAAAGCAAGACCAGGTCACCTTCTGAGAAGACATGAGGCTTGACATTTTTTTCATATTGTGCCTTGATGCATTTCTTATGTTCTTCGTTATCCAATGCGGCATCATGACGGGTTTCATTTAGGTGGATTAGTTCCAAGAAATGGGCCTCTTCTTCTGAAGTTTCGGGAAGCAAATCAATTGCGAGCTTGAGGGATGAAATTTTGCACTCAATTGGTAAGACCACTTCCAGACCGTACATCAACTAAAAGGGTCTAAATCTAGTCGCATTTCTCACCGAAGTCCTTTATGCCCACAGAGCTGAGTATAAGATTAAATGCCAATTCCGTTTGTGGACTCCAATCATTCTATGTAGCATGTGCTTAAGGACTTTGTTGATTGCCTCAACTTGTCTATTAGCCTGTAGATAATATGGAGTGGAACTATCATGGAACAGTCCCAATTTGGTAGTTAACTCGGTCATCATGTGATTGCAAAAATGCGACCCATGATCTGTGACTATAACTTGTGGAACACCGAATCTAGATACTACATGATTGAAAAAAAAGAGTGCAGCTATTTCATTGTTATTGTTCAATGTAGGCATCACCTTGGCCCATTTTGTAAAGTAGTTGACAACAACTATAATATACCCATTCCCCCCAGCTGAGGTGGGGTTAAATGTCATGAAATCAATGCCCCATTTAGCGAATGGGCCAACAATAACGACTGGATGCAGTGGTGCAGGTGGTAATCTGGTTGTGCGATCGAAAATTTGACAGGCATGGAAATGTCTGTCTGCAAGTATGCAATCATTGAATATGGTAGGCCAAAAGTAACCAGCTCATAAGATCTTTTGTGCAGTAGCGTAACCAGATAGATGCCCCCCACAAGCACCTAAATGACAATCATTCAAAACTTTTTCAACCTCCTCATGCATGAGGCACCTTCATAAAATTGTATTGGCACCATGATTATAAAGTGTATCACCAACGATCAGATAATCTTTGGCTTGTTATCCAGTACATCATTGTTTAGAGCGAGAGGTGTTAGGCCTAAAAGTTTGGTTCTAGAGATAGATCAGTATATCCCCATACCATGGATCATTTGACAATATCAGAAATAGAGTCTCATCCATGATTGATGCTTCTGATGTTAAATCATTGGAGGACGAGGGAAGGTCGCAAAGTAACTCTGCAAAGACAAGAGACTTCTTTGATTCGGATTTGATGAATTCCAGATCAAACTCCTGCAAGATGACTATCCATTTGGAATATTTGCCCCCGAGAAATTGACGTGACAAAATGTATATCATAGGGTTTTGATCTGACACAATGGTAGTTTTCCGAAGGAGTATATAGTGTCGGAATCTCTGTACTGCTTGAATGGTTGTTAAAACCAACTTTTCAACATAAGAGTACTTTCTTTCTGTATCATTAAGATTTCAACTCAAATAATATATATGATGTTCAATTCCATTATTTTCTTGCGCTAAAACCATTCCAATGGTTGTATCTGTAGCAGAGAGATATAGGTAAAAGTCTTTTTGATAGTCAGGGGCAGACATTAATGATGCTTTTATTAGGAAATCTTTGACAGCATCAAAGGAAGCTTGCGCGACCTGATCCCAATGGAAGGGTACCCCTTTCCTTAAAAGAAGTGTGTAAACTTTAGCAAGCTCAACATAATTTTCAATGAATCTCCTCAAAAAGTTAGCTTTCTCTTGCATTCTCTGAATCTGAAGCAAATTTGAAGGTGGAGGCATATCAAGAATTGCCTGAACCTTTAATGGGTCGAGTCAAATTTCATCCTTAGAAAATACAAAACCATGAAGTCGACCAAAATGAACACAAAACACACATTTGTGTGGATTGAGTCGTATCTTGTAGTGTCGGGAACATAAAAATATGGCTCTCAAATGCTGTGGATGATCAATCCATTTTCACGAATGAGCAGGAAGATCATCAAGATATGGTTGAAAGATGTGTTTGATATCATGGAAAGAATAATTCATTGCTCTCTGAAATGTTTCCCATGCGTTCTTCAAATCGAAAGGTAATTTACGATATGAGAATGTGCCCCACGGACATATAAATGTAGTTTTTGACTAGTCCTGTGGGCGGATATTGATTTGATTATAGCCCGAAAATCCATCCATGAATGAAAAGATTTCGCATCCAGCACATTCATCAATAATATGGTCAATAAAGGGTGTAGGATAGTTGTCCTTCAGACATGCTTGATTTACATCCCTATAATCGATGCACACTCTTATCGTTCCTTGTTTTTTCATCACAGGAACAATATTCGATACCCAATCAGTGAGAGGTACATGGTAAATGAAGCCAGCACGCAAAAGTTTTTCAACCTCTGCTTTAATGGTAGCGGCTTTCTTTGGATGAATAGGTAGAATATGTTGTCATACTAGTTTGACATCTGGATACATCTTGATCTCATGTTGAACAATTCTTGAGTCAATGCCTGGAATTTCTTCATATGACCATGCAAAGAAATCTTTGAACTCGCAAAAAATAGCACAGTAGCTATCTAGTTCTGATGGAGAACAAGATTTGCTAATGTGAATATTCTCTACAACATTAGGTTTGGTTGAAATATTAATGGAGATAATTTCTTCAATGTTGGACAGATTTCGCTCGAAATCTACCGTATTAACAGAATTTAATAAAAAATCAACAATTGAAAGGTGATTGAGGTCGTTTGAATAATCTTCATTGTCATCTCGAAGGTGGGAACAAGGATGATAGTATTCCCACGGCGTCTCTCCTACCATCATTTATTGGATGATTCCTTTGTCTGTAGAATGTATATGAGACCAAGGATCAAAAGAGGTATCATATTCTAAAGACCTATCTACCCAATCACTTGTTGAGTGCTGATTCAGGTTTGTCGCACAGGCCCAGAAGATTGATTGCTACAAAGATTTGATGGGGCTTGGTGGCAATGCCTCGCAATGATCATCACTTTCAAGATAGTCAGAACTCTTCTTAAACTTAGATGATGTAGAAGAGATCATGTGGCAGGTTTCCACTGTGGCCACTTCCGCGAAACAAGATGGAGACGGGAGGGAAAAAGTACCCATCAAAGAAGGGTCTTTTAGGAGACCTACTCCAACATTTTGAAGCAATTGTGAACTTCCATGGATCAATGGAATGCTTCTAGTAGCTTGAGAACTATTAGCAAAAAAGGATAGTTGGTCAACGATTGTGATTTCACCTTTGAAGGGAAATGTAATCTTTCGAAAATATGTAGACACAATGGCAGCCATAGCATAAACCTAGGGCCTTTCCAATAAAATATTGTAATCAAGGAGTCCATCAATGACTTCAAGTTCAATATCTATTGCTTTGCCCCCAGTTCAACTTGAAAGCTACTTAAAATCCCATATGGAGTGTATGTCCTTCCATCAAATGCTTTCAATGTTGTTTGTGATCGCGACAAGGGTGGTGAACCAAGAGTTTTCCAGCAACTCATTGACATAATACAGGTAGATGCCCCCTCATCAATGATATTTCGATGAACATTCTTATTGAGGATTTTTACTTGTATAAGGAAAGTGAGTTGGGCCAGTAATTGTGGTGTATATCCATTATGATTAAATACCACTAGATTGGAATCCATTGGATCAATCCCACCTATTGCCGATAACAAAGCTTGTTTTTGGGAGGAACAATTTTGTAATACCTCAAGTGTCGACATAGTGGATGGAAATTGAGCCAAATCCTCCACTATATTATAATTCTAAGTAGCTCAAGAATGAGGATCAAATGTCGATTTATGTACGACTCCCTTTGGCAGCTTAATAGTTAATTCAGGAATAATGGGTGGAACAACTTCTGGCGAAGTCGTTGTCTAACCACTAGATTGATCAATAGCTTGGTTGTTCGATGACGATGGATTCTCATAATATTTACTCCTTGTCAATGCCAAAACATCATTTTTCTTGTTTGCGATGGATAGCATTAGCACTTTGGATGTGGATGCATTATCGGTAGCAACCATATGAGTTTCTGGGTTTGGAAACGGATTAGTAAACACCGCTGAGGTATTCAAAGCCTTCAAAAGTTTTGAAACCTCATATTGATGTGGTCAGTCTCTCGTAAAATGCTCCCCATTACATATGAAACATGGATAACGAGGAGGTTTCCTTTCCGCAGTAGGGTTTTCAGATGATTTTTCAGGAGAGGAATTCTCCTGTTTCTTATTATTATTTTTCTTTTTCTTCTTGCCCACTGGTTGCTTTGGATTTTTTCCTTTGTCAAATGACACGACATTAATCTCCAAGGAAAGAGAATTGTCATTTTCATTTTGATTAGAAATAGCAAGAGCTTGACCAAATGGACCTCTTGTGGTTTGCGTGCTTGAGGAACTGATCACACCGTCACTGGCATGAGAGTCCCTACTCGATTTGGGAGGAGGTGGAATAGAAAAAGCTAGTCTAGGAGCATCAAGAATTTTGTCGTAGAGTGTGCCAGATTGTGTATAGATCAAATCTAAATATTGGGCACGAGCAATGACTTGCTCTTCGATGACAACTCCTCCTTTTGCCATGTCCTCAGTGATAGATGGCAATAAGGACTTAATAAACCACTTAGCTAAAAGCTGATCAAGAACATATTCCTTCAACATTCGACGACGACGCTACCACTCATGAATATGATCAGATATGTGAGTAGATGTGGTCTATTTAAAATTGGTAATGAGTTTTGTTCTAGTTTCATACCTGATGGGTAACTGAAAGTGGGTTAGAAAAGTAGTGGCAAGGATGGTGAAGTTATCAAACGAAGCTCTAGCCAATTCAATATACCATTTTGCTGCTGAACTAGTAAGCATTCTCTGAAAAAGGTGAAGTCTAATCAAGTCATCATTCAAACTGTTAGATGAGCACCACAAATGAAAAGTCAATACGTGATTCGATGGATCTTCACCTGGATTTCCATTGAACTTAGGAATATCAGAGGGGAGTTTATGAGGAATCGCTGGCCACCAAGGGGTGTATGTAATTGGATCATTTGTTAGCTTGTTTAAATCTGGTAGTTCTAGAGTTGCTACAAAAGGCAACCACTGATTCAGGTTGGTGGAGCATACCTAGGATAAGATGGAATCGCCTAAGCAATAGGTCCTTGCATACCAGCATAAGGCATATGTTGCTGGTAACCTTGATAAGGTTGTTGGACATAACCAATATAGGGTGGTTGTTGATAACCGGTTTGGAAACTCGGCTGTCCATAACCTACAAAGCCTTGTTGCCCAGATCCTCGGTAGGCTTGATATTGACCAAATCCAGTTTGAGCCTGTGAACCAAGCCCAAACTGAGGTTGGGTTTGTTGGAATTGTGGTTGTTGATATTGCGCCAACCATGGTTGTTGGACCATTTGCTGTTGCCTAGTACCAGAAGATTGACCAAGTTGTGGATTGACAATACTCGTTTGTGCCTGAGTCATTCTAGATGAAAGAGAACTAACCTGAGGTTGTGATTGAGCCGTAGAAACAAGTGGTTGTTATATCACAACCTGAGAGACTTGAATCTTCTGCCTAAAAACATGAGGTTGCGAGGAAGAAGGAGAAGGTTGAGGTTGAGACACAACAGGTAAAGTGCTTGTGATTATGGCATAGTCATAACAGCAGGTGTAGTGGGAATATTCAACACAGGTTGGATCGATTGCATTTAATATACAACCCTTGGTTGTTATGGTAGTATGGGTATCCAACCACTAGATGTAATTCTAGTTTGGCCTGAATATTGTTGAAAACTCTCATATGGTTGTCCTCCAGAAAAGGGAGGAAACGGTGAATAGGCATACTGCTCTCCATATGGTAGCAGTCCAGTGTTTAAAGGATATACCAGTCTTTGATGACTGGATTGCCCATATTGATACTGATATGCAGGATCAAATGGTTGAATTTCAACATAAGAAAAACCAGATGGGAGTCTGGATGAATAAATGGAAGCAGACCATGGCGTCGAAGCAGCCCCTAAGTGGACTCCAGCTAGTTATTGATAATGAATTCAATGGTTATTCCAAATGCTCGCCAAATCTGGAAGAACCCAGAGGTTATTTGTATCCCTTGAAAACCTCCACCTACATCCCCATTCAATATTTCTTGGCCTACTATTGATAGCTGGAATGGTTGGTGTACCATATAAATATGACTCAGGTGTACCAGAAAACATTGTAGGAATAACAGTAGGAGATTTCATTGTAGCTGCATCAGATGACACATTCCTAGATGTTGATGGTTTCTTAGACATGGTTAGCTTATCCAAAAGCATTCCAAGCGATTCGATAGGAACTTACGATGAAGTAGGATTAAAAGAACCAAACTCAAGAGTAGAAGGATACAAATGAATCCTAGTTCCAAAATGAAATGAGGTACTAGATGGGGGATCCTCTACTATCTCCTCTATAGCAATCAGACTAGGTGGAAGAGTTAAATCGTTAGGTTCGTAAAATATTTCTGGAGTCGAAGAAGGGATAGTTTCTGCAGTGACAGATACTGTAGGGGTGACACCTTTTGAATACTGAAACTCAAAGTCTAGATGTTTTGGTAAATGAACTTCAATATCAAAGGGAGGTTCTTGAACAACTATTGGTTCAAATGTAGCCTCAGTTCGAACTGAGATGGGTTCTGGATAAACTCTAGATGGATTTAATTCAGATACAAAAGTGTTTACCATTACACTAGGATCAGTTCTAATGTCCTCTTGTAACTATGGAACTTCCTCTTTGAATGCAGATGTACCAAAAATAATCGAAGTAACTAGAATCTTTGACGATGTTGAAACAAATGTTTCAAATAAACCAGATGAACTAGACTCAGATAAACGAGACCGTTTTGTCTGAATTGGCTTCGCTTCTAGAGGCAAAGATGACTGACTCGTTAATCTCCATGAACGACAAGAATTTGGTTGACTTTCTTCCATGATTGCGGATTACTTGATAAACTCAAAATTAAGGGGAAAATGATGTTATTCCAAATTCAATTAATTTTAATGACGCTTGGAAAAAAAATTGCTTTTTTAGTTTTTAAGAGTCAAGAAAAAGCTAAAGATGACTCTAGTCTCCTTCGATTTTTAATGAGCTTGAAAGGACAAGTGCTCAGATGGACCTTTTCTTTTAGAGAGTCGAAAAGGAACGAAAGTGACTACTGTGGAGAATCTAGACAAAGGGATTACCAAACCAATCACAAAACTGCAATATACACCTTGGTGATAAATTAAAGAGAAACTACCAAGGACTTATGTATGGTAGTCAATCTTCCCAAATGATGTATTCACTGCATTGCGATCAATAAGGCGATAGATTCAGTTTCCTATGGATAAAGAATTTAAGCCTATGGTGGTCTCCCAATATATATGTGACGGTACGGGGAGTACAAGTCCGTGCTAGCACTTTTCATATAAAGGAGGAGGAATCACCCAACCTTCAATGAAAATGATAGCCACTAGTTTTAATGACACTAGAACACGTCACTAGCCTAGACCTCTAGATATGTTGCATTAAGTTCCAAAGAGTTGTTAGGTTCATTGAAATTCATTTTAAAGTTGATCTTGTTTAGAGTTTTCCTTTCAATGGTTCACCGTGTAATGATGATCTAAAATTCCTAAGATGCAATATACAATGATAAACAATATTTGTTTATTTGAACAATGAAAATCCTCGCTACTAGGGAAAGAAGATAATAGTGCTTTCAAGAAAAGAGAAAAGAGCACATAATAGTGCACTTCCCTAAATCATATTTTTTCACACAAATCATAAAATGTTAAACGCAAATGCATGTATTTGTTTTCGCTTTCCTTAATGTGAAATATGCAAAAAGGAAAACTAAATGCACCAAAGATTTGAAATATTTCACTCAAAATGACATTTTCGACAATTTCTTCTTCAAAAGGGAAAAGAAGACTCAAAAAGACACTTTCAATTTTGAATAAATATGTTTTCGGCACTTTGAATGTAAGAAAATTAAATCAAATGCTTGAAGAAAAATTTTAATCGATTATCAAGGGAAGGAAGAATTTACAACACTTCTCTTTTTGACAAAAAACAACAATTACGACACTTTTTGTATCAAAGTGACAAATCGACTAAAACAAATTTTCGGCAAAGGATTGTAAATGAGGAACAAATACACAAAAAACTTCACTAATCCTAATGTAATTGAGGTTGATCTAAGTGATGCAAGTAAGCTTCAGTAAAGAGACACTGTTTATATGCAGCAAAAACAACCAAACAAAACTAAAAACAGGTCAAAAACCCTTAATTTCTTGATGCAAAAAGAGTTCAGTCAATCATCGCACCTAGGCTTCATAGAAACCAAGATGCATCGCACTTAGTACACTCAGGTGATACTATGCACACTGGAACACAGTGGAACACAATGCGATGGTCCAGGGAGCGCAAATGAAATGGGTTTTGGCTCAAATGTGGAGTTGTTTTCAATGAATTAAGCTGGGTTTTGATGAACAATAACAAACAAAGTATAATGGAATGTCTTGAGAGGTTACTAAGCTACCAAAATGGAATCTAGATGTGCTTGCAAGTCAAATGTTTAATTCATGAACTAAACCAGAGATTGACTGAAGCAACATTCATCTACTATGTAATTGCAAAGAAAGAGCAGTTTGAAAGCTACCTGGCTGGCTTCAGACTCTGTCTATAGTTTATCAAATTGAAAATAAAACAAACAATAACAAAAAACAAACATCTGGTCCCCCCAGCGGAGTCACCAATTTGTTTATGGGAAAAATAGTATTCCTAAAGAATGTTAGCCCTGTAGGTTTGGTAGCTACCCTAGAAATAATAGTTTAATGCAATTCAATGATTTATTCTATGTGTAACAGATAAGAGAAAGATAATGGAACCAACCCGGAACTTTCGCTTAATCCCTTTCTTGATCTCTCTCCCCTTTGGCAGAGCTCGCAACTCCTCCCCATACTTAACATGCTTGGAGAGTACCTGCACACAAGTAAAACAACAAAGAACCATCAAAGGATCGTGATCTATTACAACATAAACATTATAGAATCAGATATATAATGAACAAATGATAGCATTCACAATTGCACAATCATATGGGAGAAAAATTGAAGAGATTTACTAATAGAAATGAGAATTACAACCCAGTTTTCTGATCCAGCATCATCCTCCCAGCTTCAATCTTTCTTCACCTCATGAAATAGCAAGATCACACCTGTTGGTCACTTTAATTGTTTAATGATAAAACAGTCGAGTGCCACATTAATTATCAATCTGGGAAAGTATGATTATTCCAAAGGTGACTACGTACTGTATGTACTCAATCTTAATGGTATTAAAAGTTGTAGTATAAACAGTCTATTATCTTATGAAATCCATACTCTGTGTTACAGCAGTTATAGTAGTTACAGCCTATTGCAGAAAATGAAGTAAGAACAAATATCTTAAAAGAAATAAGTATGCAAAAGGAAGTGATGGTTGTCCTACAACAGAGGATCAAGACCCTATCCTCAGAGTAAGGACTTTCAGCACCTGCCTCTGTTGGCCAGTTCACGCATACACTCTGTGAATCCTAATCACTGGTGAGGTCTTCATATACAACAGTAATCAGCTAAAAGGAAAACAGAGTTTCAACAAAAGTAAATATCATTAGAAGCAGTACCTGTAATTTAAATAGAAATCACACACACACACACCACACAATAGAAAGAAGATGGGTGAATCTTGTGATGAAGGTGGGCCCTGTCCCTCTCACAAGATTCCCCAGAACAGAGGAATTAAAATAAAATGCTCAGAACAGAATTGTATTCATCTGCCAATAAACCATATTACAGAAAGAGATTCAGTCTCATCACTTCACTACAAGTACTGTATTACCAGTTGTTCCCCCCCTCTAATGTAGATGTCTCCTCTTTATAGAGGAGACATCTATTACAACCGAATTTCATACATTCAGTTTCAACCCTTTTGTACCAAAAATAAGGAAGCCAATTTTTGATAACAAAATATTGTTACAGCCATGAGGATCATGATCATTATGACAAATATAGAAATCGGTCAGACTCTTTTGCCGATGCAAATTTGTTACGCAAATCCCAACTGTTCCTCAAAGTGCGCGTGTTGTTCGTGGTGTTTTATCATCGAGGTTCATGCTATTATTGTTGTTTCAGCTTCACAGTTTGCGTTGTTTCCGCTGTTTCAGCAACGACAGAATGTGATCCTGCCAATTAGGCAGGTTCAACAATTAGTCAACACTTTAATCAACTTCAGGAAATAATTATAAAGATAGCATGATTACATGTTAAATAATTAAACATGTAGTAATGAGGAAATTTATTTTGTACCTTTTGGATTGATTAAGCCAAAACACCTAGCAAAGGCTTTCACTTAAGGGTTGAAGAGGGTAATACAATGGCAAAATATACAGTCAAAAATAGACAAAATGGGAACCTAACATCCCCCCCAACTGAAAATGTTGCATGTCCACATGCAACGCCTAATCTGAATCAGAATGAGAGTACTAAGCTGAACAGTGTAGATTTCTTATACAGTAAGTGTAGAAAGTGTTGTCAGCCATGTCTCTGAACCCTTGGGCATTCTGAATACTTTTCCATGCTGCCAATTCTTCCTTTTTAGTCAATGAAAATTGAGCCTTGTATTTTTATCCAGGAAGCCATAAGAGAGGGAAATGAAAACGGTACCCAACCCACCATTTAGCACATTGTCTCATGCATTTTACATAATCAGGTATCCTTGAGATTGCTGCCTGCAGATTGAGGGGATTGTAGGGATGGTATTCCCTTCTTTCTTTGGGACACTATTCCCAGAAAAATTCATTTTCTTTTATGGCCAAAGGTCCTTTAGCTTTGACATAGTGCTGGCAGTCTTCCAAGACTGTTGCTTGCAGATTCCTAATGTGATCGGTCATGCCTGTCTCTCGTAGATTCCGTTGATGGTGTATGAGGAAGATGGCTGCATTCTGTGGTTCCGGGCGAATCCAGAGAAGACAGTTCTCCTCATTGTGTTGTGCAGACATGAAAGCATTCTGCCAAGTGAATTGGTTGGCCAAAAAGGAAATAAAAGCTCTTATTTGAATATCACCACAAATAGGAAGTAAATTAATCTTTCTATCTTCAGGCATAGCCTCGTTATGAAGATAGAGTTCGCACAACAAATTCTGATCATTTTTTGGTGCTTTTGAAAAAGTTTCAATGAATTGTTGTGGTGTAGAGACTTGGTGTGGTATGCCATCTTTTATTGCTTTCAATTGAAGGAACACCAAGCGTTCTCTTAAGAATACAGAGTAATTAAAAGAAGGCTTTCTTGAAGTCAGTAAGCACTGGACCAAATCAAGGATAAGGGACAGTCTGGCTTTTAGTTGCTTATTTTCTTTGTGCTGTGCACGAGACTGTTCCATTGCTTACCAATTCCTATAGGCATAGTTAAACCATAATGATTTTTGCTGTTGAAATGCCTTTCCTTGGGAAAGCTCGTATTCTATTTTCCATGTGTAGCTTAATTCTTGAAAAGTATAAGTCTATGCATGAGCATCACTAACACAGGGAGGTTCAGTTTGTATATGCACAGTTGTGAAAGATTTAGATTCTAGTTCCTTCTCATCAATAACTTGGGTAGGCCAAAGTGGTTCTACTTCCTCTTCAGGTTTCTGCTCATCACTAATTTGGGTAGGCCGGAGTGGTTCTGATTCTTCTTCAGGTTTCTGCTCATCACTAATTTGGGTAGGCCAGAGTGGTTCTGCTTCTTCCTCTAAAATCCTTGAAGACCCTGCTGGTTCTTGTGGAACAGCAGGGTGTTCCTTTTCAAATATAACAGGACTGGCTCCAGTCAATGGGACTGCAATTATTTTATATCCTGCCTGAGTATAGATATCCCCACATTCACTGCACATGTATTCACTGTATTGTTCTTTCTCTACACTCTTTTCAGCTTGAGATACTACTTGAGCTAATATGTGCAGGTTGAGTTCTTCTTTATATGCTTCCCTAGCCATTGCTAATTCTTTCTGATAAGCCTTAATTTCTGATTTTAAGAACTCATTTTCTTCTTGTAGGGAGGCTAGAGTGACTAGGGCTTCTACAGTTACAGATTCCAAAGGAAAAGAAAATTGTTGTTCAACATTATCTTCCTCATATGTGTCCCCAACAGGTGGTTCTTGTGTTTCACTTATTGGGTCTGTTTGTGTATCAGTTTCACCTAGGGCACCTTCTTCTTGCTCCTCAACAGGTGGTTCTTGTGTTTCACCTAGGGCATCTTCTTCTTGCTCCCCAACAGGTGGTTCTTGTGTTTCACCTATTGGGTCTGTAGCTGGTTCTTGTGTAATAGCCACATGTAGGTTGTCTTCTTTTTGCTCCCCAACAGGTGGTCCTTGTGTTTCACCTATTGGGTCTATGGTTGGTTCTTGTGTAACAGCCACATGCAGGTCATCTTCTTTTTGCTCCCCAACAGGTGGTTCTTGTGTTTCACCTATTGGGTTTGTGGCTGGTTCTTGTGTAACAGCCACATGTCCTATATCAACTTGGATGTTTGGTTTGAATTTTTTGGCAGCTGGTTCTTGTGGAACAGCTACCTCTGTTGAGAAAAATGATGTTACAAAATCGTGAACACTTTGAATTTCGGCATCTGAAGGTGAAGGAGATGAAGGTTCAGGGCTATGGGAAATACGAGGTTTTAAGATAATAGGAGGAACGGCCTCGGTTGCTGCAAACAACCTCATTTGTTTCCGAGGTAGGGAACCAGGAGAGACAGTAGTCTTTCTCTTGCAAGGACTTTTACTCCGGGACTCATCAGGACTAGTGGCTACCTTTACTGAAGCCCTAGTTCTTCTTTTTGACAGGGATGCAGTTTTCTGTTGTTTTTTTATTTTTAGGAAAGTGATAAGGATATCCTCATCTGAATCATCGGTAGGGATGTGAACTATAGGAGTGGATGGTTCAGCTTCATCATGGGATGAGGAGTGCAACGGATTCTCAGTGCTTAATTGGGGTGTTCCTACTGCAGGTTGTGAGTTTCAGCTTCCTGCTGGGAATTTCCTTCATTTTTATGAGGAATTTCCTCAGCTTGCTGGGGAGGGTTAATGGGGGGAGGCAGATTATGCAGAGTGAAGCCTCTATTTATCAGGAGTTGGACCAAGCAATGGTGTGTGAGACAGAGGAGTTGATGCCTAGCGTTCGTAGTGTAATGTGCCATATTTTTCAGACATCCAAGGAGATAATAAGGCATATTTACTAGACGACCATGCCGCAAATGATTCAATAAGACAAAGTCATGTTGGTAGACTACCTGGTAGCGGCCCTCGCAAGTGAGGTAGTGCTTGACGAATTATGTAACTTTTGGCCAAGGTGGTGGTAATGACTGAAGCGCAACACCCCTGCCTTTTGCTTCCACCTGCTCCCTGGGTAGCAGGAAATCTTATTGCGCATTGAGGATAAGATGCTTCCTGCTGAACCAGCGAATGCCATTGGTTGGAAGCCTTGAAACTTGTGCTATATCTTCTTCTGTTACTGGGATTCTGACCCCTTGGACAGTAGAATACCCCTCCCTCAAGTTGCATGCAAATTCAAGGACTTGCTACAAATCAAATTCCGGAAGTCTACTAAAATAGTCCACCCATCCTGCCTGAAGGAAGATTTGGTATGCGTCTGGGTAAAATTCCAGTAATGTCGTTGAGCCCAGTTCATGTCTAACAGCATCTCCACCCATGGTTATTGTTTTAGGAAAAATACAAAGTGCAGAGCCGAATTGCTGAAGTCAAAACAGAGAAGAACGTTGCAAAATAGAATTATGACGTGGTCAGGCATAAGCGGGGTGGATTAGACACAACCGGGAGGAATAGGGATGGCGGTGATAGGCGTGTCCTATAATGATTGCAATATTTCGGTAATCCCCCCCAACTGCGGCTGAATGATATGGTTGGCAGTACGACGCTTTTAATATTCACACATAACATGCGTACCTTTACAATTACCTTTGGTTGCTGTGCCGAAAAAGTGTTACCTCGTCCTTAATAGGTTAATGATCAAAAACGATTTGTAAAGTGTGAGGGTTTTTATCCACGGGGTTTTTATTATTCACAAGAAGCAGTAGTGAAGGGGTATTATTAACAGGATAAATGGATGATTCCTTTGAATCAAGAATGATATATTTCTTTTTGAAATAATAGCTCATTCTCGGGAATAAGAATGGGGATATTTAGGAAAAATAGAAAAGATTGGCGTTTAAGCAGTGGGATTTGGTGTATCGGTAATAGGAAAATAGTGTATCAGTAACAGGAAAATGGTGTATCAGCAATGGGAAATGATGTATCAGCAATGGGAAATGGTGTATCAGCAACAGGAAATGGTGTATTAGCAACGGGAGATGGTGTATCAGTAACGGGAAATGATGTATCAACAACGGAAAATGATCGGGAATGACGATGCTTTTCCAATTTGCAGATTAGTTCCTCCTATACTCGAATTTTTCTTTTTCAGCCACCATCCAAAGCTAAGATCTGCGAAATAATTAATTGTAACATGGAAACCCTTGACAGGGATTATTAGTTAAGAAATCTAATCTAAAAATAAATACATAAACAGGAAATTAAGTGCATTCCCCCAAAAAGGTATAGTGTATATCTGTCATGCAAGTAGCTTCGAAATCCTCTTTAGAAATAGGTCGTTGATACAAACGGAGTCGATACCCATTCACTAATAATGGTGTTCTGCTATCATCAATCGTTAGGAGTCTCACTGTTCCATTTGGAAAAACAACATCTACTTCATAAGGTCCTAGCCACCTTGTTCTTAATTTCCCCTGAAAATTTTCAAAACGGGAGTCATACAGCAAAGGAACTACTTGTGCTTAATAGTTTTGTCATGCCACCTGGTTCTTTGCTGTTGTATCATGGTTGTTTGATGGATGGCATCCAACCTTTTTTCGTCCAATTCCTGAAGCTGCTGCAACCTAGCTGTCTGTGCATCATTCAAATCAAGGTTAAGAGCTAAAGCAGTCCTTAAGGTTTTGATCTCAAATTCCACAGGAAAAACAACATTTTTACCATAGACTAATTCATAAGGTGAAAAACCCGTAGTGTTCCTCCAAGTAGTTCTGTAAGCCCATAATGCTTCAAGCAACCTTTGAAACCAGTCCCTTCTATTCTCCTTGACTGTCTTTGTTAAAATGGCTTCTATGACTTTATTTGTACTTTCCATTTGCCCATTTGCTTGGGGGTGATAAGGTGTAGTCATCTTATGGTTAATGTGATATTTTTGAAGTATATCTTTGAAGCCATGAGAATTAAAAGGAGGTCCTCCATCTGTGACTAGTTCTCTAGGCAAACCAAACCTAACAAAGATTTCTTCAAATAGAAAAGTTAATACCGATTCTTCATTAGCTTTGATAAGTGCCTTAGCTTCTACCCACTTAGTCATATAATATGTGCAAACCAGTATATAGACTCTTTGATTGGATGGAGGATTGATGGGACCTATAAAATCTAGTGCCCATATTTCGAAATGTTCAAGTATTACCTGGGGGTTAAGTGGCATTTCATCCCTGTGATTAGGCTGGCCCATTCTCTGACAACTATCACAGGCCCTAACATATTTCTTTGCATCCTTAAAAAGTGAGGGCCAATAGTAACCCATTCTGAGAACTTTGTGTGCTATTCTTTTATCTGCAAAATGCCCTCCACAAGGGCCATCATGGCAAGCCTTCAATATATCATAAGCTTCATCTTCTCTGATGCATCTTCGAATTTCCTGATCAAGTCCTGTGTGAAAGAGACACCCACTTATCCAGCTGTACCTAGCACTTTGCTGAACGATCTTTCTTTTCTCTCTGTGTGATAGGTGTGATGGTAGTTTTCCTGCAACTAAGTAATTGGCAATGTCTGCATACCAAGGTGAGTGAGCAGATATTGCAAATAAATATTGATCAGGAAAAGAATCATCTACTGGAATATTTTCATCAGTCTTTAACCGAGAAAGAAAATCAGCAACTACATTTTCTTTACCTGGTCGATCTACAATTGTGATATCAAATTCTTGTAATAATAATAACCATCTGGTAACTCGAGCATTTGTAACTGATTTGTTCATTAAATATTTAGTGGCCGAGTGATCATTATGCACAAAAGTAGTGTAACAAGTAATATAATGTCGAAACTTGTTAATAGCATAGATAACTGCTAAGAATTCTTTCTCGGTGACTGTATAATTAAGTTCAGCAGGGGTCATATTTTTACTAATAAAATAGATAGCATAGGGAAGATTGTTTTCTTCCTGACCCAAGACAGCTCCTATTGCAGTGTCTGAAGCATCAAAGGATATATGAAAGGGAAGTGCCCAATCAGGTCCTCTTAAAATAGGACTTATAGACAATTGATGTTTAAGTTCATTAAATGCTTTTTGACAACCATCAGTCCACTTAAATTCAACATTTTTCATAAGTAACACAATCAAAGGAGAAGCTATTTTAGAAAAATCCTTGATAAATCTTCTATAATATCCAGCATGTCCTAAAAAAATTCTTACATCAGTTTGTGTTTTTGGGATAGGCAGAGTCTGAATTACTTGTACCTTAGCTGGATCAACTTGAATTCCTAGGAATGAAATGAAGTGTCCCAAAACAATACCTTGATTCATCATCATATGACATTTTTCAGTACTTAAGGAAAGATGTGCTTCTATACACCGTTTAAGTACTTTTTCAAGATTTAGTAAGGCATCTTCAAAAGTCACACCATAAGGAGTAAAGTCATCCATAAATATTTCTAAGGAATCATTAAGCATATCAGAAAAAATTCCTATCACCGCCCTTTGAAATGTTGCTGGAGCATTACATAGTCCAAATGGAAGAACTTTATAGGAAAAAGTTCCCCAAGGACTTGTAAAAGTGGTCTTGTCTTGATCATGGGGTGCAATCTTGATCTGATTATAACCACTAAATCCATCCAAAAAGGAAAAGAATCTCTTACCTGCCAAATTATCTAGCACCTGATCAATAAATGGTAAGGGAAAATGATCTTTCTGAGTAGCCTTATTCAGAGCTCTATAATCCACACACACTCTTCATTTTCCATTTTTCTTACGTACTATTACTAATGGTGAAACCCATTCACTATCAGATATAGGATATATGAATCCTGCATTCAACAGTTTTTGAAGTTCTTCTTTCATAATTTCCCTTAAATTGGGATTCATTCGTCGTTGGGGTTGGCAGACTGGGCGGGATCCTTCTTTAATATAAATTCGGTGAGTACATAATTCAGAAGAAATTCCCTTCATATCTATGTAATCCCATGTGAATGCTTGTTTATTCTCATGGATTAACTTCATTAACTGTCGTGTTTCAGCATATGTTAAGTTAGGGTTTATATTTAATGTTTTTCCAGGCTCGATTTCAACTGCTATACTTTTGGAGGGGGTGTCAGCTGATGTTTTAGATAAGTCTTCAGTTTTAAGATTCTGTTGTGATTCAGATTCCAAGATTGAAGTCAAGTGATCATGTATTTCAGAGTTAATCGAAGAAGGTTCAGAAATAAAACTACTAATTAATTCGTCTTCAGTTGAATCTTTAAAAGTTAGGGCTTGTCTGACAGTCAAAATGGGTTGAGTCTCATCATCCTCATAATCTAACCATATTGAATTATCATTATTAATCATAGGTGTGGCATGAGGGTACAGAGTAAGCTGCTTGGTTTCACATCCATTAGAAATTATCATTGACCCTGACCTACAGCTAATAAAGGCATTTGCTGTAGCCAGCCAAGGTCTCCCTAAAATCAATGGATGACCCCCCAACTTATTTTTGGTTTGTAACACCATAAAATCAGCTGGGTAGTTCCAAGATTCGACTGAAATTATCAGGTCTTCAATGACTCCTTCAGGTCTGATTGTGGAGCGGTCAGCCAGCTCTAGAATGGTTGGGGTTTCCCTAATAAAAATTTTTAACTGCAGTAACTATGTTGTTTCAAGTGTCATGATGTTTATTGCAGCACCCAGATCTACCAAAACTTTAGAAACAAAGGTTTTTCCAACCTGAACTGTGATTGTAGGGTGACTAGGGTCACCATATTTCATAGGGGGATTTTTTTCTGACATTAGAGCAGCTAGATCACCCATCACATGAATTGTGAGGGGGTCTTTAGCTTTTCTCCTAGGTTTCTTAATACAAATATCTCTAACAGTTCTAGCATAAATCAGTACATCTCTTAGTGCCTGTAAGAGTGGAATTTTAACATATAAATTCTGCAGTTCTCCTAACAAATTAAAAGCAGGTGGCTCAAGTGTTTTGGTAAGAGCCAAACGTTCAGGGAATGGTGGCTCTGCTGCTTCAGCAGTCTTTTTAGAGGATGTTTCAACTGTTTCAGCATTAAATGAATTTTCTTTTCCGATTTCTTCTTTATCACAGTCAGAAGTGATGTCATCAATAATGGGTTCAAGTATTCTTCCTGAGTGTAAATGAATGTCATTGCATTGCAAAGGGGAAACTTGTTGGTTTTGAACATCAATTACTTGCAGAGCTTTATTATTATTCGGGTTGGGGTTAGGTTGTACAGGAAGTTGAGGTCTTATTGTCTAATTATTAGGTGGGGCATTTGATGGTAAGGAGAGAGATTGCCGATACTGAGGTAATTGGTTTGGAAATGGGATCTGTGGAGCTGTCGAATTTGGGTTCCATTGATAGGGTTGTTGTAAAGGCCAAGGGTTCCACATCATAGGATCAACAAAAGGAGGGATTGGTTGCTGCATGGGTGGAAAATTCATTTGATTAAGGTGTGGGTACTGCATTTGGTTGAAGGGTGGGTAGTTTGTTTGAAAAGGAGGATGATTATTCCAACGATTAAATGACATGTTAGAATTCGTACCTGGTCCTCGTGGTTACCATTGTCTTCTCTGTGTGAGGAGGTACACTGCCTCAGCCTCTTCTTCAGTTGGTTGTAATGCTACCTTTATTCCTAGCAAAGAAGGGCATTGTTGAGTCTCATGGTCCTTTTCACAAATAGTGCAGATCGGTACCTTGTCCAGGGGGCATTCCCTTAGTGGGTGTTTCTCCCTGCATTTGGAACAGAAAATAGCCAGAGCAACTTTTGCTTCTACCTGCTTCTTTCTAACCTGCAAGGTATCAATTTGTGAAGCAAAAGAGCTTAACATTTCATTTTTAAAATCTTCAAGTAAGTTACCTATTTTGGCCCGTGTTGCTCCTCCACTTGCTGATTTCTAGACCCTTGAGTATGTACTGTCTTTGCTTTTTGGTCTACTTGCTGCCCCTCTCGAACATCTTTTACAGAGATTGATAATCTCATCATAAGATTCCTTAGATATGTCTCCTTTTCCAAGCATATTTAACATATCTAAACAATCATCTCGTACCCCTCTTAGCAGTATTGACTTGAGAATGTCCTTACTCATATCAGGATGATCAGATCGTTGTAAGTTATAATGTAGCCTTTCCACGAAATCTTCGAGACTCTCGTCCTCTTTTTGAGTCATCTTGAATAATTCCTCCTTCCTTTCTCTTGTTCGACAATAATCTTGGTATTTAACCAAAAATTTCTCCTTCATCTGGTCCCATGTTGTAATCACATGAGCTCCCAAGCTCATGAACCATCTTAATGCATTCCCTTTTAGTGTGGCTGGAAACAATTTTAATTTCTGAGCAGAATTAACATAGTCATAGCTTCTACACAGTATATCAAATTCAAAAGGAAATTCATCAAGATCTTCTTTGGATAACCCATGGAAATTGGGTAATGCCGAAAGTGGGATATTCTTCATAGGAGTTGCTCCTCTGGGGAGATCTCCAATGGGGAATTCCAGGGTGGAGAGAGAATTTTCTCCCCTTCCCTCTATTCTGCGGCCTCCACCGAAAAGTCCTTCATTGTTATCCTCCATTGGTTGTTTTCCTGATGCGCTTGCCCGGTCTTCAGAATTTTCTGTTGGAATTTCAATGTCCTGCACTGGTTCCTCCACCTTAACTTCCTCTATTGGTTCTTCCACTGATCGTTCGTCTTCTTCCACCGGTTCCTCAGTATATTCTGATAATCCTATGACCCTCTCTGGCCCCACTACTTCCTCTGTCTGAAAATCTGTCTGGGAAGAGTGTTGGATCTGTGGCCTCCGAGAGCTTAACCTCTGGGATGTCTCAGCTTTTGAAATAATATCGTCAATAAAAGTTTTTCTTCCTCCTCCCTTGCCTTTGCCGCCTGAATGGTTAACCTTCTTGCGTCATCTCATGCATCCTGTATTCCAAAGAAAAAATGTTAATACCCTTAAAATCTTTAGTCACCTTCCCCGGCAACGACGCCAAAATGTTGGTCACTTTAATTGTTTAATGATAAAACAGTCGAGTGCCACATTAATTATCAATCCGGGAAAGTCTGATTATTCCAAAGGTGACTACGTACTGTATGTACTCAATCTTAATGGTATTAAAAGCTGTAGTATAAACAGTCTATTATCTTATGAAATCCATACTCTGTGTTACAGCAGTTATAGTAGTTACAGCCTATTGCAGAAAATGAAGTAAGAACAAATATCTTAAAAGAAACAAGTCTGCAAAAGGAAGTGATGGTTGTCCTGCAACAAAGGATCAAGACCCTATCCTCAGAGTAAGGACTTTCAGCACCTGCCTCTGTTGGCCAGTTCACACATACACTCTGTGAATCCTAATCACCGGTGAAGTCTTCATATACAACAGTAATCAGCTAAAAGGAAAACAGAGTTTAGCAAAAGTAAATATCATTAGAATCAGTAACTGTAATGTAAATAGAAATCACACACACACATCACACAACAAAAAGAAGATGGGTGAATCTTGTGATGAAGGTGGGCCCTGTCCCTCTCACAAGATTCCCCAGAACACAGGAATTAAAATAAAATTCTCAGAACAGAATTGTATTCATCTGCCAATAAACCATATTATAGAAAGAGATTCAGTCTCATCACTTCACTACAAGTTCTGTATTACCAGTTGTTCCCCCCCTCTAATGTAGATGTCTCCTCTTTATAGAGGAGACATCTATTACAACCGATTTTCATACATTCGGTTTCAACCCTTTTGTACCAAAAATAAGGAAGCCAGTTTTTGATAACAAAGTATTGTTACAGCCATGAGGATCATGATCATTACGACCAATATAGCAATCGGTCAGACTCTTTTGCCGATGCAGATTCATTATGCAAATCCCAACCGTTCCTCAAAGTGCACGTGTTGTTCGTGGTGTTTCAGCATCGAGGTTCATGATGTTCTTGCTGTCTCAGCTTCACAGTTTGCGTTGTTTCTGCTGTTTCAGCAATGACCAAATGTGATCCTGCCAGTTAGGGAGTTTCAACAATTAGTCAACACTTTAATCAACTTCAGGAAATAATTATAAATATAGCATGATTACGTGTTAAATAATTAAACATGTAGTAATGAGGAAAGTTATTCTGTAACTTTTGGATTGATTAAGCCAAAACACCTAGCAAAGGCTTTCACTTAAGGGTTGAAGAGGGTAATACAATGGCAAAATATACAGTCAAAAATAGACAAAATGGGAACCTAACAACACCAACAAGAATACAATGCTCTCTCCTCAATGACAAACTATCAACACTTCCTTGCAATTCACAATATTCCAGCCTTCGGATCTCTTGGATGAGAGATCCATTTATAGATGTTTGCAAGTGTGTGAGTCATCCATGGGGTTTGATTAGTGTCACTCCACTTGTTACAATTGGTTCCACAAGAGAAGGGATTGGAGAGGGTTTCCTAGATCCCTTGTTCATCCTTGGGCGAATTCAAAGAGGCAAGTGGCATAGGAGAAGTTTCTAGAAGATTCCGTGAGCAACCAACTAAAAAACTGTCCTGGAAATTTGTCCATCCTCGCCCATTGCACCCTATAGAAGGCCTAAATAGTATGCATCACACCTTGGCAGTGTACCACTTAGTATGCATCGAAATTCACCAATGGAGCAGTCAATATGGTTTAATTTAGGTAATTTATGGATGGTTTCTCAGATGGAACTTTTGGGGAATGATGTATTCAGATGACTATGTTCCATTAGTGTATGAAACAACTCTTTTAGCGGTTGATGAGCCCTAGTTTATCAACATATAAGTTTGGTGTTGATGTGCCCAAATATGTCTATAACAAACCACTCACATCAGTATGAATGAAGTCAAGGATCCTGGTCACTCTGCGGTCACTGCTGGGAAAAGGGGATCTGGTAAACTTCCCCATAGCACATCCTCTACATACATCAAGGTGATCAGAACTGAAATTTTGCACACTAGTGGTGATCTCCTGCAATGTACTCAAGGCCCCATGATACATGTGTGCCATCCTATAGTTTCAAATCTCACACAACTCTGAACTGCTAGATATGTTGTCATTCCTGTCTCAAGTGCTGCTACTCAATGCCAACAGGGGCTGGAATGAGAACTTGTACACCTTGGAATGGCACACACCAATCACTCTAGTTGAAGAAGATGGAGTTACCGTAAGATATAGAAACACCTACCCTCTACTGAACAACACAGCATACCCTCTATCCTCAAGTGCTGAGACATATATCAAGTTCTTCTTCATTCCATGCACATACAAAACATCTGACACTTTCAAGGGAGGTTTGGGTCCCCTATAAAATATCAATGTCCCCACACCGACTACTCTAACAATGCTATCTTCACCAAGTACTACCTCCATTTTAATATCATCCTCTGAAATCTCTAAGAAGTACTCTCTCACTATTGTCATGTGGTGGGAAGTGCCACTATCAACATACCAAATACTAGAAGATGTGCTGCTAGTAGCGGGGAGTGCACACTCCCTTTGAACTTGTATGACAGGTGATCCTGCACTAGTGGCCTCACAAGCTATGAACCCAAACTCCTAATTAAAGCTCTTTGAGAAGTTCTCTATCTCTGCAAAATCTGTTATGGGTTTGTCTCTCCCTTTCTTGTTCTTCTTCTCCCAACACACAACAACATAGTTTCCCAACTTTTGACAATTCCAACATTTGACTTTGGAATAGTCCTTCTCCTTGTTCTATTGCTTGCCTTTGCCTTTTCATTTGCCTCCACTATTGGAAGCTTTCTTCTTTGCTCTGCCCTTCTTGCCTCTTATTAACAATGCTACATTGTCATCCTCCTCCACATGTTTGGCTGCCCCAAGATGGTTCTTTCTAATCTCATTCTGAATGTAATCATCCCACAACCTCTCCTAATCAATAAGGTATTCCCATGCAACAATGCCATCCACAAAATTCTCCAAAGCCTTACGAAGAACATTCAAGAAATCCTCACCAACTCATTGGGTGCAATGATCTCACCTACGAATGCCAACTCATCTCTCACTGAAGTGATCTTTGCGAGGAATGTTGTAGCACTGTCAGTCTTAGCCATTTTAATGGCCTTCAATTTCTGCTTTAGGACCATTTTTTTGTTTTCATTAGAGCTCTGGTAAAGACTGGTCAAGGCTGTCCACATCTCATGTGCATAAGACTTTCCTCTCACATGAGGAATGACATGATCTTTGATTCCTTCAAGTATCAATCTTTTTTCCTTAGCATTCTTTTGCTAAACTCTGTCAACTGTAAAGAGTCAGTAGGTACTGCTACTGGGTTTTGTGTGGTATTTACCATAATGCCACAAACTTTTGCTTCCTCAAAGATGCTCTAGATTCTCTCCTTCCATGCACTGTAGTTGTTATGCCCATGCAACCTGTATTCAACTCCCAAACCTAATGGCATGTTTCACTGTCCTAGAAAACTAAAATTTTCAAATCTGTGGTAAAGGCTTCTGTTTTCTGTGTAAAATTAGCTTGCTGTAATTTTCACTTTCTTGTCCAAAAATACACTTTTCAACCAACCAATCTCTAATACCATGACGAAATTTCAACCCCCACTCTGGTTATTAGTTTTCATTATCACTCCATTCATTTAGTTTTAAATCCAAGCATGATAAAAATTCTAAAATATGGAAATGACAATATTTTCTAAAAAACACAAATTTAGAGATTTCACAATTGCTGAAATTGCAAAACTAAAACACAGCAAAATTGTGACAGCCACACATAGAAAATAACACAATGATTTTTGGTCAATGTGACCCTAGAAAAACCCCTCTACAACTCTTGGGGAAAACCAATTTGAGAGCTCTTCTTTATTTCTGAAAACTCTTTTACAGAGAAACTGAAATATTCAGTAAAAATTCCATCAACCATAAATTACAACTTATTTCGATTTATGTGCTTGAACTATGCCTTGAAATTTATGTCAATCAGCAAATTATCAAAAAAGAAATTTTTCTAGCAATAAAACAAAATCAAATATTGTATGACCTACCTTGAAAATCGTGCTTGGAACCTGTTGTACAGATTGTATGGACCTTGCAAATTTCAATAGTACGACTACCTCAATTGTGCCCAAATATGCCTTGGAATTCATGCCCTTGCTGTTGTCGCTCTTCCTCGATTTTTGTGTCTTTCTCCTACTGTACAATTTTTCCTCGTGATGCATGCCAATAAATGTTGTTGCCCATATTTTTGTTGAAATGTCTTCTTGTTGCTCTCCTTCACTTCCTCACTATTAAAAAATTTTCTCCTTGCTCTCTCTACTCTTTCTCTCAAAATTCTTATGAATGAATGAATTGATCTTTTTCTCTTCTCTTCTCCTTTTAATCTCTAAATGACCTTTTGGGTTACCCTAAGATCTAATGGTTGAGATTCATTTATATCTAGGGATGAGAATAAATGCGCATTTAGTTCTCACTTTCTATTACTTAAATAAAGACCCGCTTAGCTTTTTATTTCTATAGTCACTTTTTCACTTTCTAATTCTTCATTGACTTTAGTAAAGTCACCTTTAAATTAGAATGCAACTTTACTTCTTATAAAGTCACTTTTAGCTTTATACTGACTTTAACACTTATAAAGTCACTTTAAGAGAAAAGTACAAATAAATTTGGACACTTTTCTCTAGGATAGAGATCAAAGCCTTAGGGAACCACTTGTCCTTTGGTGCCCAAATTTTAACATAGTTTGGTTAAGGATACATAAGATTCTGCTGCCTTTTTGGCACAAGTAAGTCCTGGAAGGAATTGGGCCCTCTTTGGGAAGGTTCCTAAAGATGGATCGAGAAATAATGGACAAAGTTATTTTCACTTTTGTACGCATATGTGTAGAGATGGATTTATGAAAAGGACTTCCTAATCATATTCATCTAATACATCAAGAATTCAAGTGGAGAAAGTGGTTAGATTTTGAAAATACTGCCTTTAGATGTTAGATTTTCCATCAAATAGGTCACTTGCATAACACATGCAATCAAGCAAAGAAAAGGACAAAGAAAAGACCACAAAAGAAAAAAGGATGGAAATTCCCAGATCCTCCTTCTTCAGATGATGAGGATGAAGAAATGGATGAGACCTAGAAACATCCAGATAGACAAAATCAACAAGGTTCTAAAAAGGAGGGAGAAGAGAAGTTGAAGGATCATAACAAACAGGAAGACATTCCCAATAAGTCAACAGTGGTTTCGATCCATCAGAACCAACACGAGAACAAGAGAAATAATCAAGGTTCAAGTGGAACAAAGAGATCCCATGTTTTTGAGAGCTCAGATTCAGATAAAGAAACCCTAAATATTTCAGGAAATAATGAGTTTGCAATTGTTTCAACTACTCCATCACTTGGGGTTTGGCAAAAAGTCCAAAAAGAAAAAAGGTAAAAAAGAAAAAACCAGTTTATCTGGCAAAATGTAATTTTAATTTTAATTTTTTTTTATTTTTTGTAGCCTAGCTACTATCAATGCTTAAAGCACATACATTGATCCCAAGGGACAATACTTGAATGCACGTATGCATCTACTCTGTGTAACTTTTTATTTTTATTAATAGAAAGTTGTGATTTTTCCTAAAAGAAAAACACCAGGATTTTAGGTGGAAACATAATGTGGGAGAAAACCACTAATTCTACTATATATGTATTATTTATTATGATATAAGGAAAAATATTACATTTGTTCTGATCTATACTCTTGTCAATACACAACACTGGCCTGCAGAAGTCTAGAATCTTTCCTCATTTTCCATCACCTACTGGAAGGGAGCTACAACCCCTTGAACTTGTTTACCATCACCTACGAGAAGGGAGCTCCTACACCCTTTCTGAAGGCTTCTTCTCTCTGTCACACGGAATCTGTCAAGGGTGCGGACACGACTGACCTTCCTAGAAGTCTAAGACATTCTAATGACAAACAAGACAAAATGGAGTGATCTTTCTCTAAATACACCTTTTACAACATGAAAACTACAAGTGTTTAGGCTTACCTTATTCCAAAACGTTGTTGTTGAAGTCCGTTCTTGACGATCCGGATGAGCTCCTCCTTCAAGTCAATTCCTGCAACCACAAACAATCAAACAATTACCAAGCACTTGCATTTCATATAATAAAACATATATTCAACATGCAGACCAAGGAACACATGAAATAACTCATTAACACAAGCTATTGAGAAAAATAAACCAGTTTGTATTAATAACGAAACAAAGAAACTCTTACAACCTGGCCTTGGTGTTGTGCAAGTTCCTCCCAGGGTCCATCAAGGGTTTTCCTCTACTTTGACAAAGCTCACCCTCTCCCAAGTAGAATCAAGTGAAGACAATCTCTCCTCACAAAGGCTCTAATGGAAGACCTAAATCCTGCAGCATTTACCCAAAGAAAATGTATAGCTCCAACCTCCTCTCCTTCTGGCTCAATGCCTTCATTTATAGTGCTGTAAAGAGGTTATTCAGGTCCACTATCAATGGGATCATCCCCCTCTATGGGTGGGATAGCTCCCTTATTGATGGGATAAGCTCCCTCTTAATAGAGATACATGAACCAACTGGAGGCGCATCCATTTCATCAAACCGACCTCTAGAATGTTCTAGAAGTAACCACAAGTAACTTTTTAAAGATAAAACTCGCGCATTTTGCCTTTTACAGAGGGACGCACCTGTCCCTTAACATACAGAGCGTCTATGGACGCGGATTTTGTGAACATGGTCAGCGTCCCCGCAGGTAAGGCTAGAGAGAACCTGCGACCCCAGAGATAAACATGATTTTTACAAGACTTTCTCTCTTCTTTGAGTTTGAGATGGATAACAGAGGCATGAGACTTGCCTAAGAGGGTAGCATGACTTGTTGATTTGAGCCATACTAACTGTAAGTAGTCAAGGTGACATTTTTTAGTGTAACAGATTGCCCCCTAAAGTGCGAAGCCTGGAATAGAATAGGGTTTTGTAATTCTAGGAAGGGTGAAGCGCTTTATCATTTCAAGGATTGCCTTGTGGATGGCCTGGTTGGAACCTGCAATTTTCAACACAAAATACATGGATAAGATTATATCATCACTGAGGTAGGCATTCCCATACTCAGATTCAAAACTTTAACTAATGGACTAACTATCCTGATACAGGAATGATCTTGCAGTACATTATTTTTATAGACTTTTGTAGACACAGTATGGACGCAGCCATCTGTTTATGATAAGTCTACATAGACAATGAATACAAAACTCCTCGCAGCCTGGATGGTAGAAACTAGATCCAGGGTCTTCACTTCTACTTCCCGAATTGGTACGATTCTAGTCATGTGATTAAATGATTCGATGTCGAACATGGTAGAAACCACTTGATTACCAGTCAATGATGTAAACTGTTAACAAGTGTGAGAGAAACCACCAGTAATGTCAATGGTTCTCAAAGTACCAAGCACAACCCGTGAAATGTGAATAGATGTTTTGATGTCGAACACTTCACGGAATCCTCTGATCGAAAGTCAATGATGTAAACTGACGTCAAAGGCGAGAAACCTGCCATTGATGCATGCAGACTTCAAGGTACTGTCGATTCCTAAGTCATCTTTCTAGATAATGTGTCGATGTCGATAGAAAGCGACCCGTTGCAGGCAAGCCCGCAACACGAAATCATTGTTCAAGTTGAAGAAATGTTGCTGTAAGGACTGACTCAGGGATGGTCAATGGATGACAAGTATTTTGCAGATGAAAGTTTTGCTTGCAGACCTCTTGAACACATAACGACACAACAGATGGTTTGGTGACGAATAACTCAAAGTTGATCCCTGAACCCGGTTAAAGATTTTCAAAGTGATTTAGTCAACTGTGAGGTAAAAGATTTCCCAACCCAGGTGAATGAAAAGTGTCGTGTTCAAGAGCGGTAATAAAGTTTCTTCTGAGGCAAAAGGTGACAAATAGGTTCATTCTTCTCTTTTTTCCCCCACCATTTCTGGCAAGTACCTCTTTATTTTTAACAAGCTTGAGGAGGATAACATATGCTTGATTATAAGCTCATCCTTCGGACGAGTCCAACCTAGTTTAAATGCGAACCCTAGGAAGGAGTGGTTCGTTCCTGTTTGTAATTGAACAGGTCCTTTACTGTAAAAGTTTAACGAGCCCAGTATAGGAGAAACTCGGCGTTTTTCAATTTTAGAGAGTCTGAAAAACTTAAGGAAACTCCACGTTGAACTTTTTCGTATATTTGTGTCCCTCAAGCCCGAAAAAGTATAAAATAATACCTGGGGGAACCGCTTGATCTTGCGACCAAGGAGTACTTTCATAATAGTATCGTTGACCTGAAAAGTAAAAAGCGATCAAAGACACGTCGTTTTATTTCCTTATCGAGTTTGAAACGACAAAAACCCGGCAATCTTTTCTTGATTTTGCGGTCAGAAAAGAGCTAAAAGGGGACCGTCTTTTAATTCCGTTTTAACGAGTGAAAAAGAAACACTCGGCGATCTTTTCATGTTTTAGGAGTCAGAAAAGGGCTTAAAAGATGACTCTGAAATTTTGTTTGTGAAAAATTACAATTTCCCTTGAAATCCCTTCGTCCTGCACAAAAGCGACACATTACTCATACCTGTTTAAAATAGGCAAAAATACATTTGAAAACATCTTTTCATGGTAAAAAATGAACTAATTCATCCAAAAAACCTATAAAAAGACCTTTTACCATGTCATTTTTACCGTTTCACTGTTGAGGTTGAAAAAGGAGCTTTTGACAAGAAACTTCCCGTGGTTGCTGCGGAAAATCTGACCGTCGGAATCGAACGCCGCTTCACCGAGGTATTTTACACATCCCACTCTTCATTTTTATCCGTTTAGTTTTTTGTTTTTGGTCTCTGTTTCATTTTTTGGGGGGGTTTTGGGTTCAAAATGCGCCCCTCGGCGGACGCAGGTGCCCTTCGGGTGAGCCGCGTCCCCCGACTTTTTCTCACACGGGAAAAAGGTCTGGGGACGCAGTCCGCCTTCAGGCGAGCTGCGTCCGGACGCCCTGTGCTAAAAAGCCGGGGTGCGTCTTCCGCAAAGGGCGCATTTCAAAACCCTAACTCTCTCAAAAAACCACCAAATTTTCTCAAATTAATTTCTAATTGACTCTTTTGATGTGCAGGGCCCAAAACATGTTAGACTGGAGAGAGAGAGAGCACGTAGAAGACGATGAAGCTGCGATTAACCACCAACCCTCTCTGGATGCCTTAAGAACATGTGGATTGTACAAATATTGGACCATACCGGGCATGAGGGGCCAGGTAAGATTTTTGGAATGGCTAGTTGAGCGATGGAACGTTCAAGATCAATGCTTTTACATTGGAGGGCACCAGCTCGAGATAGAGCCCTCGGATGTATACTTTCTCACTGGCTTGCCAAACAGAGGTGAGCAACTCAACCTTGCGGGGACCAGGCCGGGTGGCCAATCCCTTGATGATCTCCGCGAGGAGTGGTGCAGACCAGGGACTCGCCATAAAAAAGGCGTGGAGATAAAGCACATCGCTCTGGCGGAACTTAGAGTTATTGCATTTACGGTCACTAGGATTTGTGGCGCGGCCGCCTTGCACATTGCTTCCGGATCCCAAATGCGGATGGCAGTTGACTGTTACCAAGGCACCATCTTCAACTGGTGCGAAGCTGTGTCGGCTCATATGAAGAGCCAACTAACCAAGGCAAAGAACGGACGACTAAAGACTTTTGGATATGGGCCTCTAGTCGTGAGCTTTGCCTTGGAGAGAGTTCCTATGCTGATCCCTCAGCAACTCACTGTTGATGACTTGGGTCCTCGGGAGCCAAAGCTTGTTCGATGGGTTGCGGTGATGGCCCGGCATCCTGACGAGGGTGCTGCAGTGGTTCGATTCTCAGACAGTTACTTCGACTGGCTAGAGGGCCAGCTTTTTGTGATACAAGACTTTCCATATGCCGGAATGGATTTCAGAGGTGATCCGGACATGGTTCTTCCACAGGGAGAACAATGGGATGACAGAGGTACTTTCATTTTCACAAGTTTTCTAATTATGTATTTTTTATTTTTCATATATATCGTCTCAAAGTAACAGTAAAATTTTAAAAATGCAGATGTTGGACCACAGCGTCCAGCCAATCTCCGGCCTTACGACAGACGACATCCAGCTGCACCGGCACCGGCCTTACAGGATGCGACAGCAGAAGTACTAGCCGATTTGGAGCATGATCTAGAGCGTCTCACGGCAGATATACCTGAGACTACTATGGATGACATTCCAATGAGGCTTCAGCGCTTCGTGGTTGCAGTCCCTGGACCGTTTAGGAGATTTCTGCGCAAGATAGCCCGCGCAGTGGTGTCGTACAGAGAGCACCACCAGTGATTGACTAGTCACTTTTGTAGTCACATGTGACATTTTTGACTTTTTGCACTATCATTTTGCCGATCATAAGGTGTGTTAAACCTATGATCGAAGACGATGTATATATTTTTGGACACACTTCTATCTATATCTATATATCACTATTATCGGCTTATCTTGTTTAACATGTATGATAAAATGTCTTTAAATTACTTGCATGATTATTATAAATGTCTGTCCAACATTTGAGAAGCAATTGCATCTGCTAATGTATTCAAAGACCTTGGAATATGTTGATATTCAATGTAATCAAATTCACGTTCCAAGAGACGCACTCTCAAAAACAACCTTAATAACACAGGATTTCTAATGGCATAAACTCTATTAAGCTGTAATACAACAAGTTCAGAATCTAACCTCACTATCAAACGTCGAATTCCAAATGAAATAGATTCGGATAATAATTCAACCACTGCACTGTATTCTGCAATGTTATTCGTTGTTTGACCGAGGCTTACCCCATGCATAGAAACTAACTCGTCAGAGGGTGAATAGATAACCCAAGCTGCGGAAGAGATATTCCGTGTACTACGACAAGCACCATCAGCAAATCCAATGTATGTTTGGAGAGGCGTCGACATCTACAATATCAAGAGTAAAACCAAGATGAGCCAAAATAATGACGAAAAACCACACTTGCTAAGCTAAGCACACTGACTAAACTAACACACTTGCTAGCTAGAAAGGAAATCTAACCTATCTAAAAATTTCTCCATCCATCATTTTAAGCATAATACCTCTTTAGGTAAAGTCCATTTCTGGGTTTGCCCAAAGAGTCCCCATCAAAATCAACTAACTCATAAGCCCCTTTTGCTAGCTTTCGCTTTACAATGTAGGGCCCATGCCACATGGGAACGAATTTTCCAGCACCTAGCTTATCGTTCGCTTGATCATATAATAGTACTAGGTCTCCTTCCGAAAAACTTCGAGGGGTTACATTTTTATCGTACTGAGCTTTCATTCGTTTCGCGTGAGTCTCGATAGCTAAAGTAGCGTCACGTCGAGTCTCATCTAATTTAGCTAAGTATAACAACCGTTTCTCCTCTTCGGAAGTAGCTGGAAGTAATTCGACAGCCATTTGAAGTGATGGGATTTCGCACTCAATAGGTAACACAGCTTCTAAGCCATAAACTAGCTGAAAAGGGGTGAAACCTGTTGAATTTTTCACTGAAGTTCGATATGCCCATAGTGCCGAAAATAACATGTTATGCCAATTCGTTCGATGGATACCAATGATCCGTCGAATCATGACGACTAGAACTTTGTTGATTGACTCAACCAAACCGTTGGCTTGCGGATAATAAGGTGTAGAGCTATCGTGGCGCAAACCAAGCTGGCTTGTAAGTTCAGTCATCATGACATTTCGAAAATGGCTTCCATGGTCCGTAATGATTGCTTGTGGGACACCAAACCTAGTTATGATATGATTGAATACGAAAAGTGCAGCTGTCTTGCCGCTTGCGTCGAATGTAGGCATCGCCTCGGCCCACTTAGTAAAATAATCAACCGCAAGGATGATATACGCATGCCCCCCGGCCGAGTGAGGGTTACAAGTAATAAAGTCAATGCCCCATTTGGCGAATGGACCAGCGGCAATTATAGGGTGGAGAGGAGCAGGTGGAGCGCGCATCTTGCGATCAAACACTTGACAGTTGTGGCATTTTCTGACGGCAAGGATACAATCTTTAAACATAGACGGCCAGAAATAGCCAGCGCGCAACACCTTCTGAGCTGTGGCATACCCAGACATATGACCGCCACATGCTCCAGAGTGACAATCATTCAAAACTCTCTCAGCCTCATCGTGAGTTAAACAACGTCGAAAAACTAAGTCTGCCCCCAGGCGATAAAGTGTATCTCCAATAATTCTGTATTGCTGGGATTGAAACCGAATTTTTCGACGGTTTTCCTTGGAAGTTCAGGCCGAAAGGTTTGGGTTTGGAGATAGATGATTATATCCCCATACCACGGATCTACAGTGCTAATAAGAAACAAAGATTCGTCCGCAATGGACTCCTCTGCCACAGTCTCTGTGTCAGCACTCGGGAAATCACACATCAATTCCGCGAAGACTAAAGATTTCTTAGACTTGGACTTCTCAAACTCCAAGTCGAACTCTTGCAGGATGACGATCCATTTAGAGTACTTGCCCCCTAGCAGTTGTTTTGTCAAGATATAAATCATAGGGTTGCAATCCGAAATAACAGTAGTTTTGCGGAGAAGAATGTAGTGACGAAAACGCTGGACAGCTTGAACGGCTGCCAGGGCCAATTTCTCCACATGCGAATATTTTAACTCAGTTGGATTTAAGGTTCTGCTAAGGTAATATATCACATGCTCTGCCTTGAATTCATCTTCTTGAACTAACACCATTCCAATGGTGGAATGCGAAGCTGCGAGGTATAAGAAGTAGTCCTGGTTGTAGTTGGGAGGATGCAATAACGGTGCATGGGTCAACGCGTGTTTCAGTGCATCAAAAGATTGTTGAGCAATCTCGTCCCAAAAGAATTGTACATTCTGTTTCAACAACCGTGTAAAACCTTTAGTGACCTCGGCGTAGTTAGGGATGAATCGGCGTAAAAAGTTTGCTTTCCCTTGCAAGCTTTGGAGTTGGCGCAAACTCGAAGGAGGAGGCAATTGGATGATAGCCTCGACTTTCGAGGGATCGACGCGAATGCCGGTTTTGGAAACAACAAATCCCAGCAATCGACCTGTTTCTATACAGAAAACACACTTGTGGGGATTCAACCGAATTCGATAATGCCTACACCTCATAAAGATTGCTCGTAAATGGACAAGGTGATCAGCTCGGTGTAAAGAATGAGCAGGCAAATCATCGAGATAGGGTTGCACAATGTGCTTGATGTCATGAAATGCATAAGACATGGCCCGTTGAAAAGTAGCACCGGCATTCTTAAGGCCAAAAGGTAATTTGCAATAAGCAAATGTCCCCCATGGACAAATGAATGCCGTTTTTGGTTGATCGGCAGGTAGAATATTGATTTGATTATACCCGGAGAAACCATCCATGAAGGAAAACATCTCACTTCCGGCACAATCATCAATAATTTGATCGATATAAGGCGTAGGATAGTTGTCTTTTGGACAAGCTCGATTGATATCCCTATAATCGATACAGATTCTTATTGTTCCTTGTTTTTTATTGACGGGAACAATATTCGATACCCAATCCGTTAACGGGATCGGATAAATGAAACCTGCTTTCAACAGCTTTTCGACTTCGGCTTTGATTGCAGCTGCTTTTCGAGGGTGAATCTGACGCAACCGTTGCCGAATGGGTTTAGCATCCGGGTAGGTTTTGATTTCATGAACAACAATGGCAGGATCGATTCCTGGCATTTCTTCGTAGGACCAGGCAAACACGTCGCGGAATTCTTGGAATAGGGCCTTGTAAGTTTCAATTTCTTCGTCAGTACATGCGGCACCTATATGAATGTTCTCCTTGATTCCGGGCTTCACTGAAATATCAATGGGAATAGTACGAGAAATATTCCCTAAATTCAGCTCTGAATCAGAATGTTTCGTTGGATCCTGAGCGTCTTTGACATATTCAGCGGTAAAGATAGATGAAAAATCATTTTCAAAGGCATCATCCTTAGGTAAAAACGAAGATCTGTGATGGAGATCGTCCCATGGTAGATCATCTACACTTAGGATTTCGCGAAGTTGTTCGTCAGATGACACTTCTTCGGGAAACGTTATCCGTTCTAAGGGTGAGGTGAAAAGTGACTCTTCACTGACCACATTCATTTGGTCGGTTGAATGAAAGTCGGTAAAAGACATAAGAGCTTCATAAGCAATCTCATACGGACTCAACGGCATAACATCACCGAGTGAGTCTAGCTCAGAGTCAGAGGGAACATACCAAGGATCATCATAAATAATGTTTTCTGACGTGATCATATGAATTGTTGCGAACGAAGGGTCTGCATTGAGTGGAGGGAGAGGAAAAGTTCCCAGTAAACCGGAATCCTTAACTAAACCTACACCAATGTCCCTATAAGGGATCGTCGTTTTACCAACATGCTGGATAGTTTCTAAAGAGGTTGGGTCGGATGAAAAGTATGTCAGCTGATCAATAGTCACGATCTTACCGTTATGTGGAAACTTAATGACTCTGAAGACCGATGAAACGACCGCTGTCATAGCATATGACCAACTTCGACCCAAAAGAAGGTTGTAGTCTAGAGGGGCATCAACCACTTCCACATCCAGACTAACGGTTTTACCTTCGACCCCTATAGGCAATTCTTGTAGAATACCAAACGGACGGAACCCACGGCCATCAAAGGCCTTAAGGATGGTGGGGGATTGGTTCAACGAAGGAGAACCAAGCGATCTCCAACATTGAATCGACATAATACACGTAGAAGCTCCCTCATCAATCACAGTCCGATGAATAGGCCTGTTTTTGACTATCACTGGAATTTGGAAAGCCATTTGATGGGGGAGACGCGGTGTACTACTTTCTAGATCAAAGATCATTAGGTTCGGGTCCTGAACATCGACAGCTCCAATAGCCGACAAAAGCAATTTTCGTTGCGCTGGACATGATTGCAGCACTTCGAGTGCCGACATTGCTGAAGGTGAAACAGCTAAGTCTTCAACAATGTTGTAATTCTGGGCTGCTCTCGCATGTGGATTGAAAGCAGACCTTCGAAGTACACCCTTGGCGGGCGGCTTAATCACTAAGTCTGGGTTAGGTTTTTCGATCTGTAGTGGATCGGAACCAGGAGCTGAGGTTGATGGGTTAGAGTTAGAAGATTCTGCTTCTTTACCATCAACAGGAGCCTTACTACCATAATCTTGCGATCGAGTCGCAATCCTGACATGAGACATCATCAAAATGGGTTCTTCACTGGCATTCGAAGAAGAACCTATCATCTTATTTTCCTGCTCGGGGAATGGATTCTTTAACACAGCAGGAGTCGGAGAACCTTTAACTATTTTCACTACCTCGGCCCGATGAGGGCAGTCTCTCGTAAAATGATCTTCTTCACAAATGAGACAAGGATAACGAGGTTTGCGCTTTTCGTCATTAGTTTCCGACTTTTCCGTTTTCTCCTTTGGAGCCTTGTCTGCTTTAGCCTTCTTCTTTCCTTTCTTCTTTCCACCGTTTTTGGATTTGGCCGTAGATGACTCTACAGCGTGAATGTCGGCGGTAAGTTCAGGAGGAGAAGACTCTCCTGTCGGAGAATCAGGCAAAGTGATAATTGGAGTATTGGAGGTCTTGGAAGACTTCTTCTTACTCTTCGTAGTCACGATACCGATCATACCATCAGCGGCATGAGATCCCGAAGGAGCAGCAGCGATTTGGTTTGACTTTGGAAGATCCGGAATTTTCTCGTGTAACGTACCCGACTGAGTGTAAACTAAGTCAAGGTATTGTGCCTGAGCAATGACTTGCTCCTCAGTAACTACGCCGGCCTTAGCTACATCTTCAGTAATTCTTGGTAATAATGATTTTACAAACCATTCAGCTAAAATTTGGTCCGGGATAAAAACTTTCACTAATCTCCTTCGACGTCTCCACTCATGGATGTGATCAGAAATGTACGTGGATGTCGATTGTTTTAGCGAAGTTAATAATTCCGTACCATTATCGTATCTGACTGGTAACTGAAAATGAGTTAAGAATGAAGTAGCTAACTGGCTAAAGTTGTAAAAAGAAGCCCGTGGCAACTCAATGTACCACTTGGCTGCGAGACCAATGAGTGTACGCTGGAAAAGACGTAAGCGGATAGAATCATCTGAGATGGAATTTGATGCACACCAGAGGTGGTAAGTCATCACGTGATTAGACGGATCCTCTCCAGACTTACCTTCGAACTTGGGTATATCGCTGGGCAACTTATTTGGCATTGGCGGCCAGAACGGAAGATATTGAATTGGATCGTTCGTTAGGCGCGTCAAGTCGGGTAAATCTAAAGTCGCAATAAATGGTAACTGCCGGTTAGGATCTCTGAAACTCTGAGTCACAATACCAGCCCCAGGAGGAGGATATCCAGGATAACTAGGAACAGGATTCGCATTGGGGATATTATATCCTCCTGGAAAACCAGGATTAACCGGACCGTACTGGGGTTGTTGAGGTGGTTGATAATTGTACCCAGGATACGGTTGATACTGGTAAACCGGTTGTTGGGCAGCTTGACCAGGTTGATACTGTCCCTGGTACGGAGGTTGAACAAATTGAGGTTGAGTAGTAACAACCGTACTTGTACCAGGTTGACCTGCAGGCATCTGGACTGTGGTTTGAACCGTGGGTCCAGACAACGGTACAGATGTCTGAGGAGCGGTTACAGGGACAGTAGAAACCGGAGCTGCCGATACTCCAGATGTAAGCATGGTAGATGAAGCGGTAGCTGCTGCAGCCGTGTGAGGTGGAGTACTCGGTGCAATTGGCGGCTGAGTAACTACAGAAGTTACAGGGGTCTGAACACTTGACTGGACAGGTTGCGGTTGCTGGGGTGGACCAGGAACTGCAGGTTGTCCTGCTTGAGGTACCGACTGTATACTTGGTTGCGACATCTGTTGACCCTGTGACGGATCCCATGTTAACATTCCAGGGTATTGACTCGTAACAGGTTGAGGATACTGAGATCCATAGCCGTATTGAGGATAGGGTTGATAACTGTAAGGTGTAGTCCCATATGATTGCCCTTGAGGTGGTTGATAACCTTGACCAGGGTATTGACCCGTAGGTTGATAACCTTGAGGTAAATACGAATACTGGGGTTGACCTTGACCTTGAGGTTGGTATCCTTGAGGTTGATACCCTTGGGGTTGATACCCTTGGGGTTGCCATCCTTGAGGTTGCCATCCTTGAGGTTGATACTGATACTGAGGTTGACTTTGGGGTACGTATTGAGGCTGGGGTTGATACCCTTGGGGTTGATACCCTTGAGGTTGCCCCCCAGTCACAAATGAAGTACCTTGAGGTTGCCCCCCAGGCATTAACGAAGGTTGCCCCCCAGGCGGTAATTGGCCACCTTGAGGTTGGTTAATGGGAGTTGAACCTGACATCATATAAACTTCACCTATACTCAATGGTACATTACCACTGTTTCCAACTAATAACCCATGATCAACAGGTTGAGGAGATGCTCCCGCAAAGGTACCAGAAAGTGACTGATACCCAGTAGGAACAGAAGGACCGCCATGTAAAAATGATTCAGGACTTTGTGAAAACACAGACGACTGACCAGACATATTTACAGGAGAATGAATTCCTCTAGGTGGAACCGGAGTACGAGGTGTAGAAAAACCTACTGAGTTGTCTAAAAAATTGGTTAATGCAAGGTACCAAGACTCACTTCTAGGAGGACTGTAAAAGATGGATTCACGCTCCCTTAGATCAAGGGTAATTAGATCTTCAGAATCAGAAACGCCTATTTCTTCCTCTGGAACAAGTTCTTCTATAGCAATTAATCCAACAGGAAGATTTTCGGTGATAATTCTTTCTATTCTTGGTGAATCAGGAACACTAGGAGTTGGAGTAACAGGTTCTGAAATTTCAGGTTCTTCGCCTGTTTCACTGGCAGATGAAAAACTACCAGCAAGCTCGGAAACTGTAACAGCTTCGGGATTGTAACCTGTTTCTAATCTTTGGTAATCTGGATGGACTACCAAAGAAGATTCTCCTTCTTCAGGTGAACCTACTCTACTGCCACTAGGAGGAGTTACAAGGACCTTTAACCCTTCTAAATGACCCGGAATGTTTTCAGGAGATTCACCCCGCGATTTACGGAGTTTTCTTAACAAATCTATCCCGGTAACAATCTCAGGAGACTTGCCCCGAAGTCTACGGGACTGTCTCGGTAATTCCGCCACAATTAAAGATTTTAACTACAACACACGAAATCAAAGTAAAAAATTTCAAATCAAACCACCTAAAGTCTTCTAAAGAACCAATCAAATTTGAAGCACACGCCTAAATAATCTAGAGCGTCAAACCACACACAAACAGTAGTCTTCCGGACCAAAAGCGCTAGTTGGTGATTAGGCCCAACCTCGCAGGATTCAGTACAGAAATAGTGGGTGGAACAGTTACCCCGGCAACCTGCTTAATGAATAGACTGGACCAAGTTCCTCCACTTTAACCGTCTCGAAGTGAAGCGAACCCCCCAGAAAATCCAAGTGAGTATAACCGACGTCTGCTCCAGGTACAGTGGGACCTTCCCTCCACCGTCACCTTGGGTAGAATCCTAGATATTATGGCCACTAAGGTTACCAATCACAACAATTACACCTGGGGGAACAGTCTAAACTCCGACAGCACGCAAGGGCAGAGTAGCAAGCTCCAATCCCCTTACCGGCTCCTTGACAACAATCCAAGGTTTACCGATAAGTGACCCCTGGCTCCTCGACAATGGTTAATCCGAGGTTTACCGTTTGTAATACGTACTGCCTGGCGTCGTTCCCAACGAGGGAGGAATGATCCCCTCACTGGTTCGGACACGAGCTCGTGTTTCTCCTTTAAGAGGAGCTTTCCCAGAATGTAACTGAAACAATTGGATTTGTTCTACTCAAGATAGACTATCTGTTTGGTTTTGTAGTCTTGGAGAGTTAAGTACTCACCTACTCCAAGACCCTAGCCTAAGCTATGTTGGTGCTTCAGAGCCCTAGAAAAATAAAGATTACTAGATTGATTTTAATTTAAGCGTTACTTTTAAGGTTGTTTCTTAAGTCAAAAGGTGATGGAAGTGAAACTAGTGGTATGTTGACTCGACTCGAAACCACTACAAAATGCACCTAAAATGATTTATCCACTACTTTACTTTTTCGATGAATTGCTTAACTAAAAAGTTGAGAGAATGCAATCCTTATAAAAGCAACTTCTTAATTGAAGACAATCAAAGAAACAATTCGTTTTTCTTTTCCAAGCATAAAAACATAACTTCTCTTTACATGCACGAAAAAACTCTTTTCTTCTTTTGAAAACAAAAAGCTACTTGAAACAAGACTTTTAAGAAGATGTTTTTGTATTTTTCTTTTAATAAAGCAAATAAATCTAATATAACCAAAAAACAATCTTAAAAACTCTTAAAATCTATGAAAATGCACTCATAAGCAAACTAAAGGCAAATTTACTCTAAGCAATCTTAACGAGGCCAAAACTAACAATGATTATTTCTAAGGTGTTTTACTTGATCACAATCAAATCAAGGACTAGCTTATTGCAGAACCAAAAACTAGTCAAAACAAAATTCTAATCTTTTTGTCCTTTTTGAAAATGGAAATCAATACTTTAAAAACAAGCAATTCGAAATTTGACCCAAAACAACTCAAATGACAAGTTGCTCAAACAAGGAGACTTTACGGCAGGCTCAACTTCTAAGAAGGTTGACTAACCAGAGATATCTAAGGCTGGACAACTTTCTAAGCTCAAAGTCACTACAAAGCCTTACCAAAAATCAAACCCTAGGTCTAAACTTCGTTGAAAACCACTAAAACACTCAAAGCTCACAAAACGAGTTCAGGTGAGAATTCTTGACAGGGTACTAAAGGATCTGGGCAGAAAACACTAAGAAAAAACAAAATCTAAAAGTAATTTAAGGCAAAAATGGAATTTTCTTAACTTTTACAGGAAGACGCAGGCCAGCCGTTTTCACAGGTGCGGCCCCGCACTGTGCAGTCGACAACAGCGCGTCCAAGGACGCACTGTGCAGCACACAGAGACTGCGTCTTTCTGGAAAAAGGAAGAAAAACTAAAGCCAACTAAAGCTACAGCTAAGCCACCCAAATACTAATTCTCACAGTCAAAAACCAGAAAATAAAAATGATTTTCTCAAAGCAAAGTTCATATAAAGGAAAAGACTCTCTCATTAATGGATTCCCCAGTGGAGTCGCCAATTTGTCACACGGAATCTGTCAAGGGTGCGGACACGACTGACCTTCCTAGAAGTCTAAGACATTCTAATGACAAACAAGACAAAATGGAGTGATCTTTCTCTAAATACACCTTTTACAACATGAAAACTACAAGTGTTTAGGCTTACCTTATTCCAAAACGCTGTTGTTGAAGTCCGTTCTTGACGATCCGGATGAGCTCCTCCTTCAAGTCAATTCCTGCAACCACAAACAATCAAACAATTACCAAGCACTTGCATTTCATATAATAAAACATATATTCAACATGCAGACCAAGGAACACATGAAATAACTCATTAACACAAGCTATTGAGAAAAATAAACCAGTTTGTATTAATAACGAAACAAAGAAACTCTTACAACCTGGCCTTGGTGTTGTGCAAGTTCCTCCCAGGGTCCATCAAGGGTTTTCCTCTACTTTGACAAAGCTCACCCTCTCCCAAGTAGAATCAAGTGAAGACAATCTCTCCTCACAAAGGCTCTAATGGAAGACCTAAATCCTGCAGCATTTACCCAAAGAAAATGTATAGCTCCAACCTCCTCTCCTTCTGGCTCAATGCCTTCATTTATAGTGCTGTAAAGAGGTTATTCAGGTCCACTATCAATGGGATCATCCCCCTCTATGGGTGGGATAGCTCCCTTATTGATGGGATAAGCTCCCTCTTAATAGAGATACATGAACCAACTGGAGGCGCATCCATTTCATCAAACCGACCTCTAGAATGTTCTAGAAGTAACCACAAGTAACTTTTTAAAGATAAAACTCGCGCATTTTGCCTTTTACAGAGGGACGCACCTGTCCCTTAACATACAGAGCGTCTATGGACGCGGATTTTGTGAACATGGTCAGCGTCCCCGCAGGTAAGGCTAGAGAGAACCTGCGACCCCAGAGATAAACATGATTTTTATAAGACTTTCTCTCTTCTTTGAGTTTGAGATGGATAACAGAGGCATGAGACTTGCCTAAGAGGGTAGCATGACTTGTTGATTTGAGCCATACTAACTGTAAGTAGTCAAGGTGACATTTTTTAGTGTAACACTCTCAGATCCTTGTGGACCA
Organism: Pinus tabuliformis; assembly: GCA_031772625.1. Classification (NCBI taxonomy): domain Eukaryota; kingdom Viridiplantae; phylum Streptophyta; class Pinopsida; order Pinales; family Pinaceae; genus Pinus; species Pinus tabuliformis. Next base: position 285,679,665 of record CM062812.1, read on the forward strand.
TTTTTCAAAATGTTTTAGACTAGATCCACCTGTCAAACAACTATCACACAACCTGTAGGACACCTTTCATCAAATTTTGAAACTAGACCTATATCAACCATAAACCCAAACAAACTGAAGCACTGAATCTGAAACCTATAAATCAATTGAAATTATGAAGCATCAAGTCACTTAAGGAAAAACCCAACCAGAAACAATAAAGATCAAATTATGTACACAAATGTACTGAATAAGACTCACATATATACGTGTTTTCTATGTATAACACCTGTGTACAGATCTCAAAATATTGTACACTAAATCCTTAATCACTTAACCATTCATAAATCATTTTGCCAACTACATATCATTGAAACAATCACATATTTCTAACCTAAATACAGATCATACACTCAGTCAAACTTTTATGCCATTAAACTTGAATAATTCAAGAAATTCACCTCAATCATGATAAATACAGCATTGACAGACAGTGACCAGTAAGCAAGATAACATCAATAGTAAACATCAATCATCAGATATGTAAGCATAAATCAATAGATTAAACCTTGGTTTATGTACACGGCTTCCACAAGGAGTGTATGCACGCACTTGCCATGCACAACACCCATGTACATATATGCACATACAAAAATTATTTCATAGAATATATATGTGACCCTTCAGAGGTGGATCCTTGTATGTAAGTGACTATGCCCAAGCATACTTGTGTATAGATCTGAAAATATTTTTCTACAAACACAATTTCACTTTTCACAACCTTTACTGTCAATACTACAGACTTCTAAATAAATTGTTTAGATCATAGTGTCAGGGTTTCATCAATATTAGAAATTTGCAGTAAGTAAATCAATTAAGCATACATGTCAACATATTTCACATATTTCAGATCTGAGACTTCTTCTTGCTCCTTGGTGTACACAATTCTAAGACAAAATCATTCATAGACAACTCCATACTTGCACACATAACACTTTGATATCTTTCTCCTTATATAACTTTAGCCTTACCCAATACCTTAGTCCAATCCCTTAGTAATGTCATTGGTATTCTTTGATAAGATCAAATAATCATTTTCACACTCATTACTATGGGCCAATACCATGGTAAAGACCCATGGTATTCAAATTACCATGGTGCATATTATATACATGACTCTTCTTCACAATATCTGTGTATGTACGCGGCCCTTCTGAATAGGATCGGTCATTGCTTATGTATCATATGTTTCAACTTGCATAATCATCATAATTTTGAAATTTGTATCAAGTAGGCTTCCATCAAGTACAACACATTAGCCATAATGGCAACATTTGAACATAGCGTCACTGAGTTAGCCACCAAAACACTATGTCAATGTTTTCAATGACTTTACAATGTTTTATAATTTAGTGCAAAATTCCCCAAAGATTTAACAAAAAATTATAATTCAATAAAATATTTGCCAAAAAATTATATATACATATTATATAATTGATGTACATTTTTATATGTACCAGGGGGATTCACCCATTTATTATACATCTAATTTGCTGGGTGGGGGGGGGGGGGGGGGGGGGGGGTGAGGGGGGTGTTCTTAAATTTTTCCCTCCTTAGTAGCTCTATGCACCTCAAATTATGGATCATCTAAAGGAATATTTCTCTTTCAGAAACATTGTATACCAACTTAGACCATGTGGATGAGGTGCATTTATTAATATAGTAGGGAGCATTCTAGAACTTATAACTACAAGAGTTATTAGGCTCTTAATCATCATATGATTCAACAACTAGGGCCTTGCCAACCTATCTCTTATATGTAGATGATTCTCCCACAAAACCCAAAAATTCAAAAAGCACCCATATTAGAGATTATCTTAAAAAGTATAATGCAGATAATTAATATTTTGAGGTTTCATGGCTTGTTGAGATTGAGTAAAAAAGTAGGTATTAGTAATGAGGGAAAATCAATATTATTGGGCTCAGAATATTGACCATAATGATTCAAAGTCTTCCCATAAAGAAAATAAATGAGCTACAATGAGGCAAGCTAGTGTTTCTAGAGAGAAACGGATTGATAATTCTCTCAGCTTTTAGAAATAAAGATTTGGTCAATATTCCAAAAATAAAGTTGGATTGAAAAGCTAAGAATAGCTTAGAATCAAAACCCTTAGGTATCTTAGCAAGGAAACCCCTATGAAGTTCAAGAATGTAGGTTTTAACCCTGTACAAAAATTACATACAAACATATTCTTAAAATAGAAAAAATATACAATGGAGAGAACATAAAATATACAGAGAGATTTTCTGCTCAAACCCAAACCAGGAAAACTAGATTGATTTTTCATTATATTCCTAAGTTCCTTTCAATGTTACAATAAATTATATACTTGTTGAAGCATTCATAAACCCTAATCCATTAACCCTGATTAGAACATAAACATAGTTCCCTTGGCTGAGTCTACAAAATACCATGGGAAAGAACCATCATGCCCAAAATAATGTGAAAAAACCATAGACAAAACCATGGGTAGGTATGCCCACCATCTTTGGGTCTGCCCCCAATCCTTGGGTCTGCATAAAAAAAAATAAATTAAAATCTCGGGCCACTGCGTCGAACCCTGTGCAGGGGGCTACCCATCCCCCTACCGCACTTAATGCAACATAAACCACATGGGGCTAGTCATGGAAAGAATATAAAACACTGAACATTCTCACACTTGTTTTTTTCTTTCCATGTAGGGGGGCATAGGAGTGCATAGTCATTGGTCGGGGCCTGTAATGGCCATTGCTTCTCTACACCTAGAAAACTTCTCAAAGCTTACAAACTTTGTCAATGCATCTGCAACATTCTTCAAAGTGTCTAGCTTTACCAAAAACACCTTTTTTTCTTCAACAATATGCCTCACAAAATGATACTTAAAATCAATGTGCTTTGTCTTCAAATAATAAGCAGGGTTCTTTGCTAAGAAAATTGCACTTTTTATATCACAATTTATCCTTATAGCTTGTAGTACCAGCCCCATACTTGAACACAATCTCTGCCACCAAACTACTTCCTTGATTGTATGAGAGATTGCCATGTATTCATCCTCTATAGTTGAAAGTGCCACTACAGACTATCTCTTGCTCATCCAACTGACTGCTCCTCCAAATAGGTTAAACACATACCCACTTATATATCTTCTCTAATCTAGATATCCAACCTAGTCTACATCAAAAAATCCCTATATGTCAATAAATTTATCCAATCCTAGTCTTCCTTGATAGGACATGCCATAATTACTAGTGCCACACAAATACATGAAAACCTGCTTCATTGTTGTTTAATGCTACTTCCCTGGTTTTGACATAAACTTGCTCAATGCTCCCATTGGATGTTCAATGTCTGGTCTAATATATATCATTGCATACATTAGGCTACCAACTGCACTCACATATGGAACACAGAATATGTCATGTTCCATTTCTTGTACCTTAGGACATTGTTTAGTAGATAACTTTACACCTACAGGAATAACAACCTTCCTTGGTTTATTATCTTTCAGATTGAACATCTACAATATTTTCTTGACATACCTTTTCTGGTTTAACTAGAGTTTCCTTCTTTCCCGATCTTGTTTAATTTCCATACACAAAATATTCTTTGCAGCGCCAAGATTCTTCATGTCAAATTCAAAGGATAATTGGGTCTTAAAATCATGGATAATTTATTGGTTATTTCCAGTCAAAAACATATCATCCACATACAAGAACAAATAAATAACACAGTCAACAATTAATTTAAAATAGACAAAGTGATCCTCTTTTCTTCTTATGAATCCAAGTCCCCGTATATATGTATCAAATTTTTTATACCACATCCTTGGTGACTACTTTAACCCATGCACAAACATTTTTAACCTGCATACTAGTTCTTTCTTATCCTTTAGTACAAAGCCTTCTAGTTTCTTCATGTAGATCTCTTCTTCCAAATCCCCATGATGAAATGTTATCTTCACATCCATTTTTTTTACCTCAACATAAAAAGTAGAAACAACATATAGAAGTAATCTAATAGAAGCTAACCTGGCAATAGGAGAAAAAATATCACCAAAATCAATTCCCGGTACATGGGAATAACCTTTTTTCTACCGACCGAGCTTTGTATTTCTACACCTTGCCTTCTCCATTCATATTCTTCTTAAACCCCCCTTTACTTTCAATGGGCTTCCTTCTAGCTGGTAACCCCACTAGATCCCAAGCCTCATTTCTTTCCAAGGCTTCCATTTCCTCAACCATGGCCTTTTTCCATAGATTTCCATCCTCTAAATCCACTGCCTCCCTAACAATTCTAAGATTACCATCAATAATAGGTAAAGAAAAAATTGAATAGAAAGTAGATGGTCTATACCTATTGGCTACCTTCTCTCTCGAGTTGATCCCCTCAAAACTAGAGTATGTAGCTCTTCCTCTTCAATTCTTGTTCTAAAGTAGAGTTTGATTCTTCCTCATTCATATCAAACATTATCTTCTCTAGTTTCTTTTCCATTTGTAGGACTTCATTCTTAATAATACCTTTCACTTCTCTAAAAACCACATATCTATTATACAAAACCTTTATTGTTTCTAGGTTACAAAGCTTTTAACCTTTTAAACCATCCTCATACCCTATAAAGATGCACCTTTCAGATTTACTATCCAACTTAGTTCTTTTATCCTTTAAAACATGTACATTTTCATCATAGAAAATACCCTCAGATGTGAGAGAGAGGGTTTCTTATTATTTCATACCTCATGTGGAGTCTTATCTTCCAATTCTAATGAAGGTGATCTATTAAATAGGTAACATGTAGTATCCACTTCCTCTACCTAGAATTTTTGCCCTAATCTAGTAGCACTGAGCATGCTTCTTTCCTTTTCCATTAGCATCCTATTCATTTGCTTTACAACTCCATTTTATTAAGGTATGGAGTAGTATTCTACTATGTTGTACCACACTTCTTACAAAACTTTTCAAATTCTTTCTTGCAAAATTCTCCACCATTATCTGTCCTTAACACCTTAATCTTCCTCTTTGTCTAATTTTCCACCAGAGCCTTAAATTATTTAAAACTATCAAAGAATTTAGATTTCTTCCTGAGGAGATATATCCATGTATTCTCCTAGAAGCCATCTATAAATGATACATAGTACACATATTTACCCAAATACAAAACAAAATTAGGTCCAAACACATCATTTTTCACAAGTTCTACTATCCTTTTCGCGCTCTTAGAACTAAACGGGAAACTCACCTAATTCTGCTTCCCGAAAACACAATGTTCACAAAAATCAAAATCCAAAGAGAAATTAGACATATATTCTATCATACCATTACCATGTAGTATTCAAAGGACCTTCTCTCCAATATGTCCAAGTCTTTGATGCCGCAACATATGATTTTCACCAGAGACTACAAGATTTTTTGCTCCACTTTCAGGAACCACAAAACTAATGCACCCATCAACAACAATGCTAACCATAAGCTTGTACAAATTTTCGATTATAACTCCCCTCGTTAATACTGGTGCTCCCTGAACCACCTTTCACGTATCTTTCTCCAACATTATTTTTACAACTACAACATCCATCTTGCTTACAAAAATTAAATTTCTATCCAATCTAGGAACACGTAGAACACAAGGAAGTGTTTTAATCCTTCCTCCTTGCAACTTTATCTTGAATTTTCCACGTCCTATGATTTTTTCCTTCCTGTCATCTCCTCGGAAGACATCACCACCATCATATTTCTCATATTCACATAACCACTCCCTATGGGGATTCATATAAAAGGATGCACTTGAGCCAATCAACCATGCCTCATGATCTACATGTGTACTTGAAGAAGAAGCCAATTACACATCCCCACCTTCATTTGAGGTAATTTTTGCATCTGCAGAAGGAGCATCATCAGATCCCTTTCGTTTATCAGGATTTTTATATTTACAAACATTTTTGTAGTGCCCTTCTTCTCCACATTTCGAGCATAACTTTACAAATTTTCCTAGAGATTTAGAGCTTCCTCTAGATGTATATCTCCCACTTGATGACTTTTTTTATTTCTATTATGGGATCGTCCTCTTAAAGGCATGGCATCTCCATTCTAGATTTCCATATTTTTCTGTCTCATCTCCTCTGACAACAAGGATGATAGTATTTCATCAAACTTCAAAGTAGTTGTATTGCTACCTATAGAAATAACCATACTATCCCGTGAGTGTAATAAAGAAAAGAGAAAAATGACACACCTATCTTCATATGAAATTTTAATATCAACGGATAATCACTGACTTACCATAATATTAAATGTGTTCATATGCTCTATCACTGAGTCTCCATCCTTCATCCTCATGTTATACAACTTTTTCCACAAGAAAAAAATATTCACCAATGACTTAGATTGACACAAAGTCCCTAAATTTTCCCACAAGGCTTTTGTTATAGCTTCCCCTAATATATTCAACAATATTGAATCTAAGAGACATAATCATATTGTCCTCTTTTCCTTCAAATGTAACTTTTCCAGCCTTCTACCGACATAACTATTGATGTCATGCCTAGATCTACAATGATCCATTGATCTTTATCCACCAGCATATCCTCCACCTTGAGATTCCAAAATTAAAATTTTATCCATTGAATTTCTTGCTCTCTATCTTTCCAGTGTTCACCATCTTCTTTTACTACAAGAATAGATCCTGCAAATCTACCACTATAACAGGGTCTACCACAAGCTTGAGAATTTCCCCTCAGCAGAAAAGGTGTCCCCTTGAAGCTGAAACAATGGTGATACCAAATGTAGGTTTAAACCCTTTAAAAAAATTTCCTACAAACAAATTCTTAAAACTAAAAGAACATACAATGGCGAGAACATAAAATATACACATATATTTTCTCCTAGAAACAAAACTGGAAAAAGAAGATTAATTTTTCATTATATTCCTTTTAATGTTACAATATAGTATATACTTGACGAAACATTCATAAACCTAAATTATTAACCCTTGATTAGAACATAATCATAGTTTCCTTGATTGGACATACAAAAGACCATGAGAAAAAACTGTCTTTCCCAAAACCATGTGCAAAAATCATGCACAAAACCATGGGTAGGTCTGCCTACCATCTTTGGTTCCAGCCCCCATTCTTGGGCCTACCTAACTATTATTGGGGCCGCATAAAAAAAAATCTAGGGAGTTACCCTAGACCCCATTCATGCATGCATTTGTGGGCCCATGTGACTAAAAAATCAATCCAACTCAGGGTTTCGACACTTGCAGTGGTTGTTGAGCTCATGGTTGTCCTGTAGCTCTAGAGGAAGGTCAGTAAAGATCATTTTTTTAACTCCACTTCCTTAAATTTACTTTGGAGGTTGGTTCATGTCATAATAGACCTCAGCGCATGTCTATCCCTGTAGGCCAATCAAAGTGGGTAAATGTGAGAGGGGTGGTTACATGGGAGATGTTGTTACCACTCTAAAAGTTTTGTAACATAGTTAGAGATTGTGTTTTAGCATAATAATAAAGCGTGGAGACTCACTAGTTTCTTCACTTAGTTAATTTTACTCTTGTGCAATGTGTGATAAAAAATAATAATTGAATTCATCATAAAATTAGCATGATATTGACCATTTGATTCATCAAATGCAATTAAGGGGAAAATTATTGTGTCTTTTGGCATTCAATGTGAAATATGAATCTTTGATCAAAGCATTGCTTAGTTGCCTGATTCCATCGAATGGAAGGAGGGTATTTAATCATGACACACTTTTCCAACTAATATGGAATATTGATCGTCAGATAAAAAAACCTTTTAACCGTTAGATCACATCAAATAAGAAAGGTATCATTAATGCTACCTTAAGTTGCCACCTGATATGAGATTATAATCATTGGATGAAATGGTTGTTATTGATCTGGATCTTGTGGGGGAGGCCCCCAAGATCTAAATAATTGCAATGTTAGAAAAAAAATGAGACAACACACAATAAATAAAACCACAAAGAAACTTTTTATTAAAACCGATAATAACTATAAAGGCTACATTGTGGCGAACAATCTGTCCTTTTACAAAATGCTACTTGTTACTTATAGTATTTTTCAGTTACAATACCACAGGTAAATTCCATGAGTGAATGAATACCATGGGTGGATGTCACTTACAATACCATGGGTGAATGAATACCATGGGTGGATGTCACTTACAATACCATGGGTAAATTCCATGGGTGGATTCCACTGACAATAACATGGGTAAATTCCATGGGTGGATGAATACCATGGGTTGATGCCATTTTCCATTCGGATCATTTCTTCCTCCTTAAGAAGCAATGGTCCCCATTGCGTGAAGTTCCCTCCTACAAAGCCTTTTTTGAATATGAAGAGCCACTGAAGAGAAGGGTTTTATGTGGTTAACCCATAACCATGATGAATGAAGATCTGAGGATAGAGATACCCTGTAATGCTTGTGACCAACTGTGATATTGACATTGTGCGGCCTAGAAAATGGACTTCGATGAAGTGTGGTTTTGTGGATGAACCATAACCATGATGAACAAATATCCAAGGATAGAGATACCCTATAATGCTTGTGACCAACTGTGATAATGACAGTGTGCGACCTAGCAAATGGACTTTGATGAAGTTTGGGTTTGTGGATAACCCATAACCATGACAAACGAAGATTCGAGGATAGAGGTACCCTGTAATGCTTGTGACCAACTATGATACTAATAGTGTGCAGCCTAGCAAATGGACTTCGATGACAAGAATTTTGTGTGGTTAATCCATAACCGTGATGTTGGTTGTTGATAAGATAGTAGGTGACTACATAGCCTGGGGTGGGAGGGCATGTCTCCAAAGAACCCAAGCAGAATGCTACTATGCTGAAACTGATGAATGTGACACAAGTGCCTACTAAAGCGGGGTGGGAGGGCACGTCTCCAAAGGGAACCCGCTCCAAATGCTGCTCCAGAATTAAAATGGACATAACTTGGTCAATATAACTCGGAATATTTATTATAACCTATTTTTGGAAACAGAATGACCACTTTCCATCTTCCCATGTGTTGGAAATCCTTATCTAGACACTCTAGAATCTCATATGCACACTGCAACTTTTCCACCATCACAAAGGTTCTAAAAAAATAGATGATTTTAAATTAGTGATATCTCCCACATCCAAACTCCAATTCGACCCATTTTTTTTTCAAATGGAGCAATTTTTCAAGAGGAGCTTAAATCTAAAATTAATTTTCTGAAATTATACACAGAAATTGCAAAAAAAAAAAAATATAGGAGATCCATCGTCTACGAATTGTCATTAAAAACATTTCTGCAACATCGTTGATTTTAAATTAGTGATATCTCCCTCATCCGGACTATGATTCAGCTAATTTGTTTTTTGAATTTGGGCATTTTTTTGCAAGGAATCAAGATATGTTATTTGGTTTTGTATTTTTTTCACCAAAAATTTCAGATTTGATCTGCAAACTTTCCAACCAAAAACATTCCTGCAAAAATAATGAAAAAAGAAAAATTCTTCCCGCTTGGCCCAAGAAAATGATCTATGGAGGATGTAGCACATGCCTAAATTTTGTTGAATATTGCTTCAAAATTTGAAATTGAAATATGCATCAAACCCCCATTCCCATGGAATCATAACCTACTCTGATACCACTGATCTGGATTGGATATTGGGGGGATGCCCCCAAGATCTAAAAGATTGAAATGGATCTTGTGGGAGAGGACCCCATGATCTAAAGAATTGAAATGTTAGAAAGAAAATGACAGAACACACAGTAAATAAAACCACAAAGAAAATTTTAAATATTAAAACTGATAATAACTATAAAGGCTACATTATGGCGGACAATCTTTCCTTTTACAAAATGTGACTTGTTACTTATAGTATTTTTCAGTTACAATACCACGGGTCAATTCCATGAGTGAACGAATACCATGGGTGGATGTCACTTACAATACCATGGGTGGATTTCACAATACCATGGGTGAATGAATGCCATGGGTGGATGTCACTTACAATACCATGGGTGGATAAATACCATGGGTGGATGCCACTTACAATACCATGGGTGGATGAATAACATGGGTGGTTGAATACCATGGGTGGATGAATAACATGGGTGGCTGAATACCATGGGTTGATTCCATTTTCCATTCGGATAAGTTATTTATCGAATTGAAATATTTTAACCATTCAATCATATTTGGAAGATGATCATATTGAATAGACTTTCAAGGAATTTAGCACATACCTTTTCAATTTTATGCATACATAGTCGACTAAAAATGAAAAATGTTGGGTGTGGATCTTGATTATGTTCCTTATTCAGAGGTCTTATTTTAGTTGGATGTATACCCAGGAAGATTTTACAAACTCCATGTTGGGGGGTGAAGGGGGGCAGGGGGGGTTGTCCCCCTCGCGGGCGTCTAGGGGAGGGAAATCCCGCCCCCTCCTACCCACCACCATGGTTGTGGGGTCCGAGCGCCAGTGAGCCCTGATAGGAGTTCTGGGGCAGCACCTTCAAAGCCAAAAAGTAAAGGAATTTTTTCCTTGTAAAATATTTTAATTTCGTAGTCAATGTGGGTTGTTCATTAGGCGAATGATCTAACAGTAGAATTTATGTTAATTTAGGGTTTTTTTCCCTAGAGGGAAACACTCATTTTATATGAGGGAATTATATTGTGGATGTGTATTATGATTTTGTGTGACAAAGAGAGAGGATATTGTGTGAGAGGGAAGAGGAAATTGCAATGACTTTGATATAGGTTGTCCCTCTTCATTTTGTTGGATAATATAAAAGGAAGGATTGGTTGTTTCTCCGTGGATATAGACAAAATTGGGTTAACCACATATATCTGTGTCTCTCTTGTTTTATATTTTTTGTATGTTTGTGTTTTCACAATATTTTATGTGTTTCATTGCTCTGTAATATATAAGTTTCTAACAAACATATATCAGAAAGGAGAAAATGATAGTTCCATATATTTTCATTTTTCGTAGAGAAATTGCATCATTTCATCATTATAAGAGAAATAAGACATTTCAAAACCCTTCATTTTATAAAAGGAAAGAGGAAAGGAAGATTCCAATGCATAAAAATACATACTCTAATCTATCTTAGGAAAAGAACAAAAATGTCTCACATCTTAATATAATGTATGACTAACATCAAGAATCACATCATGATTAATCATATAATATCCCAGTAACAAAGTTGATAAGTACAATCATCATTAATATATAAGGCATTCCTTCATGCCCCTTTAGTCTACTAGGGTCATTAAGGTAATGAATTGGGTCACAAGGTTCATAAATTGATATGTATCTCATTCTTTATGGAGGCACTTCAAAACCATATATAAATGGTTGCAGTGTTTCACTTACTAATTAAGGGATTGTAAAACTTATCGTACTAGTTTTAGGACTACAAATATGACATTCATCTCAAAGTGAAGTTCAATTGAAATTATTACTACTAGTTATTAGGAATTGTTTTCCACTTCTGTTTCTACTACATGAATTTCTAGAATCGGGTGTTGCTCCACTACCAGAAAGTGTTCATAACCCCAAAAATATCATCCACTATCCTGACTAAAGAAGTTTCATCACTTTTTCATTCACATATAAGCGTGTGTTGCAAAATATTCATTTTTATTTCATTAATAATTATGGGATGATCCTGCACTGGGATTTGACCTAATGTTGGGTGTGTGGTATATTATTTCCACGACTAGTTGCATGCGTCGGGGGGTTACAGGGAGGGTGATAAGCCTCCTTATTCGTTACAGCGAGCACCGTTGTGCCTAGAAGGGGTTTGCAAGGAGGTGGTAGTCCCCGTACACGGGTCCAGGGCCCCACCCCCGCGAAAACGCACTTGTTGGGATTCAACCGGATTTTATAAAAACGACAACGTTCAAAAACCAATCGAAGATGACTAGGATGATCAGTTCTCTTTCGAGAATGAGTAGCGAGATCATCCAAGTATGCCTCGATGACATGTTTGATGTCATGGAAAGCGTATGACATGGCCCGCTGAAAAGTGGCTCCAGCATTTTTAATACCAAAAGGCATCTTTCTATATGCAAAGGTACCCCAGGGACATATAAAAGTTGTCTTATGTTGATCTTCAGGATGGATAGAGATTTGATTATAACCCGAAAAACCATCCATGAAGGAAAAAATTTCATTACCCGCACACTCGTCGATAATCTGATCAATGAATGGCGTGGGGTAATTGTCTTTCGGACAAGCCTTGTTTAGGTCCCTAAAATCGATGCCTACTCAGATTGTTCCTTGCTTTTTGTCCATAGGGACTGGATTAGAAACCCAATCAGTAAGAGGAACAGGGTATATAAAACCCGCCCTTAGCAGTTTCTCAACCTCAGCTTTGATAGCCGCTGCTTTCCTAGGGTTGACCGGCCGAAGCCTTTGACGAACCGGTTTTGCGTTTTCGTACGTCTTGATCTCATGTTGAACTATAGAAGGATCAATGACAGGCATTTCCTCATAAGACCAAGAAAATACATCACGATATTCCTTGAATAGGTTGGTGTAAATTTGAATTTCTTCAGGGGAACACTTAATTCCGATGAAGATATTCTCGATGACGTTAGGGTCCCCAGAGATGTTTACAGGTATTGTTTTTGAAATTACCGACATATTACCTTCGGCACGAACGTGTGTTGGAGCCAAAGGGTTCGACACCGTACAAACATCACTAGTGAAGAGCTCGTAGAATCTAGATTCTACTTCCTGCAATGGAGGAAGAAAGTATGAACGATGGTGTAAGTGTTCCCAAGGTCGATCTATACCCATCATTACTTCGAGGATTGCTTCTTTAGAAGGCAAAACCGAGTCTAAGCAGTCCAAGGCAGAGGTAGAATCAAGGCTCCAATCCGGGGCCACATGACCATCTAACTCCTCTTCGGAAAAAGGAGTAGAATGGTTGTCTGCAGAGTCTACGATAGACTGATATCTAAGCTCAGCTACAGATATAGGGAATGCCATTCCATTTACTTGTCCTTCAACTATTGTGGTCGTAGGTGAAGGAAAGGTCCAAGGGTCTGAAAAATAATGAGTTCGGAAGAACTCTTCTCGAGGAGACTCCTTAGATGATGAAATAGCATTAATTTTAGCGAAAGGAGAGGGAAGATCAAATGTACCCATCAATGAGGAATACATCCCTACTCCTAAATTCTCAGTCGGCGGGCGAGGGTTATCCACTAAAGGGATAGTAGAGTCAGAGCTTGCTTGAGGATCAACTGGACAATAGTCCAATTGATCAACCTTAACGATTTTCCCCTCATGAGGAAAGCAAATAACACGAAACAGAGTCGAAACAACGGCATCCATCTCGTATACCCAGTTCCTTCCTAATAGGAGATTATAGTCTAGGTTAGCATCTATGACCTCTACTTCAATATTGACGACCTTTCCCCCAACACATATAGGAAAGGCCAGGATAATCCCATGCGGCTTGTGAGAATGACCGTCAAATGCAGTCAAGACGGTGGGTGAAGGAACAACCGAAGGTGATCCAATAGCCCTCCAGCATGACATCGACATAACGCATGTGGAAGCTCCTTCATCTACTACGGTGCGAAAAATATTGATTTTCCGGTATGTGGACTTTATTTGAAAAGCCATATGATGAGGGAGTCGCTTTTTGACATTTAACATGTCAAAAGTGAGCACTAAAGAGTTAGCTGGATCGACTTCTCCAATTGCGGAGAGTAAAGCGCTTCTCTGAGCTGGACACGACTGGAGAACCTCTAAAGCGGACATGGCGCACGGACTCTGAGCCAGATCCTCCACAATGGAGTAATTCTGGGCGGCCCTAGCATTAGGATTAATCGTCGCGCATTTAGCGGAACCTTTCGGTATCCGTGGTATAGTCTCGATAGAGGGTCGCTCGATATGAAGGTCAGTGCTTCCGGGAACAGTCTTGTCCTTGGATGTTTCGGCTTCACCATAATCACGTGACCGAGTAGCCACATGGACGTTAGAACCCATCATGAAAACATTTGACAATTTTTCCCCTTCCTGGTTGCCCCCAGCGGAGGTTCCAGGGTTCGAACTCGCGCCAGCAAGAAGTTGCTGCCCTTGGGGAAACGAGTTGGTTAACACAGCTTGAGAACTAGAAGTCCCTTGTTGTCCTAACAAGCGTTGAGCGTCTTCAATCTGAGGGCAAAGATGAGTTAGATGGTCTCCACTGCACAACTTGCATGGAAACTTGACTTTCTTTCTCGACTCATTTCTACCACCACCAACATTGTTGCCGGATTTATTTTCATCAAGCTTCCCATCCTGGTTCTTTTTCTTACCTCGTCCTTTCTTTTTCCCATTGGAATTTTGATTTCCTTTGGGATTATCAGATTGGACGGCATTTATTGAAGAAGTTTCGGAAGCGGGGGGATTAGACGATGTGACTTGGTTGTTAGAAGCAGTTTGTAAGGATAACTGCTACAATTGATTCAACAAGTTCACGGTAGTTGTGTCTACTGACCCGACGATACCATCCGCGTGCGGACCTGGCTTCAACTTAGCTACATCAACCTTAGATCCAGGAGCATCTGGCAAGTATTTTTGTAGGATCCCAGACTGAGAGTAGATCAATTCTAATTGCTGGGCCCTAAAAATGGCTTGCTCCTCAGAATAGACCCCAGACATGGAGACATCCTTGGAGATCTCGGGTTGTAAAGACTTCAAAAACCACTCGAGACGGTACTCCGGAGGGATTTCGGCTTTAATGAGCCTCTTTCTACGTCTCCATTCCTGAATATGGTCAGAAATGTGGGTTGCCTTATCGTGACAAAAGGTGGCCAGAAGTTCAGTTCCGGCATCATAGCGGACAGGCAACTGGAAGTGATTTGAGAAAATATTGGCTAAGTCA